>JAEIGF010000311.1:0-600000 GCA_018903485.1 Drosophila littoralis | reverse complement strand
TCGACTCGGCTGTTGATGCTGATCAAGAATATATATACTTTATGGGGTCGGAGATGTCTCCTTCTATGCGTTACACATTTCACGACAAAATTATAATACCCTCTGCAAGGGTATAAAAACAAGGAATACTCAACATACATCAGACTTCAAATTACGACATTAAAATAATATGCAGAAAACAGCACTTGAAAGGCAGCCACACACCAAATTTTGATGCAACAACAAGCTTACAACAAGAACAACACTACAACAAACGACACACATTAGAAATACTACACATAATTAACACACCAACGAACAAACGACTAAACTACAAGACAGACACAGAAAATTGCGCTCACTTGTACAGACACCTGTTGAACAGCAAAACAGACTTTGTTTGAATGTCCACGTCAAAAAGCGCAGACGTGTAAAATAATGTATGTTAAATATGTCAATATATTGTTTAATTTATTATATTTTAATGTTAATTGTTTTTTGTACCTTGTGTTAGTGCCCTGAAGACGGTTTTCCGAAATTATCGGAAGCAAACTGCAACAACATTGTTTTCACTGTTTTATTTAAACAAACCCGGACCTCGAGCCAGCCAAATATATATTTATATCATGGAAAGGGCGCCAAAACCATTATTACATATGGAAGATATTGTGACATCGCCCACCCATATAGATTATTTGAATCCAAATACATTAAATATTGAGAGGGTTTTGTGCTATCATAATCATTCATATACTTATGATTAGCAATTGAATATCTCTGGCAACATTGTACTAGTCCACCACGAATGCCATTTTGTAAAAACCTTTGCCTATCTATATTTGTGAACGATTCTAGTTTTATTTCAGTTGTTTTAAGCATAGCATCCCAAGATAACCCCGGAGCTGTGTAATATTGAGCTGGGTTCAATGAATAAATATTCTTGCAAATTAAACGAAAATGTTCGAAACCGTCTGTAAGAAAAAGTACATTATCTTTAAGGTTTTGACAATCAAAAACATTCCACACGTTCTGGGCATGTAGAAAATCTTCAACTGAACATTCTCTATTTGTAAGACTGTTGAAAAACATTCAAAGTTAGTCAAATATTCATATGGAAAAACTCCCTTCCTATGTACTTGCCTAAAGTGTGTTTCATTAGGGAAAACCCGTTGTGAAATAATTATGTTCTAAATTAGATCTAAGACTATCTAAACTTGCATCCATAAATCGAAATGAGTCTAAAAAACGTATTTCCAAATTTGGTATTATGCTCTGTAATATATGTATATTTTGAAAGGGAAATGTAAATCTCTTTATTGAGAGGTAGAACCTTAATTTCACCTTCAACTTTTGATAACTAACTTACAAACATATGAGGATCATAGCGTGAAAAATTATGAAAAAGTACGGGGATAAATGAGGAAATTTTGTAATTTATTACAGGCATTATGAGATGCCCCCCTAAATTTACCAGTTAAGTGGCAATGATCCCGTACTCTATCTAAGTTAAACATCTTTGTGCAAATGTGGCAATTTATAGCATTTTTAAATTTATATTCATCTTCTAACTCATTTCGATTGGCTTCACAGTAGATAAATATTAGCTATAAATCTCTCTGGCATCAGTAATGAGAGATGTTACAAAATGTAATCCTACATTTTCTCCACTATATATAACAAACTTATCTAAACTAGAAACATATGCAGATTTTATGAAATATGCGTATGCAACAGGAATGTGTTCTTGAATGCTTATTACATTCTCGCTCACATTCCTGTTGATAGGTTTTAAAACGCACTCGAAATCTGCATAAATTATTAAAGGTATATCTAACCTATTTGCATACTTCTTAAATTTTACACTCGCCTTATCCGCTGTTGGAAGCTTCGCCACCACTTTTCCACACTGCTCGCCATGCATCCTGTCGTTATGCGAATAGTTTAAGCATACATTACAGAAATGTAATTTCCTCGTATGCAAAGTCAACTGATTGTGTGTAAGCCTGGAGGAGAAATTATGATTGATATTAAAAAATAAATGTATTTTTTTTTTTTTTTTTTTTGTAGATTTTTAATCCAGGTATAATGGGATATATCTTGCTTTTCCAAAAGCAATTGATTAATATGCTTCCCCCGGTGCTCTTTGGTTAGATAGAGTGGTCCAATAATTTCATTAATCATAGCCAAAGACATTAATTCTTAAGTAAGTATTTTGTTGCTCAAACAATTTAATGTTGAGTTTTAATGGAAATTCCATATTATGATATTTAAGTGAGGATATCTCATCAATTTCAATAATTGGACTCCTTATATCATCGATTTTATGTGGGGCACACCTATCAGCATTATGTTGCAAGTTCTTTAGGGCTGCTATTAAAGCCCACTTAAGGCTCTTGGAATTCATCTCTTGGAATTCATCCATCTTTGAACTTATGATGGCTGAGTGGCTTACGAATATTTCTTCAATGTCAGAATACTTCGTAGCCACACACATTTCAGTTTGATGGGATTTGATCATTATTTCAAACCTTCACCATCAGTATTATTATTATTTATTTTCAAATATTCAGCGGAAATTTCAAAGTTGACTTTATATGAGGTGTGCACCTCTAAAACGTTTTCCATTATTGGAAGTAATGAACTTCCTGCTTCCAATAACAACTCTTCAGGGAGCATAACGTTATCCGAAACATTGCTATATGAATAGGTGCTAATCCGGTTTTGGAATCCGGATGACGCAAGTTGAACATAGCCATCCAACGCAAATGTTGTGTTTATGACCCACCGTTACTCCACAAACCTCACAAGAGCGTTGTGCATTTTGATTATTGTTTGCTGATGTTGATGCCATTTTTTAATATTGTGATTTCGATGCTTCAACCTTGGATGGGAGCGTGGAGAGCTCTTCGAATGCATATTTCAAGGACGATGTGGACTTATAAAATAAAGTTTTAAAACTCTTCACAACTGCTTACCACAGGTCGCCCATGTGCGGTGACCTACGAGGATTGAAGTGTCAGGACAATTTCTTGAGACTATAAGTGGCCTGGAGTTGCGTCTAAAGCGTTTCCACAACATCATGCGACAAAACTTTGGTCGCTCCGACGAAAGTCTTGCCGTTGCCGGAATGCGTTCGACCTGGGCACATCGCGTCAAGAGACGCGAATATGCACACGTGTATGGCAGTATTATCGGATGTCGCACATCGTAGCTGAGTGCTTCGGCCGCTCTTACGCGACCACATGCTCGAAAATTTCCCTTTTTTCTAGAAAAGTGTTCAAATGAAGGAGCTTGCTGGAAGTGTGCTGCTTTTTCGGTTAAAAGCAAGTGTACTCTGACGAGCAAGGAGGAGAATGATTCTTTCTTGTGCATAAAAAATCTTGTTGCGGTCAATTTCATTTGTTGACGGGAGCGACAATCGTTTGCAACGCTTGAAGAATCGAAAAATGTACGCCAACACTCGCAAGGCTCGGTCGCACTTTGGAGGAGCGTTCGAGGAAGGGAAGCCGGCTTGCGAAGTTTACTTTGATCGTGCGTTGCTCTATTTTCGTATCTGAGGGGTTCAGGTGAAATGGGCCACTGGCTCTGAGGTAGGCGTAATCGTTCGGGCCCGTGCCACCACATCTCTTTGTTTAGGTCAGCTGGTTTGTACTCGGATCATACATGGGACCATTTATTGGAGTCGGTGGCCTGAGTATTTTGAATTTTGCACCCTGTTTGCTACAAAGGTGGTCCATGCGCATGGTGGCTTATGAAGCCAGACTAGCACTATTGTGAAGTCTGTCCAATAAAACAAGTCGACGACAGCGGACGGTAGCTGGCGGCTGAGTGCAGCTGATAGTTTGGACAAAAGTGTTGCCCCGCACAATTCCAATCGTGGCAAGGACACCGTGTTGACTGGAGTGATCCTCGTTTTTGCTGAGATACTCCCCTGTGGGCGAAATTCAACCCATCTGGGGATGCGAATCGCACTGAGGCCCGCATATTTTTGAGGAATAACTGCCACTTACTGAGAAGACTCTCAGGTTGTGGATCGTCTCAGCCCAGTTCTTGGAGCCAGATCTCCTGCATAAATATTTTCGCCTGAACAATGACTGGACCCAGCCATCCTTTTGGAACGAACAGTTTGGCAATCTGTGATAGGAACTCACGTTTGGAAACGGAATGGTTGTCAGCTCGGATGGATCCAAAAAGAACTCGTCGGTGTCAGCTTTCCATCTGATCCCGAAAGTCTTTGCTGAACAGCCCTCCTCGATTTCTAAGAGGTCGGCGCGAAGCAGATGGTCCTTGAGAATCGCTCTTAGAAAGTCCTTTTCGTTGGATGTCAATTTTCACAAGTGGAACTCGTCGACATACATAATATTTGCGATAGTCACAAAGCTCGTTGTCCTTTAATCGGAACAGAATTCTCTGGTAGGTCGTCTGTTTGAGATGCTCAAGGATTTGCATTAAATAAGCATTGAAGACATATCGGAAGAAGCGCCATCGAAGGATTTGAATGGTTAAGTCGGATTGCAGAACGGGCCCTGCGTGTAGCACATCGTTTAGACTTTGGCCATTCGATGACGGATGGGAGGCGATAAATACTACGCGGAGCTTGGTCGTGGTGCTGGTGTGCAAGATAAAAGTCATCCGAAACATTATCCGGACTCAAAATGCCGGAATACTTAGATAATATTAATCAATTTGAAAAAGCTCTAAAGAAATTGAAGAGTCGGCAATTTTCGGAAAAGGCAGTAATAGTACTAAAAGTACTAGGCAAAGGCAAAAGAGGAGAGCCGTCACTGGCCTAGGAAGCATTATCAAGGCAATTAATAAAATTAAAGCAAGATAAATGGGGAAATAAAACTTATACATAACAAAATAAAATTAAATGAACAAATAACAGAAAACTATGATATAGTAATAATATTCGGATATATTACCGAACATTTTTACAAAGCATAAAACATAATTAACACATTTATTACAAATTACAAGAATGGATTCTACAAAAACTTAATGAAGGGCATAATGAAATACACATACTACAGTTTATAAATAGAATAGGATACAACATAGATGTGGTGTACAATCACTTATAATATATAATATTTTATATTAATATTTTAATGCTATCGTCATGAAACATACGTATGTCGGAACCGGCTGGATGGGATCACTATATCATATAGCTGCCATAGGAACGATAGGTCGAAAAGAAGTTTCTTGTATGAAAAACTTGTTGCTTACCAAAATATCTTGACCAAAGAAGTTTTTGATACGTTGGAACATGGTCAAAATTGCTGAACTTGCGTTTGCAACATTTCCGCAGCTGAAGCTAAGAATTCTTTGGAACTCAGCGATCCGCCACCAGCTGAAATTACATTTGCCGCCGTTGTCATTGTGATGTTTGATACAGACATAGATTTGATTTAAGATTTCTTTATTGAACATTACTGGAACCAACTGAGACGTTCTCAAAAATATTTCTTTATTTCACACAAAGGGAAATAACTGGCGCCCGAGCAGCTTTAGGCTATTTTCCAAAGGAACTCACGGCTATTAATTTAACCGTTGGAAATTTGTCACAGCAGTTTGTAGAACTGTTATTGGTGGACCAAGAGGTTTTAAAGATCCGTTCGCAGAGCACTTTCCGAGAGGTATGGACAGCGGAGCCCAAGTAACAGACGCAAAAAAGATCAACTCCGCACCATCGGGAAAGGCGGCCAGAGCGTTCTTAATGTAAGCTAGTGAATAAATACACGAAAAACAAAAAACTAACACATATAAAACAAGTAAGAGGTTCTAGTCGGGAGCTCCCGACTAGGGAATACCCTGAACCCTCTTCTTCCAATACCAAATGCAGTTCGCGCAACGCGCTCGTTTGAAGTAATAAAGATAAATTAAAAAATAAAAGTTCCCTTGGCAGGGTTCGAACTCGCAACTGGCCGTATTACTTGCTGACGACTCTACTCAACAGACAAACCAGCAAAAAAAAAAAAAATTGTTTCCCAGGTGGGCTGGAACTCGCGACAGACCGCAACACTTGCTATGCCTCTACTCAACAGCCACACAAATAATTAAGTATTATTCAGAAAAAAACGAACTTAAATAGCATTACAGAAAAAAGTCGCAATTACAATGCTGTTAGAATGCGTTAGAATGCGAAGCAGACGTGCATGAATGTGTGTGTACACAAATTCTTGATGTTTTCGTTAGCTGTGCCATCCAATTCCGCAGTTACATATAACTTTGGTTTTCTCTTAACCGATCTTAATGAAATTTTCTACAGTATATCTTATTGTACCATAGAATATTTGTGTATTCTCAAAAAGTCAATTGCATTAAAATTGTTGCTTAGATTGGTTGGCAATATAAGTTGGGTTATTAACTTGATTTATAGCTCTGCGGTGGTAGCGGGGAGGTGGCGATATGTATAAAATGAAAGATACTTGATATATATATAATATTCTAGAAGCAACATATCATGTTTGGTGACTCTAGCTCTTATTATTTACCCAATTTGCTCAAAAAACAGGGAGTCGATATCGACTTTTATCGATTGCTTGGAAACGGAGTAAGTTATCGATTATCGGAAACAAACTCGATCTGCGCAGGCTCTAGTAGCCCCTACATCTAAAATTTCAAGTCTGTAGCTTTTACGGGTTCTGAGATCCTTGCGTTCATACATATGGACGGACAGACGGATAGACAGACGGACATGGCTAGATCGACTCGGCTATGGATGCTGATCAAGAATATATATACTTTATGGGGTCGGAGATGCTTCCTTCTGCCTGTTACATACATTTGCAATTTGCACAAATACAATATACCCTTTTTACCCATTTTTAATGGGTTCAGGGTATAAAATGACGAATTTTTAAATAATAAGGAAATAAAACTACTTAATCCCCAGAATTAAAGTAAAATTAAATATTTGCACAAAATTGTGAACAACAATGAAATCAAAAAGAAATATAGCACCACCACACTGTGTCAACATTAAGGTGAAAAGTGCTTTTCTTTTGAAGAAAATTCCCAATAATATAAATATGCCGTGTGCTGTGAAGAAGTTTAAAGATGATAATCATTAATGATGCGGCTTTAGCCGGATGGTCGATCTGTGGATCTAGGATCTCTACTTGGGGTTGGATTGATGGAAAATTGGAGACTAGGTTTTACCGGGAACAGGATCAGCTTCGAGATAGGTCTCTTAGCGATATCTCGGGCTGTTAGCACATCGACCACTCGGAATCTTTGGTCGTCGCCAGGATAGGTTTGTTTGGATTCGACCCATACGCCAGTCATTAACGGGAAGATTATCTTCTTTAATAATGACTAGATCGTCACGTTGTAAATCTCACGTTGGAGTTTGCCATTTGTTTGTTTCTTAAATTTCTAAAAGATACTCATGTTTCCAACGGAGGCAAAACTGTGGTTGCAAAGCCTTCAAGCGCTGCCAGCGGTTGATGATGGAAGTGGCGTTTTCCTAGATCTCTGGCTCTGCGACTGACAGCAGAGGTCCCCCGAGACTGGGAAATGTCCGGGAGTCAGAGCCAAGAGATCAGTAGGATCTTCCGACATTGGAGAAATCGGTCTTGAATTCAGGCATGCTTCAACCTTGGATGGGAGCGTGGAGAGCTCTTCGAATGTATATTTCAAGGACGATGTGGACTTATAAAATAAAGTTTTAAAACTCTTCACAACTGCTTACCACAGGCCGCCCATGTGCGATGCACTAGGAGGATTGAAGTGTCAGGACAATTTCTGGAGACTATAAGTGGCCTGGAGTTGCGTCTAAAGCGTTTCCACAACATCATGCGACAAAACTTTTTTTGGATTACATAGATTTTGCAGGAGTTGATCGTAGATTGGACTAATAATACCTTGAGCTTTGGGATCCACAACTGTGATCGTATTAGACGCATCATAAGCTGGTTGCCTCCATGCAGGGATATCGGTGAGTGAAAGCGGACAAGAGACGCGAATATGCACACATGTATGGCATGTATTATCGGATGTCGCTCATCGTAGCTGAGTGCTTCGGCCGCTCTTACGCGACCACATGCTCGAAAATTTCCCTTTCATCTAGAAAAGGGTTCAAATTGAGGAGCTTGCTGGTAGTGAGCTGTTTTTTCGGTTTCAAGCAAGTGTACTCTGACGAGCATAGTTGACTCTGGGTGAGGAGAATGATTCTTTCTTGGGCATAAGAAATCTCGTTGCGGTCAATTTCATTTGTTGACGGGAGCGACAATCATTTGCAACGCTTGAAGAAACGAAAAATGTACGATAACACTCGCAAGGCTCGGTCGCACTTTTGAGGAGCGTACTTTGATCGTGCGTTGCTCTATTTTCGTATCTGAGGGGTTCAGGTGAAATGGGCCACTGGCTCTGAGGTAGGCGTAATCATTCGGGCCCGTGCCACCACATCTCTTTGTTTATGTCAACTGGTTTGTACCCGGATCATACATGGGACCATTTATTGGAGTTGGTGGCCTGAGTAATTTTGCCACCCTGTATGCTACAAAGGTGGTCCATGCGCATGGTGGCTTATGAAGCCAGGCTAGCACTATTGTGGAGTCTGTCCAATAAAACCAGTCGACGACAGCGGACGGTAGCTGGCGGCTGAGTGCAGCTGATAGTTTGGACAAAAGTGTTGCCCCGCACAATTCCAATCGTGGCAAGGACACCGTGTTGACTGGCGTGATCCTCGTTTTTGCTGAGATACTCCCCTGTGGGCAAAATTCAACCCATCTAGGGATGCGAATCGCACTGAGGCCCGCATATTTTTGGAGGAATAACTGCCACTTACTGAGAAGACTCTCAGGTTGTGGATCGTCTCAGCCCAGTTCTTGGAGCCAGGTCTCCTGCATAAATATTTTCGCCTGAACAATGACTGGACCCAGCCATCCTTTTGGAACGAACAGTTTGGCAATCTGTGATAGGAACTCACGTTTGGAAACGGAATGTGTGTCAGCTCGGATGGATCCAAAAAGAACTCGTCGGTGTCAGCTTTCCATCTGATCCCGAAAGTCTTCGCCGAACAGCCCTCCTCGACTTCTAAGAAGTCGGCGCGAAGCAGATGGTCCTTGAGAATCGCTCTTAGGAAGTCCTTTTCGTTGGATGTCAATTTTCACAAGGGGAACCCGGCAGATTCAAGGGCAATTGCCTGACCTGCTGCGCTCCTGCCAGTACATCGTCGACATACATAATATTTGACATAGTCACAAAGCTCGTTGTCCATTAATCGGAACAGAATTCTCTTGTAGGTCGTCTGTTTGAGATGCACAAGGATTTGCATTACACTGCTAATTATCTTATTTGAGTTTGATTGCTCCTGGAATTTGCTTCTCCTGCAGGTCCACCGATGAATGCTGGGGCGAACTGGATACTCCGTTTAAATTATACGTGATAATTTATAGAAGAAACTTCTATCCGGCTCGAAGTACCAATGCTTATAGTAGGGCGTCTGAAGGGCTTCCAATTGGAACCTTGGCGAATTGCTGCTCTTTTCTCGTAGAAGAAAAAACACGTTTGTTTCACTATAAGATTATTTTTCGTCTGGTTATATTTTCAGAATTTAGGTTACAATGTTTTACACAAGTGTA
Organism: Drosophila littoralis; assembly: GCA_018903485.1. Lineage (NCBI taxonomy): Eukaryota > Metazoa > Arthropoda > Insecta > Diptera > Drosophilidae > Drosophila > Drosophila littoralis. The sequence continues at coordinate 590,428 of JAEIGF010000311.1, read as the reverse complement.
AGTGTAAGTGTGAGTGGTGAATATGTTTTTCGTCCTGGTTCCGGAATCAGAGCCAACTTCAGTGAAGCAGCGACGGCTAGATACACTTTAGAAATAGCTAAGGCTATTTATAATCATAATTGTACATGTGGTCCGCATCCAAAAATACTTAGATAATATTGATCAATTTGAAAAAGCTCTAAAGAAATTGAAGAGTCGGCAATTTTCGGAAGAGGCAGTAAAAACTCTCGAAACCAAAGTAATAGTACTAAGAGTACTAGGCAAAGGCAAAAGAGGAGAGCCGTCACTGGCCTAGGAAGCATTATCAAGGCAATTAATAAAATTAAAGCAAGATAAATGGGGAAATAAAACTTATACATAACAAAATAAAATTAAATGAACAAATAACAGAAAACTATGATATAGTAATAATATTCGGATATATTACCGAACATTTTTACAAAGCATAAAACATAATTAACACATTTATTACAAATTACAAGAATGGATTCTACAAAAACTTAATGAAGGGCATAATGAAATACACATACTACAGTTTATAAATAGAATAGGATACAACATAGATGTGGTGTACAATCACTTATAATATATAATATTTTATATTAATATTTTAATGCTATCGTCATGAAACATACGTATGTCGGAACCGGCTGGATGGGATCACTATATCATATAGCTGCCATAGGAACGATAGGTCGAAAAGAAGTTTCTTGTATGAAAAACTTGTTGCTTACCAAAATATCTTGACCAAAGAAGTTTTTGATACGTTGGAACATGGTCAAAATTGCTGAACTTGCGTTTGCAACATTTCCGCAGCTGAAGCTAAGTATTCTTTGGAACTCAGCGATCACGCCACCCGCTGAAATTACATTGCCGCCGTTGTCATTGTTAAGTTTGACATGGATTTGATTTAAGTTTCAGCTCTAAAATCAATCTTGATTAAAAGAGACACGTTCTCCGGCAAATAAGATTTCTTTATCGAACATTACTGGAACCAACTGAGACGTTCTCAAAAATATTTCTTTATTTCACATAAAGGGAAATAACTGGCGCCCGAGCAGTTTTAGGCTATTTACCAAAGGAACTGACGGCTATTAATTTAACCGTTGGAAATTTGCCACAGCAGTTTCTAGAACTGTTATTGGTTTACCAAGAGGTTTGTAAGATCCGTTCGCAGAGCACTTTCCGAGAGGTATGGACAGCGGAGCCCAAGTAACAGACGCAAAAAAGATCAACTCCGCACCATCGGGAAAGGCGGCCAGAGCATTCTTAATGTAAGCTAGTGAATAAATACACGAAAAACAATAGTTGTAATATAATAAATACAATATAAAACAAGTAAGAGGTTCTAGTCGGGAGCTCCCGGAGCCCCTACATCCAAAATTTCAAGTCTCTAGCTCTTATAGGTTCTGAGATCCTTGCGTTCATACATACGGACAGACGGACGGACAGACAGACGGACGTGGCTAGATCGACTCGGCTATTGATGCTGATCAAGAATATATATACTTTATGGGGTCTGACATGCTTCCTTCTGCCTGTTACATACATTTGCAATTTGCACAAATAAATTCTACCCTTTTTACCCATTTTGAATGGGTTCAGGGTATAAAAAAAAGAATTTGTAATAATAAAGAAAATACGTGAACTACTAAAACCGAAGAATTAAAGTAAAATTAAATATTTGCACAAAATTGTGAACAACAATAATATCAAAAAGAAATATAACACCACCACACTGTGGCAAAGCTTGTCAAAATTAAGGTGAAAAGTGTTTTTCTTTTAAAGAAAATTCCCAAAAATATAAATATCAATAACAAAGTTAGCAAGCGCGCAATCACATAACATACAGTCAATTTTTCAATGCAACTCAATTCTGTTTAATAATTACTATTTTCGAGGATTGTCGCTCTTACCTGAGACGGTGAATTCTAAATACCCAATTTTTATTAAAATTTTTTTAAATATCATTAATCTTCCCTTTGACGTGTCAAATTCAAAATTATTTGTTCAATATTGTTCTTGAATGGCAAATCAGAATAATTTAATTAGACCCCCAATACTAAACGCAAGTCCGACACCAATTCGATACAGAAACACTCAACAACAGATAACGAATTTAATAGGCGAGGTACTAGGTCAACAGTTACCCGTAATTTTACAAAAACTTAAACCCAAACCGATAAAACGCAAACCATAAACCCAAGCTTTCAAGGAAACTTTGCTGATATAGATAGGGATATATTGTATTAGGGATTTTTATATTGTGTATTAAAGAATTTCCCGGCGATCGAGTAGGGTTTAATTCATGGAGAAAAGGTGTAGAAAGAATTTTACAACTATACTCCGAAAAAGGCACTCCCAATTATTTTGCCATATTACACAAAATTCGTGTGAAAATTATACAGATGATGTTCTCGATTCATACGAAGACATTAGAATTGGGATGCCATATCAAGGTGCCACGCTCTCCCCTTCGCGGACAATCGCGATATCAGCACATTCCAATATCAAATGACTATATTAGTGCAGGGTAGTCATTTATCGGCGGAAGACTTCTACCAAGTCGTCTATAAATACTTGTCATTAATACTAAACAAGATCGCTTCCATGAATTTGGGAATGGGGCAGAGCTAATTGTAATAAAATCATGCAGGGACAAAGCGTAAGAAACATTCATACGAAGTTTACGGGAAGACCTACCCCCTTTGCTTGGAATCAAGGAATCCGAAGACCTATCGGCACTACACTTGTGTGTAAAACTAGAAAATCAAAGTTATAAAAACAGTCTACGCCAATAATAAGAATCCAAACTGTAGAATTCCTGAACAAAGACCGGGACCAGCACCACGTACAATGAAATAATCCCAATCATCGACAACCCCCTCCAGACCCAGCACGAAGGGCACTACCAACGATTGTACGACAATACACCACTTATATAAATCGGAACAACAATAATTCTGGTTTTAAGCCATCAGTCCAACCCAACCCAAAGTGTCTGCCATTCCGTGCCTAAAGTCTCAACAGCAACAATTCCAACAGTCCGCCCCACCTCGGCCAATGGCACCTAACCCACATCCAAAGCCAGAGCCTATGGAAGTTGACCAAAGCATCCGATCAATAATTCGGACATCCCGATCGGAAATATGCAGCAGGCAGTCCAGACCACGACTATTTGCTTATGATAGAAAATAATTTTGACAAACTAACTGTTAATAACAACCAACAAGTAATAATAAACAGCTTGGGGATAGACGTAATAAGCTCACTCAAATATCAAATGGTTCAAGAAATTCAGTTAGGAATGATAGTTACCTCACCAATGAAATAGCTGTCAGTCACCAGAATCAAGTTAGATTAATTATAGAAGAATTGAACAATATTAGATATGCCATCCAATGGGCAAGATTAAATATTATAAACTCTCTACTTTTAAATGAAAACGAACTAGAAGAAATTGTTAAACTTTTCGAAAAAAGTAATATGCCACCACTCTTTATAGAAGAAATGCTAGTATTTTCTAAAGTATCTAAGTTTATATTATCAAAATATTCTTTTGGAAGCAATTGTAAAGAAGAATTCAAGAATTCATTTAGAAGAAAATTAAATATTTTTGCTCAACGAAGAAACATACCAGGTACAAAAAGATTGTAAAACCATTGTAAATGTAACCATATGCGATAAGAACCAAATTGTTAATTTAAGAGATTCAAATTGTGTACCCAAAGATCACTTTGCATTTTTAGCAATGCTGATCATGTTCCAAAAATAAAAGAAATTGGCTACGGCATCATCGTGTTAAATAAATTTAACGGCACTGTCACGAGGAACAACCATCTGGAAGGTCGCTATCTATACGCAGCCTCGATTGTGAGGTCGCCGAGCGGGCTGGGCTGCCTGACCTGGGCATACTGCAGCCAATCTTGTTGGTATGCTGGCAGTTCAATATATTTTATTCCTTGTTTGATGAGCACTGCAGCTCCACCACGGACTCTACCGTTTGGGTGGTTGGTGTTAAAATTATTAAAGACTTTGATGGAGAAGTACGATCTCTGGCAGAAGTGACTTTCTGATATTAGGAGTATATCTGTGTTGGTGGTCTTCACAAAGTGTTCGACCTCTGGCCTGCTATTGCACAGGCCGTGCGCATTCCAGATGGTGAGGTTAAGCCTTACTTGCATAGCTTACCAACTACAGTGGCTAACATTTGTGTCATCTGGCTAAATATTTTCTCCATCATTATTGCCATCATCACCTCCAATCGAGTAACCATGGCTTCCATAGCTCCTGCTGCTGACTGCTCGGATTGGCGAGCTTGGCTTTGTGAATTATTATTTCCTCCTCTAATCGCGTCCAAGAAGCTGATATGGCATATGGTGCTCCTGAAGTACGCCCGGCTGTGGCATTTGGGTGACGAGAAGCATTTGTGAACGCCTGCGCCTTGGCCGTTTTATAAACGGCGCAGCCTTTAAATCAAGCAGCATGATCGCCTCCACAGTGTATATTCAAGACGGCAATAACTTTGGGTATGCTCAAGCCCTTGACAGCGGTAGCATTGGGTCAAATCTTTGAATTTTAAAGGAGGCTCGATTTTTACCACCGAACTGCATTAACGTTTTGTTTTGAATGCCTCATTGTTGTTGATGGATGGCTTCAGGTTAACGAAAATTACAGATGTTTACATTTTCGTATTGCGACTAATGGCGTTGTGGAGGTCTCTTACGTTGTGACCTTGTTCAGCCATTGCTTCCTTAATCTCGTCCTTATCCGTCGAATGATGAAGTCCTTTAATAACTATACGATATGCTCGCTCATCGTGGGGTTAGAATGCATGATATCTCATGTTGTGCTGGTCGAGATGCGCTTTTAGGGTCATATAACTTATTTTGTCAGGCCACATGACCCGCACATTGCTATCTCTTCCTGCCTTGTATGAGAAAACTTTATCTTTGTCGACAAGTTGGGTAATCGATTTCAGGAGAGGTTCAGGTTCGGGCTTGTAGTTGTCATCAGCATCGTCTTCATCGCTACTATCACTGGATAGAAAGGCGAACGAGTTGTTGGCCAGTTTGCGACTTGCAGCCTCGTGGGATTTGTTTGCGTGGAAGCTTTCTGTTTATAACACCAAGCTTGCTTCCAGTACTGGAGTCATCTCAATCACATGTTTTTGCCGTGAGGGGGGAGGGAGTGCTGGAATGTGAACGTTACCCAGCTATTCAGTATCAATCAAGACGCGGTTATTTTCTTCTAATTTATTTGTTTGTCTGTTAGTCTAAATTGCGCACTTATGAGCGTGCGTATGAGTTGATGAGCACGCGTGCTTCACCAATAGGAACGGTTGTTATTATTATTTTTTTAATTTTAATAATGTATTTGTTTTAATAATTTTAGGAAAATTAAATTTTGAGCTCAACGTTGACACTCAAAACTCCGAATTAAAAAATGAAATATGATTGATACATATATATATATATATACTAGTAAAGAAGCTCGATTTCTATATTGATTTTGATTGATTACTTGGACAAGTTATCCATTATTCGAAAAAAGCTCGTACTGAGCGCACCTGGAGGCCCTACGGTCCAAATTTTAAGTCTCTAGCTCTTATAGTTACTGATATCCTTGCGTTCATACATACGGACAGACGGACATGGCTAGATCGATTCGGCTGTTGATGCTGATCAAGAATATATATACTTTATTGGCTCGGAGATGCTTCAATTCTGCCTGTTACAAACATTTGCAAAAATACATTATACCCTTATTACACATTTGTAACGGCTTAGGGTATTAAAATTGCCATTAATTTCTTTTGGAAGCCCCGAACTCCCTCTTAGATGTTTGTATTCCAAACTTAATGTCTTCAATTGCTTCTTCAACGCCACCCCGGGTTACTCTCAGACTATCAAACCTAATAAATATTAAGTCTAAATATTTTAAAAAGTTTAGTTAGTCTGGTTCGATTATTGATTTGGCTAAATATTCTACAGCCAAGCCGAACTTATTCTAAATTCTCAGTGCTATGAGAATTATCTTAATCGTTGCAAAAGGCGAATTGCCCAAAATCCGAGACAGTTTTATATTTATGTAAACTGAAGCGTAAATCATCAAGTTCGGCATCTTCTTTTCTCTCGGGATGGATAAAGCTTGCAATGATTCTGATTCTGATAAGTTTTTTGCTAAGTTTTTTCAATCAACTCTGTCTGACCTAATAATAATTATTACACTACTGGGCTGACAATATTCTTAATTGTATACTCAAGAAGTGTAGTTTTTCCCTCCTTCGCGCATTGCTAAAGCTGTTTCATCTATCCCTTGAATCTTCTGTCTTTCCATCTCTTCGAAAATAATCTTATATTATTCCCTCCACAAGAATAGTGGAAAGTCTGGAATAAAAAGTTATAGAGGCGTTGCATAACTGTCAGCTTTTCCTATATTATTTGAAAAAATAATCACTTTGAATTTGAAGCATTTTTGCAGATCACTTTTGTCCCCTGTTCAACATGGATTCGTAAAGAATCGGTCGACTACAACCAATCTGCTTTAATTTACTCCCTTGGTAAGTGATGCTTTCCTTACTAAAATGCAAACTGTTGTCATTTAGACTGAATTCAGAAAGGCATTTGACTCTGTGCATCACGATATTTTACTTATTAAACTAGACCGAATAGGTTTCCCTCCGTCTCTTTTGCTTTGGATTAGCTCTTATTTAAAAGGTAGGACCCAAAGAATAATGCCGAGGCTGACTAACACAAAACAGGTCCACGTTACTACTGGTGTTTCTCAAGGAAGCTATATTGAACATCTACTATTGACTACTTTTATAAATTATCTCCCATGCGGACGATGTGAAATTGATTCTTTCATTCACTGATCCCTTACATCAGTCTCGTCTACAAGATGATTTGGACATTATGTAACTGTGGTGTTCGGTAAATCAATTGCATCTGAATTGTTCAAAGTGTATGTTTATGACCTTTAATCGTACTACACCTTATCTTGCCAGTTATACAATCGTATATAAAGTACTCCATTGCAACGTATACTTACAGTTAAGGACCTAGGCGTTGTTTGATTGATTCTAAACTCTGCTTAAATCTCCATATTGCTACATAAAACGTTGGTCTCCGATTCATCTCTCTTGTTTGCCCTATCCTTGAGTACTGCTCTTGCATCTGGTCTCCGCATTATAACAGAAGCCATTTCTGCTTTTTGCCTTACGAGATTTAAATTGGGACCCTACACTTCGGTTGCCATCCTACTACAGCAGGCTACTTCTTCTTAAACTTCCGTCGGTAACCAACCGTAGGACAATACTCGCTGTTGTATTCCTACATAAGTTGATTGTTGGCAATATAGATTCTCCTTTTTTGTTAGGGCTTCTTCAATTCTATCTACGTGCACAACAGACTACGCTATGCACAATCCTTTTCGCGTGCTATGCAAAAATTACAATCACGATTTCTCTACCGAACATTCTCTACCCCTAATAAAATCGTTGCTTTCAGGATAACTTCGGGAATTCACTGACCATTACCAGCTATAAGCAGGGGCATAGCTAGCCGGACATGCTATAAATTTCATCCACCGTGTGGGTGATTTCCCCTCACTATATCTCTTTATCCTATCTACTAATCCCTCTATATTTTCTAGTATAAATCTTTTTACTTTTAAATAACTTCTTTCTTGTATTTTTCCTATTTATTGTTAATTCATAAAAAATATAGTAAGTTAACACTATTTTTAATTATTACTTAAGAACATCATTTTATCTACTAACACCTTCCTTCTTAGCTGTAGGCTCTTATAACATCACTGACAAAATTAGATGTGAAAAGGGGCATAGCTGGCCTTACGGGCAAATAAAACATCTCCATCGTGTCGGTGATGCTATTAGAAAATTGTGTATTCTTATTAGGCTGTCAGCATTAATTCTTTTTTGTCGAGCATTAATAAATAAATAAATAAGTCCTCCCAACAAAACCTTATCTGAAGTAACTGCGCTATAGGGGACCAGCCTGCACACAGCCTGATACGTAAAACTGTACCAGCAGCCGTTGAGTGTCAGAAAAGTCATAGGAATTTTATTCATTTGTTCGATGGTAGTCGCTATTTGCTTTCGCACGAACCCTAAAATGCGATATTTCAGTGTCGCTTTGTCACCCGCACTCACGCGAGTGCTAAGGAATGCCAGATAGAAGAATTCAGAAATAAATTAGCATCTGTATTTAACAGAGCCACAGTTCTTCGAAGGCTTTGTCAGTCATATTACGAACTAGCAAACGTCAGGGAAAATTTTGTGTGTATCTTGGGTATGTAGGGTAAGCAAATTTCATACTTAGTTACCAGCTGTTTTTTATACCCTGAACCCATTGAAAATGGGTAAAAAGGGTATAATGTGTTTGTGCAAATGTATGTAACAGGCAAAATTAAGCATCTCCGACCACATCAATATTCGAGTCGATGTAGCCATGTCTGTCCATCTGTCCGTCCGTCCGTCTGTCCGTATGTATGAAGGCAAGGATCTGAGAGCATATAAAAGCTAGAGAATTGAAATTGCCGGCCTCGTAGTCCATGCGCAGATCGAGTTTGTTTCCGATAATCGATAACTTACTCCATTTCCAAGCAATTGATAAAAATCGATATCGCAATCCTGTTTATTTTGCAATCCATAATTTTTTCGTGAAATGTGTAACGCATAGAAGGAGACATCTTCGACCCCACAAAGTGTATATGTTCTTGATCAGTATCAACCGCCGAGTCGATATAGCCATGTCCGTCTGTCCGTCTGTCTGTTTTAAAGCTATCTTTATGAAACTTTGCAGAAGTCCCTCTTTCTGCTGCACGCAGCACATATTTGAAATCCAGCTGGATCCGACCACTATATCATAAAGCTGCCATAGGAACAATCGGTCGAAAAGTAGGATCTTGTATGAAAAATATTTTGTTTTTCAAGATATCTTGACCAAACTCGGCATTTATTAGTTTTACTATGCTCCTCATATTTATGCAAAGTCTATTAAGATCGGACCTCTATATAATATAGCTGCCATAGGAACGATCGGTTTAAAATTAAGTTGTATGAAAAAAAATCTTGTTTATCAAGATATCTTGACCACACATGCAAAGTCCTATTAAGATCGGACCACCATATCATATAGCTGCCATAGGAACGATCGGGCAAAAATGAAGTTGTGTTAGGAACAAAAATGTTGTTTATCAAGGTATATTGATCAAGATATATTGATTCAAGATTTTTTGATTACACACGGCATTTAATGAATTCACTATGCTCCTTTCAATTTTGCAAAATCTTATTTACATTGGACTGCTATATCATATATCTGCCATAGGAACGATCGGTCGAAAACTAGGTTTTTGATTAAAAACCTTTTTTGTTTATCAAGATACCTTGACCAAACTCGGCATTAACTATTTCCCTGCGCTTCTTAGATACGGGCAAAGCACTATGAGGATTGTGAAGAGGTTGGGTCTGAAAGGGTATTAGATCTTTGGCGTGCCGAAGATAGCCTTTCTTTCTCGTTTTAATTTATTTTTATTACTACTAAAGTAAAAGAGCGCGTAGCACGAGCTGCATTTGGTGTTGGAATAGGAGGGTTAAGGGTATCTCCTAGTCGGGTGCTCCCGACTAGAACCTCTTACTTGTTTCTACATTTCTTAGTGCTATGAGAACCGAGACAGTTTTATTATTTTGTAAAGTTCGACATCTTCTTTTTCTCTCGGGATGGATAAATGACAATGATTGATGCTATGTCCCTTTTCACAGCTAAATTTGTCAGTGACGCTATTAGAGCCTACATCTAAGCAGAAGGGAGTAAGTAGGAAAAAAGTGTTCTTAAGTAAAATTAAAGATAATCTTAGTTTGCTATATTAATTAATAAAATACAATAAATAAGAAAAAGGAAAGTAAGAAGATTGTTAATAACGTAAAGAAATTTAAGCTAGATGTATAGAGTGTTAAGTAGATAGGACAGAGAGAAAAGTAATGGGAAATAACCGACCCGGTGGGGGAAAATTTACAGCCTGTCCGGCAAGCTATGCCCCTGCTCATAGCTGGGAATGGTCACTGAAGGTATCCTGAAAGCAACGATTTTATTAGGGGTAGAGAAAGTTCTATAGAGAAAACGTGATGCAAACTATTATAATTTTTACATAGCACGCGAAAAGGATTGTGCATAGCGTAGTCTGTTGTGCACGTAGACAGGAATAAGGGGCGGTAATTTCTGGTTGGTCTAGACGGAACAGAGAATTGAAGACGCCCTAGCAGAAAAAGGAGAATCTATATCGCCAATAATCAACTTATGTAGAAGGACAACACCTAGAATTGTCCTACGGTTGGTTAATGACGGAAGGTTAAGAAGAAGCAGCCTGCTGGAGTAGGATGGCAAACGAAGATTAGGGTCCCAATTTAAACCTCGTAAGGCAAAAAGCAGAAATTGCTTCTGAACAGATTCAATACGATCCTGGCTATTGTTATACTGCGGAGACCAGATGCAAGAGCAGTATTCAAGGATAGGGCGAACAAGAGAGATGTACAGAAGTTTCGTTATAAAAGGATCGTTAAACTCTTTAGACCATCGTTTAATGAATCCAAGTACACCTTTTGCCTCATTAACGATGGTATCTATGTGAAGATTGAAACAGAGTTTAGAATCAAAAAGAACGCCTAGATCCTTAACTGTTAGTATACGTTGCAAAGGGGTATTGTCGATTGTATAACTGACAAGATAAGGTGTAGTACGATAATATGTCATAAACATACACTTTGAACAATTCAGATGCAATTGATTGGCCGAACACCAAAGTTGCATAGCGTTCAAATCGTCTTGTAGACGAGAATGATGTAGGGGATTAGTGTATGATAGAATAAGTTTCACATCATCCGCATACATGAGTACACGGGCATGTGATATAACAGAGGGGAGATCATTTATAAAAAGAGTAAAGAGTAAAGGTCCAAGATGACTACCTTGAGGAACACCAGAAGTAACGTGAACCTGTTTAGAGGTAGTCTGCCTCAGCATTACTCTTTGGGTCCTACCTTTTAAATAAGAATTTATCCAAAGCAAAAGAGACGGAGGGAAACCTATTCGGTCAAGTTTAAAAAGTAAAATGTCATGGTGCACAGAGTCAAACGCCTTACTGAAGTCAGTATAAGCGACATCAGTTTGCATTTTCGAAAGAAAGGCATCATTTACCAAGAAAGTAAATTCAAGCAGATTGGTCGTAGTTGACCGATTCTTTACGAATCCATGTTGAACAGGGGAAACAACTGATTTGCAGAAATGCTGCAAATTCGAAGTGATTACTTTTTCAAATAATTTAGGAATAGCGGACAGTTTTGCAATGCCCCTGTAATTTTGTATATCAGACTTTCCACCTTTCTTGTGGAGAGGAATGATATAAGATTCTTTCCAAAGAGATGGAAAGACAGAAGATTCAAGAGATAGATTAAAAAGCTTTTGCAATGGATAAAGAAGGGAAGAACTACACTCCTTGAGTAGACAACTAGGAATATTGTCAGGCCCAGGAGAGTAAGATTTTAATAAGTTTATAGCTGAAAGGAGAGAGGAGTGTGAAATAATAGGAGGAGGTATAGAACTAGAGGAAGAAATAGTATAAGGATAAGAATTATTATTAGGACAGACTGAGGAGTAAGTAGATTGGAAAAAATTAGCAAAGAGGTTAGCAGAATCAGAGTCATTACTAGCTTTATCCATCCCGAAAGAAAAAGAAGTTGGCAAACTTGAATGCCTGATATATCAGGTAATTTTACCGCTAACGGTGATGACAATCTTCGGAGTTCTGACCATAGATATACGCCTATGGCAACGACAGCCCTAAGGGAGTGGCGAAGATCAAAACGACATACAGTTGTCTTCCGGGCCGCGACAAACAAACACCGTGGCCACACCGGCACATTGCAGCGAGCCCGGAAAGCCGCTTACTCCTTGCAGCTTGAGCCTGATCAACGGTGTGTCGCTGCAAGCAATTGGTTGCGCATTAACGCGTTTGATTGGATTTTTTTGTGTGCACGCTTCGCTCTACATGCTCATGCTCATTAAAGATAATCTTTGAACACCCCTTTCTTTTGCTTATATCGTGAAATTAGTATTAAAGTAAGTGCAAAAGAAACTCTCTTTTTTTGGTCAGGGGAACCAAGATTGAACGTTTATTTTTTAAATTTAAAAGATAAACTTTTAAAATAACTTGAATACGTGAAACTGTTAAACATAGGGTCAAATAAATAATACGACCTCAAATAGGGGCACCAGTTAATGCACTCTTTGCGGGATTTGTCCATCTTTAAATGTTAAAAACTGAGAGTAGTAAGCTTTAAAATTATAATTTAAAGTTACCACTTGCCTTCGTTGCTATATCAGCTGTTTATGGAAATGATACTTTCATATTTTTCATAACAGAAAAAAAGTGACATACGAAAAAAAAATTTAAGAAATGTTGACAGCGGAATTAGATTATTGTTCTTATTATTATTCTTACTATTATTGTGTAATCAATTAAGTGGAAATCAAAACTTAAATGCTAAGTTAAACATTTTCGTGGTTCGCCGCCAGTACCTGAACCCCAAAATTGCATAGTCATCGATTAAGTGACAAGAGGTCCGAAAAGGGGGTGACCGTACCACCAAGGCAGGGTGGGTTCAGACCGTCAACTAACGTCTTTATTACCCTACAATCAAATCGACTTTCTTAACCGTCAGTAACTGGCAACAATCCAGTAACTGTTCCAAATTACAACATTGTTGGACTTTTCGTTAAGTGCACTTATCATTGTGTTGGTGAATAGCATAATAGGTTGACAAAATTACCCCATCCAACGATATATGATTAGCGGGGAGTAGATACTGATCGATCAGCGGAAGGTGGAGGCGATGCGAAGCGATGATGACGATGCCCCTGAAGAAGGATCGGAAATGGTCATGGCGGAAGAGAAACGGTCACACGATCATGATGCTTTCATGATGGCGGTCATGCGCAGAGAACCGCGGTTGGCCGCCGCTTTCTAGGATCGGGTTACTCCGGGATCCGCATGGGAGTCGAAGAGGAGCACGCGGAGAAGGCCTGCCGCAGCGCGATCCTTTTGAAGACTTAGTTGAATAGCCGTAGATAAACTTAAATTATGTTAAGATAAATAGATTCACTTAAAAAAAAAAATTTTAAAAAACCGACTTTGTAGATTATCAGCTGCACTACTTGGACAGGGGATTGGCAAAGGAAAAGTTAGCGAATACCCTACATTAAGAGAGGAACCGAAAAGTAGTCGCCATCAACACCGCTGGAGCTCGAGCCAGCCAAACAAATAATTATAGGGTATATCTATATATCTACTAACGGGTATTACCCGGCCTTGCCCGAAGCAAGTTTAGTGCTTTACAAAATTAGATATATTTCTGCATTTATCATCCACGAAGGGCTCATTTGAAATTGATTTTAAAGCCGAGCGGGTGCTAAATAGTAAACTTTCATGGACTCGTTTACCGTCAATTTACCCGTCTCGAATGGAATTTCTAAAATCGCTGAAATACGCAGTCATTAAGTTCTTCTGTAGGGCTTTGAATGTAAATTAGAGGTCAATCGGACAAAACTTAACTCACCAACAAATTTTTAACTCGCATTTTCCACCGAAGAAGCTTTGATTTTGCAATGAATTTGAGCGTGAAACGTCACCCACCAAATCCTTGAACACCATTTCCACCAAGGAGGGATGCATTTTCTAAAGATTTTGAAAATGAAACCAGAAAACTTTCATACAACTCTTTTACGCTAATTAACCACTGCTGCGGTCGGAATTTCCCAAATCGCTGAAACAAGTATTTAGAAACCTCTTATGTAGAGCTTTGAAAATAAGTTGTATGCAAATCGGAAAGAGCTTGAATCTTCACCAAAAAGTCATGGAATCGCATTTCCCACCGAAGAAGCTTTGATATTGCAAAAAATGTGAATCACGGCTCAAATGAATTTGATAAAAAATCTTTGAAAATTAGTTTGAAGCCGATCGGATAGGATTGCGATTTTCGCGTAGAATTTTCCGAAACCCCTTCTCAATGTGCACCTTCATTACATGAGGTAACTGCAGTGAAAATTTCGTCTTCCTAGCTCTTACGGTTTGGGCTGTGCGTTGATTACCAATCAGTCAGTCGGACAGTCAGGACAAAACAGTCATATATGTATATATAGAGATAAATATTTATGTATATATAACTTGTATATATATATATTATATATATATAACAGTCATATATTTTTATGTATATATAACTTGCCCCGATTTCAAAGAAATAGCTTTTTATCGAAATCCTGTTTTTGAGCAAATCTCTTAGGTTCTTAGAGCTAGAGTCACCATATATGACATGGCAAATCAAGTATCTAGGGTTGATTGAAAAGGTGCCAAGAGTTGTAGGTTGCACTCTTAAGCGTATGCACTCGTTAGTCTCTGATGGTTTTAAGCCTTCACGGGCCACTTATACCCATACATTTATTATGGAGGACAGTGCTAAACAAAATATTTATAACTTTATCTACGTTATATACTAGATTATTATTTACAAGTTGTGTTGCTTTTGTAGTCTCCGAGATCGGCCTGTTCGTACAAATAATCGGACTAACCGACGAAATTGGCTAGATCGACCCAAATAGTCGTCTTTATCTAGAATATATATAAGCTATGTAGATTCGAAGAAGCTTTCTTTTGTAAGTATATCACAAACATTTTCAGTTCGTAGTTAGTTGGTTAGTAGAAACTGTTTTTTAAGCCAAATAAAATTTGTTGTACTTGCCATCATAACTATGTTGAGCAGTATATAGCTATTTTTATAAATGAATGATGTCAGGTCACAAATCATATAAAAGAATTGTTCCACAGTGGATGGTTTCTCATTATTAACTGCTACAATCTCACTTTGCCCAGGCTGCCGAATTAATTGATGTGGCTGATCATCAGGCTTTGGACCAATTTTCATTCGCATTGTAGTAAAAATTAACTTGTATCGTCTATGGTGTATTATATTGAGTGCTATAACAAAATAAGCCCACATCAATGCAACTGGACTCAGATATGAATCCAGATGTATTTCATTATTTAGTTTTAATATCATGCCGTTCCAATTTCGATTAAAAAGTAAAAGTAGCGCTTCCAAGCCCATAATGCTGTAATTTTTGTATGATGAACGTTTACAGTTTTTAAAGCTGTGAACTTACCGCGCCCATATTGATTCGCTATTTAAATAGCTCTGTATTACTGGCAACTGATATGAAACAAAACAAATAATTTGTACTGATAAGGATATGGCAACAACGATAAGTGGATAATGCATAGCGCTGAAAATTATAACGGTTATTGCAGTTTAAAAACAAGTAAGAGGCTCTAGTCGGGAGTTCCCGACTAGGGGATACCCTGAACCCTCTGCTACCAACACCAAATGCAGGTCGCGCTTCGTGCTCGTTTGCTGTAGCAGTAATTAGAATTAATTAAAACAAAGAATAGTTCCTTCAATAAACCTCGAACCCGTAAGAGACAGAACGACTTACCACCCACTATACTCAACTGCCACACCCTCTATTGACCCTTAACGGGAAAACAACCAATTAAAAAAGCAACAAATACACACAGAATACAATAAAATCGCAATTACAATGGTGTTCATAGAATTCAATAAAGACGCGCATGAATGTGTATTTTTGCAATTGGCGCTAGCTGCACCAACCTCGTGGGCAGCCAAAAAACATTTTCTTTAATAACTTCTGTGTTTCTTAACCGAATTTTTAACAGTAGATCTTTTTGTACTATCGAATATTCGTGTATTTTCAAAAAGACAACTGCCCTAAAATTGTTGCTTTAATTGGTGAGCCAAACAAATGGGATCGGAGATGCTCCCTTCTGCCTGTTATATACATTTGCACAAATACATTGTACCCTTTTTGCCAATTTTTAATGGGTTTAGGGTATAATAAGGTAACATTATCCTGCTAGAAGGTTAAAAAATGTATTAAACAATTATTATCAGATCCCATATTTTTTAACGTTGCGTTAATTTAAGGTATAACAGTTTATTTGTCTGCATGATGTGTATCTGTGTGAAATAGACTCTAAAAGACTCAATCGGAGGCTTCGGACCATTTAATTATTAATCCGCATCAGAAACAGTAAATGACGGACTTGTTGGCAAACTTTGCTGTTACAAGTTAGACGTGTAAGATCAGAAAAACTCTACAGTATTAAACTTTCTATCTAAAAGCTCAACTGGGAACAGTACTTAAATTAATGTTCCTATAAAAAAAAAATAAAGATATTAATATAAAAATATATGCTATATATTCAGAATGATATATGCTGTTATATTTCTTGTTATAAATACCAGTTAAACTGTCGGCATAGGGCCCAATAAGTGCCAGCCACAATAAATATCATGAAGTATAAGCTACCAGGTAATGATGGTCTTAAGGTAGCAGCAACATAGAGAACGATTAAGGAAAAAACTGGAGCTGCAAAAGAATAAATTAATTCGTTTTTTTTTAATGATTAAAACCAGGTTATGCTTACATGTTTTTAGCACAGATCGAATATAAGCAATTATTAAGAGGCGGTTCATTTCAGAATATCGTAAATTTGTTACAGGTTCATCATTATATTCCTCAGGCATTTCGGATTCCTGATAGTCTTTCGATTGAGAGTTTTTTTTAGCCGATAAAACGATAAAAACAAGTACAATCAAAGCCATAATCGTTACCATTATATCTGGTAGAATCCAATGGAATATTGCAATAGCCCTATACAAAATGGTTCTTAAAGATTCAAAATAAATTTTTAATATCACTTACCGCAATCCCATAAAATTTACGAACCCAACTTGGCGTAAAATAATTGTTATTGAAGGTTTTATATCCAAATAAGGAAACAATAAATTGAAAAAGTTAATTAAGAGATGGCCAATAGCAAATAATGCGCTCAATATACAAGTAAAAACCAAAAAAAATTTTAACAGACTGCGTTGAAAATAGCTTTTAGTTTGCATAAGCCAAGGTGACACAAAGAACATAAGTAGATAGATCATTGAGATGGCGACAGGCCGTGATAACGAAGCTGTATAAATGTCAAATAATTACTTTAAAAATGGTAATTACGGTATGCTTAAATGTGTAGTTCTTACCAACTATTAATGTAAATGGAAGTAACAAACGCACTAAAGTAAATAATACCAGTTCTGCCATTTTATTATGTATACGCAGATGAACAGCTGTTATATTGAGATTTAAATATTTGTATTTATATTAAGATTGATGAACTTACTAGCTTACATTAATTGAGAAGCTTACTTAGTTTATTTATATAATCCTGCAGGGTTAGTTCATTATTAATTTATTATTTTACTTATATGGAAGAGGAAGAGCAGTTCATGTTGCAAGTTGTCAGCCGTCACAAATCAGTTACACAAATCTGTCAAAGGATTGGTGGAAATTAAGTTTTTAATTAAAAAATTAAATGTGTTTATAATACTTATTCACACATTCATGCTTTATTGAATCTTTGTTGAATTCTATCAACAGCATTGCGATTGTATTGTATTCTGTGTGTGTGTGTTGCGTTTTTAATTGGTTTTTTTTCGAATTGGTGCTATGGCTGTTGAGTCGGTAGTAAGTAGTGCGGTCTGTTGCGGGTTCGAATCTAATAGAATAAGCCATTTTTGTTTTTTGTTTTTTTATTTCCGCTATAGCAAACGCGTTTTTAGCGCGTGCTGCATTTTGCAATGGTAGAAGAGAGTTCAGGGTATCCCCTATTCGGGAACTCCCGACTAGATCCAATAACTTGTTTTTAATAATACATAAATTCGAATCAAATTATTTATGTTTGGATATATAAAGTTTTCGATCAAGTAATTGATTGATTTAAAATTTGTACTTAACGTAATTTTAAAGGTTGATTTTTAGTGATCTGGTCAGGCGGTAGAAGTGATTATGGTAGTGTAGTGTGTATATGCCCTAAATGGATACCCTGTATCCAAATATTTAGTTTGCGGCACTTTCTTGCATACAATAACAATTATAAATATAACAGCCCAGAGCCACTTATATATATTGGCTCTGGCTCATATAACGCAGAGCGAATCGCCAGCCTTCCGCCGACCGTTTATGCATACGCTGCATATTCCACGCTCCGTCTGGAGCGCATAATGTGAGCAATATATATGTTCACCAATATAGGCACATGCACACTATTCTCTCATACATAAGAACGCTCTGCTTCGACAGAGCTATACATAAGTATACGCCACTTATGTATTAGGCTAAGCGCTTATAATTATTCCAATAAAAGAACATTCGAAAAAGCATAGTTAAAGAACACTGACGTGCCTTATTATTATTTTAAAACATCAAATGAATATCGGACATTACATGGCGACCGTGGCAATTGTCACGCAACGTGGTAAAAATCCCCACAACAACTTGCAATAAATGCAAAAATAACGAATAAAAACTACAACAACAACAGCGAGGGATTAAAGCCAAATTTCTGAGTGAGTAAGGTGTATTTCGTGTGTGTCAAAGGTTGAAAAGTCTATACGCATCACGTTTGACGAGTATAGGACAAGAAGAACAAAAGCCAACTTAGAGGCTATAAGTAAAGAAGACAAACCAAAAAGAAACCGGGGAGGCATTCAGCTGCGCATACAAAATCGCAAGGCGGAAATATGGAAAGTGTTATTTAACAGCAGCCAGACCCCGAATTGGAAAGATGCCAAGAGGCTAGCCGATGAGCTAGACTTTCTTGATGCGCAATCGAAAACTCATAAAACACAAAGAAAACGCCTTCCACTCATCAAATTAAGCACTTGGCTAATAAATATATAAATACTTCAAACACAGAAACAAAGAAACAACTGCCCAAACCATCCAAGAGATGCCATGACGACTGCGCTGGCCAGTTGTACACCCCGGCCTGTGCGATGACCTGCACCTGCAACGCTGACCGCTCCTGGGCAGCCATATATGTTAAAGAGGAATAACGCGACACCAGCAGCAGAAGAAGCAGCATTACATTTTGTATACATTGTAATGAAGCCTACTATGTTGTGTGCGTCAAGGCAGAGTACAACCTTAAAAGTTGTACGACACAATAAAGAGGAGATGACTGCGTTGATCGAAGTAGGGTTAATATCATGGACACAAAAACAAAGGCCTTCAGCCTAAATATAATATATAAATTAAGAAACACAAAAATTTTATTAAAAATCAAAACTACAAAAGATATACTATATAAAATATAATAAAAATATAAAATTCACTTATAATTTGCAAAAAAAAAAAAAAATTTCAAAATTTAAATTAAATTGCGTTCAAACGAGATAAAAGTTTGAAAAATCAGCAGCAAATGTAATCAATAATGTAAAAGTCATCAATCATAAAGATAATTTAGAAAATATTAGAATTTTGTTAATAATAATAACAGTCGTATCTCTTGTATCGTTTGAAGGTGTATGCAATGCATACCAAGAAAATTAAGAAACGATACATTAGTAGAGCATTAGTAGAGCGGACTAGATCGAAAAGGGAATAATACTAAGTACGTTGCTAGATGTCTCAGTAAAATTAATTACTGAAGAACACCCAATTTTAGGACCAGCAACGATACTAATGGTGCGACTGCATCGATAGGCATTTATTATAATAATATGGAATGGAGTATATTTGTGAAAATATCAATGACTTCAAAGATCAGATTGGCAAGTCACATAAATGCATTAGTAAAGGCATACCTATAAAGGTAGAAACACTAACATACCATGTACAAATATAACAACATAGAATATGTAGTAAATTCAATTAAAAATAAACTTACACAAGAACATGCCAAATAATGTCTTAAAGTCATACAATCTCTAAATACAAGATTGAAAAATATTGGCATTAGTCAGAATATCGAAAAAAAAAAAAATGTTCCAGAAGAGTCGAAGCACTAACCATACAATGCATAGATACTCCAAACAGCATTTTAATCGAAGCAGGATTTTTCGCAACGAGTGAGCCCCATGGGTGTCTGAGACCATTTTAGTGTGCCCAGATAGAGTAAGACTGCTGAGAGCGGCAGCCGAACGCCGGCCTCGAAAGCCGAACGTTCAGTATGAAGCCGCATCTCGCTCAGCGCACATCGTCGCTGCGGCTAATGTCTTTTCCTTATATACGTACATATGTATACCTGTTTTAAATGCTTACAGCCCAAATACATATGTGTATACGCATTTGCCTCGCCCTCACACATTGCTTTGCGCACTTGTGTGCATCTCTTTCTCCCTGCATATCTTCTCACAAAACCCCGAGATCTACACACATACATACATACATATGTTTGTGTTGTGTGGATATGCACACAAGTAGATCACGGCGTTTGTCGCGAGCCAGAGGTTTTTCTTCAATTGTGTGCCCTTTGTGCCTGTGGTAGCAAATGGAACACACATTCAAATGCTCTATCATATATTTCTTCGTCCAGTCAGGTAAAATGAGAAGAATCTGATCTATATTTATTAAATAAACAATTTATTGACCTAAATAAAATAAATATATTTATTTTCTATTTACTGCAGGGACTTATTTCGCTTAAAATAAAAATATATCTAAGTCGTATTTCTGCAAGGGTAATTCATCGTCGGCTTGTCGAAAAATTCTAAGAAAATACGAAAAATTGAACATTTTCAAATTTTGCGATTTGCTACTTGTGCACACGCACACTCTTTCGACGGAGCAGTCGTGTGATATTATGAAAGGGTTTGGCATGCCAAAAAAAACAAAGACCGTACCCGTCGCCCAAATTTACGCACCCATTGATGAAAATATCTCTTCTCACGACAAACCCTTGATCGGCTCATTCACACGCATTTGTGAGTGTGTGTATGGGTGTGTGTGTAGAGCTCGAAGTTAAGAAATGCCAAAAACTTCAAATTTTGTGAAATTTGCATCAGGCAGGCAGGCAACCAACACGCACACAAACGCATAAATGCTTCCATCCATATAGAAAAGTGTGTAAGTATGCGTGCTTGGCAGACCCAAAAAGTTATCATGCACAAATGCCAACGTTCAGGTACCCTTACCCCTACAACATGCATGGAAAATAGCAAATTTGCAGATAAACAGGTCAAACCCTTTCATAATATCACACGACTGCTCCGTCGAAAGAGTGTGCGTGTGCACAAGTAGCAAATCGCAAAATTTGAAAATGTTCAATTTTTCGTATTTTCTTAGAATTTTTCGACAAGCCGAGGATGAATTACCCTTGCAGAAATACGACTTAGATATATTTTTATTTTACGCGAAATAAGTCCCTGCAGTAAATAGAAAATAAATATATTTATTTTATTTAGGTCAATAAATTGTTTATTTAATAAATATAGATCAGATTCTTCTCATTTTACCTGACTGGACGAAGAAATATATGATAGAGCATTTGAATGTGTGTTCCATTTGCTACCACAGGCACAAAGGGCACACAATTGAAGAAAAACCTCTGGCTCACGACAAACGCCGTGATCTACTTGTGTGCATATCCACACAACACAAACATATGTATGTATGTATGTGTGTAGATCTCGGGGTTTTGTGAGAAGATATGCAGGGAGAAAGAGATGCACACAAGTGCGCAAAGCAATGTGTGAGGGCGAGGCAAATGCGTATACACATATGTATTTGGGCTGTAAGCATTTAAAACAGGTATACATATGTACGTATATAAGGAAAAGACATTAGCCGCAGCGACGATGTGCGCTGAGCGAGATGCGGCTTCATACTGAACGTTCGGCTTTCGAGGCCGGCGTTCGGCTGCCGCTCTCAGCAGTCTTACTCTATCTGGGCACACTAAAATGGTCTCAGACACCCATGGGGCTCACTCGTTGCGAAAAATCCTGCTTCGATTAAAATGCTGTTTGGAGTATCTATGCATTGTATGGTTAGTGGTCGAAGCCAATTTTCGATATAAATTTTGATAGCGACATTGAGACAGTGGAAGAACATACGGAATCCACCATGCCAGACCAGGTAGCCTTAGATAGGGAATAGGTAAGACAAATTTCGTCTA
This sequence comes from Drosophila littoralis, assembly GCA_018903485.1. Classification (NCBI taxonomy): domain Eukaryota; kingdom Metazoa; phylum Arthropoda; class Insecta; order Diptera; family Drosophilidae; genus Drosophila; species Drosophila littoralis. Next base: position 568,324 of record JAEIGF010000311.1, on the reverse strand, counting down.
CAGATTTTTCCGGTAAAAAACTGTCATTAAATCGTTTTTTAACAGCTTTATGGCTGTTGAACGAACAAAAGGCAACCAAGAGGATTTGGTTGTTAAGTTTATAAAATCAAAACTAATTGGCAAAATACTATACAAATGCCAAGACGAGACGATCTATGGCATTATTAATAAATTAAAAAGTAGCGTCAAAGGTGAAACGTCCAACAAAAAGGCAAAACAGCAGCTCAATATACGGCTGAAATTGACAAGTTGCGTAAGCAACTCGAGGCAGCTTATATTGACGATGGCCTAGACACGGATAATGCAGAGAAATTCAATATCTGCAATGACCAAAAATTGCGAACATGAAAAACTTCGCATAGAAGCAGGAAACTTAAACACATTTAATGATGCAATGGGTAAATATTCATTGCACCAGGACAGTATTATATCAGAGAGGCACACATATTAGAGGCAATGACTATCGCTATACAAATGACTATACTATTACCAACGAGGTAGAGGCAATGGCCACGGTAAATATTATGCGAATTACAGTAACAATAACAATGGTAGAGGACATTTCAGAGGAAATGCCCGTGGTTACAACCGAGGAAGTCATAATTCCAACCGAGGCAACAACCAAGCCATCAGCAACCGAAATAATAATGTTCGACTTACTCAAGGTAATTCGGAATACGAGCAGACCCCTTCAGGTATTCAAAATCTGTACACAAAATTAATCGCAATCTCAACATATTATAAAAATTAATAATGAAATACAGTTAACAAATTTACCTTATTAATAGATACTGGCGCAGATATTTTCGATACTCAAAGAATATGTCGATATATTAGACAATATAAATACAAAAATCACAACTCAAATATCAGGAATTGGCGAAGGTTCTATATTTTCAAGAGACTTAGCATTTGTAGCGCTCACTACAGGTAAAAATATAATTCCACACGACTTCCATTTAGTCGAACAAAATTTTCCAATACCTAGTGATGGCATTATAGGAATAGACTTCATAAAAAAATTAAATTGTCAATTAGATGTTACACAAAAAAGCGATTCACTAATTCTTCGTCCGAATTACTTACATTTTCCAATAAAATTATCAAGAATCTACACTTGTGACAATAATGCCACAATACTACCAGCCCGTTCCGAAGTCGTCCGTCAGATTAAAATATCGTCAATAACAAATCCCATTTTAATTTCCAATCAAGAAATTGAGGATGGAATTGTTATAGGAAATACAATTTCCGATCCAAAAGAACATTTGACCAAACACTTAATGCAACAAATTCAATTAAAATTGTTAACCTTGACCAAATAAAGAATGAAACTTTAAATAACTATTAAATCATTAACGAAATTAACGAAGATCGAGACGATTTAGTAATGAAAAGCTAACTAAGAACTTCCCAATACTATTTAAATCAAAGTTAAAAGAACTATGCACCAAGTACACAGACATATTCGGACTAGAAACCGAATTAATAACAACAAATAATTATAAACAAGAACTGAGATTAAAAGATAAAGAACCAGTGTACATTAAAAATTACAGAATTCCTCATACTCACAAAGAAGAAGTAGTTAAACAAGTAGAAAAACTCGTTCTAGACAAAATCTATATCAGAATATAATAGTGCAATACTACTGGTATCCAAGAAAGGACTACCAGGGTCCGATATGAAGAGATGACGATTCGTTATAGACTATCGTCAATGCAATAAAAAACTCTTGTCAGATAAATTTTTAACGTCAAAAAGAATGTAAAATTTGAGTGGTCTACCGAATGTCAAAAGGCATTCGAATACTTAAAGAAACTATTAATGCAGCCTACTTTACTAAAGTATCCCGATTTTAGCAAGGAATTTTGCATAATAACGGATGCAAGTAAACCAGCTTGCGCAGCAGTTTTAACCCAAGCTTATGGTGATAAGCAATTACCAGTAGCATACGCTTCACATTCATTCACAAAAGGTGAATCCAATAAAATTACAATAGAACAAGAGTTAGCAGCAATTTATTGGGCAATAACCCATTTTCGACCATACATATATGGCCAACATTTCACTATCAACACAGACTATAGACCGCTAACATATTTATTCTCAATGATAAATCCAAGTTAAAAACTAACTAGAATGAGCTTAGATTTAGAAGAGTATGAGTTGACTGTAGAATATCTAAAGGGAAAAGATATGGTTGTTGCAGATGCGTTATCTAGAATAACCATCAAGAATTTAAAAAATACCAAAACAAATATCTTGAAAGTCACTACAAGACAACAAAGTAGACAAAATCCTGCGCAGGAAATTTGCCAAGGCAAACCTTAATAAAGCTTCCCAGCCCAACGTATATGACGTCATCAAAAATAAGGATGTAACAAAAATAGTGACCTTGCATACAACAAATATTTTATGCTAATTGAGACATGGCAAAAATATTGTTGCAAGATAAGAGATTAGCGACCTTTATACCAGTAGAGCATTAGACAGATCAATTTTTCCAAAGGGTTGAAAAAGAAGCCGGTATATTAGGAATCAGCCAACTCAAAGTGGCCCCCAGCGAAAAGATCTTTGAATTTACTTCAATTCATACTCGTAAACAATTGGGCAATAAATATCTTTAGAAACTCAGAGTAGCGCTACTCAACCCGGTGACCAAAATAGAAAATGAAAAAGAAAAAGAAGCTATACTGTCTATACCATGACGATCCAATTCAAGGAGGTCATACAGGCATGATTAAAACGCTAGCGAAAATCAAAAGACACTACTTTTGGAAAAATATGACGCGTCAAATAAAAGAGTACATACGTTGATGTTCTAAATGTCAAAAGTCAAAAACAACGACACATACAAAAACACCTCTGACCATTACAGAGACGTCTATAAGTGCGTTCGATAGAGTGATAGTGATAGATACTATAGGTCCACTACCAAAATCTGAAAATAGTAACGAATATGCAATCACATTGATATGCGATTTAACAAAATATCTTGTAGCTATTCCAGTAGCAAATAAAACAGCTAATACCGTTGCAAAAGCAATATTTGAATGTTTTAGTACCTAAAAATAGCCAATTTAACGTCAGCAGCACACCACCACCAGACAGTAGGAACAGAAGAGAGAAGTCACAGAAGTTTCAATGAATACATACGTTCTTATATATCAGATGATAAAACTGATTGGGATGTATGGCTTCAATATATTGTCTATTGTAATAACACGACCCCATCCTCAGCCAGCTTTGCCCTTTTCACAGCTAATTTTGTCAGTGACGCTATTAGAGCCTACATCTGAGAAGAAGGGTGTAAGTAGGAAAAAAGTGTTCTTAAGTAAAATTAAAAATAGTATTAATTTGCTATATTATTTAAGAAAATTCAATAAACAGGAAAAAAGAAAGAATGAAGTTTTTAATAAAGTAGAGAAATTTAAATAATATATATAGAATGTTAGGTAGATAGGATAGAGAGGTAGTAATGGGAAATCACCGACCCGGTGGGGGAAAATTTATAGCCGGTCCGGCAAGCTGTGCTGCTCATAGCTGGTAATGGTTAGTGAATTCCCGAAGGTATCCTGAAAGTAACGATTTTATTAGGGGTAGAGAAAACGTGATGTAAACTATTATAATTTTTACATAGCACACGAAAGGGATTGTGCATAGCGAAGTCTGTTGTGCACGTAGATAAGAATAAGGGTCGATAATTTCTAGTTGGTCTGGACGGAGCTGAGAATTGAAGACGCCCTAGCAGAGAAGGAGAATCTATATCGCCAACAATCAACTTATGTAGTAAGACAACATCGAGATTTGCCCTACGGTTGGTTAACGACGGAAGATGAAGAAAAAGAACCCTGCTGGAGTAGGATGGCAAACGAAGATTAGGGTCTCAATTAATACCTCGTAAGGCAAAAAGCAAAAAATTGCTTTTGAACAGATTCAATACGATTCTGACTATTGTTATACTGCGGAGACCAGATACAAGAGCAGTATTCAAGGATGGGGCGAACAGGAGAGATGTACAGAAGTTTCGTTATAAAAGTATCGTTAAACTCTTTCGACCATCGGTTAATGAATCCAAGTACACCTTTTGCCTCATTAACGATGGTATTTATATGAAGATTGAAGCAGAGTTAAGAATAAAAAAAAAACACCTAGATCCTTAACTGTCAGTATACGTGGCAATGCAGTTTTGTCGATTGTATAACTGACAAGATAAAGTGTAGTAAGATTAAAGGCCATAAACATACACTTTGAACAATTCAGATGCAATTGATTGGCCGAACACCAAAGTTGCATAGCGTTTAAATCATCTTGTAGATGAAAATTATGTATGATAGAATAAGTTTCATCGCCCGCTTACTTAATACACGGGCATGTGATATAACAGAGGAGAGATCATTTATAAAAGCAGTAAAGAGTAAAAGTCCAAGATGACTATCTTGAGGAACACCAGAAAGAACGTGAACCTGCATTACTCTTTGGGTCCTACCCTCTAAATAAGAACTAATCCAAAGCAAAAGAGACGGAGGGAAACCTAATCGGTCAAGATTTAAAAGTAAAATGTCATGGTGGACAGAAGTCAGTGTAAATGACATCAGTTTGCATTTTCGAAAGGAAAGCATCATTTACCAATCATTTTTTTAACGGCAATTAATACCCCACCATCACGAATCGGCCGATCATTTCTATGCAAAATAAAATTATTCGAAAAAACCTCAAAATCAGATATGGTTGAATTTAACCATGTTTCTGAAAATGCGATTATATCCGAATCGAAGGAAGTGCTGGCCATGAAAAGATTTTTAAGCTTTGAAATGAGACCTCTGACATTCTGATAATGAATAGAGACTTGGTCAGAAGACGAAGTTAGTTTTTTGGGGTAGAAATGGTACCTTGTGTTGGAGGGACTGAAGGGATGACAGGCTGGTTTCGCTTTTTTGGCTTGAACTCGTGAACAATCATGTGTGGAGGTCAAAATTTGGGATCACAAATGATTGGGAACATATCATGTGAAACACTTATTTAGAAAGATGATAATTGACACACTTGCAGAAGATTTGCTTGCAATATAGACTGCTTATAACTCAGAAGTAGTGTCAGACGAAAGTCGAGACACAAAAACTTGCCTACGAGGGGCAACCACAGTTAAGGGAGGAGCTGATGGGGCAACAGGTAATTCAGGATTTGCTGGGGCTAAATAGGCACCTTGATTATTTTTAACAATCTGGGGCTGAGGCAGTTTGGCTAACTGGGACAGATTCAGCTACGGGGACTAATGGGATAAAGTGGTCCGATCTCAATAGGGTTTTGCATATATATGAGGAGCATAGTAAAACTAATAAATGGCGAGTTTGGTCAAGATATCTTGAAAAACAAAATGTTTTTCATACAAGATCCTACTTTTCGACCGATCGTTCCTATGGCTGCTATATGATATAGTGTTCCGATCCAGCTGGATTTCACATATGTGCTGCGTGCAGCAGAAAGAGGGACTTTTGCAAAGATTCATAAAGATAGCTTTAAAACTGAGAGACTAGTTCGCATAGAAACAGACAGACGAATAGACGGACATGGCTATATCGACTCGGCAGACGCGCATGAATGTGTGTGTGTACATGTATACAGAAATTCTTGGAGTTTGCGCTAGCTGCCCCATCCAATTACGCAGAAATAAAAGTAACTTTTGGGTTTTTGTTAACCGATCTTAATGCAATTTTCAACAGTATATCTTATTGTACCATAGAATATTTGTGTATTCTCAAAAAGTAAATTGTATTTAAATTGTGGCTTAAATTGGTTGGCAATACAAGTTGGGTTATTAACTTGATTTATAGCGCTCGTTTGAATTAATAAAGATAAATTAAAAAAAAACGAGAAAGAAGGGCTATCTTCGGCATGCCGAAGATCTAATACCCTTGCAGACCCAACCTATTAATGCCGAGAAAATGGTTAAGGCCGAGTTTGGTCAAGGTATATTGATAAACAAAAAATATATTAATCAAAAACCGATGTAAATAAGATTTTGCAAAAATGAAGGGAGCATAGTGAAATCTTTAAATGCCGTGTTTAATCGAAAAATCATGAAAAACAAAAATTCTCCATACTAAATTAATTTTCGACCGATCGTTCCTATGGCAGCTATATGATATAGTGGTCCGATCTTAATAGGATTTTGCATATATATGAGGAGCATAGTTAAACTAATAAATGCCGAGTTTGGTCAAGATATCTTGAAAAACAAAATTTTTTTCATACAAGATCCTACTTTTCGACAAATCGTTCCAATGGCAGCTATATGATATAGTGGTCCGATCTTAATAGGATTTCGCCTATATATGAGGAACATAGTAAAACTAATAAATGTCGAGTTTGGTCAAGATATCTTGATAAACAAAAGGTTTTTTCATACAAAAACTTAATTTTCGACCGATCGTTCCTATGGCAGCTATATGATATAGTGGTCCGATCTTAATAGGATTTTGCATATATATGAGGAGCTTAGTAAAACTAATAAATGCCGAGTTTGGTCAAGATATCTTGACAAACAAAATGTTTTTTCATACAAAAACTTAATTTTCGACCGATCGTTCCTATGGCGGCTATATGATATAGTGGTCCGATCTTAATAGAATTTTGCATATATATGAGGAGCATAGTAAAACTAATAAATGTCGAGTTTGGTCAAGATATCTTGATAAACAAAATGTTTTTTCATACAAAAACTTAATTTTCGACCGATCGTTCCTATGGCAGCTATATGATATAGTGGTCCGATCCAGCTGGTTTTGACATATGTGCTGCGTGCAACAGAAATAGGGACTTCTGCAAAGTTTCATTAAGATAGCTTTAAAACTGAGGGACTAGTTCGCATAGAAACAGACAGACGGACAGACGGACATGGCTATATCGACTCGGCTGTTGATGCTGATCAAGAATATATATACTTTATGGGGTCGGAGATGTCTCCTTCTATGCGTTACACATTTCACGACAAAATTATAATATCCTCTGCAAGGGTATAAAAAGTTCCATTGGAGGGGTTTCATCTCGCAACTGACCGCATATTTATTTTCCTTGGGTAGGACTCGAACTCGCTACAGACTGTCCACACTAATAATTCAGTAATATTGAGAAGAAAACAAACAATTGGAAAAAACAGAATTCGAAGCAGACGCGCATGAATGTGTGTGTGTACAATGTACACTGTATATATAAATTCTTGCAAATTGCGCCGCAACACGTGCGCAGTAGTGCACAGTCAAATTACCGAAAAACTAAACAAAAACCGATCTTAATCAAATTTTCTACAGTATATCTTATATTTGTATAATTTGTATTGTATATTTGGTGACTCTAACTCTTATTATTTACCCAATCTGCTCAAAAAACAGGATGTCGATATCGATTTTTATCGATTGCTTGGAAACGGAGTAAGTTATCGATTATCGGAAACAAACTCGATCTGCGCAGGCACTAGGAGCACCTACATCTAAAATTTCAAAATTTCTTTAGCTCTTATAGGTTCTGAGATCCTTGCATACGGACAGACGGACGGACGGAGGGACAGACAGATAGACAGACGGACATGGCTAGATCGACTCGGCTATTGATGCTGATCAAGAATATATATACTTTATGGGGTCGGAGATGCTTCCTTCTGCCTGTTACATACATTTGCATTTTGCACAAATACAATATACCCTTCTTACCCATTTTTAATGGGTTCAGGGTATAAAAAATACTCAAATAAAACATTCGAAAAAACAAAGTTAAAGAGCACTGACATGCCTCATTATTATTTAAAACATCAAATGAATATCGGACATTACAGTAGGGTACTCTGGTCTAACTTACCGGCTTTAAAAGGCCGAGATCTTACCATTTATTTTCCCACTTTCAGCTTTTACTTGCTAACAATTTTATTTCTAACTATCTATTGGCAAAGAGTCCCTTGCTTATTGATCAAATTCCCAGAATATATGAGCTACCTTTCCGACACTTATTGCGAAACATAGCATTATTCGGACATTAAATGTCATTCCTGTCATATATTTGCCACACTCCTGTTATTATTTGCATTTATTGCTCTTTTTGTCAAACCTAATAGCGTATATTGGCTATCTGTTTGCTAAATTGCCAGCAACATTAAACTATATTCACGGCATATATTGGCCAACATTACGGAATTTATTGGGTCATTTAATAGCCAGAATTATGGCGCAGATTGTTTAATTTACCGATATTCTGGTACTTATTGGCCAATATTAATTAGTTATAAATTATATTTATTATAATTTATTGGCCATTGGTCCCGCATTTTATGGCAAATAGTTCAGCCTTAATTGGCCAACTCCCTGGCCTTCCAGCATTTCATGGTAGTTATTCTAGGGCTTATTGGTTAAATTCTCAGTATTTATTGGCTTACAATTGCCCCATTGCCGGAAATTAACTTTTTGACACATACTTTCTGTGCAACTTACCGCCATTCAGTGGCCAACCTTCCAGCTAACGCTTTCGGCTGATCAATTAAAAAAAAGCTAATGGAAATTTCGCGAATGGACGCTGTTCACACAATCAGTTCCGAGGAAATATCCCAAAAGCAACCGACGGAAGCAGAACTGCACTTTTAAATAAAAACCCTGAAAAAGATATTAAACTTGCGAAGATTGCTCTTCCAAGTTCGGATAAACAGTTGTATTGAAACACCCTTAACAATGAAATTCGACCACACGTACCCAAAAAGTTACGCAGTCCGAAGTCCGAAACTTACATGAGCTTTGTCATCCTGGTATCAAGTCTACAGAGAAGTTATTGGCAAATCACTATTTATTGCCATAAATGGATAAAGATGTAAGAGGAATTGTTCGTTCTTGTATCCAATGCCAGAAAGCTAAAGTGCATCGTTCTACGAGATCAACCTTGGCCAACTACGTCCTAGGTCCATTGCTAACTTCAAACGCTGCCTTACTGCAATAACGTGTTCATCCGTATCGATACAGATATAAATCCTACTATCAGCCCCGTTACAGGCGAGTCAACTACAATAGATACTTCTACAGCACCATCAGAACTTTGCAGAAAATCTGGAAGAATTGTTAAGTTCCCGTCAAAATACCTATCGTAATACCATTTTAAAGAGAGGCTACTGTGAGACTCGTTCATCAAACCACATTGTCTTTCATAGTCATTTGATAGTCAGCGAATTATCATTTAACATTCATACTCTGTCGCCGACTAACACATCAGTTGCTAATCAATCGTTCAGTTCAATCTTATCAGTCATTTAAAATGGGCAAAAGGGGTATAATGTATTTGTGCAAATGTATGTAACAGGCAGAAGGAAGCATTTCCGAGCCCATTAAATAAATATATTCTTGATCAGCATCAATAGCCGAGTCGATCTAGCCATAACCGTCTGTCTGTCTGTCCGTCTGTACGTATGTATGAACGCAAGGATCTCAGAACCTATAAGATCTAGAGACTTCAAATGTTAGCTGTAGGTCCTCCTAGTAACCGCACAGATCCGACATTCGATAGCTTGCCCCGTTCCAAGTAATCGATAAAAAACGATATAGAAATCCTGTTTTTTGAGCAAATTTGCTAAATAATAAGAGTTGGAGTCACCCAACTTGACATGTAGAATAGTATCTTTCACTTTATTGCTATTAGCAGCTCCACAATACTACCTCAGATATATATAAATCAAATAAATAAACCAATTTATACTGCCCACCAATATAAGCCACAATTTAAATGCAATCGACATTTCGATAATAAACGAATATTCTATAGTACAATTTCTGAGAATTTTATCTAGATTGGTTAAGAAACACAAATGTTATCAAAGAAAATGTGTTTTGGCTGGCCTCGCGTTTGCGGCAGCTGGCGCAAATTGCAAGAATTTCTCTGCACATGTACACACAACCATTCATGCGCGTCTTCTTTGAATTCTATAAACATCATTGCAATTGCAATTGTAATGTTTTCTGTGCTGCTATTTTAATTCGTTTTTTCTTATTCAGACTCAATTATTGGTGTGGCTGTTAAGTAGGGGCGGTGGCAGGTGGTGTGGTATTACGCGAGTTTGAGCCCTACCAAGGAAACTTTTTTTTATTTATTTATATTACTATAAAAGCAAGCGAGCGCGTAGCGCAAGCTGCATTTAGTGTTGGAAGAAGAGGGTTATGGGTATCTCCTAGTCGAGAGCTCCCGACTAGAGCCTCTTACTTGTTTCTTCTTCGCTCTAAGAGAATTCTGTGCTCACACCACACAACGAACCGTTTCTTTCGCACTTGTCGACCAGCTGGCACAGTGTAAAGGTTTCTGAATTTGTTCCGAATCCTATGCGATGCAAATCTTGCCAAAATCTAGAACACACACAAAAATAGTATAAAAACGAACCGTCAGGTAATAGTTGAGGCTTTTCCACTCAATCCCGAACTTGCGCTGCCAAATGTGTCAATTGCACACACAGTCAAGCAGCATCCGATAGAAATTGAAGTGAATTTATTCAGCAAAACGAAATAATAAAAATAAAAACAAAAAAATGGGCAAAGCGAAAAATTATTACAAAGCTGCATTACCGAAACACTGCAGCTCGGTAGGCTACGCCGCAGTCGCAGCAAGCAACCAAAACGGAAAAAGTACCATTAACAAAAACAATAACAATCGACCTACTGGTAATTTGGTTTGCTGTGCTGACAATTGTCTCTCGCTTCTCTCGCGACACACACAAAACAAGTAAGAGGTTCTAGTCGGGAGCTCCCGACTAGGGAATACTCTAAACCTCTTATTCCAACACCAAATGCAGCACGCGCTACGCGCTCGTTTGAAGTAATAAAGATAAATTAAAAAAAAAAGTTCCATCGCAACTGACCGCATTACTTGCTGCCGAATTTACTCAGCGGCCACACCACCAACTTTTGGGTAGTGAAATTTTCTTTTTTTTTTTTTTTTTTTTTTGTTTGTTTATTGTATTGAATCAAAAATAGCATACATTTTTATTACAACACAGTTGGCTTAGGTGATATTACGCCAAGCCTGGTTGGCCTCAGGCTTTATCGTGGACAAACGTCAAAGGCGGCTTTTTGAGTAAGGCTGCATCGACACGTAGGTAGTCGGGGGACTCTGGGGCGTCTCCTATGTCGTGGTAGGAGGAGGTCCTTGAACGATCTTCTCGTGAGCCTCCTGGTTACACACCTCCCAGCGAGGTCTCTTGCTACCCGGCTGCAGTGTCGCTGCAAGCGTTCGCTGTACCGGTTGGCGAATGCTCCGACTTGGCTGTCTATGGTCTCCATTTTGAGGTCACTGTGCAAGGTAGAATTTCTGACGTACCAGTCAGCACCCGTAATTCGGCGCAAGGCCAAGTTTTGGAGTGTCTGAATCCGTCTTCGATTTGTCCGAGATGCAATGCCCCAAACCTGAATACCGTATCTCCAAGTTGGTGCCACCACGACGTTGTAAACTGCCCGTTTGCAGCGAAGTGGCAATGGGCTGTTGGGGTTTAGTAGCCAGTTGGCCTGCTTAAGAAGGCCGTCGATGTGTGCCCGAAAACTAAGCCTCTTATCCAGTACAATTCCAAGATACTTGGCGCTTCCGCCAGGGTGGAGGGGGCTACCGTCTATCCAGACTGCTGGAGCCTTGCCACGCCTCAGTGTGTAGTTGACCGCCTGGCATTTGGAGGCATTGAGCTTGATGTTCCACCTGCGTGTCCAGCTCTCAAGCAAGTGAATGTATGCCTGGGCACCTTCAGTGGCTTCGTACTCGCAGTGGGCTGAGTAAAATATTGCCACGTCATCGGCAAATGTAGCCATCAAGTATTTGCCTGGGGAGGCAAACTCGTGTAGTTCATCCGGAGTGGGGATGTCTGCTGTGTACAAGTTGTAGAGAAAGGGGCCCAGTTCGCTGCCTTGGGGGACACCCGCCTTCATTTTGTGGGCAGGAGAGATTGCTGTTCTAACTTTGACTTCGAACTTTCGCTCCATTAGATAAGAGCGCAGAAGTAGGAAGAAGGGGGCGGGAAGACTCATCTTGATTTTCTAGAGCAATCCATCAATCCAGACTCGGTCAAAGGCCTGCTTAACGTCTACAAAGACGCCATAGCAGTAGTCTTTGTCGTCGTAAGCCTTAAGAATATGGTTAATCGCAAGTGAAATTTTCTACAATAATATATATTGTACCATAGAATATTTGTGTATTCTCAAAAAGTCAATTGCATGTTTATTGTGGCTTAAATTGGTGGGCAATACAAGTTGGGTTCTTAACTTGATTCATAGCTCTGCCGTGGTAGGGGGAAGGTGTGTGTGTGTGTGTGTAGAGGTCGAAAATCAGAAATTCCAAAATTTTGTCAAATTTTCATCGGACAGTCAGGCAGACAAACGCATAAATGCTTCTATTCATGTACAAAATATGCAAGTATGCGAAAATGGGAAGTCTAACAACTTTTAAATGCACTCATGCCAACGCTTAAGTACCCTTACCAACAATAATGAGCTAAAATGCAAGAATTTCGCATCGGCATGGCAAACCCTTTCATTATTTCATATTACTCGTCCCTTCAAAAGGGAAGAAAGCCACCGACTTTTGAGAAAAATTGAATTGGTGGGCATTTGTGCTTGTGCGAACACATACACATACAGACAGTAAAACGGTAAATATAATCGATCCTTTTTATACCCTGAACCCATTTAAAATGAGAGCAGACATGACAGAAAGAACTTCTAATTCGTATGAATCGTACTTTTCTTCAGCTGCATTTATCGTACGGCTCATATACTGAACAGGATGAAATAAACAGTCTTCAGTCTACACTGGTCAATGCTGCTTTCAAGTGTTCAAGTACGACGTGCTGCCTCTTTTAATTCAAAACTTAGAAATTAAGATATCAGCCCCAAAAATCGCTGAATATATTCTTCTTTTGTGGTATCGGGAAATTAGCACACAATTTAAGTCTTTTTTTTTGCTCGGGGTCATAGAGCCTTTTTTCACTATATACCCTAATTGTCTTACTTTCCCTCGCAACAGTTGACACTCGACCCCTTCGTCTGTTAAAAATATTTTCATCTCAATTGAAGAGCTAGGATTTCTAATACGTTTATAAGAATGTATTAGTTGCCCAACTTTGAGTAAGTTAATATATTTATTCAATAATTTAAAAAGGTTCTGCCAAGATATGCTTCAAAACTTATGTCTTCATCTGACACAACATGAAACTCGACTTTCATGTGAATATTGTCAATCTTGACTGCTATTATAAAGCTTCCAAGTGCCAGAATTTTCTGTCATCTATACCCGTCTGATTTCTAACTTTCGATAGACTTACCTACGCATAAGACACAGGTCTGCTCTGATATCCACTAAACCTTTGCAAATCAGTGCACAAACTAAATTTTTCAGTTCTAACCCAGAAGTGAATGTGCTGAATGGCTTTATCTTGTTTATATTAACTGTCGCCGTTTTACTGCACGCACGGTGTCCTGGGTTACCACACTTAAAACAAAAAAAATTATTTTAAGAACAGTCCTTTATTATTTGTTAGACTGCACCATATTTACTGCTTTTATTTGCTTTAAATCTTGACCCACGGTAGTCTTTCTTTTTGCAATTGTTGATACAGGTTTACTAGGTGTTGCGCTTGAACCACGAACTTTCTGATGGGTCTCTATCTGAACTTTGAACTGTTTGATTGTTCAAGCGTGATACAATAGCGACTTGTTTGCTCTAGAAACTGGTATATCTTCTAAAAATAGTCGCTCACACTCTCATCATCGCGATCAATTGATTTTGCTATTTTCATGAACGCATGTAGAAATTCTAACAACGACTCAGCCCTTTTCTGCTGCCGCTATCCCAGTCTTCTACCAACTTCTGCTAATAACAATATTACCTCAAATTAATATTCAATGCGTTCTTAAGCATCTCCTAGTTATAAATACCCTGTTGTCTACGAATAAATGACAACATCCTCAAGCAACTGCATGACACGGCACGAAGACTTAAAATTTAGTTATATCTTACAAAGTTTTTTACGGCAACTTCAATTTTAAATTTTCAAATTATTCTTCTTTACAATTGTTCGATTTCATATATATTTTGACTAGCGGGTATAACCCGGTCTTGCCCTTGGCACGGATAACAAATAACTTTCATACAACCGTTTGTCCGATGGAATTTTCCAAATCGCTGAAACAGGTATTCCTTAAGTTCCTATGTAGAGCTTTGAAAAACAGTTTTTAGCAATCGGACAAAACTGAAGACTAAGCCCAAAAAATCTGGGAATCGAATAAGTTTGGATTCTGCAAAAAATGTGAAACAAGTCACAAATGATTTTTCTTATAGATCCGTAGTAGGATAGTGACGTCACATTATCGATAGCACGTATTATCAGAAGTACACACGGTCACTCTGGCAGCAGGTCCCATGTAGATAACAGAGTATGTTCAGGATTAGTGTTAAGAGCAGTCTGTGACTAGCTTTGAAGACGATAAGACTGTGAAACTACAGCAACAGTAGAAGAGTCACACTTAATAATACACGATATAAATAAACCCTATCATTCTCTCACAATCTCAGAAGTGGGCCTAACTCACAATGAACGAAGTTGAAATAAATAAATTTTCTGTAGGTCGATTAAAAAAGTGGCTGTCTACGCTTGGTTTGCCAACCACAGGCTGTCGGGCAGCGAATTTCACAATAATATGCAACTACTACAGCATGATTAAGATTTGGATGAGAGCGACAGTGACGATGGTTATTACAAGTGAGCAACAACAACAGGCGACGCAGTCAATTACTGAAACTGAGTCAAGGTCAGACAACACAACGGCAGTTTGGAGGCCACAAGAACAAATACAGGCTGATCAAGATCGGCGGATGACACAATGCGACGGGATGGAAGTGCGTGTTCATGCAGCAGCTATTATGAAGCCAATTGATTTATGGACACCGCTGAGTTTGCTGTGCGACAACAGCTTAGAGCAGAAATCGAAGCCAGCAAGGAATTGCTTCAACAAATTTGGGTGGACATTCAAAACGCAGTGCAGTGTGGAGGGGTTGGACAAAGTAACGGCAGCAATGAAAATGGAAACAATGCAAGCGACAGAAACGTAAGTAGCAACGAAAATGGAAACAACGCAAGCGACAGAAACGTTAACAGCAGCTGTGCAAACAACAACAACAATATTATCAATGTCGCTGTTAACATTTCTGATAATTACAGCGATTGTGTTGAAGAAGACACCTGTGGTAACGATCGATGTGTTGACAAGCGCCAAAATGTAAATGAATTGGTAGAAGCATCGTCTACATCGTTTGCATGGGCTAAAGAAGTCGCCATGGAGTACGACGGCAGTTCATGCGCTCGAAACTGGACTACACAATTGCAGAATATTGCGCAAGTGTACAATTTGAACGCATCGTATTTGCGTTTGCTGCTTATAGCAAAGCTTAAGGGCAACGCGCAGCGCTGGCTAAATGCAAATGCGACACGCATCTTGGAATCAGTTGACCAGTTGTTTGAACAACTCATTTTACCTTTTGCAGGAGAGATGTCAAAAGCAAAAGCAAGGAGCAAATTTTAAGATCGACAGTGGCAGGCGAACGAGAAGTTTGCTACTTATTTTGAAGATAAGTTGTTGCTAGTCAAGAACATTAACGCCGATGTTGAGGAGTTATTGGAACGAATAATCGAGGGTATCCCTTCACAAAGCCTGCGCTATCAGGCACGCATTCAATGTTTAACAGAACTTTTATTTTGGACTTAATAGAAGTCAGCTTAAAATATTTGGAAAATATTTGTGTTATGTTTTAAAAGGATCAATAAAGTGTCATTTTAATTTAAATGTGGTTGCAAATGAGTCATGATGTTCTTGGCAGAGCTTTTCTGGATGCGTGTAATTTAATGGATACAAATATTAATGAAGGAATTATGGAAATTGTGGAGACTGTTAAACAAGTAGAAATGAAAGTAGATAATGGTTATAAATGAAACAGTTAGTAAAACGGTTAGTGAACAATCAAATGAAACAGTTAGTCAAACAGTTAGTGAACAATGAAATGTTAGTCAAACAGTTATTGGACAATCAGATGAAATAGTAAGAAATGAAATAGTTAGTCATGAAATTGTTATGAAGTATGTAAATGATGAAATTAATGAAAAAGAGAATGATGATGCAATCAGAATAAAGATTGCTTATACAAAGAAAGTTTTGATAAACAGATGTTCCATATCAATTTTACTGAAAATATGATAGCTGAATATAACTATGGCGAGACAGTAAACTACGAGACAAAATGCAAATTTAGAAAATTAATTCAATGTAGTTATATAAACGATATAACTTAGCTTGGAACATTTTCATCGGACAGACAGGCAGACAAACGCATAAATGCTTCTATTCATGTACAAAATATGCAAGTATGCGAAAATGGGAAGTCCAACTACTTTTAAATGCACTCATGGCAACGCTTAGGTACCCTTACCAACAATAATGAGCTAAAATTCAAGAATTTCGCATCGGCATGGCAAATCCTTTCATTATTTCATATTACTCGTCCCTTCAAAAGGGAAGAAAGCCACCGACTTTTGAGAAAAATTGAATTTGTGGGTTTTTGTGCTTGTGCGAACACATACACATACAGACAGTAAAACGGTAAATATAATCGATCTTTTTCATACCCTGAACCCATTTAAAATGAGAGCAGACATGACAGAAAGAACTTCTAATTCGTATGAATCGTACTTTTCTTCAGCTGCATTTATCGTACGGCTCATATACTGAACAGGATGAAATAAACAGTCTTCAGTCTACACTGGTCAATGCTGCTTTCAAGTGTTCAAGTACGACATGCTGCCTCTTTAAATTCAAAACTTAGAAATTAAGATGTCAGCCCCAAAAATCGCTGAATATATTCTTCTTCTGTGGTATCGGGAAATTAGCACACAATTTAAGGCTTTTTTTTTGCTCGGGGTCATAGAGCCTTTTTGCACTATATACCCTAATTGGCTTACTTTCCCTCGCAACAGTTGACACTCGACCCCTTCGTCTGTTAAAAATATTTTCATCTCAATTGAAGAGCTAGGATTTTTAATACGTTTATTATTATATGTATTAGTTGCCCAACTTTGAGTAAGTTAATATATTTATTCAATAATTTAAAAAGGTTCTGCCAAGATATGCTTCAAAACTTATGTTCTCATCTGACACAACATGAAACTCGACTTTCATGTGAATATTGTCAATCTTGACTGCTATTATAAAGCTTCTAAGTGCCAGAATTTTCTGTCATCTATACCCGTCTGATTTCTAACTTTCGATAAACTTACCTACGCATAAGACACAGGTCTGCTCTGATATCCACTAAACCTTTGCAAATCAGTGCACAAACTAAATGTTTCAGTTCTAACCCAGAAGTGAATGTGCTGAATGGCTTTATCTTGTTTATATTAACTGTCGCCGTTTTACTGCACGCACGGTGTCCTGGGTTACCACACTTAAAACAAAAAAAATTATTTTAAGAACAGTCCTTTATTATTTGTTAGACTGCACCACATTTACTGCTTTTATTTGCTTTAAATCTTGACCCACGGTAGTCTTTCTTTTTGCAATTGTTGATACAGGTTTACAAGGTGTTGCGCTTGAACCATGAACTTTCTGATGGGTCTCTATCTGAACTTTGAACTGTTTGATTGTTCAAGCGTGATACAATAGCGACTTGTTTGCTCTAGAAACTGGTATATCTTCTAAAAATAGTCGCTCTCACTCTCATCATCGCGATCAATTGATTTTGCTATTTTCATGAACGCATGTAGAAATTCTAACAACGACTCAGACCTTTTCTGCTGCCGCTATCCCAGTCTTCTACCAACTTCTGCTAATAACAATATTTCCTCAAATTAATTTGCAATGCGTTCTTAAGCATCCTCAAGCAACTGCATGACACGGTACGTGTTGGCGCCGAGAGTCGCGCCGGGCGCGTATTTGGCAGGGATTTCTAGCGTCGAAAAGAAACAACATTCGATTCGATGTACGATACGACACGATTCAATTCGCTACGTACGATTGGCTGAAATCTTTATTATCTTTCATTATTTAATGATCTACATATATTTAACAAGTTTATGAGACTTACATTCGTGCTCCGCACGCGCTTATCTTCTCTTACACTTCTGCTCAGCTGCAAGCACAAAACGAAAGTGAACCTCGACGAAAAGGCAAATTGTGCAGCTGCGCGATATCGACTTCTGTATGTACAAACTAATTCTAACGGTGCACTTCCAGCGTAAGAAGTGAGCGCCGCTTACAGAAAAATGCGATGCCCAGTAGGACTTAGTGACAATAGACATTTTCACTTCGCCCCGTAACATTCCCCACCCTGTAATTCACGAACGTCCGTGCAGTGTGTTACCAACTTTAATGTCAAGCTTAGCTAGCTTGACGGCGGGGCGAGTAATAATTCCATCGGCGGTTCGCACCACGGCGCTTCGGACCTGGCCGTCTTTCGAACGGTGCACGTCGACTACCACTCCTCTTGTCCAACAGTTTCGTTTGGCACCATCGTCCACTATTATGACGATGTCATCAACTGATATTGGTTCGATTGGCGGTTGGAACCACTTAGTACGTCTGGTGAGTGTGGGCAGATACTCGCTCAACCATCTCTTCCAAAATTGGTCAGCCAATTGGCTGGCGACTCGAAAGCCTCGTGCCAAGCTAGCTCCGTCCTGGTCCCGTGAGCCTCTCTCACGCAATCCGCTTGAGTGACCTATAAGAAAATGGTTCGGAGTCAGGGCTTCGGACTCAGAAGTTTCCAAGGGAACATAAGTGAGCGGTCTTGAGTTAAGCATGCTTTCTACGTCTGCCAATGCTGCTCGTAGCACCTCCTCTCGTAGCCCAGAGTGCGGCAGGATCTCCGACAGTATTGACTTTGTGGAACGCACCATTCGTTCCCACGATCCTCCCATGTGGGGTGATCCTGGTGGAATAAAGGTAAACTCAAGTTCCGGGTATTGTCGCTCGATCAGCGCCGGCGATATACGTTCAATTTCATCTTTTAATATTCTGCTAGCGCCTCTGAAATTTGTGCCATTGTCCGACAGCATGCGGCGGGGACAGCCGCGTCTGGCCACGAACGACTTCAGAACGCATAGGTATGAGTCAGTCGAGAGCGACGTAGCTATATCTAGGTGAACGGCGCGTACCGTGAGGCATGTGAACAGCACACCCCAGCGCTTCTCACGACGCCGTCCAACGACAATGTCGTAGGGTCCAAAGTAATCCACTCCGGTATATGTGAACGGTGGAGTATAGGGCGATAGTCGTTCGATTGGCAGGTCGCTCATCTCTGGTGGCTTTGGGCGGGCGCGTCGTATACGGCACGCTGGGCAAGCACTGGAGACTTCTTTCACCAAGGCTCGCAAGCTACAGACCCAGTACTGCTGACGCAGTTCGTTTACGACGATTTCGTTGTGCAGGTGATGATATTTGCGGTGATAAAACTCAACAAGCAGATACGTCAATCGATGTCGTCTTGGCAGAATTATCGGGCGTTTTACGCAGACTTCAACTCCTTCTATATTGTCTATCCGTCCCTTAATACGTAGAATGCCCGAGTCATCTATATAAGGAGAGAGCTTGAAGAGCAGGCTTTTGCGATCGGTTAGGCGGCGACCGGACTTTAGGGAGGTAATCTCACTATAAAACTC
This sequence comes from Drosophila littoralis, assembly GCA_018903485.1. Lineage (NCBI taxonomy): Eukaryota > Metazoa > Arthropoda > Insecta > Diptera > Drosophilidae > Drosophila > Drosophila littoralis. The sequence continues at coordinate 548,619 of JAEIGF010000311.1, read as the reverse complement.
CTCTTCTTGGCATATTCGAATAAAAATCACATCCATTTCTTTGCTGCGTTTAAGGAGCAGCATCTTCTGCAGCTCTAATCGCCCGTCCAAATTGGTCTTCTTAGTAACAATCCGTAGGAAATGCAGTACGCATAGCTGTGCGGCTCTCAATTTCTCCAGCTTGCTGAAGTGCTGCAGATCCGGCAGGATACATCTCCAAGGGGACGTGTGATTGGCTTGTTCTTCAGCATGGTATAACATGTTTATTGCCGAGCCCTTTTCTGTGCGTGGCCACTGCGATTCTTCTAGATACAAAAATGGTGGTCCATTGAACCACCTGGTCGAGCCGTGAATTTCGGGCGTTTTGGTCCATTTTGTGCCATCGTCTGCCACGTTTTGAGCTGATGGGACCCAGCGCCAGCTGTCCACATCTGAATCTTCTAAAATCTCTCCGATGCGAAGCGCTACGAATTGTTGGAACTTTCGAGCATCGGACTGGATCCAGTAGAGCACGTCCTTTGAATCCGTCCAAAATGTTCGTCTATGTATGCGTACCGACGTTTCATTTTGGATACATTTGGCCAGTCTCAGACCTAAGACTGCGGCCATTAGTTCCATACGAGGTATAGACACGGGCTTCAAGGGTGCTACTCTCGTTTTTGAGGCGGCTAAACTGCAATGTACTTGGCCATCATGTTCAGCCCGCAAATATACAACTGCTGCATAAGCATTAATACTGGCGTCCACGAATGTGTGCATCTGTACAGTCTGGGTTCGGCTCACCCACTTCATACACCGTGGAATACGGACGGTATTCAACTTTGAAACTAGATCTAGCCAGTGTCGCCAATCCACTTCGTCTTCTTTGGTAAGGTCGTCATCCCATCCGATGTTGGATCGCCATATGTTCTGAAGGATGATCTTGGAGCGTATATTAAAGAATCCTAGCAGCCCAAGCGGGTCGAAAATAGACATGACCCCGCTTAGAACGCGTCTTTTAGTTGGGCGCTCCTTAGATGCTTTTGCAAGCAAGTTCGGCTTTACCACAAAGGTCAACAGATCTTGTCCAGGTAGCCACCACAGGCCCAGGACCTTTTCTTGCGCTTCATCCTGAGCGCTGATACGCTTGTCCAAGCCCTCACAGTCGTCTTCCAGCGCCTGCATAACTTGCTTTGAATTTGATGTCCAGTGGCGCATCTCGAAACCGCCACTAGCATGAATCCTTTTTACAGTCTCAGCTAACTGCATCATTTGGGATTCTGAATCTACCGACTGCAGCCAGTCGTCTACAAATGTGTTTTCGCAAATCGCCTTTACGGCATCCGGATGCTCCGCTGCGAACCGCTCGGCATTGCGATTCTTGACGTAATTTGCTAGGGCTGGCGAACAGGATGCTCCGAACGTCATGACTTGCATAACGTACGTTTCGGGAGAGCGCGACGAATCTCCATCACGCCAGAGAAACTTCTGAGCCGCTTGATCTTCTCGGCGCACCTTGACCTGATGAAACATTTCCCGTATGTCGCCGGATACGGCGATAGGGCGCTCTCTGAAGCGTATTAGCACGCCCATCAAAGATGCTAGTGTATCTGGACCTTTAAGCAAACAATCGTTCAGCGACGTGCCACTAACTTTGGCGGCTGCATCCCATACCAAGCGTGTCTTAAGCTTGTTCGGATTGGTGACTGTAAAGATAGGAAGAAACCACGACATCGTGTTAGCTACTAACTCACTATCCTTCAGCCGGCGGATATATCCTTTCTGTTTATAGTCGTGCATCGTGTTCATCATGAACTCCTTTAGTGGTGGGTCTTTGAACATCTTTGCCTCTAGACATTTAAGGCGCCTAACTGCCATCTGGTAAGAGTCTGGCATATGAATGCGATCAAACCGCCATAGCAGGCCAGTCTGCCAGCGCTTTTCGTCTTCCAGATAAGTTGTTGTTGCCTCCATTATCTGCATAGAGCGTTCGTCCTCTTTGGATCTCAGCGGATTTGAGGAGACGCTCACACCTAGTGACTCCAGGGCAAAATAGCTCTTCAGAGCCTCATCCATCCCACGTGTCGCACTGCACTGGCAAATATGTAGCAGACGAGGCGTGGTGCTTTCACCCACCATAGGGCGGCCATATACAGCCCATCCTAGTCTGCTTCGCGCTGCTATGACGTCGTCGTTTTCACCTTCTCGTATCTCCAGGGGTGCAGTTATTCTGATGTTGTCCAAGCCGATAATAAGCTGAGCCTTTACGTTGTTATACGGCAGGATGGGAAGCATAGATAAATACTTCCGAGACTTAAGCAACTGTGGCCCGATACTTTGTTCTGGTAAGTCCAAGTTCGCTACAGTTCGCACGTTTTTCAACGCATACTGTACCGCATTATGTTCTGGAGCTGAAATGCTCACAGCCACAGACATAGACTCAGGTTCGTTCTTGGTTATGTCGCCTGTCCATTTGAGACACAGCTGGGTCGCCGGACCATCTAGTTCCAACTCGTCTGCAAGCGCTCTTTCTATTAGCGTACACTCAGCTCCTTCATCCACTAATGCATATGCGCGCACGCTTTTTGATTTACTATAGAGCGTGATTGGGACATATTGAAACAGTGTCTTACTTGCTGACCTGGCATGAAACATAACGGCAGATTCCATTGACATTGACTTGTTGCTACCTTGGCCCGTGTGCTCATCTTTACTACCGCTCGTGGTAGGCGTATGTAGCAGTACATGGTGCGTTGACTCGCAACCATCCACGTGACATTTCTTCTTTGTTTTACACTGTTGTGCACGATGTCGCATAAAGCAGCAAAAGCAGAGCCGCTTTTCCTTGACAAGTTCCCACCGCTGTTTTGTACCCATGGCTCTAAAGTCGCCGCAATCTGAAAGACGGTGGTTACCAGCGCACTTTGCACATGAAACTCTCTCCTGTTCCTGTTGATAACGCTGTTGCTGCGAACCCTCAGGGTTGTCTACCGTGTTGTGCACAAAAATTCGCTCTCTAATGGTTTTCGTGGAGCTCCTCTTTTCGTTATCAGTCCGTGGTATCTCGTAGGGCGTGACCATAGTGGCGCACATAGCCACATTAAACAGCCAGTTATCAAAGGTGGCCAAACTACTACCATCATTTGACATTCGATGCCGACCCCAGTCCAATTTCATATTGCTGGGCATCTTAGCAACAAGTTCGTTTAACAGCGCGGGATCGTAAAGATATTCGTGCATACCAATGGCCGTTATCGTTGCGCAGTAGTTTTGGACAGCTAAGGCCAGTCGGATAACAGTGTTCAAATTGTCCGATTTTATTGCTGGCTCCTCTCGTAGCTTTTGCTGCAACGCAGCATGTACTATTTCAGAGCGGCCATACAGCATGCGCAATGTGCCTATAGCATACGGCACTGTAGCTGGTATCATAAGCTTTCCACGCACCGCATCCAGGGCTTGCCCTTTGAGGCACTTCTGAAGCCGGATGAGATTTTCCTCATTGCTGAATCCACATCTCTCTGTGGATTGCTCATAATTGCTGATAAAGATCAACCATTCCTCTGGTTTGCCAGTAAATATTGGTAAATCTTTGCTGATTACGTGTCGCGCACTGATTTGCGCAGATGTCAGCGGTCCGTTCCAAGGCGTCGCAGCATTAGAATGTACATTATCGAATTGCTGCCGCGGCGGGTGCTCTATCGATCTATTAAGCGCTCTCAGACCTGTGTGGCCCATGTACGCGGCAGTACTGGGCTCCGTAGCCTGGTTAAACACCGCCGTGTTTGCTTGATATGGCAAACTAGGGTGTACACTCCAATTAGCCGCAACCTGTTTCTGCTTGCAGATCACGTTCTGGCATCCCAAAGGGTTGAAGAATGCTCCTTCTTTCTCAGTTCTTTGCTTCGTCGGTGTTGAACTTTCCCTTGGACCAGTAGCTGCAGACGACGTAGACGGACAGCCGCTATAAATTTCTATGTTTGCTGCTCCGCTACCCTTTTCTAGGCCGGCGACTTTATCTTGAACTCCAGCGAGGACAGGCGATCCGTCAGCCTGTCCCATTGACCATGCCGTTACAAGCGTTGCAGTTCCACCGGGTTGATTACTACTTGTCGTCCTTCTCGCACTTGCATCTTGTTCATCACCGTCAGCCATCTCGACACACCAATACAGTGAAGTCCGCTTTGAGGTTATGGCAACACGTGCCTCTATAGGCAACTCAGGTTGTGACTTTGCAAGTCGCTTGCTTCGCAGAAATCTCCGCCGTAGCAGAGAATACCTCAGACACTCTCTGCAGCAGAGAATATTTCAGAATGTTGGCGCCGAGAGTCGCGCCGGGCGCGTATTTGGCAGGGATTTCTAGCGTCGAAAAGAAACAACATTCGATTCGATGTACGATACGACACGATTCAATTCGCTACGTACGATTGGCTGAAATCTTTATTATCTTTCATTATTTAATGATCTACATATATTTAACAAGTTTATGAGGCTTACATTCGTGCTCCGCACGCGCTTATCTTCTCTTACACTTCTGCTCAGCTGCAAGCACAAAACGAAAGTGAACCTCGACGAAAAGGCAAATTGTGCAGCTGCGCGATATCGACTTCTGTATGTACAAACTAATTCTAACGGTGCACTTCCAGCGTAAGAAGTGAGCGCCGCTTACAGAAAAATGCGATGCCCAGTAGGACTTAGTGACAATAGACATTTTCACTTCTCCCCGTAACAGTACGAAGACTTAAAATTTAGTTATATCTTACAAAGTTTTTTACGGCAACTTCAATTTTAAATTTTCAAATTATTCTTCTTTACAATTGTTCGATTTCATATATATTTTGACTAGCGGGTATAACCCGGTCTTGCCCTTGGCACGGATAACAAATAACTTTCATACAACCGTTTACCGCCAATTTACCACTGTTGCGGATGGAATTTTCCAAATCGCTGAAACAGGTATTCCTTAAGTTCCTATGTAGAGCTTTGAAAAACAGTTTTTAGCAATCGGACAAAACTTAAGACTAAGCCCAAAAAATCTTGGAATCGAAGAAGTTTGGATTCTGCAAAAAATGTGAAACAAGTCACAAATGATTTTTCTTATAGATCCGTAGTAGGATAGTGACGTCACATTATCGATAGCACGTATTATCAGAAGTACACACGGTCACTCTGGCAGCAGGTCCCATGTAGATAACAGAGTATGTTCAGCATTAGTGTTAAGAGCAGTCTGTGACTATCTTTGAAGACGATAAGATTGTGAAACTACAGCAATAGTATAAGAGTCACATTAATAATACACGATATAAATAAACCCTATCATTCTCTCACAATCTCAGAAGTGGGCCTAACTCACAATAAACGAAGTTGAAATAAATAAATTTTCTGTAGGTCGATTAAAAAAGTGGCTGTCTACGCTTGGTTTGCCAACCACAGTCTGTCGGGCAGCGAATTTCACAATAATATGCAACTACTACAGCATGATTAAGATTTGGATGAGAGCGACAGTGACGACGGTTGTTGCCAGTGAGCAACAACAACAGGCGACGCAGTCAATTACTGAAACTGAGTCAAGGTCAGACAACTCAACGGCAGTTTGGAGGCCACAAGAAAAAATACAGGCTGATCAAGATCGGCGGATGACACAATGCGTGTTCATACAGCAGCTATTATGAAGCCAATTGATTTATGGACACCGCTAAGTTTGCTGTGCGACAACAGCTTAGCAGAAATCGAAGCCAGCAAGGAATTGCTTCAACAAATTTGGGTGGACATTCAAAACGCAGTGCAGTGTGGAGGGGTTGGACAAAGTAACGGCAGCAATGAAAATGGAAACAATGCAATCGACAGAAACGTAAGTAGCAACGAAAATGGAAACAACGCAAGCGACAGAAACGTTAACAGCAGCTGTGCAAACAACAACAACAATATTATCAATGTCGCTGTTAACATTGCTGATAATTACAGCGATTGTGTTGAAGAAGACACCTGTGGTAACGATCGATGTGTTGACAAGCGCCAAAATGTAAATGAATTGGTAGAAGCATCGTCTACATCGTTTGCATGGGCTAAAGAAGTCGCCATGGAGTACCACGGCAGTTTATGCGCTCGAAACTGGACTACACAATTGCAGAATATTGCGCAAGTGTACAATTTGAACGCATCGTATTTGCGTTTGCTGCTTATGGCAAAGCTTAAGGGCAACGCGCAGCGCTGGCTAAATGCAAATGCGACACGCATCTTGGAATCAGTTGACCAGTTGTTTGAACAACTCATTTTACCTTTTGCAGGAGAGATGTCAAAAGCAAAAGCAAGGAGCAAATTTTAAGATCGACAGTGGCAGGCGAACGAGAAGTTTGCTACTTATTTTGAAGATAAGTTGTTGCTAGTCAAGAACATTAACGCCGATGTTGAGGAGTTATTGGAACGAATAATCGAGGGTATCCCTTCACAAAGCCTGCGCTATCACGCACGCATTCAATGTTTAACAGAACTTTTTATTTTGGACTTAATAAAAGTCAACTTAAAATATTTGGAAAATGTTTGTGTTATGTTTTAAAAGGATCAATAAAGTGTCATTTTAATTTAAATGTGGTTGCAAATGAGTCATGATGTTCTTGGCAGAGCTTTTCTGGATGCGTGTAATTTAATGGATACAAATATTAATGAAGGAATTATGGAAATTGTGGAGACTGTTAAACAAGTAGAAATGAAAGTAGATAATGGTTATAAATGAAACAGTTAGTAAAACGGTTAGTGAACAATCAAATGAAACAGTTAGTCAAACAGTTAGAGAACAATGAAATGTTATTCAAACAGTTATTGGACAATCAGATGAAATAGTAAGAAATGAAATAGTTAGTCATGAAATTGTTATGAAGTATGTAAATGATGAAATTAATGAAAAAGAGAATGATGATGCAATCAGAATAAAGATTGCTTATACAAAGAAAGTTTTGATAAACAGATGTTCCATATCAATTTTACTGAAAATATGATAGCTGAATATAACTATGGCGAGACAGTAAACTACGAGACAAAATGCAAATTTAGAAAATTAATTCAATGTAGTTATATAAACGTTATAAATTAGCTTGGAAAATTTTCATCGGACAGACAGGCAGACAAACGCATAAATGCTTCTATTCATGTACAAAATATGCAAGTATGCGAAAATGGGAAGTCCAACTACTTTTAAATGCACTCATGCCAACGCTTAGGTACCCTTACCAACAATAATGAGCTAAAATGCAAGAATTTCGCATCGGCATGGCAAACCCTTTCATTATTTCATATTACTCGTCCCTTCAAAAGGGAAGAAAGCCACCGACTTTTGAGAAAAATTGAATTTGTGGGTATTTGTGCCTGTGCTTACACATACACATACAGACAGTAAAACGGTAAATATAATCGATCCTTTTTATACCCTGAACCCATTTAAAATGAGAGCAGACATGACAGAAAGAACTTCTAATTCGTATGAATCGTACTTTTCTTCAGCTGCATTTATCGTACGGCTCATATACTGAACAGGATGAAATAAACAGTCTTCAGTCTACACTGGTCAATGCTGCTTTCAAGTGTTCAAGTACGACGTGCTGCCTCTTTTAATTCAAAACTTAGAAATTAAGATGTCAGCCCCAAAAATCGCTGAATATATTCTTCTTTTGTGGTATCGGGAAATTAGCACACAATTTAAGTCTTTTTTTTTGCTCGGGGTCATAGAGCCTTTTTTCACTATACACCCTAATTGTCTTACTTTCCCTCGCAACAGTTGACACTCGACCCCTTCGTCTGTTAAAAATATTTTCATCTCAATTGAAGAGCTAGGATTTCTAATACGTTTATAAGAATGTATTAGTTGCCCAACTTTGAGTAAGTTAATATATTTATTCAATAATTTAAAAAGGTTCTGCCAAGATATGCTTCAAAACTTATGTCTTCATCTGACACAACATGAAACTCGACTTTCATGTGAATATTGTCAATCTTGACTGCTATTATAAAGCTTCCAAGTGCCAGAATTTTCTGTCATCTATACCCGTCTGATTTCTAACTTTCGATAGACTTACCTACGCATAAAACACAGGTCTGCTCTGATATCCACTAAACCTTTGCAAATCAGTGCACAAACTAAATTTTTCAGTTCTAACCCAGAAGTGAATGTGCTGAATGGCTTTATCTTGTTTATATTAACTGTCGCCGTTTTACTGCACGCACGGTGCCCTGGGTTACCACATTTAAAACAAAAAAAATTATTTTAAGAACAGTCCTTTATTATTTGTTAGACTGCACCATATTTACTGCTTTTATTTGCTTTAAATCTTGACCCACGGTAGTCTTTCTTTTTGCAATTGTTGATACAGGTTTACTAGGTGTTGCGCTTGAACCACGAACTTTCTGATGGGTCTCTATCTGAACTTTGAACTGTTTGATTGTTCAAGCGTGATACAATAGCGACTTGTTTGCTCTAGAAACTGGTATATCTTCTAAAAATAGTCGCTCACACTCTCATCATCGCGATCAATTGATTTTGCTATTTTCATGAACGCATGTAGAAATTCTAACAACGACTCAGCCCTTTTCTGCTGCCGCTATCCCAGTCTTCTACCAACTTCTGCTAATAACAATATTACCTCAAATTAATATTCAATGCGTTCTTAAGCATCTCCTAGTTATAAATACCCTGTTGGCTACGAATAAATGACAACATCCTCAAGCAACTGCATGACACGGCACGAAGACTTAAAATTTAGTTATATCTTACAAAGTTTTTTACGGCAACTTCAATTTTAAATTTTCAAATTATTCTTCTTTACAATTGTTCGATTTCATATATATTTTGACTAGCGGGTATAACCCGGTCTTGCCCTTGGCACGGATAACAAATAACTTTCATACAACCGTTTGTCCGATGGAATTTTCCAAATCGCTGAAACAGGTATTCCTTAAGTTCCTATGTAGAGCTTTGAAAAACAGTTTTTAGCAATCGGACAAAACTGAAGACTAAGCCCAAAAAATCTGGGAATCGAATAAGTTTGGATTCTGCAAAAAATGTGAAACAAGTCACAAATGATTTTTCTTATAGATCCGTAGTAGGATAGTGACGTCACATTATCGATAGCACGTATTATCAGAAGTACACACGGTCACTCTGGCAGCAGGTCCCATGTAGATAACAGAGTATGTTCAGCATTAGTGTTAAGAGCAGTCTGTGACTAGCTTTGAAGACGATAAGACTGTGAAACTACAGCAACAGTAGAAGAGTCACACTTAATAATACACGATATAAATAAACCCTATCATTCTCTCACAATCTCAGAAGTGGGCCTAACTCACAATGAACGAAGTTGAAATAAATAAATTTTCTGTAGGTCGATTAAAAAAGTGGCTGTCTACGCTTGGTTTGCCAACCACAGGCTGTCGGGCAGCGAATTTCACAATAATATGCAACTACTACAGCATGATTAAGATTTGGATGAGAGCGACAGTGACGATGGTTATTACAAGTGAGCAACAACAACAGGCGACGCAGTCAATTACTGAAACTGAGTCAAGGTCAGACAACACAACGGCAGTTTGGAGGCCACAAGAACAAATACAGGCTGATCAAGATCGGCGGATGACACAATGCGACGGGATGGAAGTGCGTGTTCATGCAGCAGCTATTATGAAGCCAATTGATTTATGGACACCGCTGAGTTTGCTGTGCGACAACAGCTTAGAGCAGAAATCGAAGCCAGCAAGGAATTGCTTCAACAAATTTGGGTGGACATTCAAAACGCAGTGCAGTGTGGAGGGGTTGAACAAAGTAACGGCAGCAATGAAAATGGAAACAATGCAAGCGACAGAAACGTAAGTAGCAACGAAAATGGAAACAACGCAAGCGACAGAAACGTTAACAGCAGCTGTGCAAACAACAACAACAATATTATCAATGTCGCTGTTAACATTGCTGATAATTACAGCGATTGTGTTGAAGAAGACACCTGTGGTAACGATCGATGTGTTGACAAGCGCCAAAATGTAAATGAATTGGTAGAAGCATCGTCTACATCGTTTGCATGGGCTAAAGAAGTCGCCATGGAGTACAACGGCAGTTCATGCGCTCGAAACTGGACTACACAATTGCAGAATATTGCGCAAGTGTACAATTTGAACGCATCGTATTTGCGTTTGCTGCTTATAGCAAAGCTTAAGGGCAACGCGCAGCGCTGGCTAAATGCAAATGCGACACGCATCTTGGAATCAGTTGACCAGTTGTTTGAACAACTCATTTTACCTTTTGCAGGAGAGATGTCAAAAGCAAAAGCAAGGAGCAAATTTTAAGATCGACAGTGGCAGGCGAACGAGAAGTTTGCTACTTATTTTGAAGATAAGTTGTTGCTAGTCAAGAACATTAACGCCGATGTTGAGGAGTTATTGGAACGAATAATCGAGGGTATCCCTTCACAAAGCCTGCGCTATCAGGCACGCATTCAATGTTTAACAGAACTTTTATTTTGGACTTAATAAAAGTCAACTTAAAATATTTGGAAAATGTTTGTGTTATGTTTTAAAAGGATCAATAAAGTGTCATTTTCATTTAAATGTGGTTGCAAATGAGTCATGATGTTCTTGGCAGAGCTTTTCTGGATGCGTGTAATTTAATGGATACAAATATTAATGAAGGAATTATGGAAATTGTGGAGACTGTTAAAGAAGTAGAAATGAAAGTAGATAATGGTTATAAATGAAACAGTTAGTAAAACGGTTAGTAAACAATCAAATGAAACAGTTAGTCAAACAGTTAGTGAACAATGAAATGTTAGTCAAACAGTTATTGGACAATCAGATGAAACAGTAAGAAATGAAATAGTTAGTCATGAAATTGTTATGAAGTATGTAAATGATGAAATTAATGAAAAAGAGAATGATGATGCATTTGGTGACGAAACATTAAAGGAAAGGAACGAAAATCAGAATAAAGATTGCTTATACAAAGATAGTTTTGATAAAGAGATGTTCCATATAAATTTTACTGAAAATATGATAGCTGAATATAACTATGGCGGGACAGTAAACTACGAGACAAAATGCAAATTAAGAAAATTAATTCAATGTAGTTATATAAACGTTATAAATTAGCTTGGAAAATTTTCATCGGACAGACAGGCAGACAAACGCATAAATGCTTCTATTCATGTACAAAATATGCAAGTATGCGAAAATGGGAAGTCCAACTACTTTTAAATGCACTCATGCCAACGCTTAGGTACCCTTACCAACAATAATGAGCTAAAATGCAAGAATTTCGCATCGGCATGGCAAACCCTTTCATTATTTCATATTACTCGTCCCTTCAAAAGGGACAGACAGTAAAACGGTAAATATAATCGATCTTTTTTATACCCTGAACCCATTTAAAATGAGAGCAGACATGATAGAAAGAACTTCTAATTCGTATGAATCGTACTTTTCTTCAGCTGCATTTATCGTACGGCTCATATACTGAACAGGATGAAATAAACAGTCTTCAGTCTACACTGGTCAATGCTGCTTTCAAGTGTTCAAGTACGACATGCTGCCTCTTTAAATTCAAAACTTAGAAATTAAGATGTCAGCCCCAAAAATCGCTGAATATATTCTTCTTTTGTGGTATCGGGAAATTAGCACACAATTTAAGTCTTTTTTTTTGCTCGGGGTCATAGAGCCTTTTTTCACTATATACCCTAATTGTCTTACTTTCCCTCGCAACAGTTGACACTCGACCCCTTCGTCTGTTAAAAATATTTTCATCTCAATTGAAGAGCTAGGATTTTTAATACGTTTATTATTATATGTATTAGTTGCCCAACTTTGAGTAAGTTAATATATTTATTCAATAATTTAAAAAGGTTCTGCCAAGATATGCTTCAAAACTTATGTCTTCATCTGACACAACATGAAACTCGACTTTCATGTGAATATTGTCAATCTTGACTGCTATTATAAAGCTTCCAAGTGCCAGAATTTTCTGTCATCTATACCCGTCTGATTTCTAACTTTCGATAGACTTACCTACGCATAAGACACAGGTCTGCTCTGATATCCACTAAACCTTTGCAAATCAGTGCACAAACTAAATTTTTCAGTTCTAACCCAGAAGTGAATGTGCTGAATGGCTTTATCTTGTTTATATTAACTGTCGCCGTTTTACTGCACGCACGGTGTCCTGGGTTACCACATTTAAAACAAAAGAAATTATTTTAAGAACAGTCCTTTATTATTTGTTAGACTGCATCACATTTACTGCTTTTATTTGCATTAAAATCTTGACCCACGGTAGTCTTTCTTTTTGCAATTGTTGATACAGGTTTACTAGGTGTTGCGCTTGAACCATGAACTTTCTGATGGGTCTCTATCTGAACTTTGAACTGTTTGATTGTTCAAGCGTGATACAATAGCGACTTGTTTGCTCTAGAAACTGGTATATCTTCTAAAAATAGTCGCTCACACTCTCATCATCGCGATCAATTGATTTTGCTATTTTCATGAACGCATATAGAAATTCTAACAACGACTCAGCCCTTTTCTGATGCCGCTATCCCAGTCTTCTACCAACTTCTGCTAATAACAATATTACCTCAAATTAATATTCAATGCGTTCTTAAGCATCTCCTAGTTATAAATACCCTGTTGGCTACGAATAAATGACAACATCCTCAAGCAACTGCATGACACGGCACGAAGACTTAAAATTTAGTTATATCTTACAAAGTTTTTTACGGCAACTTCAATTTTAAATTTTCAAATTATTCTTCTTTACAATTGTTCGATTTCATATATATTTTGACTAGCGGGTATAACCCGGTCTTGCCCTTGGCACGGATAACAAATAACTTTCATACAACCGTTTGTCCGATGGAATTTTCCAAATCGCTGAAACAGGTATTCCTTAAGTTCCTATGTAGAGCTTTGAAAAACAGTTTTTAGCAATCGGACAAAACTGAAGACTAAGCCCAAAAAATCTGGGAATCGAATAAGTTTGGATTCTGCAAAAAATGTGAAACAAGTCACAAATGATTTTTCTTATAGATCCGTAGTAGGATAGTGACGTCACATTATCGATAGCACGTATTATCAGAAGTACACACGGTCACTCTGGCAGCAGGTCCCATGTAGATAACAGAGTATGTTCAGGATTAGTGTTAAGAGCAGTCTGTGACTAGCTTTGAAGACGATAAGACTGTGAAACTACAGCAACAGTAGAAGAGTCACACTTAATAATACACGATATAAATAAACCCTATCATTCTCTCACAATCTCAGAAGTGGGCCTAACTCACAATGAACGAAGTTGAAATAAATAAATTTTCTGTAGGTCGATTAAAAAAGTGGCTGTCTACGCTTGGTTTGCCAACCACAGGCTGTCGGGCAGCGAATTTCACAATAATATGCAACTACTACAGCATGATTAAGATTTGGATGAGAGCGACAGTGACGATGGTTATTACAAGTGAGCAACAACAACAGGCGACGCAGTCAATTACTGAAACTGAGTCAAGGTCAGACAACACAACGGCAGTTTGGAGGCCACAAGAACAAATACAGGCTGATCAAGATCGGCGGATGACACAATGCGACGGGATGGAAGTGCGTGTTCATGCAGCAGCTATTATGAAGCCAATTGATTTATGGACACCGCTGAGTTTGCTGTGCGACAACAGCTTAGAGCAGAAATCGAAGCCAGCAAGGAATTGCTTCAACAAATTTGGGTGGACATTCAAAACGCAGTGCAGTGTGGAGGGGTTGGACAAAGTAACGGCAGCAATGAAAATGGAAACAATGCAAGCGACAGAAACGTAAGTAGCAACGAAAATGGAAACAACGCAAGCGACAGAAACGTTAACAGCAGCTGTGCAAACAACAACAACAATATTATCAATGTCGCTGTTAACATTGCTGATAATTACAGCGATTGTGTTGAAGAAGACACCTGTGGTAACGATCGATGTGTTGACAAGCGCCAAAATGTAAATGAATTGGTAGAAGCATCGTCTACATCGTTTGCATGGGCTAAAGAAGTCGCCATGGAGTACGACGGCAGTTCATGCGCTCGAAACTGGACTACACAATTGCAGAATATTGCGCAAGTGTACAATTTGAACGCATCGTATTTGCGTTTGCTGCTTATAGCAAAGCTTAAGGGCAACGCGCAGCGCTGGCTAAATGCAAATGCGACACGCATCTTGGAATCAGTTGACCAGTTGTTTGAACAACTCATTTTACCTTTGCAGGAGAGATGTCAAAAGCAAAAGCAAGGAGCAAATTTTAAGATCGACAGTGGCAGGCGAACGAGAAGTTTGCTACTTATTTTGAAGATAAGTTGTTGCTAGTCAAGAACATTAACGCCGATGTTGAGGAGTTATTGGAACGAATAATCGAGGGTATCCCTTCACAAAGCCTGCGCTATCAGGCACGCATTCAATGTTTAACAGAACTTTTATTTTGGACTTAATAAAAGTCAACTTAAAATATTTGGAAAATGTTTGTGTTATGTTTTAAAAGGATCAATAAAGTGTCATTTTCATTTAAATGTGGTTGCAAATGAGTCATTATGTTCTTGGCAGAGCTTTTCTGGATGCGTGTAATTTAATGGATACAAATATTAATGAAGGAATTATGGAAATTGTGGAGACTGTTAAAGAAGTAGAAATGAAAGTAGATAATGGTTATAAATGAAACAGTTAGTAAAACGGTTAGTGAACAATCAAATGAAACAGTTAGTCAAACAGTTAGTGAAGAATGAAATGTTAGTCAAACAGTTATTGGACAATCAGATGAAACAGTAAGAAATGAAATAGTTAGTCATGAAATTGTTATGAAGTATGTAAATGATGAAATTAATGAAAAATAGAATGATGGTGCATTTGGTGACGAAACATTAAAGGAAAGGAACGAAAATCAGAATAAAGATTGCTTATACAAAGATAGTTTTGATAAAGAGATGTTCCATATAAATTTTACTGAAAATATGATAGCTGAATATAACTATGGCGGGACAGTAAACTACGAGACAAAATGCAAATTAAGAAAATTAATTCAATGTAGTTATATAAACGTTATAAATTAGCTTGGAAAATTTTCATCGGATAGACAGGCAGACAAACGCATAAATGCTTCTATTCATGTACAAAATATGCAAGTATGCGAAAATGGGAAGTCCAACTACTTTTAAATGCACTCATGCCAACGCTTAGGTACCCTTACCAACAATAATGAGCTAAAATGCAAGAATTTCGCATCGGCATGGCAAACCCTTTCATTATTTCATATTACTCGTCCCTTCAAAAGGGACAGACAGTAAAACGGTAAATATAATCGATCTTTTTTATACCCTGAACCCATTTAAAATGAGAGCAGACATGATAGAAAGAACTTCTAATTCGTATGAATCGTACTTTTCTTCAGCTGCATTTATCGTACGGCTCATATACTGAACAGGATGAAATAAACAGTCTTCAGTCTACACTGGTCAATGCTGCTTTCAAGTGTTCAAGTACGACATGCTGCCTCTTTAAATTCAAAACTTAGAAATTAAGATGTCAGCCCCAAAAATCGCTGAATATATTCTTCTTCTGTGGTATCGGGAAATTAGCACACAATTTAAGTCTTTTTTTTTTGCTCGGGGTCATAGAGCCTTTTTGCACTATATACCCTAATTGGCTTACTTTCCCTCGCAACAGTTGACACTTCGAGCCCTTCGTCTGTTAAAAATATTTTCATCTCAATTGAAGAGCTAGGATTTTTAATACGTTTATTATTATATGTATTAGTTGCCCAACTTTGAGTAAGTTAATATATTTATTCAATAATTTAAAAAGGTTCTGCTAAGATATGCTTCAAAACTTATGTTCTCATCTGACACAACATGAAACTCGACTTTCATGTGAATATTGTCAATCTTGACTGCTATTATAAAGCTTCCAAGTGCCAGAATTTTCTGTCATCTATACCCGTCTGATTTCTAACTTTCGATAAACTTACCTACGCATAAGACACAGGTCTGCTCTGATATCCACTAAACCTTTGCAAATCAGTGCACAAACTAAATTTTTCAGTTCTAACCCAGAAGTGAATGTGCTGAATGGCTTTATCTTGTTTATATTAACTGTCGCCGTTTTACTGCACGCACGGTGTCCTGGGTTACCACACTTAAAACAAAAAAAATTATTTTAAGAACAGTCCTTTATTATTTGTTAGACTGCACCACATTTACTGCTTTTATTTGCTTTAAATCTTGACCCACGGTAGTCTTTCTTTTTGCAATTGTTGATACAGGTTTACTAGGTGTTGCGCTTGAACCACGAACTTTCTGATGGGTCTCTATCTGAACTTTGAACTGTTTGATTGTTCAAGCGTGATACAATAGAGACTTGTTTGCTCTAGAAACTGGTATATCTTCTAAAAATAGTCGCTCTCACTCTCATCATCGCGATCAATTGATTTTGCTATTTTCATGAACGCATGTAGAAATTCTAACAACGACTCAGCTCTTTTCTGCTGCCGCTATCCCAGTCTTCTACCAACTTCTGCTAATAACAATATTACCTCAAATTAATTTTCAATGCGTTCTTAAGCATCTCCTAGTTATAAATACCCTGTTGGCTACGAATAAATGACAACATCCTCAAGCAACTGCATGACACGGTACGAAGACTTAAAATTTAGTTATATCTTACAAAGTTTTTTACGGCAACTTCAATTTTAAATTTTCAAATTATTTTTCTTTACAATTGTTCGATTTCATATATATTTTGACTAGCGGGTATAACCCGGTCTTGCCCTTGGCACGGATAACAAATAACTTTCATACAACCGTTTACCGCCAATTTACCACTGTTGCGGATGGAATTTTCCAAATCGCTGAAACAGGTATTCCTTAAGTTCCTATGTAGAGCTTTGAAAAACAGTTTTTAGCAATCGGACAAAACTTAAGACTAAGCCCAAAAAATCTTGGAATCGAAGAAGTTTGGATTCTGCAAAAAATGTGAAACAAGTCACAAATAATTTTTCTTATAGATCCGTAGTAGGATAGTGACGTCACATTATCAATAGCACGTATTATCAGAAGTACACACGGTCACTCTGGCAGCAGGTCCCATGAGATAACAGAGTATGTTCAGCATTAGTGTTAAGAGCAGTCTGTGACTAGCTTTGAAGACGATAAGATTGTGAAACTACAGCAATAGTAGAAGAGTCACACTTAATAATACACGATATAAATAAACCCTATCATTCTCTCACAATCTCAGAAGTGGGCCTAACTCACAATAAACGAAGTTGAAATAAATAAATTTTCTGTAGGTCGATTAAAAAAGTGGCTGTCTACGCTTGGTTTGCCAAACACAGTCATCACATTAAGATTTGGATGAGAGCGACAGTGACTACGGTTGTTGCCAGTGAGCAACTACAACAGGCGACGCAGTCAATTACTGAAACTGAGTCAAGGTCAGACAACACAACGGCAGTTTGGAGGCCACAAGAACAAATACAGGCTGATCAAGATCGGCGGATGACACAATGCGACGGGATGGAAGTGCGTGATCGATGTGTTGACAAGCGCCAAAATGTAAATGAATGGGTAGAAGCATCGTCTACATCGTTTGCATGGGCTATAGAAGTCGCCATGGAATACCACGGCAGTTTATGCGCTCGAAACTGGACTACACAATTGCAGAATATTGCGCAAGTGTACAATTTGAACGCATCGTATTTGCGTTTGCTGCTTATGGCAAAGCTTAAGGGCAACGCGCAGCGCTGGCTAAATGCAAATGCGACACGCATCTTGGAATCAGTTGACCAGTTGTTTGAACAACTCATTTTACCTTTTGCAGGAGAGATGTCAAAAGCAAAAGCAAGGAGCAAATTTTAAGATCGACAGTGGCAGGCGAACGAGAAGTTTGCTACTTATTTTGAAGATAAGTTGTTGCTAGTCAAGAACATTAACGCCGATGTTGAGGAGTTATTGGAACGAATAATCGAGGGTATCCCTTCACAAAGCCTGCGCTATCACGCACGCATTCAATGTTTAACAGAACTTTTATTTTGGACTTAATAAAAGTCTACTTAAAATATTTGGAAAATGTTTGTGTTATGTTTTAAAAGGATCAATAAAGTGTCATTATACCCTTGCAGAGGGTATTATAATTTTGTCGTGAAATGTGTAACGCATAGAAGGAGACATCTCCGACCCCATAAAGTATATATATTCTTGATCAGCATCAACAGCCGAGTCGATATAGCCATGTCCGTCTGTCCGTCTGTCCGTCTGTCTGTTTCTATGCGAACTAGTCCCTCAGTTTTAAAGCTATCTTAATGAAACTTTGCAGAAGTCCCTAATTCTGTTGCACGCAGCACATATGTCAAAACCAGCTGGATCGGACCACTATATCATATAGCTGCCATAGGAACGATCGGTCGAAAATTAAGTTTTTGTATGAAAAAACATTTTGTTTATCAAGATATCTTGACCAAACTCGACATTTATTAGTTTTACTATGCTCCTCATATATATGCAAAATTCTATTAAGATCGGACCACTATATCATATAGCCGCCATAGGAACGATCGGTCGAAAATTAAGTTTTTGTATGAAAAAACATTTTGTTTGTCAAGATATCTTGACCAAACTCGGCATTTATTAGTTTTACTAAGCTCCTCATATATATGCCAAATCCTATTAAGATCGGACCACTATATCATATAGCTGCCATAGGAACGATCGGTCGAAAATTAAGTTTTTGTATGAAAAAACCTTTTGTTTATCAAGATATCTTGACCAAACTCGACATTTATTAGTTTTACTATGCTCCTCATATATATGCAAAATTCTATTAAGATCGGACCACTATATCATATAGCCGCCATAGGAACGATCGGTCGAAAATTAAGTTTTTGTATGAAAAAACATTTTGTTTGTCAAGATATCTTGACCAAACTCGGCATTTATTAGTTTTACTAAGCTCCTCATATATATGCAAAATCCTATTAAGATCGGACCACTATATCATATAGCTGCCATAGGAACGATCGGTCGAAAATTAAGTTTTTGTATGAAAAAACCTTTTGTTTATCAAGATATCTTGACCAAACTCGACATTTATTAGTTTTACTATGCTCCTCATATATATGCAAAATTCTATTAAGATCGGGCCACTATATCATATAGCCGCCATAGGAACGATAGGTCGAAAATTAAGTTTTTGTATGAAAAAACATTTTGTTTGTCAAGATATCTTGACCAAACTCGGCATTTATTAGTTTTACTAAGCTCCTCATATATATGCAAAATCCTATTAAGATCGGACCACTATATCATATAGCTGCCATAGGAACGATCTATCGAAAATTAAGTTTTTGTATGAAAAAACATTTTGTTTTTCAAGATATCTTAACCAAACTCGGCATTTATTAGTTTTACTATGCTCCTCATATATATGCAAAATCCTATTAAGATCGGACCACTATATCATATTATTAAGTTTTTGTATGGAGAATTTTTTGTTTTTCATGATTTTGCCATTAAACACGGCATTTAAAGATTTCACTATGCTCCCTTCATTTTTGCTAAATCTTATTTACATCGGTTTTTGATTAAAAGCCTTTTTTTGTTTATCAATATACCTTGACCAAACTCGGCCTTAACCATTTTCTCGGCATTAAAAGGTTGGGTCTGCAAGGGTATTAAATCTTCGGCGTGCCGAAGATAGCCCTTCTTTCTCGTTTTCATTTAAATGTGGTTGCAAATGAGTCATGATGTTCTTGGCAGAGCTTTTCTGGATGCGTGTAATTTAATGGATACAAATATTAATGAAGGAATTATGGAAATTGTGGAGACTGTTAAAGAAGTAGAAATGAAAGTAGATAATGGTTATAAATGAAACAGTTAGTAAAACGGTTAGTGAACAATGAAATGAAACAGTTAGTCAAACAGTTAGTGAACAATGAAATGTTAGTCAAACAGTTATTGGACAACCAGATGAAACAGTAAGAAATGAAATAGTTAGTCATGAAATTGTTATGAAGTATGTAAATGATGAAATTAATGAAAAAGAGAATGATGATACATTTGGTGACGAAACATTAAAAGAAAGGAACCAAAATCAGAATAAAGATTGCTTATACAAAGATAGTTTTGATAAAGAGATGTTCCATATCAATTTTACTGAAAATATGATAGCTGAATATAACTATGGCGAGACAGTAAACTACGAGACAAAATGCAAATTTAGAAAATTAATTCAATGTAGTTATATAAACGTTATAAATTAGCTTGGAAACATTAAAACCGTTAAGCTGTGCACTTAGGCGACTTTCATATACAGAAAAGGACAAGCTGCAAGAACTGTTTGATGATATAATGGTAGCAAGCAAAAACATGGACGAACATTTGGAAACATTAAAAGAAGTATTTAGTAGATTGGTACAAAAAAATTAGAATTACTGATAGATAAATGTGAATTTGCAGAATATTGCGCAAGTGTACAATTTGAACGCATCGTATTTGCGTTTGCTGCTTATAGCAAAGCTTAAGGGCAACGCGCAGCGCTGGCTAAATGCAAATGCGACACGCATCTTGGAATCAGTTGACCAGTTGTTTGAACAACTCATTTTACCTTTTGCAGGAGAGATGTCAAAAGCAAAAGCAAGGAGCAAATTTTAAGATCGACAGTGGCAGGCGAACGAGAAGTTTGCTACTTATTTTGAAGATAAGTTGTTGCTAGTCAAGAACATTAACGCCGATGAGGAGTTATTGGAACGAATAATCGAGGGTATCCCTTCACAAAGCCTGCGCTATCACGCACGCATTCAATGTTTAACAGAACTTTTATTTTGGACTTAATAAAAGTCAACTTAAAATATTTGGAAAATGTTTGTGTTATGTTTTAAAAGGATCAATAAAGTGTCATTTTCATTTAAATGTGGTTGCAAATGAGTCATGATGTTCTTGGCAGAGCTTTTCTGGATGCGTGTAATTTAATGGATACAAATATTAATGAAGGAATTATGGAAATTGTGGAGACTGTTAAAGAAGTAGAAATGAAAGTAGATAATGGTTATAAATGAAACAGTTAGTAAAACGGTTAGTGAACAATGAAATGAAACAGTTAGTCAAACAGTTAGTGAACAATGAAATGTTAGTCAAACAGTTATTGGACAACCAGATGAAACAGTAAGAAATGAAATAGTTAGTCATGAAATTGTTATGAAGTATGTAAATGATGAAATTAATGAAAAAGAGAATGATGATACATTTGGTGACGAAACATTAAAAGAAAGGAACCAAAATCAGAATAAAGATTGCTTATACAAAGATAGTTTTGATAAAGAGATGTTCCATATCAATTTTACTGAAAATATGATAGCTGAATATAACTATGGCGAGACAGTAAACTACGAGACAAAATGCAAATTTAGAAAATTAATTCAATGTAGTTATATAAACGTTATAAATTAGCTTGGAAACATTAAAACCGTTAAGCTGTGCACTTAGGCGACTTTCATATACAGAAAAGGACAAGCTGCAAGAACTGTTTGATGATATAATGGTAGCAAGCAAAAACATGGACGAACATTTGGAAACATTAAAAGAAGTATTTAGTAGATTGGTACAAAACAAATTAGAATTACTGATAGATAAATGTGAATTTGCAGAATATTGCGCAAGTGTACAATTTGAACGCATCGTATTTGCGTTTGCTGCTTATAGCAAAGCTTAAGGGCAACGCGCAGCGCTGGCTAAATGCAAATGCGACACGCATCTTGGAATCAGTTGACCAGTTGTTTGAACAACTCATTTTACCTTTTGCAGGAGAGATGTCAAAAGCAAAAGCAAGGAGCAAATTTTAAGATCGACAGTGGCAGGCGAACGAGAAGTTTGCTACTTATTTTGAAGATAAGTTGTTGCTAGTCAAGAACATTAACGCCGATGAGGAGTTATTGGAACGAATAATCGAGGGTATCCCTTCACAAAGCCTGCGCTATCACGCACGCATTCAATGTTTAACAGAACTTTTATTTTGGACTTAATAAAAGTCAACTTAAAATATTTGGAAAATGTTTGTGTTATGTTTTAAAAGGATCAATAAAGTGTCATTTTCATTTAAATGTGGTTGCAAATGAGTCATGATGTTCTTGGCAGAGCTTTTCTGGATGCGTGTAATTTAATGGATACAAATATTAATGAAGGAATTATGGAAATTGTGGAGACTGTTAAAGAAGTAGAAATGAAAGTAGATAATGGTTATAAATGAAACAGTTAGTAAAACGGTTAGTGAACAATGAAATGAAACAGTTAGTCAAACAGTTAGTGAACAATGAAATGTTAGTCAAACAGTTATTGGACAACCAGATGAAACAGTAAGAAATGAAATAGTTAGTCATGAAATTGTTATGAAGTATGTAAATGATGAAATTAATGAAAAAGAGAATGATGATACATTTGGTGACGAAACATTAAAAGAAAGGAACCAAAATCAGAATAAAGATTGCTTATACAAAGATAGTTTTGATAAAGAGATGTTCCATATCAATTTTACTGAAAATATGATAGCTGAATATAACTATGGCGAGACAGTAAACTACGAGACAAAATGCAAATTTAGAAAATTAATTCAATGTAGTTATATAAACGTTATAAATTAGCTTGGAAACATTAAAACCGTTAAGCTGTGCACTTAGGCGACTTTCATATACAGAAAAGGACAAGCTGCAAGAACTGTTTGATGATATAATGGTAGCAAGCAAAAACATGTACGAACATTTGGAAACATTAAAAAAAGTATTTAGTAGATTGGTACAAAACAAATTAGAATTACTGATGGATAAATGTGAATTTATGCAGTCAAGTATAAGTTTGAGTTCGAAGAATAAGAATTAAGTTGTTTCTTGACACTAAAAAATAAACTAATGGAATCGCCAATTTTAGCACTTTATAATTATAAAGATGAAATAGAATTACATTGTGATGCCAGTGCTTTAGGATTTGGTGCGGAATAAATGCAAAGGAAAGAGGATAAGAAGCTGCATCCAATCTTTTACTTTACGAAACGCACAACGGAAACAAAATCCAAGTATCACAGTTTTGAATTGGAAACACTCGCGATAATTTATGTATTACGCATGTTTCGCATATATCTACTAGGAAAACGGTTTAAAATTGTCACTGATTACAACTCATTGACGTTAACGTTAAACAAAGTTGAACGCAACCCACGTATAGCCCGATTAAAGCTCCAAAATTATGATTATGAGCTGACCCACAGAGCAGGTAATCGAATGCAACACGTGGACGCGCTCAGCGGATGTACCAACGAATTGATAATTGAAACAAATAGTTTCGAGAACAATTTAGTAATATGTCAAGCGAAAGATTCAAAAATACAGAAACTTAAGAAACTATTAGAAAGTTCTGAACAAAAAATGTTTGAAATGAGGAATGGTATAGTTTATAGGAAAACAAATGATAACAGAATATTATTTTATGTTCCAGAGGTAATGGACCACGTTATGTATAAATATCACAATGAAATAGGGCACATAGTTAGGAATAACTCGGTGGATATAATTGGCAAAAGTTATTGGTTTCCAAAAACAAAAGAAAAATGCGCGATGCATATTGAAAATTGTTTAAAATGTATAGCTTATACAGCGAAAACTGAAAAGGGAGAGGGTTTACTGCATAGTATTCCAAAAGGAAACCAACCTTTTAACACATTACATATAGATCATTATGGGCCAGTAGATTCTGGTAGATGTAAAAAACATCTTTTGTGGTAGTCGATGGACAACTAATGCAAAAGTAGTAATTGCCTCATTAAAAGACTATTTTCGATCGTAAAGTGCATAATTTCGGATCGAGGTAGTTGTTCCACTTCTAATGAATTCGAGGAGTTTGTAACGAACTGCATCAGGAGTTTGTAACGAACTGCAACACATAAAAATTGCAGCGGGCTTACCCCAGGCAGACGGCCTGGTTGAGAGTATACATGGAAGTCTTGGGCCAATGAAAGCATTGCTGGTAGAGCCAGAAAAGTGAATACACTGTGGCTTAGTAATAGAAAAAGTAGAATATGCACTAAACAATACACAGCATAGGAGCATTAAGCAAGTACCAAGTAAAATATTGTTTTGTATTTTGGTATTGAACAAAAAGGTCAAGTGATATAAGAATTAAAAGAAAAGCTAGAAGAATTTATTAAAGCACCAGTCGAGAAAAGTTTAACACCAAAACACAAGGGACCATACGTGATAGCGAAAGTGCTTAGAAACGATAGGTTTTTATTAAAAGATGTAGAAGGATTTAAAGTATCCCGTAATCCTTATCAGGGTATTTGGAGTGTACAAAATATAAGACCCTGGATGGGAAACAAAGTTAAGCTGAAATAATTATAAAAGGAGTGAAACATTGTTAAATTAAGGTATAGACATAAGGAAACTATTGTAAATCACTGTGTTAATTTAAAAAATATATAAAATCGTGATCAGGGGATATACTGTCAGGATGGCCGAGTTGTAGTAGCACATTGTCAACAGCATTATTTATTAGAAGTACACACGGTTACTCTGGCAGCAGATCCCATGAAGATAACAGAGTATGTCAAGCATTAGTGTTAAGATCAGTCTGTGACTAGCTTTGAAGACGATAAGACTGTGAAACTACAGCAATAGTTAATAATATTAATAAAACACGATATAAATAAACTCACCCAGCAAATCTTTGACCCCCATTTCCACCAAGGAGGAATACATTTTCCAAAAGGTACAAAGCACCCTCAAATGATTTTGGACAAAGATCTTTGAAAATGAGTTCGAGGCCGATTGGACGGGAAAAAAAAAAGTTTCAAAAAAGTCAGCCCCAAAAATCGCTGAATATATTCTTCTTCTGTGGTATCGGGAAATTAGCACACAATTTAAGTCTTTTTTTTTTGCTCGGGGTCATAGAGCCTTTTTGCACTATATACCCTAATTGGCTTACTTTCCCTCGCAACAGTTGACACTTCGAGCCCTTCGTCTGTTAAAAATATTTTCATCTCAATTGAAGAGCTAGGATTTTTAATACGTTTATTATTATATGTATTAGTTGCCCAACTTTGAGTAAGTTAATATATTTATTCAATAATTTAAAAAGGTTCTGCTAAGATATGCTTCAAAACTTATGTTCTCATCTGACACAACATGAAACTCGACTTTCATGTGAATATTGTCAATCTTGACTGCTATTATAAAGCTTCCAAGTGCCAGAATTTTCTGTCATCTATACCCGTCTGATTTCTAACTTTCGATAAACTAAACCTTTGCAAATCAGTGCACAAACTAAATTTTTCAGTTCTAACCCAGAAGTGAATGTGCTGAATGGCTTTATCTTGTTTATATTAACTGTCGCCGTTTTACTGCACGCACGGTGTCCTGGGTTACCACATTTAAAACAAAAGAAATTATTTTAAGAACAGTCCTTTATTATTTGTTAGACTGCACCACATTTACTGCTTTTATTTGCTTTAAATCTTGACCCACGGTAGTCTTTCTTTTTGCAATTGTTGATACAGGTTTACTAGGTGTTGCGCTTGAACCACGAACTTTCTGATGGGTCTCTATCTGAACTTTAAGCTGTTTGATTGTTCAAGCGTGATACAATAGAGACTTGTTTGCTCTAGAAACTGGTATATCTTCTAAAAATAGTCGCTCTCACTCTCATCATCGCGATCAATTGATTTTGCTATTTTCATGAACGCATGTAGAAATTCTAACAACGACTCAGCCCTTTTCTGCTGCCGCTATCCCAGTCTTCTACCAACTTCTGCTAATAACAATATTACCTCAAATTAATTTTCAATGCGTTCTTAAGCATCTCCTAGTTATAAATACCCTGTTGGCTACGAATAAATGACAACATCCTCAAGCAACTGCATGACACGGTACGAAGACTTAAAATTTAGTTATATCTTACAAAGTTTTTTACGGCAACTTCAATTTTAAATTTTCAAATTATTTTTCTTTACAATTGTTCGATTTCATATATATTTTGACTAGCGGGTATAACCCGGTCTTGCCCTTGGCACGGATAACAAATAACTTTCATACAACCGTTTACCGCCAATTTACCACTGTTGCGGATGGAATTTTCCAAATCGCTGAAACAGGTATTCCTTAAGTTCCTATGTAGAGCTTTGAAAAACAGTTTTTAGCAATCGGACAAAACTTAAGACTAAGCCCAAAAAATCTTGGAATCGAAGAAGTTTGGATTCTGCAAAAAATGTGAAACAAGTCACAAATGATTTTTCTTATAGATCCGTAGTAGGATAGTGACGTCACATTATCAATAGCACGTATTATCAGAAGTACACACGGTCACTCTGGCAGCAGGTCCCATGAGATAACAGAGTATGTTCAGCATTAGTGTTAAGAGCAGTCTGTGACTAGCTTTGAAGACGATAAGATTGTGAAACTACAGCAATAGTAGAAGAGTCACACTTAATAATACACGATATAAATAAACCCTATCATTCTCTCACAATCTCAGAAGTGGGCCTAACTCACAATAAACGAAGTTGAAATAAATAAATTTTCTGTAGGTCGATTAAAAAAGTGGCTGTCTACGCTTGGTTTGCCAAACACAGTCATCACATTAAGATTTGGATGAGAGCGACAGTGACGACGGTTGTTGCCAGTGAGCAACAACAACAGGCGACGCAGTCAATTACTGAAACTGAGTCAAGGTCAGACAACACAACGGCAGTTTGGAGGCCACAAGAACAAATACAGGCTGATCAAGATCGGCGGATGACACAATGCGACGGGATGGAAGTGCGTGTTCATGCAGCAGCTATTATGAAGCCAATTGATTTATGGACACCGCTAAGTTTGCTGTGCGACAACAGCTTAGCAGAAATCGAAGCCAGCAAGGAATTGCTTCAACAAATTTGGGTGGACATTCAAAACGCAGTGCAGTGTGGAGGGTTGGACAAAGTAACAAAGTAAGCAGCAATGAAAATGGAAACAATGCAAGCGACAGAAACGTAAATAGCAACGAAAATGGAAACAACGCAAGCGACAGAAACGTTAACAGCAGCTGTGCAAACAACAACAACAATATTATCAATGTCGCTGTTAACATTGTTGATAATTACAGCGATTGTGTTGAAGAAGACACCTGTGGTAAAGATCGATGTGTTGACAAGCGCCAAAATGTAAATGAATGGGTAGAAGCATCGTCTACATCGTTTGCATGGGCTAAAGAAGTCGCCATGGAATACCACGGCAGTTTATGCGCTCGAAACTGGACTACACAATTGCAGAATATTGCGCAAGTGTACAATTTGAACGCATCGTATTTGCGTTTGCTGCTTATGGCAAAGCTTAAGGGCAACGCGCAGCGCTGGCTAAATGCAAATGCGACACGCATCTTGGAATCAGTTGACCAGTTGTTTGAACAACTCATTTTACCTTTGCAGGAGAGATGTCAAAAGCAAAAGCAAGGAGCAAATTTTAAGATCGACAGTGGCAGGCGAACGAGAAGTTTGCTACTTATTTTGAAGATAAGTTGTTGCTAGTCAAGAACATTAACGCCGATGTTGAGGAGTTATTGGAACGAATAATCGAGGGTATCCCTTCACAAAGCCTGCGCTATCAGGCACGCATTCAATGTTTAACAGAACTTTTATTTTGGACTTAATAAAAGTCAACTTAAAATATTTGGAAAATGTTTGTGTTATGTTTTAAAAGGATCAATAAAGTGTCATTTTCATTTAAATGTGGTTGCAAATGAGTCATGATGTTCTTGGCAGAGCTTTTCTGGATGCGTGTAATTTAATGGATACAAATATTAATGAAGGAATTATGGAAATTGTGGAGACTGTTAAAGAAGTAGAAATGAAAGTAGATAATGGTTATAAATGAAACAGTTAGTAAAACGGTTAGTGAACAATGAAATGAAACAGTTAGTCAAACAGTTAGTGAACAATGAAATGTTAGTCAAACAGTTATTGGACAACCAGATGAAACAGTAAGAAATGAAATAGTTAGTCATGAAATTGTTATGAAGTATGTAAATGATGAAATTAATGAAAAAGAGAATGATGATACATTTGGTGACGAAACATTAAAAGAAAGGAACCAAAATCAGAATAAAGATTGCTTATACAAAGATAGTTTTGATAAAGAGATGTTCCATATCAATTTTACTGAAAATATGATAGCTGAATATAACTATGGCGAGACAGTAAACTACGAGACAAAATGCAAATTTAGAAAATTAATTCAATGTAGTTATATAAACGTTATAAATTAGCTTGGAAACATTAAAACCGTTAAGCTGTGCACTTAGGCGACTTTCATATACAGAAAAGGACAAGCTGCAAGAACTGTTTGATGATATAATGGTAGCAAGCAAAAACATGGACGAACATTTGGAAACATTAAAAGAAGTATTTAGTAGATTGGTACAAAACAAATTAGAATTACTGATAGATAAATGTGAATTTGCAGAATATTGCGCAAGTGTACAATTTGAACGCATCGTATTTGCGTTTGCTGCTTATAGCAAAGCTTAAGGGCAACGCGCAGCGCTGGCTAAATGCAAATGCGACACGCATCTTGGAATCAGTTGACCAGTTGTTTGAACAACTCATTTTACCTTTGCAGGAGAGATGTCAAAAGCAAAAGCAAGGAGCAAATTTTAAGATCGACAGTGGCAGGCGAACGAGAAGTTTGCTACTTATTTTGAAGATAAGTTGTTGCTAGTCAAGAACATTAACGCCGATGAGGAGTTATTGGAACGAATAATCGAGGGTATCCCTTCACAAAGCCTGCGCTATCACGCACGCATTCAATGTTTAACAGAACTTTTATTTTGGACTTAATAAAAGTCAACTTAAAATATTTGGAAAATGTTTGTGTTATGTTTTAAAAGGATCAATAAAGTGTCATTTTCATTTAAATGTGGTTGCAAATGAGTCATGATGTTCTTGGCAGAGCTTTTCTGGATGCGTGTAATTTAATGGATACAAATAGTAATGAAGGAAATTTGGAAATTGTGGAGACTGTTAAAGAAGTAGAAATGAAAGTAGATAATGGTTATAAATGAAACAGTTAGTAAAACGGTTAGTGAACAATCAAATGAAACAGTTAGTCAAACAGTTAGTGAACAATGAAATGTTAGTCAAACAGTTATTGGACAATCAGATGAAACAGTAAGAAATGAAATAGTTAGTCATGAAATTGTTATGAAGTATGTAAATGATGAAATTAATGAAAAAGAGAATGATGATACATTTGGTGACGAAACATTAAAAGAAAGGAACGAAAATCAGAATAAAGATTGCTTATACAAAGATAGTTTTGATAAAGAGATGTTCCATATCAATTTTACTGAAAATATGATAGCTGAATATAACTATGGCGAGACAGTAAACTACGAGACAAAATGCAAATTTAGAAAATTAATTCAATGTAGTTATATAAACGTTATAAATTAGCTTGGAAACATTAAAACCGTTAAGCTGTGCACTTAGGCGACTTTCATATACAGAAAAGGACAAGCTGCAAGAACTGTTTGATGATATAATGGTAGCAAGCAAAAACATGTACGAACATTTGGAAACATTAAAAAAGTATTTAGTAGATTGGTACAAAACAAATTAGAATTACTGATGGATAAATGTGAATTTATGCAGTCAAGTATAAGTTTGAGTTCGAAGAAAAAGAATTAAGTTGTTTCTTGACACTAAAAAATAAACTAATGGAATCGCCAATTTTAGCACTTTATAATTATAAAGATGAAATAGAATTACATTGTGATGCCAGTGCTTTAGGATTTGGTGCGGAATAAATGCAAAGGAAAGAGGATAAGAAGCTGCATCCAATCTTTTACTTTACGAAACGCACAACGGAAACAAAATCCAAGTATCACAGTTTTGAATTGGAAACACTCGCGATAATTTATGTATTACGCATGTTTCGCATATATCTACTAGGAAAACGGTTTAAAATTGTCACTGATTACAACTCATTGACGTTAACGTTAAACAAAGTTGAACGCAACCCACGTATAGCCCGATTAAAGCTCCAAAATTATGATTATGAGCTGACCCACAGAGCAGGTAATCGAATGCAACACGTGGACGCGCTCAGCGGATGTACCAACGAATTGATAATTGAAACAAATAGTTTCGAGAACAATTTAGTAATATGTCAAGCGAAAGATTCAAAAATACAGAAACTTAAGAAACTATTAGAAAGTTCTGAACAAAAAATGTTTGAAATGAGGAATGGTATAGTTTATAGGAAAACAAATGATAACAGAATATTATTTTATGTTCCAGAGGTAATGGACCACGTTATGTATAAATATCACAATGAAATAGGGCACATAGTTAGGAATAACTCGGTGGATATAATTGGCAAAAGTTATTGGTTTCCAAAAACAAAAGAAAAATGCGCGATGCATATTGAAAATTGTTTAAAATGTATAGCTTATACAGCGAAAACTGAAAAGGGAGAGGGTTTACTGCATAGTATTCCAAAAGGAAACCAACCTTTTAACACATTACATATAGATCATTATGGGCCAGTAGATTCTGGTAGATGTAAAAAACATCTTTTTGTGGTAGTCGATGGACAACTAATGCAAAAGTAGTAATTGCCTCATTAAAAGACTATTTTCGATCGTAAAGTGCATAATTTCGGATCGAGGTAGTTGTTCCACTTCTAATGAATTCGAGGAGTTTGTAACGAACTGCATCAGGAGTTTGTAACGAACTGCAACACATAAAAATTGCAGCGGGCTTACCCCAGGCAGACGGCCTGGTTGAGAGTATACATGGAAGTCTTGGGCCAATGAAAGCATTGCTGGTAGAGCCAGAAAAGTGAATACACTGTGGCTTAGTAATAGAAAAAGTAGAATATGCACTAAACAATACACAGCATAGGAGCATTAAGCAAGTACCAAGTAAAATATTGTTTTGTATTTTGGTATTGAACAAAAAGGTCAAGTGATATAAGAATTAAAAGAAAAGCTAGAAGAATTTATTAAAGCACCAGTCGAGAAAAGTTTAACACCAAAACACAAGGGACCATACGTGATAGCGAAAGTGCTTAGAAACGATAGGTTTTTATTAAAAGATGTAGAAGGATTTAAAGTATCCCGTAATCCTTATCAGGGTATTTGGAGTGTACAAAATATAAGACCCTGGATGGGAAACAAAGTTAAGCTGAAATAATTATAAAAGGAGTGAAACATTGTTAAATTAAGGTATAGACATAAGGAAACTATTGTAAATCACTGTGTTAATTTAAAAAATATATAAAATCGTGATCAGGGGATATACTGTCAGGATGGCCGAGTTGTAGTAGCACATTGTCAACAGCATTATTTATTAGAAGTACACACGGTTACTCTGGCAGCAGATCCCATGAAGATAACAGAGTATGTCAAGCATTAGTGTTAAGATCAGTCTGTGACTAGCTTTGAAGACGATAAGACTGTGAAACTACAGCAATAGTTAATAATATTAATAAAACACGATATAAATAAACTCACCCAGCAAATCTTTGACCCCCATTTCCACCAAGGAGGAATACATTTTCCAAAAGGTACAAAGCACCCTCAAATGATTTTGGACAAAGATCTTTGAAAATGAGTTCGAGGCCGATTGGACGGGAAAAAAAAGTTTCAAAAAAGTCAGCCCCAAAAATCGCTGAATATATTCTTCTTCTGTGGTATCGGGAAATTAGCACACAATTTAAGTCTTTTTTTTTGCTCGGGGTCATAGAGCCTTTTTGCACTATATACCCTAATTGGCTTACTTTCCCTCGCAACAGTTGACACTTCGAGCCCTTCGTCTGTTAAAAATATTTTCATCTCAATTGAAGAGCTAGGATTTTTAATACGTTTATTATTATATGTATTAGTTGCCCAACTTTGAGTAAGTTAATATATTTATTCAATAATTTAAAAAGGTTCTGCTAAGATATGCTTCAAAACTTATGTTCTCATCTGACACAACATGAAACTCGACTTTCATGTGAATATTGTCAATCTTGACTGCTATTATAAAGCTTCCAAGTGCCAGAATTTTCTGTCATCTATACCCGTCTGATTTCTAACTTTCGATAAACTAAACCTTTGCAAATCAGTGCACAAACTAAATTTTTCAGTTCTAACCCAGAAGTGAATGTGCTGAATGGCTTTATCTTGTTTATATTAACTGTCGCCGTTTTACTGCACGCACGGTGTCCTGGGTTACCACATTTAAAACAAAAGAAATTATTTTAAGAACAGTCCTTTATTATTTGTTAGACTGCACCACATTTACTGCTTTTATTTGCTTTAAATCTTGACCCACGGTAGTCTTTCTTTTTGCAATTGTTGATACAGGTTTACTAGGTGTTGCGCTTGAACCACGAACTTTCTGATGGGTCTCTATCTGAACTTTAAACTGTTTGATTGTTCAAGCGTGATACAATAGAGACTTGTTTGCTCTAGAAACTGGTATATCTTCTAAAAATAGTCGCTCTCACTCTCATCATCGCGATCAATTGATTTTGCTATTTTCATGAACGCATGTAGAAATTCTAACAACGACTCAGCCCTTTTCTGCTGCCGCTATCCCAGTCTTCTACCAACTTCTGCTAATAACAATATTACCTCAAATTAATTTTCAATGCGTTCTTAAGCATCTCCTAGTTATAAATACCCTGTTGGCTACGAATAAATGACAACATCCTCAAGCAACTGCATGACACGGTACGAAGACTTAAAATTTAGTTATATCTTACAAAGTTTTTTACGGCAACTTCAATTTTAAATTTTCAAATTATTTTTCTTTACAATTGTTCGATTTCATATATATTTTGACTAGCGGGTATAACCCGGTCTTGCCCTTGGCACGGATAACAAATAACTTTCATACAACCGTTTACCGCCAATTTACCACTGTTGCGGATGGAATTTTCCAAATCGCTGAAACAGGTATTCCTTAAGTTCCTATGTAGAGCTTTGAAAAACAGTTTTTAGCAATCGGACAAAACTTAAGACTAAGCCCAAAAAATCTTGGAATCGAAGAAGTTTGGATTCTGCAAAAAATGTGAAACAAGTCACAAATGATTTTTCTTATAGATCCGTAGTAGGATAGTGACGTCACATTATCAATAGCACGTATTATCAGAAGTACACACGGTCACTCTGGCAGCAGGTCCCATGAGATAACAGAGTATGTTCAGCATTAGTGTTAAGAGCAGTCTGTGACTAGCTTTGAAGACGATAAGATTGTGAAACTACAGCAATAGTAGAAGAGTCACACTTAATAATACACGATATAAATAAACCCTATCATTCTCTCACAATCTCAGAAGTGGGCCTAACTCACAATAAACGAAGTTGAAATAAATAAATTTTCTGTAGGTCGATTAAAAAAGTGGCTGTCTACGCTTGGTTTGCCAAACACAGTCATCACATTAAGATTTGGATGAGAGCGACAGTGACGACGGTTGTTGCCAGTGAGCAACAACAACAGGCGACGCAGTCAATTACTGAAACTGAGTCAAGGTCAGACAACACAACGGCAGTTTGGAGGCCACAAGAACAAATACAGGCTGATCAAGATCGGCGGATGACACAATGCGACGGGATGGAAGTGCGTGTTCATGCAGCAGCTATTATGAAGCCAATTGATTTATGGACACCGCTAAGTTTGCTGTGCGACAACAGCTTAGCAGAAATCGAAGCCAGCAAGGAATTGCTTCAACAAATTTGGGTGGACATTCAAAACGCAGTGCAGTGTGGAGGGGTTGGACAAAGTAACAAAGTAAGCAGCAATGAAAATGGAAACAATGCAAGCGACAGAAACGTAAATAGCAACGAAAATGGAAACAACGCAAGCGACAGAAACGTTAACAGCAGCTGTGCAAACAACAACAACAATATTATCAATGTCGCTGTTAACATTGTTGATAATTACAGCGATTGTGTTGAAGAAGACACCTGTGGTAAAGATCGATGTGTTGACAAGCGCCAAAATGTAAATGAATGGGTAGAAGCATCGTCTACATCGTTTGCATGGGCTAAAGAAGTCGCCATGGAATACCACGGCAGTTTATGCGCTCGAAACTGGACTACACAATTGCAGAATATTGCGCAAGTGTACAATTTGAACGCATCGTATTTGCGTTTGCTGCTTATGGCAAAGCTTAAGGGCAACGCGCAGCGCTGGCTAAATGCAAATGCGACACGCATCTTGGAATCAGTTGACCAGTTGTTTGAACAACTCATTTTACCTTTTGCAGGAGAGATGTCAAAAGCAAAAGCAAGGAGCAAATTTTAAGATCGACAGTGGCAGGCGAACGAGAAGTTTGCTACTTATTTTGAAGATAAGTTGTTGCTAGTCAAGAACATTAACGCCGATGTTGAGGAGTTATTGGAACGAATAATCGAGGGTATCCCTTCACAAAGCCTGCGCTATCAGGCACGCATTCAATGTTTAACAGAACTTTTATTTTGGACTTAATAAAAGTCAACTTAAAATATTTGGAAAATGTTTGTGTTATGTTTTAAAAGGATCAATAAAGTGTCATTTTCATTTAAATGTGGTTGCAAATGAGTCATGATGTTCTTGGCAGAGCTTTTCTGGATGCGTGTAATTTAATGGATACAAATATTAATGAAGGAATTATGGAAATTGTGGAGACTGTTAAAGAAGTAGAAATGAAAGTAGATAATGGTTATAAATGAAACAGTTAGTAAAACGGTTAGTGAACAATGAAATGAAACAGTTAGTCAAACAGTTAGTGAACAATGAAATGTTAGTCAAACAGTTATTGGACAACCAGATGAAACAGTAAGAAATGAAATAGTTAGTCATGAAATTGTTATGAAGTATGTAAATGATGAAATTAATGAAAAAGAGAATGATGATACATTTGGTGACGAAACATTAAAAGAAAGGAACCAAAATCAGAATAAAGATTGCTTATACAAAGATAGTTTTGATAAAGAGATGTTCCATATCAATTTTACTGAAAATATGATAGCTGAATATAACTATGGCGAGACAGTAAACTACGAGACAAAATGCAAATTTAGAAAATTAATTCAATGTAGTTATATAAACGTTATAAATTAGCTTGGAAACATTAAAACCGTTAAGCTGTGCACTTAGGCGACTTTCATATACAGAAAAGGACAAGCTGCAAGAACTGTTTGATGATATAATGGTAGCAAGCAAAAACATGGACGAACATTTGGAAACATTAAAAGAAGTATTTAGTAGATTGGTACAAAACAAATTAGAATTACTGATAGATAAATGTGAATTTGCAGAATATTGCGCAAGTGTACAATTTGAACGCATCGTATTTGCGTTTGCTGCTTATAGCAAAGCTTAAGGGCAACGCGCAGCGCTGGCTAAATGCAAATGCGACACGCATCTTGGAATCAGTTGACCAGTTGTTTGAACAACTCATTTTACCTTTGCAGGAGAGATGTCAAAAGCAAAAGCAAGGAGCAAATTTTAAGATCGACAGTGGCAGGCGAACGAGAAGTTTGCTACTTATTTTGAAGATAAGTTGTTGCTAGTCAAGAACATTAACGCCGATGAGGAGTTATTGGAACGAATAATCGAGGGTATCCCTTCACAAAGCCTGCGCTATCACGCACGCATTCAATGTTTAACAGAACTTTTATTTTGGACTTAATAAAAGTCAACTTAAAATATTTGGAAAATGTTTGTGTTATGTTTTAAAAGGATCAATAAAGTGTCATTTTCATTTAAATGTGGTTGCAAATGAGTCATGATGTTCTTGGCAGAGCTTTTCTGGATGCGTGTAATTTAATGGATACAAATAGTAATGAAGGAAATTTGGAAATTGTGGAGACTGTTAAAGAAGTAGAAATGAAAGTAGATAATGGTTATAAATGAAACAGTTAGTAAAACGGTTAGTGAACAATCAAATGAAACAGTTAGTCAAACAGTTAGTGAACAATGAAATGTTAGTCAAACAGTTATTGGACAATCAGATGAAACAGTAAGAAATGAAATAGTTAGTCATGAAATTGTTATGAAGTATGTAAATGATGAAATTAATGAAAAAGAGAATGATGATACATTTGGTGACGAAACATTAAAAGAAAGGAACGAAAATCAGAATAAAGATTGCTTATACAAAGATAGTTTTGATAAAGAGATGTTCCATATCAATTTTACTGAAAATATGATAGCTGAATATAACTATGGCGAGACAGTAAACTACGAGACAAAATGCAAATTTAGAAAATTAATTCAATGTAGTTATATAAACGTTATAAATTAGCTTGGAAACATTAAAACCGTTAAGCTGTGCACTTAGGCGACTTTCATATACAGAAAAGGACAAGCTGCAAGAACTGTTTGATGATATAATGGTAGCAAGCAAAAACATGTACGAACATTTGGAAACATTAAAAAAGTATTTAGTAGATTGGTACAAAACAAATTAGAATTACTGATGGATAAATGTGAATTTATGCAGTCAAGTATAAGTTTGAGTTCGAAGAATAAGAATTAAGTTGTTTCTTGACACTAAAAAATAAACTAATGGAATCGCCAATTTTAGCACTTTATAATTATAAAGATGAAATAGAATTACATTGTGATGCCAGTGCTTTAGGATTTGGTGCGGAATAAATGCAAAGGAAAGAGGATAAGAAGCTGCATCCAATCTTTTACTTTACGAAACGCACAACGGAAACAAAATCCAAGTATCACAGTTTTGAATTGGAAACACTCGCGATAATTTATGTATTACGCATGTTTCGCATATATCTACTAGGAAAACGGTTTAAAATTGTCACTGATTACAACTCATTGACGTTAACGTTAAACAAAGTTGAACGCAACCCACGTATAGCCCGATTAAAGCTCCAAAATTATGATTATGAGCTGACCCACAGAGCAGGTAATCGAATGCAACACGTGGACGCGCTCAGCGGATGTACCAACGAATTGATAATTGAAACAAATAGTTTCGAGAACAATTTAGTAATATGTCAAGCGAAAGATTCAAAAATACAGAAACTTAAGAAACTATTAGAAAGTTCTGAACAAAAAATGTTTGAAATGAGGAATGGTATAGTTTATAGGAAAACAAATGATAACAGAATATTATTTTATGTTCCAGAGGTAATGGACCACGTTATGTATAAATATCACAATGAAATAGGGCACATAGTTAGGAATAACTCGGTGGATATAATTGGCAAAAGTTATTGGTTTCCAAAAACAAAAGAAAAATGCGCGATGCATATTGAAAATTGTTTAAAATGTATAGCTTATACAGCGAAAACTGAAAAGGGAGAGGGTTTACTGCATAGTATTCCAAAAGGAAACCAACCTTTTAACACATTACATATAGATCATTATGGGCCAGTAGATTCTGGTAGATGTAAAAAACATCTTTTTGTGGTAGTCGATGGACAACTAATGCAAAAGTAGTAATTGCCTCATTAAAAGACTATTTTCGATCGTAAAGTGCATAATTTCGGATCGAGGTAGTTGTTCCACTTCTAATGAATTCGAGGAGTTTGTAACGAACTGCATCAGGAGTTTGTAACGAACTGCAACACATAAAAATTGCAGCGGGCTTACCCCAGGCAAACGGCCTGGTTGAGAGTATACATGGAAGTCTTGGGCCAATGAAAGCATTGCTGGTAGAGCCAGAAAAGCGAATACACTGTGGCTTAGTAATAGAAAAAGTAGAATATGCACTAAACAATACACAGCATAGGAGCATTAAGCAAGTACCAAGTAAAATATTGTTTTGTATTTTGGTATTGAACAAAAAGGTCAAGTGATATAAGAATTAAAAGAAAAGCTAGAAGAATTTATTAAAGCACCAGTCGAGAAAAGTTTAACACCAAAACACAAGGGACCATACGTGATAGCGAAAGTGCTTAGAAACGATAGGTTTTTATTAAAAGATGTAGAAGGATTTAAAGTATCCCGTAATCCTTATCAGGGTATTTGGAGTGTACAAAATATAAGACCCTGGATGGGAAACAAAGTTAAGCTGAAATAATTATAAAAGGAGTGAAACATTGTTAAATTAAGGTATAGACATAAGGAAACTATTGTAAATCACTGTGTTAATTTAAAAAATATATAAAATCGTGATCAGGGGATATACTGTCAGGATGGCCGAGTTGTAGTAGCACATTGTCAACAGCATTATTTATTAGAAGTACACACGGTTACTCTGGCAGCAGATCCCATGAAGATAACAGAGTAGGTCAAGCATTAGTGTTAAGATCAGTCTGTGACTAGCTTTGAAGACGATAAGACTGTGAAACTACAGCAATAGTTAATAATATTAATAAAACACGATATAAATAAACTCACCCAGCAAATCTTTGACCCCCATTTCCACCAAGGAGGAATACATTTTCCAAAAGGTACAAAGCACCCTCAAATGATTTTGGACAAAGATCTTTGAAAATGAGTTCGAGGCCGATTGGACGGGAAAAAAAAAGTTTCATACAAACGTTTTCGCTGTTGTATATTTACGTGTTCAGTATATTCTTTATAGAGCTTTTAAATGATGCAAATCAGGGGGGGGAGGGAATTTCCCAAATCGCTGAAACACGTGTTTATTCAGTTCTTATGTAGAGCTCTGAAAATAAATTTGAAGACAAAACTTCAAACTTTATAAAAAAAAAAATCTTAGGATCGCCCTTTTTACCGAGTAAGCTTTAATTCTGCGAAAAATGGGAAACACGTATCGAATCATTTTTCATAGAGATCCTTAAAAATGAATTTGAGCGCGAAACGTCACCAATCCATTTCTACCAAGGAGTCAAACATTTTTGGAAAGGTGTGAAACACCCCTCAAATGAATTTGAACAAAGATCTTTGAAAATGAGTTTGAGGCCGAACGAATCGTAAACTTGCGGGTGGAATTTCCCGAAACCCCGTCTTAGCGTGCACCTTCATCACATATGGTAACTACAGTGAAAATTTCAGCTATCTAGCTCTTACGATTTGGGCTGTGCGTTGATCACCAATCAGTCAGTCAGTCAGTTAGGACAAACAGTTTTATATAAAAAACGTACGTTTTTAGCATGAACAGCTTCTGTTTGGCCTATGTTAATTAGTAACAACAACGACTGCTCTCTTAACAGCGCCGACGGACGCTATCTTTTGTATCTTATATTTAACAGAACCAGCAACCGTTTATTTAATAAATTATTTCCAATTTTTGTGAAAATAATAACCCCTATGTAAATGAATAGTGTCGATTTTCCCGTCAAATAATTTTAATTTTCTTCCGCGTATCATGTCACCGTCCGCGATTATACTTTTCGTATTTAATAATATAAGATTTCTGTTTATGGCGCACCACTTGCTAAGCTGAGCGAAAATTTACATTAATTATACCCTGAACCCATTAAAAATGGGCAAGAAGATTATAATGTATTTGTGCAAATGTATGTAACAGGTAGAAGGATGCATCTCCGACATTAAAATACATATATTCTTGATCAATAGCCGTGTCGATCTACCCAAGTCCTTCATCTGTCCAATAACTGGCCCCACATCCAAGTAATCGATTAAAATCGATATGGAAAACTGTTTTTTGGGCAAATTTCCTAAATTATAAGAAGTAGAGTCACACAAACTTGACATGTAGCTCCCGACTAGAACCTTTTACTTGTTACTATCCGGATACCGTTTATTTCTCTTTGCTATTTTTCTGTTAAATATTGAATTTGTATTCTGTCTTTATTTTTGTTTGTCTGTAACATTAGTTTGTCATATGTGTCTTCTTTCTTTGTTAAATTTATTGTGAGACAATGGTGCTCGTAATTATCTGGTATGTCCATCATGCCTATTTTAAAGAGTATGTATCCATTATTTGATTTAATAGGGTTAATATCTATAACCTGGTTATTACTTCCTGGTAATAGGGTTGACATCATTAGTGCAAGAAAAATGAAAGTTATTGGTCCTGTTTTGGAATTTCGTCCTCCTGTAAATATTTGCTCTTATTTAACTTCTTTTGTTTTAGATAATTTGTTTTATAATGTTTAATTTTTCGACCTCTGTTAGTCTCTTCAAAATGGTCTTCGTCAATTTGTTATATTTTCTAAGTGGGTTTGTAAGGGTTTTGTAATTTACCGTGAATTATGGGTGCTTTCCTAAACTTAGTATTTATTTCGAGATCCTTTCGGTTTTTATAAAGATTAATTATTCTTGTCTCTTTTATATTCTGGGTATTATAATGTGTTCCTGCATAAATGAAAATTACAGCTGGAGCTCTACCAGTAAGGTTATGTTTTAGCTTATGATTATAAGTGTATAAAATTACTGTAATGTTGTAACATCACAATATCGTAATATCCAATTTAATACGCTGGCACGTCTGTGCCGTTTGACTGTAGTTTTAAGAATGTTTTATTCAATATATTCTTATGGCTAAGACCGCATAGCTGCGCTGCCGGTTACGCCAGCAGCGGAGCGGCTTCATACATATTTTGTCTCATCAGCATAATCGGGAGAGAGAGAGTCTTATGTAGATATATATATATATGTATATATATGTATATGTTACAAGTGGTCAGCGTGGGACTGCTGACTTAGCTTAGCTTAAAAGCAGGCGATCATATTACACGCTCACTTGAAATGGTTTTGTTTGTGTACTGCAACAATGTGTTGCATAAACGAAGTTACTTTATTGGTACAGTGTACTCTTAATATATGCACATACTACATCTCCCTCCTTTTGAAAAATAACGTAACTAAGTGGAGTTATTTTACTTAAATTAATTTTATATTAAAGATTTTTTTTTAAATTTGAAGATTTATTATATTTGCAATATATTTATAATGTATTTAGTGTATTTTAAAATATTTTTTTTTTTGAAAATATATATCTTTGCATACCTTGTATAATTCTTTTTTTTTTGTGTCTTTTATGAATTAAAGATTTTTGACCTATCTTTATGAACTGTTTGTTTTTTACTCTTATTTCCGGAAATAACTATATTATCATTATCTTCTATTTTTTCAACTCTATAGGGCCCCATGTATTTAAAATCTAGCTTATGACCTACTTCATTTTTTAGTAAAACTTTATATCCTATTGATAGAGTTATGTTCCTAGTTTTTAAATCATATAAATCCTTTTTTTCCTGTTTATTTAATTCGAGCATATTATTATTTATCATTAGCGTAGTCATCTATGTTATATATAGGTTCTATATTACTTATGCTGTTAAAATACTTTGGTAGATTATTAGTCTTACCAAATACTAACTCATATGGACAATAATTATGTGCCATAGAGGGGGTTGTATTGAAGCAATAAACAAAATATTAAAGCCATACGTCCCAATCTGTTTTATTTACTGATAGATAGGATCGTATATATTCGTTAAATGTTCTGTGGCTTCTTTCTATTGTTCCAACAGTTTGATGATGATGTGCAGTTGATGTTATATTCTTTATTTTTAAATATTTGCACAAATCATTTATAATTGAATTCTTATATTCCGTTCCCATGTCTGAAAAGAACGTCTTCATTGGACCGTACTTGAGAATAAAAGATTCAAATATTGCTGTTGCTACTGTTGCTGCGCTTTTATTTGCGACAGGTATAGCAACTAAGTATTTAGTCAAGTCACATATGAGCATGACTGCATATTCATTGCCTTGTTCTGATTTTGGTAGTGGACCAATTGTATCCACTATCACTCTGTCAAAAGCCTTAATCGGGGTTTCAGTAATTGTTAAAGGGGTCTTAATATTTGTTGTTATTTTTGCTTTTTGACATTTCTGGATGTACTCTGTTATATCACGAGTCATACCTTTCCAGTAATAATGTCTTTTGACCTTGGCCAAGGTAGACAATATAGCTTATCTTTAACATTTGTTAATGTGGTCACCGGGTTGAGTAATGTTGTAATCTCACTCATTGTATTGAAATTACGTGATTTCATTACGGACCTAACTTCGTCAATTGTGCTGTTTGCTATGATTGATTTTACAGCAACTTGTAGGCTCAGTTCTTCGGCATATTCTTGCGATACACCGTTAATCATATGTATGTGCTGATTGCAAAGCCCTTGTCAACTGTTCAACTTCTTGAATTGACTTTCTGTCTTTTGCTTTTGTTGCAGATTGAACAATTTAGCGGATAATGCTTTAGCTGATTCGCCTTTTATACCGCTTTTTAGTTTGTCTATTATGGACACTATTGTTTGATCAGTATTGATTAAGTTTCGAACATGGCCTTAGAGTCTAGTTTTTATTAGGCTGACTGCTGCAGTTTCATGTGTTCCTTTTAGTGAATCCACTAAACTAAGAGCATCAATGAAACTTTGTAGATTCTCAGACTTTCCACTAAACTCAGGTAAGAGTGAAGAGGCTAGCTTAAGAAATTCTACTTGTGACATGGCCATATTTAGAGTTTTTACTTCAGTAATAGACTCTGGTTCAGACTCAGAAAGTTCGGCTAGTGTGATTACCGCTGGTATCGTAAGATCGCTTAGATCTTCTTCTTTTATATGTTTATCTGAACCGCTTGCTATTTCAGATTCGCTTACTGTCTCTAAGTCTGTGTTTGTTTCTTCCTCGACTAATACTGGAGTATTCAAGATCGAAGGTATAGTTATGTCTAGTGAATATTTTGATTTAATGCTATTTAGGTTTGTTTTTAATCTAAGCAAAAATCTTGATACATACGACCAACGCTGGGTATTTAACTTTTCTTTATTGTCGTGTATCAGGGAACGAGCTTGGTTAAAACATGCAACTAGTATTGCTGCGTGTCTACTTATAGTCTAGTTTGAAATATTCATATTTTGTGCTAGACACTTGTATGATTTATCAAAGTTTTCTTTTATTTTAATTAATGCGGCATTAATGTTTTGCCATTCTATTTCATTTTAAAATAAATTATTAAAATGTGCAAAAACATATATAAATCTTCAATCAAATAGTTATATATTTTTAATTAATTTTTTTTTTTCAATAATGTTTTTAAGCAATCTTTGTTGCTGATTACTAGTAATTTTATTTTAAATTTTATCCAGGTCGTTTGCCTGGCTTTGATATCGCTTCTTAATGCATTTATTATGTAGTTTACACAATTTATATAATAGATGTCCTATGATTATTATGAAAATAATAGCAATAAGTATTGTTATTAACTTTAGGTCGGTGCTATTGACTTCGACTTTGTTCATTACATTAGCTGTCGAGTCTACAGTTTTTAAGTCTACAATGCCCATTTTGGCCAAATTTTCAAAATTTTCCACCGATTTACTTATTTCATTTGTTTCTATAGACATAAATTTTTTAATTATTTCCTCCCTAGTGTTTGTGTGATTTTTAGGCCACACGCTAATCGGGCAACTTTAATGTCGCTCAATTTTACATTAGTTTTTTATAATATAAAAAAATAATATGCAACGCAGTGCAATGGGAAAAAAATATGCAACGCAGTGCAATGGGGAAATCAAATATGCGCTCTTGGAAGCGCTGTCGGCTCACTCATCTTTGGCCTGACTTGGTGCGTCAGACGGGACCGGTGCTGGCTGCACAGGTTGTTACTTCTTTGATGGGGCACCGGTGCTGGCTGCACAGGTGTATCGGCAATGTGGTGTACATAGAGGTCCCTCGCAGTCGTTCGGGCAGGTCTTTTTCTGATTCGGAATCTCCTTTAATTTTGGTGAAGGTTGGATTAATTTTTGCTTTGCAATATTTTTGATAACAGGGTAGGTGGATGTGTGCGTGGCTGGTGTTTGACTTTTTCGTGTTGAAAGTAAGTTTTTTATGTATTCAACTTCGGCATGTAATTTGACCGAGTTGTCCCAACCTATGACATTTTTGCTGTTTAACAGCTTCAACAACTCTGCCTTTCTGGCCTTAAGTCTTTTTACCACACCGCTTCGCTTTGCACTCATCACACTCTACTCACGTCGTTTTTTTTGGTTTGGTTTCTTTGTAATTTGTTGTTCCTGCTGTTGTTGCTGTTGTTTTTTGTTACTGCCGTTGCTGCTGTTGTTTTTGTTTCTGCCGTTGCTGTTGTTACTGTTGTTACTGCCGTTGCTGTTGTTACTGCCGTTGCTGCTGTCCTTCCATGTCCAGGTCTGTTTTGACCTTAGTCACGGTCGCCATGTAATGTTTTAACATCACAATATCGTAATATCCAATTTAATACGCTGGCATGTCTGTGCCGTTTGACTGTAGTTTTAAGAATGTTTTATTCAATATATTCTTATGGCTAAGACCACATAGCTGCGCTGCCGGTTACGCCAGCAGCGGAGCGGCTTCATACATATTTTGTCTTATCAGCATAATCGGGAGAGAGAGAGAGTCTTATGTACATATGTACATATGTATATATATATGTTACAAGTGGTCAGCGTGGGACTGCTGACTTAGCTTAGCTCATAAGCGGGCGATCATATTACACGCTCACTTGAAATGGTTTTATTTGTGTAATGCAACAATGTGTTGCTGATATATTTATGCTTAAACGATGTTACTTTATTGGTACAGTGGTACTCAATATAAACACATACTACATTAAATCAATTTTTGATTTACCTTCTATTTTCTTCGTCATCGTCAGTATTTATTATACGCGTTTTTGCATTAATTGTCTTAGGTAGTCTATATACATCCGCTACACCATTTTTACTTGGTTTTTTTTCGAAT
Organism: Drosophila littoralis; assembly: GCA_018903485.1. Classification (NCBI taxonomy): domain Eukaryota; kingdom Metazoa; phylum Arthropoda; class Insecta; order Diptera; family Drosophilidae; genus Drosophila; species Drosophila littoralis. The sequence goes on along the minus strand of JAEIGF010000311.1, from coordinate 503,956 downwards.
TTCAACTTTTTATACCCTTGCAGAGGGTATTATAATTTTGTCGTGAAATGTGTAACGCATAGAAGGAGACATCTCCGACCCCATAAAGTATATATATTCTTGATCAGCATCAACAGCCGAGTCGATATAGCCATGTCCGTCTGTCCGTCTGTCCGTCTGTCTGTTTCTATGCGAACTAGTCCCTCAGTTTTAAAGCTATCTTAATGAAACTTTGCAGAAGTCCCTAATTCTGTTGCACGCAGCACATATGTCAAAACCAGCTGGATCGGACCACTATATCATATAGCTGCCATAGGAACGATCGGTCGAAAATTAAGTTTTTGTATGAAAAAACATTTTGTTTATCAAGATATCTTGACCAAACTCGACATTTATTAGTTTTACTATGCTCCTCATATATATGCAAAATCCTATTAAGATCGGACCACTATATCATATAGCTGCCATAGGAACGATCGGTCGAAAATTAAGTTTTTGTATGAAAAAACATTTTGATTATCAAGATATCTTGACCAAACTCGACATTTATTAGTTTTACTATGCTCCTCATATATATGCAAAATTCTATTAAGATCGGACCACTATATCATATAGCCGCCATAGGAACGATCGGTCGAAAATTAAGTTTTTGTATGAAAAAACATTTTGTTTGTCAAGATATCTTGACCAAACTCGGCATTTATTAGTTTTACTAAGCTCCTCATATATATGCAAAATCCTATTAAGATCGGACCACTATATCATATAGCTGCCATAGGAACGATCGGTCGAAAATTAAGTTTTTGTATGAAAAAACCTTTTGTTTATCAAGATATCTTGACCAAACTCGACATTTATTAGTTTTACTATGCTCCTCATATATATGCAAAATTCTATTAAGATCGGACCACTATATCATATAGCCGCCATAGGAACGATCGGTCGAAAATTAAGTTTTTGTATGAAAAAACATTTTGTTTGTCAAGATATCTTGACCAAACTCGGCATTTATTAGTTTTACTAAGCTCCTCATATATATGCAAAATCCTATTAAGATCGGACCACTATATCATATAGCTGCCATAGGAACGATCGATCGAAAATTAAGTTTTTGTATGAAAAAACATTTTGTTTTTCAAGATATCTTAACCAAACTCGGCATTTATTAGTTTTACTATGCTCCTCATATATATGCAAAATCCTATTAAGATCGGACCACTATATCATATTATTAAGTTTTTGTATGGAGAATTTTTTGTTTTTCATGATTTTGCCATTAAACACGGCATTTAAAGATTTCACTATGCTCCCTTCATTTTTGCTAAATCTTATTTACATCGGTTTTTGATTAAAAGCCTTTTTTTGTTTATCAATATACCTTGACCAAACTCGGCCTTAACCATTTTCTCGGCATTAAAAGGTTGGGTCTGCAAGGGTATTAAATCTTCGGCGTGCCGAAGATAGCCCTTCTTTCTCGTTTTTATTGAATAAATGTCTACTACTTAAGTTTCTCTACAGTTTAGTATATTTTTTTAAAAAGTCTGACCATCGCTTCTATACCTGTATGTAAAAGGGTCTTGTGGGTGCTAATTATTATTTGTTTAAATTTTGTATAGTTCCTAATGTCTTTCAGTTTAATATTTGTTCGTAGTATTCGCGTTGTTTTAGGGTTGTATTATTTAAAAATCTGAGTCGTATTCAATGTATAATACGCTTGAATTGTTGCAAAAATGTTTTATCAATCTGTTTAGTTTTTTCAATATTTAGGTTTAAGCATTAAATTTGTATCCTTAATTTATTTCAACTTCTACCTTTTCGGTATCACTTCTAATCATTTCTATTTGTCTTCTAAAATAATTCAATGGTTTTTCTGTTAAATGCAGTAATTTTTCGTTATCTTCTTCAGCGCTTTGTGCTGTAGCTTGTGTGGTAATATCTTGTTCGCCTAGTATATTTTCTTCAATTTTGATGCGTGATAAGGCTTCTGCTACGTGGTTTAATTTTCCTTCTAATTATTTGATTGAGAAATTATATTCACCAAGTTTGGTACGCCAACGTTGTAATTCCATGTTGGGTTCTTTAATATTGTTCAGCTAAACAAGTGGCTTGTGATCGCTTAAAATGTCAAATGGTCAGCCATACAAATATCGGCTTTAATATTTTACTGCCCACACTATTGCTAAATCTCTTTTTCTATTGTACTGTATTTTTGTTCGTGCTCGTTTAGCGTTCTACTTGAGAAACTAATTGGCTTGTTATCTTGGGACAACACAGCTCCTAATGCAAAATTACTTTCGTCGGTTGTTATCTGAAACTTCTTATTAAAATCTGGACATGTTAATATTGGGTCGTTCATAATTAATCATTTTAATTTTTCAAATGGGTTTTTTAATTTTTGCAAAATCTAGAATAAACTGCCCATAATAACCAAATAAATTTAATTAATTTTAATTTAATAGATTTAATTTCCTTTGATATTTTTGGCAAGGAAATTCTGGTATTGCCTTTAATTTTAGTTTATTTGGCCGTATGACTTCTGGACTTATAATGTGGCCTAAAAATTCTGTTTCCTTTTTTAGAAATTCGCACTTATCTGCTTGAAGTTTAAAATTTGACTGTCTTAAGTTTTCAAAAACTTTATTTATTGAATTCAAATGTTCATCAAGTGATGTGGAGAAGACAATAATCACGAAGAACATGACTCATGCACCTTTGAAATGTTCTTGGTGCATTTTTAAGTCCAAATGGCATTCGATTTGGTAGAAAACGCTGTTTTATTAATTGATTTCTGATCCATTTCAATTTGATGGAAACCTTTTGTTAAATCTATTGTTGTAAAATATGAGCATCTTCCTAATTTTCCCAAAATCTTGTCCATGTTTGGAATGGAAAATTTATCAATAATTGTTATGTCGTTCAATCCTCTGTAATCGACAACTAATCTAAATTTTGCTTTTCCTGAGGCGTCTGCCTTTTTTTGTACTATACATAAGGGACTACAATAAGGCGACTGGCTATGCCGAATAATACCTTGGGCTTGTAAATTGGATTTTCATGGTGTGTATTAATTTCGTGTTTAACAATGCTCGTGAAGTTCAAATTGTCACCTTCTGCATATTGAACATCGCTGAAATTTTTCAATAATTTTAATAGGTTAATTTTTTCTTCATCATTTAGATGATCAACTCGTTAATATTTCATTACATATTGCGTAATTAACTTCTTGTTTATAACTTTCGGGCTTCAAATATGCTTCAAAGTTTTTTTCTGCATTTGGATCCCAAACTAATTTCTTATACTTGAACGATCTCTCGCTAATTATTATACTGTCATGACTGTAGTCAAGATTGGCGTTGTTTGCCTTTAATAAATTTCTGCCTATAAGCATGTCATAGTGAGGTGAAAAATTGTGTTTGTAAAATATCTGGTCTTGCCTAAAGAGTTTATTAGGTGCAGTGAATACATAATGATTTAGTTTTGATAACCCTGGCTCTAATCGAAGTAGGTCTTGTATAAACTGGTATATTAAGCAAGTTTACCCTTATCATATTTATTGGAAACACAGTGTCAATGAGACATTTTTAGAGTCTTTTGTTAAATGTAATTTCTATGTACTGGCTTGTCCCGAGACTCCAAATGCAAAATTTTTGACATTTATTTCGTTATTTTGAATCTCCCCGTATTGGTTGTTCTGACAACCATAATCTTCTTGTACGTAATTAGACTGATAGTTGTCTGATTGTTGATCATTTTCGTCAACCTGCATTTTTTGGGAACCACTAGTATTTTCTCGCATACACTTGTACGATTGATTTGGTATATATCTACCTGGAGAAATATTTTGTTTTATGGGGTTATTTATTTGTGCTCGTTGTAAATTCTGATTGAATTCTTGCTTATTTTGGTTAAAATAGGCTTGGTTGTTCTGAGGGTGTTGTGAAAAATTGGGACTTTGATTACTGTTAGTCATGTAATTTGGGGTAAATTGAGGCTTATTATTTCTTGTAGTATTTATAGCATTGTTAGTATTTTGATTTTTATTATTATAATAATTTTCTTCATGGTAGCCCTCCATTTGTGCTACTTGTTTTAATTTCGATATGTGGACATAACGAGTCTATCCGGTATTTTTTTATGTATTAAGTTTTATACAGTATTATTCATAGCGTTGGTATACAATCTGGAATTATCTAAATTCCCTTCTAATTCAAATTTGTCCGTTATAATTATCTTAGCCTCTAACTCACTACATAGCGTAAATTACCTTGATAATTGGTATTATATAACCGTCGCAGTAGTTCTTCCACTGGTGTTTGCGTCTTGTATTCGGAGATTATCGCCTATTCATAAATTATTCATTGCTGGAAGTGCAGCAGCATGAGAACCTTCTGGTTGCTACATTTTTGATTAAATTTTGGGTTTTTAGTTTATGTGTCTCAAGATTCACTGTGTTACAACGACCGAATTGGATTTATACGTTATTTGAACTGTTTAGACACGTTAAGTTCTTTTGCGGATAGCGAATTCCGGAATTGAAATATGTTCGATTTAATTGTAATACTGTGCACAATTACGCTTGTTCATCAGAGAAGACACCAGTTGTATGGATAAGCCTCTTTTTAAGTGATCGTATCACTCACGAAATTTAAATTATTTCGTTTCACAAAATGTTACGCTATCCTACTGGCTGCGCCAAAACCTTAGTTATAAGTTTGGAAATAAAAAAAAACTTTATTTCACGACAGTGAATCTGTATCCGTTTATTATGTTGATTATCTGGATTAAGACTGAAGAACAAAAATTAACTTACGCTATATTTAAAGCTAAATTATAATTGGAGTACGTGACTTTTTGCAAAGGGACCGCAGCTGCAGCTTGTTTATGCTAGCGTTTCTCTGTGGGTCAGTTTTTGTTAATAAATGATTGTTGACAATATTTGAGATTGGCTGCAGAAGGCATTCTGCTCTTATGATTTCGCTGCTGTTAGCATTATTTGAATTTGGCTGCAGAAGGCATTCTATTGTTATGATTATTCAATTTGTAAACATACAGTGGGTTATACCATGCAATGCAGTTTATGAATAACAGTGGTTCAAAATTCTGTTGTTGTGAATATGTCACTATATGTACTATTCCAGAATAAACATATCAAGTTTGGTGACTCTAGCTCTTAATATTTTCCCATTTTGCTCAAAAAACAGGATGTAGATATCGATTGATTGGAAACAGAGTAAGTTATCGATTCTCAGGAACAAACTCCATCTGCGCAGGCACTAGGACCTACAGCTAAAATTTAGATCGACTTGGCTATTGATACTTTATGGGGTCGGATGCTTCCTTCTGCCTGTTACATACATTTGCACAAATTCATTATAACCTTTTTACCCATTTTCAATGGGTTCAGGCCCTGTCGTTGTTGTGTCGTTTAGTTCAGACCAAGTTCGATTGAACGGGTCATTAAAATGAACTACTGAGCTTATTCGGTGATAAGTGAACTAAATCGGTCAGTTAGTTTACTCGTTCAGCTATTCAGTCGGTCATGAACGATGTATTCCGTACTCGTTCAGTCGGTCATGAACGATACACTCCATATTCGTTCAGTCGGTCATGAACTATACACTCCGTCTAGCAACTCCTTCATGAACGATGTATTCCACTCAGCAGTTCAGCCGTTTATGAACGATGCATTCTTTTGAGATGTTCAGTTGTTAATAAATAAATTAGATGGCGGGATTTAAAGTTCACTATTTATTTGTTGAGTTTTAACCTCCAACTTGTAAGTATCTATCATCAATAGTACAGTATAATATAAATAAGTAAAAAGTATAACATATTTTTTACAACTGAAAACATGAAAAATAACTAAACAGAAAATATTGTTCGCGTGTAATTGAATAGCTAAGCAAAACGAATCGTTCATGATCGAGTGCATAACTGAACTAAGCGAATAGTTCGTGACCGACTGAATAGCTGAGCAGAATTCATCGTTCATGACCGACTGAATAAATGAACGAGTGAACTAAATGACCGATTTAGTTCACGTGCAGAAAATGAACGAGTGAACTTATTCAGCAAATTGAACTAGAAATCCCCACTCTAGTTCAGGGTATAAAAAATCGTCTCAATCCACGTTTCCGCTTTCTTCTTTCCTCTCCTCCCTCTCAAACCACTTCTCTTTCCCTAATCCATTAAATTACTCTACAAAAAAACTCAACGAATGTTTTGCAATAATAAATGCTTTTTAAGTACCACTAATGCTGACTGGCGATTTCAATTCGTGGGGTCTCGTTTGGGGCTTCCATCGCACCAACTTCAGAGGAAAACAAATAATCAAAGCAGTTACTGCTTCTAATTTATCTCCTTTCAATAATGGCACCACTACACACTTTTCCACCCATAGAACGTTTTCACATATCGACCTCACTTTTATATTTCCCATCCTACACCTACTTTGCAGCAACATAAAATGACCGACGCTAATCTGATTGCCTACAAAAGATCGAATGCTCTCTTCAAGCGTGCATTTAAAGAAACCAAGAGGGAGTGCTTTGCTTGCTTACTTCACATCCAACATTACACCTCAGTCCACAGCAAAACAAATTCGGTCTGATATAAAATCACTTGTGGAAATCCAGTACCGTGGCTAAAATGAATTAAATTTAAAACAGTTTATAACCTCCCTTTTTGATATGGCCAACGAATTTGCCAAAAAAAATTGTTCTGACTATTCCAATAACAGTAAATTGTTTTGAAAGATAAGAAAAACAACATATTCATGTTGTTATTGGCAGCCTATATCCACTCCTCGTGAAATATCATCTTTCAAAACTAATGTTTCACATGATATGTTCCCAATCATTTGTGATTCCAAATTTTGACCTCCACACTAGATTGTTCACGAGTTCAAGCCAAAAAGCGAAACCAGCTTGTCAGCCTTCAATACAGAGTACCGTTTCTGCCCCAAAAATTTCATTTTCCGACCATCAAATGTCAGAGGTCTCGTTTCCAAACTTAACTTCTTCTTCTTCTTTTTATAGCCAGCACTTCCTTCGATTCGGACAACCGGATAAATTCAACCATATATCTGATTTTGAAGTTTTTTCGAACAATTTTAATTTTCGTAGAAATGATCGGCCGACTCGAGGTGGTGAGGTATTAATTGCCGCGTAAGCCACTCTTCAGTCAGAACTTTTCTGTTTTAATGCGCCTACTGACGCGGAGATTGTCTCAGCTAAAGTGACCTTTCCACCTATGTTCCTCCTTCTTCGGATATTCAAGTTTATATGAAACATATTACTTGTTTTAAATAAATTCTTCACACGTTTATGATAATGACCTATTTATAGTGTCAGGTGATTATAATTTACCAAAACATCTCTTCACTGCTGAAAATTATCTAGTGCCCTCAGCGCAGCATGACTTTATAGATTGCATGCTAGACCTTTCGTTGTTTTAAATCAATTCAATGTCTAATCATTTGATTTTGTATTTGTTAAGGACTACCTTATTGATAATGTGTCTAAGTCCCCACCCTTCATCCCTTCCTAAGGAATTGAATTGCAATCCCCTCATTTCGTATTCATCAGCTACCACTCGGTCGATAGGAATACTGCTATTAATTTTTGTACAACACCGTCAACTCCCTCTTAGATATGTGTATTCCCAATTCAATTCCTTCGCCTGCTTCTTCAAAGCCACCCTGGTTCACTCCCAGATTATCAAACTTAAAAAATATAAAATCTAAATATTTTAATATGTTTAATAAGTCTGGTTCGAGCACTGACTTGACTAAATATTTTATAGCCAAGCCGAACTTCTTTTTCCTGAATTCTCAGTGCTATAAGAATTATCTTACTCGTTGCAAAATACAATTTGCACAAAATCCGAGACAGTTTTACAATTTTGTGAACTTGAAGCGCAAATCTTCAAGTTTGCCATCTTCTTTTTCTCTCGGGATGGATAAGGCCAGCAATGAGTCTGATTCTGCTAACCTCTTTGCTAATTTTATTAGTCAACCTACCGTTAGCCTGTCCTTATAATAACTCTTATCCTTATACTATTACTTCCTCTAGTTCTTTAAAATCTTCCTACTCTCCTGGGCCTGACAATATTCCTAGTTGTCTACTCAGGGAGTATAGTTCTTCCCTTGTTCATCCATTGCTAAAGCTTTTTAATCTATATCTTGAATCTGCTGTCTTTAAATCTCTTTGGAAAGAGTCTTATATAATTTCTCTCCATAAGAAAGGTGGAAAGTCTGATATACAAAATTACAGAGGCATTGCAAAACTGTCCGTTATCCCTAAGTTATTTGAAACAAGTAAGAGGTTCTAGCCGGGAGCTCCCGACTAGGGAATATTCCAACACCAAATGCAGATCGTGCTAAGCGCTCGTTTGAATTAATAAAGGTAAATTAAAAAAAAAATAAAAACCAAATTTCATTGGCAGGATTCTAACTCAAAACTGACCGCTTTACTTGCTGTCGACTCTACTCAGCAGCCACACCAGCCAAAGTTGTTTCCCCGGTAGAACTCGGAATCGCGACAGACAGCGCCACTTGCCACCGCCTTTACTCAACAGCCACACCTATAATTGAGTCTTATTGACAAAATCCAAATAAAATAGCATCACAGAACACAATCGCAATTGCAATACTGTTGACAGAATTCGAAGCAGACGCGCATTAATGTGTGTGTGTACATGTATAAAGAAAATCTAGGAATTTGCGTCACAAACACATGCGCAGCCAAAATACCGAAAAACAAAACAAAAACCGATCTTAATGAAATTTTTTACAGTATATCTCATTGTACCATAGAATATTTGTGTATTCTCAAAAAGTTAATTTAATTTAAATTATGGCTTCAATTGGTTGGCAATACAAGATCGACTCGGCTATTGATGCTGATCAAGAATATATATATACTTTATGGAGTCGGAGGTGTTTCCTTCTGCCTGTTACATACATTTACATTTTGCACAAATTTAAAATACCATTTTTACCCATTTTCAATGGGTTAAGTGTATAAAAATAATCACTTCGAATTTACAGCATTTCTGCAGATCAGCTGTCTCCCCTGTTTAACATTGATTCGTAATGAATCGGTCAACTACGACCAATCTGCTTGAATTTACTTCCTTGGTAAATGATGCTTTCCTTTCGAAAATGCAAACTGATGTCATTTACACTGACTTCTGTCCACCATGAATTTTTACTTTTAAATCTTGACCGATTAGGTTTCCCTCCGTCTCTTTTGCGTTATAGGATCTCCCTTAAAGGCGGGCACGTTCCGTTTTTGCTGAAGCAATTGGTTTAAATTCTGGTTTTTTAATTTATTCATTGCTGGAAGTGCAGCAGCATGAGAACCTTCTGGTTGCTACATTTTTGATTAAATTTTGGGATTTTAGCTTATGTGTCTCAAGATTCACTGTGTTACAACGACCGAATTGGATTTATACGTTGTTTGAACTGTTTAGACACGTTAAGTTCTTTTGCGGATAGCGAATTCCGGAATTGAAATATGTTCGTTTTAATTGTAATACTGTGCACAATTACGCTTGTTCATCAGAGAAGACACCAGTTGTATGGATAAGCCTCTTTTTAAGTGATCGTATCACTCACGAAATTTAAATTATTTCGTTTCACAAAATGTTACGCTATCCTACTGGCTGCGCCAAAACCTTAGTTATAAGTTTGGAAATAAAAAAAACTTTATTTCACGACAGTGAATCTGTATCCGTTTATTATGTTGATTATCTGGATTAAGACTGAAGAACAAAAATTAACTTACGCTATATTTAAAGCTAAATTATAATTGGAGTACGTGACTTTTTGCAAAGGGACCGCAGCTGCAGCTTGTTTATGCTAGCGTTTCTCTGTGGGTCAGTTTTTGTTTATAAATGATTGTTGACAATATTTGAGATTGGCTGCAGAAGGCATTCTGCTCTTATGATTTCGCTGCTGTTAGCATTATTTGAATTTGGCTGCAGAAGGCATTCTATTGTTATGATTATTCAATTTGTAAACATACAGTGGGTTATACCATGCAAAGCAGTTTATGAATAACAGTGGTTCAAAATTCTGTTGTTGTGAATATGTCACTATATGTACTATTCCAGAATAAACATATCAAGTTTGGTGACTCTAGCTCTTAATATTTTCCCATTTTGCTCAAAAAACAGGATGTAGATATCGATTGATTAGAAACAGAGTAAGTTATCGATTCTCAGGAACAAACTCGATCTGCGCAGGCACTAGGACCTACAGCTAAAATTTAGATCGACTTGGCTATTGATACTTTATGGGGTCGGATGCTTCCTTCTGCCTGTTACATACATTTGCACAAATTCATTATAACCTTTTTACCCATTTTCAATGGGTTCAGGCCCTGTCGTTGTTGTGTCGTTTAGTTCAGACCAAGTTCGATAGAACGGGTCATTAAAATGAACTACTGAGCTTATTCGGTGATAAGTGAACTAAATCGGTCAGTTAGTTTACTCGTTCAGCTATTCAGTCGGTCATGAACGATGTATTCCGTACTCGTTCAGTCGGTCATGAACGATACACTCCATATTCGTTCAGTCGGTCATGAACTATACACTCCGTCTAGCAACTCCTTCATGAACGATGTATTCCACTCAGCAGTTCAGCCGTTTATGAACGATGCATTCTTTTGAGATGTTCAGTTGTTAATAAATAAATTAGATGGCGGGATTTAAAGTTCACTATTTATTTGTTGAGTTTTAACCTCCAACTTGTAAGTATCTATTATCAATAGTACAGTATAATATAAATAAGTAAAAAGTATAACATATTTTTTACAACTGAAAACATGAAAAATAACTAAACAGAAAATATTGTTCGCGTGTAATTGAATAGCTAAGCAAAACGAATCGTTCATGATCGAGTGCATAACTGAACTAAGCGAATAGTTCGTGACCGACTGAATAGCTGAGCAGAATTCATCGTTCATGACCGACTGAATAAATGAACGAGTGAACTAAATGACCGATTTAGTTCACGTGCAGAAAATGAACGAGTGAACTTATTCAGCAAATTGAACTAGAAATCCCCACTCTAGTTCAGGGTATAAAAATCGTCTCAATCCACGTTTCCGCTTTCTTCTTTCCTCTCCTCCCTCTCAAACCACTTCTCTTTCCCTAATCCATTAAATTACTCTACAAAAAAACTCAACGAATGTTTTGCAATAATAAATGCTTTTTAAGTACCACTAATGCTGACTGGCGATTTCAATTCGTGGGGTCTCGTTTGGGGCTTCCATCGCACCAACTTCAGAGGAAAACAAATAATCAAAGCAGTTACTGCTTCTAATTTATCTCCTTTCAATAATGGCACCACTACACACTTTTCCACCCATAGAACGTTTTCACATATCGACCTCACTTTTATATTTCCCATCCTACACCTACTTTGCAGCAACATAAAATGACCGACGCTAATCTGATTGCCTACAAAAGATCGAATGCTCTCTTCAAGCGTGCATTTAAAGAAACCAAGAGGGAGTGCTTTGCTTGCTTACTTCACATCCAACATTACACCTCAGTCCACAGCAAAACAAATTTGGTTCCCCATTCGTGGAAATCAGTCATTATAATGCCTAATGACAAGCCTAACAAGCCGTCTTCAGAAAATCTTCAATATAGTAGAGGCTTTTATGACCCGGCACTCATTTCGGGCTAGGATTAACAACGTGCTATCGAACTATCATAATTTACACAACGGCATTCCTCAAGGATCGCTGCTGTCTTTCATCATTGCATTTGAAGAAACAAACAAAATTGTTTTGAAAGATAAGAAAAACAACATATTCATGTTGTTATTGGCAGCCTATATTGCTAGCAAATCTTCTGCTAGCGTGTCAATTACCAAATTTAATTTCTCCACTCCTCGTGAAATATCATCTTTCAAAACTAATGTTTCACATGATATGTTCCCAATCATTTGTGATTCCAAATTTTGACCTCCACAATAGATTGTTCACGAGTTCAAGCCAAAAAGCGAAACCAGCTTGTCAGCCTTCAATACAGAGTACCGTTTCTGCCCCAAAATTTCATTTTCCGACCATCAAATGTCAGAGGTCTCGTTTCCAAACTTAACTTCTTCTTCTTCTTTTTTATAGCCAGCACTTCCTTCGATTCGGACAACCGGATAAATTCAACCATATATCTGATTTTGAAGTTTTTTCGAACAATTTTAATTTGCGTAGAAATGATCGGCCGACTCGAGGTGGTGAGGTATTAATTGCCGCGTAAGCCACTCTTCAGTCAGAACTTTTCTGTTTTAATGCGCCTACTGACGCGGAGATTGTCTCAGCTAAAGTGACCTTTCCACCTATGTTCCTCCTTCTTCGGATATTCAAGTTTATATGAAACATATTACTTGTTTTAAATAAATTCTTCACACGTTTATGATAATGACCTATTTATAGTGTTAGGTAATTATAATTTACCAAAACATCTCTTCACTGCTGAAAATTATCTAGTGCCCTCAGCGCAGCATGACTTTATAGATTGCATGCTAGACCTTTCGTTGTTTTAAATCAATTCAATGTCTAATCATTTGATTTTGTATTTGTTAAGGACTACCTTATTGATAATGTGTCTAAGTCCCCACCCTTCATCCCTTCCTAAGGAATTGAATTGCAATCCCCTCATTTCGTATTCATCAGCTACCACTCGGTCGATAGGAATACTGCTATTAATTTTTGTACAACACCGTCAACTCCCTCTTAGATATGTGTATTCCCAATTCGATTCCTTCGCCTGCTTCTTCAAAGCCACCCTGGTTCACTTCCAGATTATCAAACTTAAAAAATATAAAATCTAAATATTTTAATATGTTTAATAAGTCTGGTTCGAGCACTGACTTGACTAAATATTTTATAGCCAAGCCGAACTTCTTTTCCTGAATTCTCAGTGCTATAAGAATTATCTTACTCGTTGCAAAATACAATTTGCACAAAATCCGAGACAATTTTACAATTTTGTAAACTTGAAGCGCAAATCTTCAAGTTTGCCATCTTCTTTTTCTCTCGGGATGGATAAGGCCAGCAATGAGTCTGATTCTGCTAACCTCTTTGCTAATTTTATTAGTCAATCTACCTTTAGCCTGTCTTTACTCTCCTGGGCCTGACAATATTCCTAGTTGTCTACTCAGGGAGTATAGTTTTTCCCTTGTTCATCCATTGCTAAAGCTTTTTAATCTATCCCTTGAATCTGCTGTCTTTAAATCTCTTTGAAAAGAGTCTTATATCATTCCTCTCCACAAGAAAGGTGGAAAGTCTGATATACAAAATTACAGAGGCATTGCAAATCTGTCCGCTATCCCTAAGTTATTTGAAACAAGTAAGAGGTTCTAACCGGGAGCTCCCGACTAGGGAGTATTCCAACACCAAATGCAGCAGGATTCGAACTCAAAACTGACCGCTTTACTTGCTGTCGACTCTACTCAGCAGCCACACCAGCCAAAGTTGTTTCCCGGTAGAACTCGGAATCGTGACAGACTGCACCACTTGCCACCGCCTTTAGTCAACAGCCACACCTATAATTGAGACTTATTGACAAAATCCAAATAAAATAGCAGCACAGAAAACAATCGCAATTGCAATACTGTTGACAGAATTCGAAGCAGACGCGCATTAATGTGTGTGTGTACATGTATAAAGAAAATCTAGGAATTTGCGTCGCAAACACATGCGCAGCCAAAATACCGAAAAACAAAAACCGATCTTGATGAAATTTTTTACAGTATATCTCATTGTACCATAGAATATTTGTGTATTCTCAAAAAGTAAATTTAATTTAAATTATGGCTTAAATCGGTTGGTAATACAAGTTAGGTTATTAACTTAATTTATACATAGCTCTGGGGTGGTAGCGGGGAGGTGGTGATAGGTCTATAATGAAAGATACTTGACATATATATAATATTCTAGAAGCAACGTATCATGTTTGGTGACTCTAGCTCTTATTATTTACCCAATTAGCTCAAAATCAATATCGATTTTTATCGATTGCTTGGAAACAGAGTAAGTTATCGATTATCGGAAACAAACTCGATCTGCGCAGGCACTAGGAGCACCTACATCTAAAATTTCAAAATTTCTCTAGCTCTTATAGGTTCTGAGATCCTTGCATACGGACAGACGGACGGACAGACAGACGGGCATGGCCAGATCGACTCGGCTATTGATGCTGATCAAGAATATATATATACTTTATGGAGTCGGAGGTGCTTTCTTCCGCCTGTTACATACATTTACATTTTGCACAAATTTAAAATACCCTTTTTACCCATTTTCAATGGGTTAAGTGTATAAAAATAATCACTTCGAATTTACAGCATTTCTGCAGATCAGTTGTCTCCCCTATTTAACATTGATTCGTAAAGAATCGGTGAACTACGACCAATCTGCTTGAATTTACTTCCTTGGTAAATGATGCTCTCCTTTCGAAAATGCAAGCTGATGTCATTTACACTGACTTCTGTCCACCATGAAATTTTACTTTTAAATCTTGACCGATTAAGTTTCCCTCCGTCTCTTTTGCTTTGGATTAGTTCTTATTTAGAGGGTAGGACCCAAAGAGTAATGCAGGTTCACGTTCTTTCTGGTGTTCCTCAAGATAGTCATCTTGGACTTTTACTCTTTACTGCTTTTATAAATGATCTCTCCTCTGTTATATCACATGCCCGTGTATTATGTATGCGGACGATGAAACTTATTCTATCATACACTGATCCCTTACATCATTCTCATGTACAAGATGATTTGAATTGTTCAAAGTGTATGTTTATGGCCTTTAATCTTACTACACTTTATCTTGTCAGTTATACAATCGACAAAACTGCATTGCCACGTATACTGACAGTAAAGGATCTAGGCGTTTTTTTTTATACCCTTGCAGAGGGTATTATAATTTTGTCGTGAAATGTGTAACGCATAGAAGGAGACATCTCCGACCCCATAAAGTATATATATTCTTGATCACCATCAACAGCCGAGTCGATATAGCCATGTCCGTCTGTCCGTCTGTCTGTTTCTTTGCGAACTAGTCCCTCAGTTTTAAAGCTATCTTAATGAAACTTTGCAGAAGTCCCTATTTCTGTTGCACGCAGCACATATGTCAAAACCAGCTAGATCGGACCACTATATCATATAGCTGCCATAGGAAAAATCGGTCGAAAATTAAGTTTTTGTATGAAAAAACCTTTTGTTTATCAAGATATCTTGACCAAACTCGACATTTATTAGTTTTACTATGCTCCTCATATATATGCCAAATTCTATTAAGATCGGACCACTATATCATATAGCCGCCATAGGAACGATCGGTCGAAAATTAAGTTTTTGTAAAAAAAAACATTTTGTTTTTCAAGATATCTTGACCAAACTCGGCATTTATTAGTTTTACTAAGCTCCTCATATATTTGCAAAATTCTATTAAGATCGGACCACTATATCATATAGCCGCCATAGGAACGATCGGTCGAAAATTAAGTTTTTGTATGAAAAAACATTTTGTTTGTCAAGATATCTTGACCAAACTCCTATTAAGATCGGACCACTATATCATATAGCTGCCATAGGAACGATCTATCGAAAATTAAGTTTTTGTATGAAAAAACATTTTGTTTTTCAAGATATCTTAACCAAACTCGGCATTTATTAGTTTTACTATGCTCCTCATATATATGCAAAATCCTATTAAGATCAGACCACTATATCATATTATTAAGTTTTTGTATTTAGAATTTTTTGTTTTTCATGATTTTGCGATTAAACACGGCATTTAAAGATTTCACTATGCTCCCTTCATTTTTGTTAAATCTTATTTACATCGGTTTTTGATTAAAAGCCTTTTTTTTTGTTTATCAATATACCTTGACCAAACTCGGCCTTAACCATTTTCTCAGCATTAAAAGGTTGGGTCTGCAAGGGTATTAGATCTTCGGCATGCCGAAGATAGCCCTTCTTTCTCGTTATTCTTAACTCTGCTTCAATCTTCATATAAATACTATCGTTAATGAAGCAAAAGGTGTACTTGGATTCATTAAAAGATGGTCTAAAGAGTTTAACGATCCTTTTACAACGAAACTCCTGTACATCTCTCTTGTTCGCCCTTTCCTTGAATACTGCTCTTGCATCTGGTCTCCGCAGTATATCCATAGCCAGGATCGTATTGAATCTGTTCAGAAGCAATTTCTGCTTTTTGCCTTACGAGGCTTAAATTGGGACCCTAATCTCCGGTTACCATCCTACTCCAGCAAGCTGCTTCTTCTTAAACTTCCGTCGTTAAGCAACCGTGGGACAATTCTCGGTGTTGTCTTCCTACATAAGTTGATCTGTTAGGGCGTCTTTAATTCTCTGTTCCGTCTAGACCTACCAGGAATTATCGCCCCTTACTCCTATCTAAGTGCACAACCGACTACGCTATGCACAATTCTTTTCGCGTGCTATGCAAAAATTATAATAGTTTGCATCACGTTTTCTCCACCGAACTTTCTCTACCTCTAATAAAATCGTTGCCTTCAGGATACCTTTGGGATCTCACTGACCATTCCCAGCTATGAGCAGAGGCATAGCTTACCGGACAGGCTATAAATTTTCCCCCACCGGGTCGGTGATTTCCCATTACTATCTCTTTATCCTATCTGCCTAACATTCTTTATATCTTGTTTAAATTTCTCTACTTTATTAATAACTGCTTTCTATTTTTTTCCTATCTTTGGTATTTTCTTAAATAATATAGCAAATTAAGAATGTTTTTAATTTTAGTTAAGAACAATATTTTCTCTACTTACTTCCTCTTAGCTGTGGGCTCTAATAGCGTCACTGACAAAAATTGCTTTGAAAAGGGGCATAGCTGGCCGGACAGGCAAATAAAACACGTCCATCGGTCGGTGATGCTTTTAGATAATTGTGTACTCTAGCTAGGCTTTAAGCATTTAATTTTCATAATTGTATGCATAATGTATTGAATAATAAGCAAAACACTCGTTTTGTCGACCATTAATAAATAAATAAATAAATAATAAATAAATATACACAGATGACGCTATAATCTTCGGTTAAATTAAAGATCTTGTTACTCTTAATATGTTTCTAAATAATGTACTTAATGAAATTTATAATTGGTGGCTAGGCTCTGGTGCAACCCTTTTATATAAAAAATGTAAAATCTGGCATATTTAAAAAAAAAAAAAAAAAATACCGATATACCTACACTAGTTTGAGCTTTAATAGTTTTGACATAGAATGCGTCCGTGCTCCTAGAATAATTGGAATATATTTCGATAAAAGGATGACTTTTAAGAACCATTGTTTATATTTAAGAGAACCTCGAAACCGAGAATTCCCAAAAAAACAGCGTAAATGGCGAAACTTTCCGCAAGCTATTTACTAAACGAATTTACAAAAATCTAACTTGGTTATTCACTCACGCCACAAAAAAAAAAACGACCTCACTGCGTTTGCGTGTGTCGATCATAATGATAAAAACTTTAACAGTAAGATGCCTAGTATTGCTTTATATTCTCGGCGGGAGCAGTAACAGCTAAAAGCTGTAAGCTACGCACAACGAAATTCTGGAAAAATTTGCCTTCTGCACTGACGGTCTGTCTACTGTGGAAGCCATAAGCAACATTTCTAAGTCCAACCCCATAACTGTCCCAATTCGAGGCCTGTTGGTAGGCATCACGTGCGACAAGACGAGGTTCAGCACGATTCCATTGAATCGATTGAATCGATTAAATTGAATCTCATACGCAATAGCCATTTTTCGTCCATTGCTTAAGCTTTTGTATCTATCCCTTGAATCTTCTGCCTTTCCATCTCTTTAGAAAGATAATATATTATTCCACTCTACAAAAAGGTGGAAAGTCTGAAATAAAAAATTACAGGGGCATTGCAAAACTGTTCGCTATCCCTAAATTATTTAAATAAAAAATGTAAGAGGTTCTAGTCTGGAGCTCCCTGGGGAATACCCTGTACTCCCTTATTCCAAATGCAACGCTACGCGCTCTATTGCTTAAGTAGTAATAGAAATAAATTTAAAAGTAAAGTTCCCTTGGCAGGGTTTGAACTCGCAACTCACCACATAACTTGCTGCTCAAAAAAAAAACAAGTAAGAGGTTATAGTCGGTAGCTCCCGACTAGGGAATACCCTATTCCTCTCTAGGTATGGCTACACGGCATAAAGCGATGAGAATTTTAGAAGGGAGAGTATATTTATAATATAATTTTATACCCTAAATCCATTAAAAATGTGTAAAAGGGGTATAATGTATTTGTGCAAATGTATGTAACAGGAAGAAGGCAGCATCTCCGAACCATTAAAGAATATTCTTGATCAGCCATGTCCGTCTGTGTGTCTTTTCGTCCGCCGTCCGTCCCTATGTATGAACGCAAGGATCTCGGAACCCATTAGAGCTAAAAACTTGAAATTTAGCTGAAATTCTAGCCGTAGTTCCTCCTAGTGCCCGCGCAGATCGAGTTTATTTCCGATAATCGATAACTTACTTCGTTTCCAAGCAATCGATAAAAATCGATATCGAAATCCTGTTTTTTGTGCAAATTGGATAAATAATATGAGCTAGGGTCACCAAACTTGATATGTAGCTTCTAGAATAGTATATATGTATCATGTATCTTTCATTTTATAGCTATCAGCACCTCCCCTGTACTACCACATAGATATAAATCAAATAAATAAACCAATTTATACTGCCCACTTATATGAGCCACAATTTTAATGCAATTGACTTTTTGATAATCTACAATAATTCTATGGCACAATAGAAAATTTCATCAAGATCGCTTAAGAAATACGAAAGTTATTAAAGAAAACATGTGGTCATATATATTTTGGCTGCCCACGTGTCAGCGGCAGGAAGCGCAAATTGCAAGAATTTCTTATGTATAAACGCTAGGATCTCAGAACCTATAAGAGCTAGAGAGATTCTCAGTGTTATAGGAATTGCAAATGGCAATTTGAACAAAATCCGAGACGATTTTATAATTTTGAAAACTTAAAGCGTAAATCTTCAATATTTCCATTTTCATTTTATCTTGAATGGATAAAGCTAGCAATTATTCTGATGCTGCTAACCTCTTTGCTCATTTTCTGCAATCAATTTACTCTTCTATCTATCGTTATAATAATTCTTACCATTACAATATGACTTCCTGTAGCTCTATACTTCCTCCCATTATTTCCCATTCCTCTCTCCTTTCTGCTTTAAACTCTTTAGAGTCGTCTTGCTCTCCGGGTCTGAAAATACTCCTAATGTAGTGTAACCCTTCTTCTCCCACTGCTTAAGCTTTTTTATCTTGAATCCCTTGAATCTTCTGTCTTTCCATCTCTTTAGAAAGAAAAAAGTAAGACGTTTGACTCTGTGCATCATGCTCTTCTACTCTTTAAATTTGACCAATTGCATGTTGTTTGTTGCATGTTTCACATGTGTTATCGGATTAGATGCGCATTTTGGCGAGTGTGTGTTTGTCAAAAGCGTTGCCACTAAGCAATCTGTTGAAGAGTTTGATTTCTTTTGGCTTTAGTGTGATACCATTTAAAGTAAAGGGTGGTTGGGAACATTTCGCAGAAGCCTCGAAACTTCGTGGCTGTGAACTCTGCATATTCTCTATCTCAATCGTCTTTAATGGTTCTGTATGTGGTGCTTAAGGCGTCTTTGAGAGTCCAATTCATTAAAAGAAAGGCCCCGCGTCCTGGGGCATTCTTAGCGGCTGAGTCCACCATGTCGTTCTGCGCTATACATGCATGACCTGGGATATAGTGGAATTCGATTTTTTGTAAGGTTCCGTCCTTCTGAATTTTTTCCCGGATGTTTCGGGCAATGTAGCTATCCGAGTCGGGTTTGGCTAGCAGTGCAACTCCGTTCTTACTGTCTGTTAAAGTTAGAGCGTGGTCAAGAGCTTTCTCAATTGCTATCAGTTTGGCTGAGAGAGATGACAGAATCATGTCGGTATAGAAACTTAAGATTTGCTCTAGTTTGTAGGAAGGCTCCGCTGGTGTGACGACTGGTAACGGAGTCGTCCGTGTAGTATATTTCGAGGCCTTCAGAGACCAGCTTTTCTTTTTTCTCCCTATGAGTTTGTAGAATGATTTCCCTATTGCTATCCCCCTTCCTGATCGATAAGCCTTTGAAGAAGTCAGTGCTGGTCTCTATTTTGTCACATCGTAGCGGTTCTAACCTTTTAAATATCCCAGCGAATTCTCTATATACCCTGGAGTAGCTACTCTTTAGCACCTTGTCACCCTCAAGCGTCTCGCAAACCGATAGTTGATAGGCAATGGCCGTTGCCAACTCTTTTGCTGTCAGAAACTTGCGCTTGTACCTGGGCGGGAGTTTCGCGGCCAGATGGGTATCGGGGTGCATTTTATGAGCCCTTGTGCCCTTCTGAGGTGCGCATTACAATGAGTTTTTATTTTGCAAAGTGCCGCTTTGTTGAAGGATGAGCATGCATATTCCAGCCTGCTACGTACGAACGCTTTGTACAGAGTTAAGCCCCTTCTGGGGTCCACTCCGAAGGTGCATCCGCTTAGCAGATTGAGGAATGCCGAATTATTTGCTGAAAACGTTCTACCTAAGTATCTTATTTGGTCCACCTCTTTGATCGGTGCGCCGATGTGGGTGATGTTAAGGGGCTCTCTATGCTTGTTATAATGGATTACTTTAGACTTTGCGGGGTTAAATGAAAGGTTGAGGAAGTTGCATTTTTCACCATAATTTCTATATTCCATACTAGCGTATTTTTGGCTATTTAAAGGTATGAATGAAAACATAATACGAAGAAATCATTCGCGTACTGGAAAAGTAGACAATTACTGTCGTTCAAGCTATGCAGCTCCGCCGTGTACAGGTTAAATAAAGTTGGGCTTAGACAGCTGCCTTGACAAACTCCCCTGTCCACCACTACCCTCGCGTTGCCCTTGGTCAGAACCCTATTAAGAAAGCTTGCGAACCAGGTTACCTCGCTAGCGTTGAAACCCATAACCCCCAGCTTGTGTGCTAATCTGTCCACCAGCACACAGTCAAAAGCCTTATGTAAGTCCAAACATGCCGCTACGACTTGGAGGTTATTAGATTTGAGATCTTGAACTTTATTTATAAGGTCATTTATGCATTGCGCTGTGGACCTGTGCCTTCTAAAGGCTTAGGATCTGTCGGGCAAGAGTTTTTTGGCCAATATCTGCGCGTCAAACCCAATGTTGATTAACCCCTCAATAGTTTTAAGCAGCGTACTGAGCAACGTGATGGGTCTGTAATTACTTATATTTGTGGGGTCAGTGCTTTTTTTTGGGATCGGTACAATTTTTATTAATCTCCAGCTTTTTGGGATTACTTGTCGTTGCCATACTTCGTTTAGAATTGTGAAAAGATCCGCTCTCTTTTCTGCTGAAAGTCTCTGGAGCAGGCTGTAGGACAGCCCGTCTAGCCCTCTTGCTGATTCCGGGTTTCTAACCCCCAGAAAGTGCAGAAAGTCATCGAGTGTAAAAGGATCCGGTACTTGCTCAGAGGATACGGCAGGTGGTGCGAAGAGTACTGTGCTGCTCGGAATGACGGGGGAGTTTTTAATCATCCCAAGGAAGTCTTCATTGTCTTTGTCTGATTAGGTGTTGCCTATGGGTTTGGCCTGTTTGTAAAGTTTTAGATCTTTACCCTGCTACATTGACGGAGCTGCAGACATTTACTGTACAAATTGCTCAAAGTTTTCTTTTCTGCGATTCTTGGTGTGCGCCTGGAGCCGTTTTTCGGCTGACATAGCATCCCTGGCGTCCTCAAACTTCTTTGTGAGGTAAAATTTTTTCCGACACGCGTTTCGTACCCGGAAATGTCTTTCCGCCTCTTTATCCCACCATTTCTTGGGCACATATCGGTTTGAGCTGGGGATTGTTCCGGTGTTTTCCTTTGAGATTCTTCCTACTTTTTGGTTTAATTCTTCTATATTTGAAACGTTACAAGCGTTGAGCCCCCCGGCTACCTGGAGATGTCTTTTGCTAATTGTGGATGCACTTATGACGTTCACTGATATGACAATCGGAAAATGATTACTATTGGAGACTTTCTCTCTCTTGACCTCCCATGTAGTATTAGGCATGCTTGCGTTGCAGAAGGATAGGTCTAGCCCCGAAAAATGTACTGGGCTATGCGAGAAGGTAGGCGAGCCGTCGTTCAGGCAAATAAATCCGGCCCTCAAAGCTGCCCTTTCTAGTATCTGCTCTTTGCTGTCGCTGTTGTTGCTCCCTCATATCGGGGATTTTGCGTTAAAGTCTTCACCCACGAGGGAGGGGTTGCTTAGAGCTGATGCCACCGAGAACACTCTTTTAATTCCTTCTCTCAAATTTACCACGCTTGTGGCAGGTGACGCGTATGGACTGAATACATTAATGTTTCCCTTAAGGTTGAGGGTCTGTAAACCTATTGCTTCGATACTGCTGTCGAGGTTTCTCAAGCACCTTTACTCTTTACTCTTTATATAAATGATCTCCCCTCTGTTATATCACATGCCCGTGTACTTGTGTGTGCGGACGATGTGAAACTTATTCTTTCATTCATTGATCCCCTACATCACTCTCGTCTTCAAGATGATTTGAACGTTATTCAACTTTGGTGTTCGATCAATTAATTGAATCCGAATTGTTCAAAGTGTATGTATATGACCTTCAATCGTACTATACCTTATCTTGTCTGTTATACAATCGACAATAATCCATTGCAACGTCTGGCGTTCTTTTTATACCTTACGAGAGAGTTTTATATTTTTTGCGTTTTAATCCTGCTTTTAATTTTTAAATTTTGCACTTCTTGTGCTTTATACACAAAGCTTTTGTAACTTGTGCAAGGTGTTATCTGTTGTGAAGCGTAAGTCTGTTAATTTTTTCATTTATTAAACGCGGCGTCAATTTCGTGTTGTTGTTATTGCCTGTTTTGATTCCTTAGCTTTGGTCCTCCCCTGTGCATACACTTGTTTGTACGTGTGTTAGCTGCTGCATATTTCTGCTGTGCATCGCGCTCTCGCAAATTTTTGCTGTTGCCTTTCGCTCCAAACAATTTGTTTGTGTACAAATAGTTATTTTGATCGATTATTTGCTCCGCAAGCTATTTACCAAACGAATTTACAAAAATCGAACGTGGTTATTCACTCAAGCCACAAAAACAAACGACCTCACTGCGTTTGCGTGTGTCGATCATAATGATAAAAACTTTAACAGCTAGGTGCCTCCCAGAGTATTGTTTTATATTCTCGGCGGGAGCAGTAACAGCTAAAAGCTGTAAGCTACGCTCAACGAAATTCTGGAAAAATATGCCATCTGCACTGACGGTCTGTCTACTGTGGAAGCCATAAGCAACATTTCTAAGTCCAACCCCATAACTGTCCCAATTCGAGGCCTGTTGGTAGGCATCACGTGCGACAAGACGAAGTTCAACACGATTCCATTGAATCGATTGAATCGATTCCATTGAATCTCAGATGCAATATTAAATCAGCAACCGGGGGGTCCGATTTCTTGAAGGCTTGCATTAAAGAATGATGTTGCGAGAGTGAACAAACGAAAATGCAGAAGCATCGGTCGGAGATTTATTAAGTGACAAACGTCCCACACAGTTTCAGAACGAATTAAGTACGCTAGCCAAAAATAACCGACAGCTTCCCTAAATCACTGTGAATGCTTGTGTTGGAATCTCTTGAAATTTGACAACGATGAGAGCAAATGCCGTGAACTGTACTCGTTTAATACAAAACAGAAAAAAAAAAAACACTAAAACTGTCCTCGTATTCAGCGGGTGCATCTGAAGACATCCAACACATCATGGCTGTTTACTACAAAAGTTCAGCAAGGCAACTTACTCATCGGCACCGGTGTCGGCATCCTCCGTCTTGCCACCGCCATCAACGGAACCAAATTCAACGCACTTATTTGCAGATAATGGATCGACCATACTACGCTTAGATTGTCTCAGTTATAGTGACTTTTCCATCACGTGATATTTATATCATATGTTGTCCTTTCATATATTATTTAAATTAATATGAAACATTTTACTTGTATTGAAGAAGTTTCTACACATGTGAATGATAATGACCTTTTATTAGCTTTGGGTGATTTTAATTTAGCGAACATCTCTTTGTCATTATTCACAGCCCTCAGCACAGGATGACTTTATAGATTGCATACTAGATCAATTCAATTTCTAATCATTTGAATAGGAGACTTAATCTTGCATTTGTCAACGATTACTACCGACAAGCCCGTCGTTGTTTTCGCAAAGACAACTATTACTAGCTTAATCAACGTATTCATGCAACCGATTGGTATTTTTTATGACTCGGCTTATTTGCAAGCCAAACTTCTTTTTCCTGTGCTTTAATTCTCAGTGCTATAAGAATTATCTTTCTCATTGCAATTGGCAATCTGCACAAAATCCGAGACGGTTTTATAATTTTGAAAACTTGAAGCGTAAATCTTGAATATGTGAGGCGGCCACCGAGGTCAGCCACCCCACAGTTTGAATCTACGGCAAGGAGCCATCGTCTCACGGCCAAAAGCACGGCAAGGAGCTGTTGGCGGGACGAATTTTTAGTTCATAAGTATTAACTGTATTAGGTTAAGATAAGAGGCAAGGAGCCGCCAATATGGCAATTAGATTAGTTATTACTGCTGTTAAGATAAGAGGCAAGGAGCCGCCAATATGGCAATTAGATTAGTTATTACTGCTGTTAAGATAAGAGGCAAGGAGCCGCCAATATGGCAATTAGATTAGTTATTACTGCTATTGAGTAAAGAGGCAAGGAGCCGCCGATATTACAAGTAATTTAAGTAATGTTATTATTAAGCAAAGGGCGAGGAGAGGGCAAGGAGCCGCCGATATTACAAGTAATTTAAGTAATGTTATTATTGAGCAAAGGGCGAGGAGATGTTGAGCTTATATCTCATATCGCGTACATTTAATTTGAATTTAACCGCCGCTGCAACCGTGCGTTGCTGATCGGTTACTCAACACTGCCTTCGAGAGCGCAGCTTCAATTCGGCGGCGAAGAGCGAAAGCTCCGAGGCGAAGTTGCGAAAGCTCGCGGCGAAGTTGAGCAACCGAGGCAAGCGCACGGCTCGCTAGTGAGCGACCCGGCACTTTTTGGAGAACGATCAGGGTGAGTAGGGTGAACAAAAACAGTGAAGTGTACAGCGGAGCGCTAGGGCTCCAAGACAGTGCGGCAGGGCCTTAGTCTAGAAAGTTCAGTAGGGTAAAACATAATGAAATGAGTAAATAAAGTGACTGTAGGCGAAATAATTAAGTGAAATGCTAATCTTTGCATTCTCGGGCGGTCTTACTTGTGCTAAACATCGGAAATAGCCGATGTTCACCCTAACCTAGGGGGGATAGTGTGGTTGGTGCGTGGCCAAGGCCCGATAGTGCAGTTGGTGCGTGGCCAAGACCCGATAGTGCAGTTGGTGCAAGGCCAAGGCCCGATAGTGTAGTTGGTGCGTGGGCAAGGCCCGATAGTGCAGATGGTGCGAGGCCACGGCCCGCTAGTGC
The DNA here is from genome assembly GCA_018903485.1 of Drosophila littoralis. Classification (NCBI taxonomy): domain Eukaryota; kingdom Metazoa; phylum Arthropoda; class Insecta; order Diptera; family Drosophilidae; genus Drosophila; species Drosophila littoralis. Next base: position 478,404 of record JAEIGF010000311.1, on the reverse strand, counting down.
AGATGGTGCGAGGCTGCGGCCCGGTATGAGTCGGGCATACCTTAGAAAGTATGTACCCCAGTAGAGAGCAAGAAAAGAGAAGACATAGTATATGGGTAAAATGCGAGTCTAGGGTATAAGGTAGTCGAGTATACCCTGACAAGTGCATTTCATACCCTATGTTAGGCGACAAGATGAACACCTGCAAGATTTAGTCAACCAAAATGTGCACAGAAATCGAGCTCATAAAGCAACAAGAGAAAAAAAAAGGAGAGATAAAGGCCGGTCGACAAGTACAGCCCGCGCGCGCCTGACGGGCGACATCGATACCATGCTTGCACGCGTGTGCACAAACGCGCGCCGAGGTCGACGTCGGCGTCGAAGGGCCGTTAAAGTGTCGCGGTTGTACAGTGGGACGAATTCAGTTCACGCGCGGTGAAAACAGAATTCGTCAGTACAGTCGGCGAAGGCGATGACGACGGGTGTGCTAAATGAAAGGCAGTGAAAAAAGTAATAAATAATAATAATAAAATAATATAAAACCAACAAAAAATAAAAAAATAATATAAAAAAAAAATAAAATATAAATAAATGAATAATGAACAAAGACTAAAAATTAAAAGAACATCAAGTGGGTTAAAAGGAAAAGAAAAAATATATATATATGCAATTAAATACATACGATTAAACAAGTAAAATATCTAAGTGGAAAAACAGGATAATAACGAACTGAGACAAACAAGGACCAAAGTGAGGAATGGTCGAAAATTAAACGAACATTAAGTGCAGTTTTTTTTTATATATTTTTTTTTTTTGTTCAATTTGGTAAAATAAACGAAAACAAGTAAGAGGTTCTAGTCGGGAGCTCCCGCCTATGGAATACCCTGAACCCTCTTATTCGAACACCAAATGGAGCTCGTTTTAATTAATAAAGATAATTTAAAAAAAAAAGTTCCATTGGCAGGGTTTGAACTCGCAACTGACCGCATAGTTACTTTCCCCGGTAGGACTCGAACTCGCGACAGACTGCACCACTTGCCACTGCCTCTACTCAACATCCACACTAATAATTGAGTATTATTGAGAAAAAAAAAACCAATAAAAATAGCCACACAGAAAACAATAGCAGTGAAGACAGAATTCGAAGCAGACGCGCATGAATGCGTGTGTGTACAATGTACACTGTACACTGTACATGTACGTATGTAGAAATTCTTACAAATTGCGTCGCAACACGTGCGCAGCAGTGCGCAGTCACAATACCGAAAAACAAAACAAAAACCGATCTTAATGAAATTTTCTACAGTATATCTTATTGCACCACAGAATATTTGTGTATTCTCAAAAGGTCAATTGCATTTAAATTGTGGCTTAAATTAGTTGGCAATACAAGTTGGGTTATTAACATGATTTATAGCTCTGGGGTGGTAGCAGGGAGGTGGCGATATGTATAAAATGAAAGATACTTGACATATTTATAATATTCTAGAAGCAAATTATCAAGTTTGGTGACCTTAGCTCTTATTATTTACCCAATTTGCTAAAAAAATCGGGATGTCGATATCGATTTTTATCGATTGCTTGGAAACGGAGTAAGTTATCGATTATCGGAAACAAACTCGATCTGCGCAGGGACTAGGAGCAACTACATCTAAAATTTGAGCTCTCTAGCTCTTATAGGTTCTAAGATCCTTGCGTTCATACATACGGACAGACGGTCGGTCGGACGGACGGACGGACGGGCAGACAGACGGACATGGCTAGATCGACTCGGCTATTGATGCTGATCACGAATATATATACTTTATGGGGTCGGAGATGCTTCCTTCTGCCTGTTACATACATTTGCATTTTGCACAAATACAATATACCCTTTTTACCCATTTTCAATGGGTTCAGGGTATAAAAAAAAAATATAAGTTAAAAGAAAATAAGCCCGCAGAAAAGACACGAACAAAAGTGAGCGACATAAATCAACGGAACGAGAATTGCCCAGACACCAAACACGAAAATCGAGCGAGAGTCTACAAGAGGGGAAGTTGAGCCTAGAGTGGGTAGTAAAAACTCAGAATGGAGACAGGTGAGTGCCAAAATCCGGGTGTAGGCGTGCGCTGGATCCACGCTTGGGTTTCTGGAGGACCTAGAGGAGCGCGCCATTACGTACGGTATTGCCCTCGATCGATTGCCTCGGGCCATGAGCGAGGTATTCTGCGGCCGGGCTACTCGTTGGTTCCTGAGTAGTGGACTGAGGGATGTGCCATGGTCGGTATTCAGGAGGGGTTTCTTAGAGTTCTTTCTACCACCACGCTACTTCGAGAGGCTGAAGGACGAAATCCGATCCCGCCGGCAGCGTGTGGGGGAAGAGTTTAAAGAATACCTGATAGAGTTCAGCGCTTTGATGCATCATGCCAGATATGAGCCGGCGCAGGAGTTGCATGGATATATGAGAATGCCGCCCCCGAACACAGGCTTTACGTACGACGGCAAGATTTTTCCACCTTGTCCCAGCTGACTCAACTCGCTGTGGAGTACGAAACGGTGATGAGACAGCGAGCGGAATACTCCGGAAGCAGGGCAGGGAGTCAGATGGTCACGAGCTCAAGTAGCGCGGAGTGGAAAAGGACGGTACAGCCCCCGGGGGGACACCTTAACCCATTCCGGTCTACTCCCATCGGATCCGCCCCGCCGGCAACGGCCCCTGCGGAAGTGGTCAACCAAATGATGAACCAAGAGGTCGGAACCGGGTATGATCCGCGAAGAGCATGTCGCCGGTGCGCACAGGAGGGGCACTTCGCCAGGGAATGTCCCAATGCGCCCGTTTTGTTTTGTTGGCTCTGTGGGCACCGAGGCAGAAGTAGCCAGGATTGTTGTCGCCGCACGGAGGCGGGAAACGGGCAACGGCGTCGCCCAGGTCAGGGTCGGGTCGACGCCGACACACATGGGACTCGGCAGTAGTACACCCGCTTAAGGTGGAGGGTGGCCGGATCGTCGCCACGGTGGAGATTGGCGGGCGGACGATGCCTGCTACTATCGATACAGGGGCCACTCGCAGCTTCATGAGTGAAGACTGCATACGCAAATGGGCGATTCGGGGAGAGTGGAGAACGTACAGGCGCGCATTCGTCTGGCAGATGGGTCCACGCTCGAAGTAGAGAAGGCATTGAGGATAGACGTCGGCCTAGCGGGGAAGGTGGCCAGCATGCTAGTGCTTATCATGCCCGCAATGCTGGACCACGTCATCCTGTGGATGAACTTCTTGGGTGCAATTGGCACTAAGATACGCTGCGGCAAGGCGGAGCTGGTCCTAGAGGCCGTGACGTTTCCGGCCGTGGGGTCTGGAACCAGGGAAGAGCCGAAAGAAGGCCTCACTCGGCAAGGAGCGGGACGGCCTGCTCGGCAACCGATAGCAGAAGAGAAATGAAAAGGGAGTACCTGCTCGGCAACAGAGTAGAGAGAAGTCGGAAGAAGGCCTCACGCGTCAGGGAACGGGAGTGCCAGCCCGACAACTGCCGGAAAAGGGCAAGGGAAAGGAAGCGAAAGATGGGCCTTACTCGGGATTGGACCGACAGCTTGAGGAGCCCAAAAGGCGGCGCGTAGACCTGCAAGGGCAGATCTACGCTGGTCAAGCAGGCGGCACGGCGAAAGTGTGCCAGAGAACGGAGGGATTAGGAGCAATGGCTCGAATCCACACGGGCACAGTGAATCAGGAGCGGCTGTCAGAGTCGAGCGATCGAGGAGCCCTATGTGGAGTCGGAGTGGTGCCTGGAGGAGGCGAGACGCAGGGCGAGCCCAGCGTCGAAGAGGCAGAGTGGCCAGCGGATTTGGATCCGGAACTTAGGGAATTCCTGGAGTCGGAACTGACACTCTTCGAGGGGCTGCAGGGAGTCTCGCACATCGCGGAGCACAGGATCAGACTTAAGGATGATAAACCATTAAAGCAGAGATACTACCCGAAGAACCCGGCCCTGCAAAGGGTGATTGATGAACAGCTGATCCAGGCAGGTGCCATCGATCCGTCGCGTAGTCCACACAGCGCCACAATGAGTCTTGGTGAAGAAGAAGACTGGCGAGTGGCGCATGTGTATCGACAACTCAACGCGCATTCCGTCCCAGATGCTTATCCTGTTCCCAGGATTAATCACATCCTTGAGCGGTTGCGTCACGCCCGGTTCATCTCCACTCTGTATTTGAAGCACGGGTACTGGCTGATACCGATGGCTGCCGATAGTCGGGAATGTACGGCGTTCACAGTCCCCGGAAGAGGTCTTTTCCAGTGGCGGGTGATGCCATTTGGCTTACACTCGGCGTGTGCGACCTTCCAGCGAGCCTTAGACACGGTCATAGCGCCGGAAATGGAGCCTTATGCGTTCGCCTCCCTAGACGACATCGTGGTAATAGGGGCGACGAAGGAGCAACATGTAGAGAACTTGAGGGAGGTATTTCGCCGGTTAAGGGCGGCTAATCTCAGGCTGAATAGGAAGAAGTGCAGTTTCTTCCGGGAGAGGTTGGTCTACCTAGGACATGTCATTTGTGGGGAAGGAATACGTACCGATCCAGAGAAGGTGGAGGCGATACGTAACCTGAGGGCCCCGACAAATTGTAAGGAGTACATTTTTTCTACTGAGCCAACCTCAGTACACAACATGCATTCATATGTGAATACAAATTTGGGATTGTTCATGATCAGCGCTGGAAAACTAAGAAAATGTATTTCTTTGCCAGCCAAAGACTTTGCTAGGGCAGTGAATAGGAACACATTCAAATATGCTGTTATGTATGTGTATTCACACGCATACAAACATAATTGCTTGCAAACATAATTGCCTCATAGAGCCGAAGCTGAGATTACATTCTATTTTTAGCTTTTTCGCTCTCTCTGCTTTGAGAGCGCAATGATACAGATTTCGTTTGCGTTCTCAATTTCCAAAAAATCAAGCAGCATAAATACATTTTGTTGTATGGCGTTACTTATCTTAGTGTTTATATCGTCTTTGGTAGTACCGTGGAGGTGCTGAAAGCTATAAAATGAAAGATACATGATACATATATACTATTCTAGAAGCTACATATCAAGTTTGGTGACCCTAGCTCTTATTATTTAATATATTTGTACGAAAAACAGGATCGATTTTTATCGATTGCTTGGAAACGAAGTAAGTTATCGATTATCGGAAACAAACTCGATCTGCGCGGGAACTAGGAGGAACTACGGCAAGAATTTCAGCTAAATTTCCATTTTAGCTCTAATGGGTTCCGAGATCCTTGCGTTCATACATACGGACGGACGGCGGACGGACAGACACACAGACGGACATGGCTGATCAAGAATATTCTTTAAAGGGTCGGAGATGCTGCCTTCTTCCTGTTAAATACATTTGCACAAATACATTATACCCCTTTTACACATTTTTAATGGGTTTAGGGTATAAAAATATATTATAAATATACTCTCCCTTCTAAAATTCTCATCGCTTTATGCCTTGTAGCCATACCTAGAGCTGGTACCTGATGGATTATTGTCGAAAACTGAAAAAGATAAGGTATAATACAATTAAAGGTCATTGACAAGTTAATAACAAAACTTTTATTGCCCACCAATTTAAGCTACAATTTTAATGCAATTTAATTTTTGAGAATACACAAATATTTTATGGTACAATATGATATACTGTAGAAAATCTCATTAAGATCGGTTAAGAAACACACAAAAGCTATGTGTTTTGACTGCGTAAGTGTTAGCAGCAGCAAGCGCAAATTCCAAGAATCTCTGTATACATGTGTACACACATTCATGAGCGTCTGCTTCGAATCCATTTAGTGTTGGAATAGGGTATTCCCTAGTCGGGAGCTACCGACTATAACCTCTTACTTGTTTTTTTTTTTGAGCAGCATGTTATGTGGTGAGTTGCGAGTTCCAACCCTGCCAAGGGAACTTTATTTTTAAATTTATTTCTATTACTTCTTAAGCAAAAGAGCGCGTAGCGCTGTATTTGGAATAAGGGGGTACAGGGTATCCCCAGTCGGGAGCTCCAGACTAGAACCTCTTACTTTTTTTAAAATAATTTAGGGATAGCCAACAGTTTCGCAATGCCCCTGTAATTTTTTATTTTAGACTTTCCACCTTTTTGTAGAGTGGAATAATATATTATCTTTCTAAAGAGATGGAAAGGCAGAAGATTCAAGGGATAGATACAAAAGCTTAAGCAATGGACGAAAAATGGCTATTGCGTATGAGATTCAATTTAATCGATTCAATCGATTCAATGGAATCGTGCTGAACCTCGTCTTGTCGCACGTGATGCCTACCAACAGGCCTCGAATTGGGACAGTTATGGGGTTGGACTTAGAAATGTTGCTTATGGCTTCCACAGTAGACAGACCGTCAGTGCAGATGGCAAATTTTTCCAGAATTTCGTTGTGCGTAGCTTACAGCTTTTAGAATAGCTTCTGCTCCCGCCGAGAATATAAAGCAATACTCTGGGAGGCACCTAACTGTTAAAGTTTTTATCATTATGATCGACACACGCAAACGCAGTGAGGTCGTTTTATTTTTGGCGTGAGTGAATAACCAAGTTGGATTTTTGTAAATTCGTTTGGTAACTAGCTGGCGGAAAGTTTCGCCATTTACGCTTTTTTTTTTTTTGGGAATTCTCGGTTTCGAGGCTCTCTTAAATATAAGCAATGGTTCTTAAAAGTCATTCTTTTATCGAAATATATTCCAATTATTCTAGGAGCATGGACGAAACTATTAAAGCTCAAACTAGTGTAAGTATATCGGTATTTTTTTTTTCAAAATATGCCGGATTTTACATTTGTTATATAAAAGGGTTGCAACAGAGCCTAGCCACCAATTATAAATTTCATTAAGTACATTTTTTAGGAATATATTAAGAGTAACTAGATCAATAATTTAACCGAAGATTATAGCGTCATCTGTGTATATTTATTTATTTTTTATTTATTTATTTATTAATGTTTTCGAGTGTTTTCCTAATTATTCATTACATTATGCATACAATAATGAAAATTAAATGCTTAAAGCCTAGTTAGAGTACACAATTTTCAAATAGCATCACCGACCGATGGATGTGTTTTATTTGCCTGTCCGGCCAGCTATGCCTCTTTTTAAAGCAATTTTTGTCAGTTACGCTATTAGAGCCTACAGCTAAGAAGAAGTAACTAGAGAAAATAGTGATCTTAACTAAAATTTAAAACAATCTTAATTTGCTATATTATTTAAGAAAATACCAAAGATAGGAAAAAAAAATATAGAAATCAGTTATTAATAAAATAGAGAAATTTAAGCTAGATGTATAGAGTGTTAAGTAGATAGGACAGAGAGAAAAGTAATGGGAAATCACCGACACGGTAGGAGAAAATTTACAGCCTGTCCGGCAAGCTATGCCCCTGCTCATAGCTGGGAATGGTCAGTGACTTCCCGAAGGTATCCTGAAAGCAACGATTTTATTAGGGGTAGAAAAAGTTCTATAGAGAAAAGGTGATGCAAACTATTATAATTTTTACATAGCACGCGAAAAGGATTGTGCATAGCGTAGTCTGTTGTGCACGTAGACAGGAATAAGGGGCGGTAATTTCTGGTTGGTCTAGACGGAACAGAGAATTGAAGACGCCCTAGCAGAAAAGGAGAATCTATATCGCCAATAATCTACTTATGTAGAAGGTCAACACCAAGAATTGTCCTACGGTTGGTTAATGACGGAAGGTTAAGAAGAAGCAGACTGCAGTGGTAGGATGGCAAACGAAGATTAGGGTCCCAATTTAAACCTCGTCAGGCAAAAAGCAGAAATTGCTTCTGAACAGATTCAATACGATCCTGGCTATTGTTATACTGCGGAGACCAGATGCAAGAGCAGTATTCAAGGATAGGGCGAACAAGAGAGATGTACAGAAGTTTCGTTATAAAAGGATCGTTAAACTCTTTAGACCATCGTTTAATGAATCCAAGTACACCTTTTGCCTCATTAACGATGGTATCTATGTGAAGATTGAAACAGAGTTTAGAATCAAAAAGAACGCCTAGATCCTTAACTGTTAGTATACGTTGCAAAGGGGTATTGTCGATTGTATAACTGACAAGATAAGGTGTAGTACGATAAAATGTCATAAACATACACTTTGAACAATTCAGATGCAATTGATTGGCCGAACACCAAAGTTGCATAGCGTTCAAATCGTCTTGTAGACGAGAATGATGTAGGGGATTAGTGTATGATAGAATAAGTTTCACATCATTCGCATACATGAGTACACGGGCATGTGATATAACAGAGGGGAGATCATTTATAAAAAGAGTAAAGAGTAAAGGTCCAAGATGACTACCTTGAGGAACACCAGAAGTAACGTGAACTTTTTTAGAGGTAGTCTGCCTCAGCATTACTCTTTGGGTCCTACCTTTTAAATAAGAATTAATCCAAAGCAAAAGAGACGGAGGGAAACCTATTCGGTCAAGTTTAAAAAGTAAAATGGCATGGTGCACAGAGTCAAACGCCTTACTGAAGTCAGTATAAATGACATCAGTTTGCATTTTCGAAAGAACGGCATTTACCAAGGAAGTAAATTCAAGCAGATTGGTCGTAGTTGACCGATTCTTTACGAATCCATGTTGAACAGGGGAAACAACTGATTTGCAGAAATGCTGGAAATTCGAAGTGATTATTTTTTCAAATAATTTAGGAATAACGGACAGTTTTGCAATGCCCCTGTAATTTTGTATATCAGACTTTCCACCTTTCTTGTGGAGAGGAATGATATAAGATTCTTTCCAAAGAGATGGATAGACAGAAGATTCAAGAGATAGATTAAAAAGCTTTAGCAATGGATAAAGAAGGGAAGAACTACACTCCTTGAGTAGACAACTAGGAATATTGTCAGGCCCAGGAGAGTAAGAAGATTTTAAAGAATTTATAGCTAAAAGGAGAGAGGAGTGTGAAATAATAGGAGACCTCCTCCTAGAACTAGAGGAAGAAATAGTATAAGGGTAAGAATTATTATTAGGACAGACTGAGGAGTAAGTTGATTGGAAAAAATTAGCAAAGAGGTTAGCAGAATCAGAGTCATTACTAGCTTTATCCATCCCGAAAGAAAAAGAAGTTGGCAAACTTCAAGTTTACAATATTGTAAAACTGTCTCGGATTTTGGCAAATTGCCTTTTACAACAAGTTAGATAATTCTCATACCATTGAGAATTCAGAAGAAAGAAGTTTGACTTGGCTATGGAATATTTAGCCAAGTCTGTACACGAACCAGACTTTTTAAACTTTTTAAAATATTTAGATTTTAAGTTTTTAAGATGTGACAATCTGGGAGTAAACCATGGTGGTTTTGAAGAAGTAGTCGAAGGAATTGACTTGGGAATACACATATCTAAGAGGGATTTTAGGGTGCTATAAATAAAAAAATCATATAAGAAAGACCAATCGGTTGCATAAATAAGCTGATTCAGCATGAATAATTTCCTTTGCGAAAGCAGAGGCGGGGCTTATTGGCTGATGAGCACTAAATGAGACGAAATTGTAATCTCTAAAGTAGGATGATATACATCCTCAGGAAGAGATAAAGGAGGGTACCTAGACACCTTAGAAATAAGGTAGTCGTTAACAAATACAAGGTCAAGTGTTCTATTCAAATGATTAGAAATTGAATTGATTTGAAACAACGAAAGATCAAGCATGCAGTCTATAAAATCATGCTGTGCTGAGGGCACTAGATAATTTTCGGCAGTGAACAATGACCAAGAGATGTTTGGCAAATGAAAATCACCCAACACCATAAATAGGTCATTATCACGCACGTGTGAAGAAACTTCTTTAATACAAGTAATATGTTTCATATAAACTTGAATATCAGAAGGAGGGACATAAGAGCATGTAATATAGATATTCCGTGTAGGAAAAGACACCTTTACTGAGACAATCTCAGCGTCAGTAGGCGTACTAAAACAGAAAAGTTCTGACTGGAGAGTGGCTTTAACGGCAATTAACACCCCACCACCTCGAGTCGGCAGGTCATTTCTATGGAAAATAAAATTATTCGAAAAAACCTCAAAATCAGATATGGTTGAATTTAACCATGTTTTTGAAAATGCGATTATATCCGAATCGAAGGAAGAGCTGGCCAAAAAAGATTTTTAAGCTTTGAAATAAGACCTCTGATATTCTGATAATGAATACAGATTTGGTCAGAAGATGAAGTTATTTTTTTGGTGCAAAAAAAGTACCATGTATTGAACGGACTGGAAGGGTGACAGGCTGGTTTCGCTTTTTTGGCTTGATTGACGGAGTTATTTTTTTGGTGCAGAAAAAGTACCATGTATTAAACGGACTGGAAGGGTGACAGGCTGGTTTCGCTTTTTTGGCTTGAACTCATGAACAATCATATGTGGAGGCCAAAACTTGGGATCACAAATGATTGGGAACATATCATGTGAACATTTATTTTGAAAGACGATATTTCCCGAGGAGTGGAGAAATTAAATTTAGTAATTGACACACTAGCAGAAGATTTCCTAGCAATTTAGGCTGCAAAAGACTCAGGAATCGTATCGAAAGTCGTGGCGCAAAAGGGAATTCTCTTCCCTTCTTTATGCATTACAAAAGCTTTTTAATCTATCTCTTGAATCTTCTGTCTTTCCATCTCTTTGGAAAGAATCTTATATCATTCCTCTCCACAAGAAAGGTGGAAAGTCTGATATACAAAATTACAGGGGCATTGCAAAACTGTCCGCTATTCCTAAATTATTTGAAAAAATAATCACTTCGAATTTGCAGCATTTCTGCAAATCAGTTGTTTCCCCTGTTCAACATAGCTTCGTAAAGAATCGGTCAACTACGGCCAATCTGCTTGAGTTTACTTCCTTGGTAAATGATGCTTTTCTTTCGAAAATGCAAGCTGATGTCATTTATACTGACTTCAGTAAGGCGTTTGACTCTGTGCACCATGTAATTTTACTTTTTAAACTTGACCGAATAGGTTTGGACCCAAAGGGAATGCTGAGGCTGACTACCTCTAAAAAAGTTCACGTTACTTCTGGTGTTCCTCAAGGTAGTCATCTTGGACCTTTACTCTTTACTCTTTTTATAAATGATCTCCCCTCTGTTATATCACATGCCCGTGTACTCATGTATGCGAATGATGTGAAACTTATTCTATCATACACTAATCCCCTACATCATTCTCGTCTACAAGACGATTTGAACGCTATCGCAACTTTGGTGTCCGGCCAATCAATTGCATCTGAATTGTTCAAAGTGTATGTTTATGACATTTTATCGTACTACACCTTATCTTGTCAGTTATACAATCGACAATACCCCTTTGCAACGTATACTAACAGTTAAGGATCTAGGCGTTCTTTTTGATTCTAAACTCTGTTTCAATCTTCACATAGATACCATCGTTAATGAGGCAAAGGGTGTTCTTGGATTCATTAAAAGATGGTCTAAAGAGTTTAACGATCCTTTTATAACGAAACTTCTGTACATCTCTCTTGTTCGCCCTATCCTTGAATACTGCTCTTGCATCTGGTCTCCGCAGTATAACAATAGCCAGGATCGTATTGAATCTGTTCAGAAGCAATTTCTGCTTTTTGCCTGACGAGGTTTAAATTGGGACCCTAATCTTCGGTTGCTATCCTACTCCAGCAGGCTGCTTCTTCTTAACCTTCCGTCGTTAACCAAGTGTAGGACAATTCTCGGTGTTGTCCTTCTACATATGTTGATTATTGGCGATATAGATTCTCCTTTTCTGCTAGGGCGTCTTCAATTCTCTGTTCCGTCTAGACCAAGCAGAAATTACCGCCCCTTATTTCTGTCTACGTGCACAACAGACTACGCTATGCACAATCCTTTTCGCGTGCTATGTAAAAATTATAATAGTTTACATCACGTTTTCTCTACCGAACTTTCTCTACCCCTAATAAAATCGTTGCTTTCAGGATACCTTCGGGAAGTCACTGACCATTCCCAGCTATGAGCAGGGGCATAGCTTGCCGGACAGGCTGTAAATTTTTCCCCACCGGGTCGGTGATTTCCCATTACTTTTCTCTCTGTCCTATCTACTTAACACTCTATATATCTAACTTACATTTCTGTACTTTATTAACAATCTTCTTACTTTCTTTTTTAATTATAATCTACTGAATAATGAGGAAGACACTCGTTTTGTCGACCATTAATAAATAAATAAATAAAAATAAAATAAATAAAAACTTGCCTACGAGGAGGGCTGCAGGTAATACAGGATTTGGTGGATTTGATACTGCCAAAGAGGCACCATGATTGTTTTTAACATGTCTCCCCTGTTTAACATTGAATCGTAAAGAATCGGTCAACTACGACCAATCTTGCTGAATTTACTTCCTTGGTAAATTATGCTTTCCTTTCGAAAATGCAAACGGAAGTCATTTACAGTGACTACTGTCTACCATGACATTTTATTTTTAAATCTTGACCGAATAGGTTTCCCTCCGTCTCTTTTGCTTTGGATTAGTTCTTATTTAGAGGGTAGGACCCAAAGGGAAATGCAGGTTCACGTTCTTTCTGGTGTTTCTTAAGATAGTCATCTTGGACTTTTACTCTTTACTGCTTTTATAAATGATCTCCACCTCTGTTATATCACATGCCCGTGTATTATGTATGCGGACGATGAAACTTATTCTATCATTCTCATCTACAAAATGATTTGAATTGTTCAAAGTGTATGTTTATGGCCTTTAATCTTACTACACTTTATCTTGTCAGTTATACAATCGACAAAACTGCATTGCCACGTATACTGACAGTTAAGGATCTAGGCGTTTTTTTTTATTCTTAACTCTGCTTCAATCTTCATATAAATACTATCGTTAACGAGGCAAAAGGTGTACTTAGATTCATTAAAAGATGGTCTAAAGAGTTTAACGATCCTTTTCTAACGAAACTCCTGTACATCTCTCTTGTTCGCCCTATCCTTGAATACTGCCCTTGCCTCTGGTCTCCGCAGTATATCCATAGCCAGGATCGTATTGAATCTGTTCAGAAGCAATTTCTGCTTTTTGCCTTACGAGGTTTAAATTGGGACCTTAATCTCCGGTTACCATCCTACTCCAGCAAGCTGCTTCTTCTTAAATTTCCGTCGTTAAGCAACCGTGGGACAATACTCGGTGTTGTCTTCCTACATAAGTTGTTCTGTTAGGGCGTCTTCAATTCTCTGTTCCGTCTAGACGTACCAGGAATTATCGCCCCTTACTCCTATCTAAGTGCACAACCAACTACGCTATGCACAATTCTTTTCGCGTGCTATGCAAAAATTATAATAGTTTGCATCACGTTTTCTCCACCGAACTTTCTCTACCTCTAATAAAATCGTTGCTTTCAGGATACCTTTGGGATCTCACTGACCATTCCCAGCTATGAGCAGAGGCATAGCTTACCGGACAGGCTATAAATTTTCCCCACCGGGTCGGTGATTTCCCATTACTATCTTTCTATCCTATCTGCCTAACATTCTTTATATCGTGTTTAAATTGCTCTATTTTATTAATAACTGATTTCTATTTTTTGTTCCTATCTTTGGTATTTTCTTAAATAATATAGCAAATTAAGATTGTTTTAAATTTTAGTTAAGATCACTATTTTCTCTACTTACTTCTTCTTAGCTGTAGGCTCTAATTCGTAGCTGACAAAAATTGCTTTAAAAAGAGGCATAGCTGGCCGGACAGGCAAATAAAACACATCCATCGGTCGGTGATGCTATTTGAAAATTGTGTACTCTAGCTAGGCTTTAAGCATTTAATTTTCATAATTGGATGCATAATGTATAGAATAATTAGGAAAACACTCGAAAACAATAATAAATAAATAAATAAAAAATAAATAAATATACACAGATGACGCTATAATCTTCGGTTAAATTAAAGATCTAGTTACTCTTAATAAATAATGTACTTAATGAAATTTATAATTGGTGGCTAGGCTCTGGTGCAACCCTTTTATATAACAAATGTAAAATCCGGCATATTTAGAAAAAAAAAAAATACCGATATACTTACACTAGTTTGAGCTTTAATAGTTTCGTCCATGCTCCTAGAATAATTGGAATATATTTCGATAAAAGAATGACTTTTAAGAACCATTGTTTAAATTTAAGAGAGCCTCGAAACCGAGAATTCCCAAAAAAAAACAGCGTAAATGGCGAAACTTTCCGCCAGCTAGTTACCAAACGAATTTACAAAAATCCAACTTGGTTATTCACTCACGCCAAAAATAAAACGACCTCACTGCGTTTGCGTGTGTCGATCATAATGATAAAAACTTTAACAGTTAGGTGCCTCCCACAGTATTGCTTTATATTCTCGGCGGGAGCAGAAGCTATTCTAAAAGCTGTAAGCTACTCACAACGAAATTCTGGAAAAATTTGCCATCTGCACTGACGGTCTGTCTACTGTGGAAGCCATAAGCAACATTTCTAAGTCCAACCCCATAACTGTCCCAATTCGAGGCCTGTTGGTAGGCATCACGTGCGACAAGACGAGGTTCAGCACGATTCCATTGAACCGATTGAATCGTCTGAAATAAAAAATTACAGGGGCATTGCGAAACGCGCTCTTTTGCTTAAGAAGTAATAGAAATAAATTTAAAAATAAAGTTCCCTTGGCAGGGTTTGAACTCGCAACTCACCACATAACTTGCTGCTCAAAAAAAAAAACAAGTAAGAGGTTATAGTCGGTAGCTCCCGACTAGGGATTACCCTATTCCAACACTAAATGGATTCGAAGCAGACGCTCATGAATGTGTGTACACATGTATACAGAGATTCTTGGAATTTGCGCTTGCTGCTGCTAACACTTACGCAGTCAAAACACATAACTTTTGTGTGTTTCTTAACCGATCTTAATGAGATTTTCTACATAAAACATTTGCGTGTTCTCAAAAATTAAATTACATTAAAATTGTATCTTAAATTGCTGGGCAATAAAAGTTTTGTTATTAACTTGTCAATGACCTTTAATTGTATTATACCTTATCCTTTTCAGTTTTCGACAATAATCCATCAGGTACCAGCTCTAGGTATGGCTACAAAGCGATGAGAATTTTAGAAGGGAGAGTATATTTATAATATATTTTTATACCCTAAACCCATTAAAAATGTGTAAAAGGGGTATAATGTATTTGTGTAAATGTATGTAACAGGAAGAAAGCAGCATCTCCGACCCCTTAAATAATATTCTTGATCAGCCATGTCCGTCTGTGTGTCTGTCCGTCCGCCGTCCGTCCGTATGTATGAACGCAAGGATCTCGGAACCCATTAGAACTAAAAACTAGAAATTTAGCTGAAATTCTAGCCGTAGTTCCTCCTAGTGCCCGCGCAGATCGAGTTTGTTTCCGATAATCGATAACTTACTTCGATTCCAAGCAATCGAAAAAATCGATATCTAACTCCTGTTTTTCGTACAAGTTGGATAAATAATATGAGCTAGGGTCATCAAACTTAATATGTAGCTTCTAGAATAGTATATATGTATCATGTATCTTTCATTTTATAGCTATCAGCACCTCCCCGGTACTACCACATAGATATAAATCAAATAAATAAACCAATTTATACTGCCCACTTATATGAGCCACAATTTTAATGCAATTGACTTTTTGATAATCTACAATAATTCTATGGCACAATAGATCAAGATCGCTTAAGAAATACGAAAGTTATTAAAGAAAACATGTGGTTATATATATTTTGGCTGCCCACGTGTCAGCGGCAGGAAGCGCAAATTGCAAGAATTTCTGTATACATGCCCATACACACATTAATGCGCGTCTTTATTGAATTCTATCAACAACATTGCAATTGCGATTGTATTGTTTTCTGTGCTGCTATTTGAACAGGTTTTTTTTTTTCTCATTTAGACTTAGTTATTTGTGTGGCTTTTGAGTAGGGACGGCGGCAATTAGTGTGGTCTGTTTGCGAGCTCGAACCCTAACGAGGAAACTATTTTTTTTTTTAAATTTACTTTTATGACTGCTTAAGCAAACGAGCGTGTAGCGCGAGCTGTATTTGGTGTAGGTAAAATAGGTTTCAGGGTTGCCCCTATTCAGGCACTCCAGACTGCTCTTACTTGTTTTTAATAATATTTTATTTATTAATTTAGTAGTTAGGGAAGTGACATCAAGGGGTTGTTATTAGCGAAAGTGGTTTGTTTACATATTTATCAAGGTCAAATTTGTATACATTTTTTATCAAGGTCAAGAGTTTGTTTACGTTTGGCCGGAAATGATTTGTTTAAATTTATTGTGCAGGACAATATAAATTGTTTAAGTTTTGGCGGGTGGTGGGGCTTGTTTTTATACCCTGAACCCAGGAGCATCTCCAACCCCATAAGGAATACATACTCTTGATCAGCATCAATAGCCGAGTCGATCTAGCCATGTCCGTCTGTCTGTCCGTCCGTCTCAGAACCTATAAGAGCTAGAGATTTTGTCAGTGCTATAAGAATTGCAAATGGCAATTTGCACAAAATCCGAGACGATTTTATAATTTTGAAAACTTAAAGCGTAAATCTTCAATATTTCCATCTTCATTTTATCTTGGATGGATAAAGCTAGCAATTATTCTGATGCTGCTAACCTCTTTGCTCATTTGCTGCAATCAATTTACTCTTGTATCTATCGTAATAATAATTCTTACCATTACAATATGACTTCCTGTAGCTCTATACTTCCTCCCATTATTTCCCATTCCTCTCTCCTTTCTGCTTTAAACTCTTTAGAGCCCTCTGCCTCGCTGGGCCTGAAAATACTCCTAGCTGTCTTTTCAAGGAGAGTAGTGCAACCCTTCTTCGCCCATTGCTTAAGCTTTTTTTATCTATTTCTTGAATCTTCTGCCTTCCCATCTCTTTAGAAAGAATCTTATATTATTCCCCTCTACAAAAAAGTAAGACGTTTGACGTTTGCCGCTGTGCACCATGCTCTTTTACTCTTTAAATTTTACCGTTTAGGTTTCCCTCCATTTCTTTTGCTTTGGATTTCTTCTTATTTTAAAGGTAGGACCCAAAGAGTAATGCTGAGGCAGACTACCTCATAATAAGTTCACGTTACTTTTGGTGTTCCTCAAGCACCACTTTACTCTTATACTCTTTACTCTTTATATAAATTAGCTCCCCTCTGTTATATCACATGTCCGTGTACTTGTGTGTGCGGACGATGTGAAACTTTTTCTTTCATTCATTGATCCCCTACATCACTCTCGTCTTCAAGATGATTTGAACGTTATGCAACTTTGGTGTTCGATCAATCAATTGAAGCCGAATTGTTCAAAGTGTATGTATATGACCTTCATTCGTACTATACCTTATCTTGTCAGTTATACAATCGACAATAATCCATTGCAACGTACGGCGTTCTTTTTATACCTTCCGAGAGAGTTTTATATTTTTTGCGCTTTAATCCTGCTTTTTATTTTTAAATTTTGCATTTCTTGTGCTTTATACAATTATTCATCAATTATTCTAATGCTGCCAAACTCTTTGCTAATTTTTTGCAATCAACTTACTCCTCTGTCCGTCGTAATAATAATTCTTATCCTTATAATTTAACTTCCTCTAGCTCTACACTTCCTCCTATTATTTCCCATTCCTCTCTCCTCTCTGCTATAAACTTATTCGAGTCCTCTGAATCTCTGGGCCTCCAAATATTTGTAATTGTCCATTCAAGCAGTGTAGTGCAGCCCTTTTTCATCCATTGATTTTTTCTCTATCCCTTGAATCTTCTGCCATTCCATCTCTTTAGAAAGATTATATATTATTCCACTATACAAAAAGGTGGAAATTCTGAAATAAAAAATTACAGGGGTATTGCAAAACTGTTCGCTATCCATAAATTATTTGAAATCAAGTAAGAGGTTGTAGTCTGGAGCTCCCGAATACCCTGAACCCTCTTTGAGGTGGTAGCGGGGAGGTGACGATAGATCTTAAATGAAAGATACTTGACATAAATATAATATTCTAGAAGCAACATATCATGTTTGGTGACTCTAGCTTTAATTATTTACACAATTTGCTCAAAAAAAAGGATGCCGATATCGATTTTTATCGATTGCATGGAAACTGAGTAAGTTATCGATTATCGGAAACAAACTCGATCTGCGCAGGCACTAGGAGCACCTACATCTAAAATTTCTCTCTACCTCTTATAGGTTCTGAGATCCTTGCGTTCATACATACGGACGGACGGACGGACAGATAGACGGACATGGCCAGATCGACTCGGCTATTGATGCTAATCAAGAATATATATACTTTATGGGGTTATATGAGATTCTTTGAATTTGCGCCTGTTGCTGCTAACACTTAAGCAGTCAAAACACATAACTTTTGTGTGTTTCTTAAAAATTAAATTACATTAAAATTGTAGCTTAAATTGCTGGGCAATAAAAGTTTTGTTATTAACTTGTCAATGACCTTTAATTGTATTATACCTTATCTTTTTCAGTTTTCGACAATAATCCATCGGGTACCAGCTCTAGGTATGGCTAGAAGGCATAAAGCGATGAGAATTTTAGAAGGGAGAGTATATTTATAATATATTTTTATACCCTAAACCCATTAAAAATGTGTAAAAGGGGTATAATGTATTTGTGTAAATGCATGTAACAGGAAGAAGGCAGCATCTCCGACCCCTTAAAGAATATTCTTGATCAGCCATGTCCGTCTATATGTCTGTCCGTCCGCCGTGCGTCCGTATGTATGAACGCAAGAATCTCGGAACACCTTAGAGCTAAAATTGAAATTTAGCTGTAATTCTAGCCGTAGTTCCTCCTAGTTCCCGCGCAGATCGAGTTTGTTTCCGTTAATCGATAACTTACTTCGTTTCCAAGCAATCGATAAAAATCGATATCAAAATCCTGTTTTTTTGCGAATTGGGTAAATAATAAGAGCTAGGGTCACCAAACTTGATATGTAGCTTCTAGAATAGTATATATGTATCATGTATCTTTCATTTTATAGCTTTCAGCACCTCCACGGTACTACCAAAGACGATATAAACACTAAGATAAGTAACGCCATACAACAAAATGTATCTATGCTGCTTGATTTTTTGGAAATTGAGAACGCAAACGAAATCTGTATCATTGCGCTCTCACAGCCGAGAGAGCGAAAAAGCTAAAAATAGAATGTAATCTCAGCTTCGGCTCTATGAGGCAATTATATTTGCAAGCAATTATGTTTGTATGCGTGTGAATACACATACATAACAGCATATCTGAATGTGTTGCTATTCACTGCCCTAGCAAAGTCTTTGGCTGGCAAAGAAATACATTTTCTTAGTTTTCCAGCGCTGATCATGAACAATCCCAAATTTGTATTCACATATGAATGCATGTTGTGTACTGAGGTTGGCTCAGTAGAAAAAATTTATTTTTAAGTCGATGCCAATAATTATATAACTTCTTTAAATTAAATTATTAATTAAATTATTATTTTTAGGTAATAAAAAATAAATTAAGAAATAAAAGTGTAAGTTCTTATTTAATTATTTATTATTCGAATTATAAAGTACAAAGTCACCGCTAACTAAATATTGGGTCCAAATTCATATTTATTTATACAAATAAATATTTGATATGTATTTTTTAGCACTCTTTTATTTCTTAACGGGGAAATAAAAAATAATAAGTTTAATTTAAAGAAATTATATAAATATTTGCATCGACTTAAAAAATATATATTTTCTACGGAGTCAACCTCAGTACACAACATGCATTTATATGTGAATACTTACGAGGTTTAAATTGGGACCCTAATCTTCGGTTGCCATCTTACTCCAGCAGACAGCTTCTTCTTAATCTTCCGTCGTTAATCAACCGTAGGACAATTCTCGGTGTTGTCTTCCTATATAAGTTGTTTGTTGGCGATATAGATTCTCCTTTTCTGTTAGGGCGTCTTCAATTATCTGTTCCATCCAGACCAACTAGAAATTATCGACCCTTATTCCTATCTACGTGCAGAACAGACTACGCTATGCACAATCCTTTTCGCGTGCTATGTAAAAATTATAATAGTTTACATCACGTTTTCTCTACCGAACTTTCTCTACCCCTAATAACATCGTTGCTTTCAGGATACCTTCGGGAAGTCACTGACCATTACCAGCTATGAGCAGGGGCATAGCTAGCCGGAGAGGCTATAAATTTTCCCCCACCGGGTCGGTGATTTCCCATTACTATCTCTCTGTCCTATCTACTTAACACTCTATACATCTAGCTTAAATTTCTTTACTTTATTAACAATCTTCTTACTTTCTTTTTTCTTATTTATTGTATTTTATTAATTAATATAGCAAACTAAGATTATCTTTAATTTTACTTAAGAACACTTTTTTCCCACTTACACCCTTCTGCTTAGATGTAGGACCCAAAGAGTAATGCTGAGGCAGACTACCTCATAATAAGTTCACGTAATTTTGGTGTTCCTCAAGCACCTCTTTACTCTTATACTCTTTACTCTTTATATAAATTATCTCCCCTCTGTTATATCACATGTCCGTGTACTTGTGTGTGCGGACGATGTGAAACTTTTTCTTTCATTCATTGATCCCCTACATCACTCTCGTCTTCAAGATGATTTGAACGTTATGCAACTTTGGTGTTCGATCAATCAATTGAAGCCGAATTGTTCAAAGTGTATGTATATGACCTTCATTCGTACTATACCTTATCTTGTCAGTTATACAATCGACAATAATCCATTGCAACGTACGGCGTTCTTTTTATACCTTCCGAGAGAGTTTTATATTTTTTGCGCTTTAATCCTGCTTTTTATTTTTAAATTTTGCATTTCTTGTGCTTTATACAATTATTCATCAATTATTCTAATGCTGCCAAACTCTTTGCTAATACTATCTCTCTATCCTATCTACATAACCTTCTATATATCTTGTTTTATTCCTTTACTTTAATAACTTCTCTCTTTATTATTCCCAATTTATTGTATTTTCTTAATTAACATAGTAAATTAAGATTATTTTTAAATTTTACTAAAGAACACTATTTTCTCTACTAACACCCTTCTTCTTAGCTGTAGGCTCTAATAGCGTCCCCGACAAAATTAGCTGTGAATAGGGGCACAGCTGGCCGGACTGACAAATAAAACACCGCCATCGGTTGGTGATGCTATTAGAGAATTGTGTACTCTAATTAGGCTTTTAGCATTAAATTTTATTATATATGTAAATGGTATTAAATAATTAGGAAGACACTCATTTTGTCGACCAATAATAAATAAATAAAAAAAAATAAATAAAATAAAAAAAATACATATTTGGAGTAGGTCATGCATCATCAGCGCTAGAAAACTAACAAAAATAATTTCTTGCCAGCTTAAGCCAGAGCAGTGAATAACAACACATATATACATATTTTAAAGTTCTTATACATGCATAAATCACGCATACAAACAAAGGTGCTCGCACGCCATTGTCTGAGACAAGAACTTCTCTCGAGCGTACACTGTCCAAAAAAAAAAAAGTGAAATTTTTATTTATTTTTTTATTTATTAATGGTCGACAAAACGAGTGTCTTCCTCATTAAACATACAATACATAATGGAATTATATGCTAAAAGCCTAGTTAGATAACACAGTTCTCTAAATAGCATCACCGACCGATGGAGGTGTTTTAGTTGCCAGTCCGGCCAGGTGTGCCCCTTTTCACAGCTAAATTTGTCAGTGACGCTATTAGAGCCTACATCTAAGCAGAAGGGTGTAAGTGGGAAAAAAGTGTTCTTAAGTAAAATTAAAGATAATCTTAGTTTGCTATATTAATTAATAAAATACAATAAATAAGAAAAAAGAAAGTAAGAAGATTGTTAATAAAGTAAAGAAATTTAAGCTAGATGTATAGAGTGTTAAGTAGATAGGACAGAGAGAAAAGTAATGGGAAATCACCGACACGGTAGGAGAAAATTTACAGCCTGTCCGGCAAGCTATGCCCCTGCTCATAGCTGGGAATGGTCAGTGACTTCCCGAAGGTATCCTGAAAGCAACGATTTTATTAGGGGTAGAAAAAGTTCTATAGAGAAAAGGTGATGCAAACTATTATAATTTTTACATAGCACGCGAAAAGGATTGTGCATAGCGTAGTCTGTTGTGCACGTAGACAGGAATAAGGGGCGGTAATTTCTGGTTGGTCTAGACGGAACAGAGAATTGAAGACGCCCTAGCAGAAAAGGAGAATCTATATCGCCAATAATCTACTTATGTAGAAGGTCAACACCAAGAATTGTCCTACGGTTGGTTAATGACGGAAGGTTAAGAAGAAGCAGACTGCAGTGGTAGGATGGCAAACGAAGATTAGGGTCCCAATTTAAACCTCGTCAGGCAAAAGCAGAAATTGCTTCTGAACAGATTCAATACGATCCTGGCTATTGTTATACTGCGGAGACCAGATGCAAGAGCAGTATTCAAGGATAGGGCGAACAAGAGAGATGTACAGAAGTTTCGTTATAAAAGGATCGTTAAACTCTTTAGACCATCGTTTAATGAATCCAAGTACACCTTTTGCCTCATTAACGATGGTATCTATGTGAAGATTGAAACAGAGTTTAGAATCAAAAAGAACGCCTAGATCCTTAACTGTTAGTATACGTTACAAAGGGGTATTGTCGATTGTATAACTGACAAGATAAGGTGTAGTACGATAAAATGTCATAAACATACACTTTGAACAATTCAGATGCAATTGATTGGCCGAACACCAAAGTTGCATAGCGTTCAAATCGTCTTGTAGACGAGAATGATGTAGGGGATTAGTGTATGATAGAATAAGTTTCACATCATTCGCATACATGAGTACACGGGCATGTGATATAACAGAGGGGAGATCATTTATAAAAAGAGTAAAGAGTAAAGGTCCAAGATGACTACCTTGAGGAACACCAGAAGTAACGTGAACTTTTTTAGAGGTAGTCTGCCTCAGCATTACTCTTTGGGTCCTACCTTTTAAATAAGAATTAATCCAAAGCAAAAGAGACGGAGGGAAACCTATTCGGTCAAGTTTAAAAAGTAAAATGGCATGGTGCACAGAGTCAAACGCCTTACTGAAGTCAGTATAAATGACATCAGTTTGCATTTTCGAAAGAACGGCATTTACCAAGGAAGTAAATTCAAGCAGATTGGTCGTAGTTGACCGATTCTTTACGAATCCATGTTGAACAGGGGAAACAACTGATTTGCAGAAATGCTGCAAATTCGAAGTGATTATTTTTTCAAATAATTTAGGAATAGCGGACAGTTTTGCAATGCCCCTGTAATTTTTTATATCAGACTTTCCACCTTTCTTGTGGAGAGGAATGAAATAAGATTCTTTTCAAAGAGATGGAAAGACAGAAGATTCAAGAGATAGATTAAAAAGCTTTTGCAATGGATAAAGAAGGGAAGAACTTCACTCCTCGAGTAGACAACTAGGAATATTGTCAGAATCAATCTATGTATGCTATTTTCTTAACATTGTTATTGCACAAGATGCGCCTTGTGTAAAAATTATTTAATTCTTAAATTTTTCTGTAAAATTAATCGTTAGTATCTAGAGTAATATATCATTTAAATAAAGCATGCATTTCATGGATAAAGCACAAGCAAGGATAAAGCGACGCAAAGCGTCGATCGTAAGTTTTAAACTTTTTCGCTCAATATACACCTAAGTCTGTTTTTACACGGTCTTTTTTACACGGTTTTGATATAACACGGTTTGAAAATTGAATATTTTTAATTTCTTTACACGATTTTATTCCATTTAGCACGATTTAAAATTTTATGTACTTAAATTTTTTTTGTCAAATTTAATTTTTGCGAAGCATGTTCATAATACCAACTAAAACTTAAAAAAATAATAGCGGATGGTGGATACAGTACAGATCAAGTTTTTAACGCTGACGAAACCGGTCTTTTTTGGAAAAAAATGCCGAGAAGAACATATGTATGTATGTGGCCAAATCGCAAAAAAGTGCTGGGGGTTTTAAAGTTGAAAAAGATCGAGTCACATTTTTATTGTGCAGTAACGCTTCTGGAGATCGGATGTTAAAGCCCCTGCTTATCAATCGTGCATTAAAGCCTCGAGCAATGAAAGGTGTCGATTTTGATACATTGCCGGTTAATTGGATGGCCAATAAAAAAGCATGGGTGACGACTACAGTTTTCACAGAATGGTTCATTAAATATTTTGTGCCAGAAACTAGAAAATATTTGAATGAAAAGGGCTTAGAATTTAAAGTTCTTCTGTTGGTAGACAATGCACCCGGGCATCCTCAGTTGGAACACCAAAATGTACAAGTTTTGTTCCTGCCATCAAATACCACATCCCTAATCCAACCACTGGACCAAGGAATTATCGCAACATTCAAAACTTATTATATCAAACGAACATTCCAGTACATTTTGGACACTTTGGATAGGGATAAAACTCTAACATTTTGGACACTTTGGATAGGGATAAAACTCTAACAGTAATTGATGCCTGGAAAAAGTTTTCTATTAAAGATTGCGTTACACATGCTGCTTTAGCATTGTCAGATTTACGACCATCAACCTTAAACGGATGTTGGAGAGCAATTTGGCCAGAATGTGTAAAAAGTAAAAATCCTGTGGAGAAAAATACAAACGAATATCCCAATATAATTGCTTTAGCACACGCAGTTGGTGGGGAGGGTTTTGCTGACTTGGTATCTGATGACATTGATGAACTGATGATTGATAAAGTTCTTAGCGAAGACGAAATATTACATTTTGCCTCACAGAATGCTGATGTTATAGAAAGCAGTGATAGTGAAGAACCTGTAAAATTAACTGAAAATTTAATTCAAGAAGGGCTTCAACTTGCAAATAAATTAGGACACCATTTCGTCAAAAATGATCCCAATGTCGAAAGTGCTGCACAATTCCAACGTGAGCTGAATTCTTGTATGGCTCGTTACAAGGAATTATACAAAGAGGTAGCAAGAATTGGCGAACAACGGCTCATAACAGAGTTCATTTTTCAAAATGTAGATGCCGAACGAGCAAGAGAAAGTCCAGTTCAAAATTATTCCAGCGATGATAGTGAATGTACATATACGCGTTCGAAGCAAGCGAATGCGAATAACTGATGACGACAGCAATTAAATTTATGTTGCTGTATTTATGATTATCACTTATTTTATTTTATTTTTTACCTTAAAAATTGAATAACCTATTCTTTTCGTTCACAACATAGTTGTTTAGTTCCTGAACTTGCCATACATTTAATTTATATTATGTACTTTTAAGATTAGAGTGCATATCTTTTTATACCCTTGCAGAGGGTATTATAATTTTGTCGTGAAATGTGTAACGCATAGAAGGAGACATCTCCGACCCCATAAAGTATATATATTCTTGATCAGCATCAACAGCCGAGTCGATATAGCCATGTCCGTCTGTCCGTCTGTCCGTCTGTCTGTTTCTATGCGAACTAGTCCCTCAGTTTTAAAGCTATCTTAATGAAACTTTGCAGAAGTCCCTAATTCTGTTGCACGCAGCACATATGTCAAAACCAGCTGGATCGGACCACTATATCATATAGCTGCCATAGGAACGATCGGTCGAAAATTAAGTTTTTGTATGAAAAAACATTTTGTTTATCAAGATATCTTGACCAAACTCGACATTTATTAGTTTTACTATGCTCCTCATATATATGCAAAATTCTATTAAGATCGGACCACTATATCATATAGCCGCCATAGGAACGATCGGTCGAAAATTATGTTTTTGTATGAAAAAACATTTTGTTTGTCAAGATATCTTGACCAAACTCGGCATTTATTAGTTTTACTAAGCTCCTCATATATATGCAAAATCCTATTAAGATCGGACCACTATATCATATAGCTGCCATAGGAACGATCGGTCGAAAATTAAGTTTTTGTATGAAAAAACCTTTTGTTTATCAAGATATCTTGACCAAACTCAACATTTATTAGTTTTACTATGCTCCTCATATATATGCAAAATTCTATTAAGATCGGACCACTATATCATATAGCCGCCATAGGAACGATCGGTCGAAAATTAAGTTTTTGTATGAAAAAACATTTTGTTTGTCAAGATATCTTGACCAAACTCGGCATTTATTAGTTTTACTAAGCTCCTCATATATATGCAAAATCCTATTAAGATCGGACCACTATATCATATAGCTGCCATAGGAACGATCGGTCGAAAATTAAGTTTTTGTATGAAAAAACTTTTGTTTATCAAGATATCTTGACCAAACTCGACATTTATTAGTTTTACTATGCTCCTCATATATATGCAAAATTCTATTAAGATCGGACCACTATATCATATAGCCGCCATAGGAACGATCGGTCGAAAATTAAGTTTTTGTATGAAAAAACATTTTGTTTGTCAAGATATCTTGACCAAACTCGGCATTTATTAGTTTTACTAAGCTCCTCATATATATGCAAAATCCTATTAAGATCGGACCACTATATCATATAGCTGCCATAGGAACGATCGATCGAAAATTAAGTTTTTGTATGAAAAAACATTTTGTTTTTCAAGATATCTTAACCAAACTCGGCATTTATTAGTTTTACTATGCTCCTCATATATATGCAAAATCCTATTAAGATCGGACCACTATATCATATTATTAAGTTTTTGTATGGAGAATTTTTGGTTTTTCATGATTTTGCCATTAAACACGGCATTTAAAGATTTCACTATGCTCCCTTCATTTTTGCTAAATCTTATTTACATCGGTTTTTGATTAAAAGCCTTTTTTTGTTTATCAATATACCTTGACCAAACTCGGCCTTAACCATTTTCTCGGCATTAAAAGGTTGGGTCTGCAAGGGTATTAAATCTTCGGCGTGCCGAAGATAGCCCTTCTTTCTCGTTTATCATTAATTACTATGCTTGTGAAAATAAGCATTATATATTTGATTTAATAAAATAAACATGAATTCTTGTTCTTAAAAATTCTTGTTTTTCAGTAATTTTAATAGGTTTTAGAGATTAGGAACAAATCACCCATTTTTGTATACGATCAATGTCTTTTTTACACGGTTTTTTTTTACACGGCTTCTTCTGGAACCAATCTACCGTGTAAAAACAGACTTAGGTGTACTTCGAAAACGAAGCGACGCAAAGCACCATCGACCAGCTTTGCTGAAGGCAGGCTGGCGACTAACTTCGTTGCTCGTGTCAGCATCAGCAAGCCGCGACTTCGGCATTCGTTCGTCTGGTCTTTGGAGATCGAACAGTCAGTCGGCAGGCATGTCGTACGTAGCCTCAAAGGCCAGATGAAAAGCCAGGCTAGAAATTTTGCGTCGCATTCAAATGTATGGGCTCTACTCATCTTAGTGTTTATATTGCCTTTGGTACTACCCTATGTGTTATAAATCAAATAAATAAACCAATTTATACTGCCCACTAATATGAGCAACAATTTTAATGCAATTGACTCTTTGATAATCTACAAAAATTCTATGGCACAATAGATCAAGATCGCTTAAGAAATACGAAAGTTATTAAAGAAAACATGTGGTTATATGTATATATTTTGGCTGCCCACGTGTCAGCGGCAGGAAGCGCAAATTGCAAGAATTTCGGTATACGTGCCCATACACACATTAATGCGCGTCTTTATTGAATTCTATCAACAGCGTTGCAGTTGCGATTGTATTGTTTTCTGTGCTGCTATTTGAACAGGTTTTTTTTTTCTCATTTAGACTTAATTATTTGTGTGGCTTTTGAGTAGGGACGGCGGCAATTAGTGTGGTCTGTTTGCGAGCTCGAACCCTACCGAGGAAACTATTTTTTTTTTAATTTAGTTTTATGACTGCTTAAGCAAACGAGCGCGTAGCGCGATCTGTATTTGGTGTAGGTAAAATAGGTTTCGGGTTGCCCCTATTCAGGCACTCCAGACTGCTCTTACTTGTTATTAATAATATTTTATTTATTAATTGAGTAGTTAGTGGTTGTTATTAGCGGAAGAGGTTTGCTTACATATTTATCAAGGTCAAGTTGGTTTACATTTTTTATCAAGGTCAAGAGTTTGTTTACGTTTGGCCGGAAGTGATTTGTTTAAATTTATTGTGCAGGTCAATATAAATTGTTTAAGTTTTGGCGGGTGGTGGGGCTTGTTTTTATACCCTGAACCCAGGAGCATCTCCAACCCCATAAGGAATACATACTCTTGATCGGCATCAATAGCCGAGTCGATCTAGCCATGTCCGTCTGTCTGTCCGTCCGTCTCAGAACCTATAAGAGCTAGGGATTTGCTCAGTGCTATAAGAATTGCAAATGGCAATTTGCACAAAATCCGAGACGATTTTATAATTTTGAAAACTTAAAGCGTAAATCTTCAATATTTCCATCTTCATTTTATCTTGGATGGATAAAGCTAGCAATTATTCTGATGCTGCTAACCTCTTTGCTCATTTGCTGCAATCAATTTACTCTTCTATCTATCGTAATAATAATTCTTACCATTACAATATGACTTCCTGTAGCTCTATACTTCCTCCCATTATTTCCCATTCCTCTCTCCTTTCTGCTTTTAACTCTTTAGAGCCCTCTGCCTCGCTGGGCCTGAAAATACTCCTAGCTGTCTTTTCAAGGAGAGTAGTGCAACCCTTCTTCGCCCATTGCTTAAGCTTTTTTTTATCTATTTCTTGAATCTTCTGCCTTCCCATCTCTTTAGAAAGAATCTTATATTATTCCCCTCTACAAAAAAGTAAGACGTTTGACGTTTGCCGCTGTGCACCATGCTCTTTTACTCTTTAAATTTTACCGTTTAGGTTTCCCTCCATTTCTTTTGCTTTGGATTTCTTCTTATTTTAAAGGTAGGACCCAAAGAGTAATGCTGAGGCAGACTACCTCATAATAAGTTCACGTTACTTTTGGTGTTCCTCAAGCACCTCTTTACTCTTATACTCTTTACTCTTTATATAAATTATCTCCCCTCTGTTATATCACATGTCCGTGTACTTGTGTGTGCGGACGATGTGAAACTTTTTCTTTCATTCATTGATCCCCTACATCACTCTCGTCTTCAAGATGATTTGAAAGTTATGCAACTTTGGTGTTCGATCAATCAATTGAAGCCGAATTGTTCAAAGTGTATGTATATGACCTTCATTCGTAATATACCTTATCTTGTCAGTTATACAATCGACAATAATCCATTGCAACGTACGGCGTTCTTTTTATACCTTCCGAGAGAGTTTTATATTTTTTGCGCTTTAATCCTGCTTTTTATTTTTAAATTTTGCATTTCTTGTGCTTTATACAATTATTCATCAATTATTCTAATGCTGCCAAACTCTTTGCTAATTTTTTGCAATCAACTTACTCCTCTGTCCGTCGTAATAATAATTCTTACCCTTATAATTTGACTTCCTCTAGCTCTACACTTCCTCCTAGTATTTCCCATTCCTCTCTCCTCTCTGCTATAAACTTATTCGAGTCCTCTGAATCGCTGGGCCTCAAAATATTTGTAATTTTCCATTCAAGCAGTGTAGTGCAGCCCTTTTTCATCCATTGCTTTTTCTCTATCCCTTGAATCTTCTGCCATTCCATCTCTTTAGAAAGATTATATATTATTCCACTATACAAAAAGGTGGAAAGTCTGAAATAAAAAATTACATACATTTGCATTTTGCACAAATACAATATACCCAATTTTTTACCCATTTTTTATGGGTTCAGGGTATAAAAAGTAAGAGGTTCTAGTCTGGAGCTCCCGACTGGGGAATACCCTGTACCCCCTTATTCCAAATGAAGCGCTACGCGCTCTTTTGCTTAAGACGTAATAAAAATAAATTTAAAAAGAAAAGTTCCCTTGGCAGGGTTCGAATTCGCAACTCACCACATAACTTGCTGCTCAGAAAAAAAACAAGTAAGAGGTTATAGTCGGTAGCTCCCGGCTAGGGAATACCCTATCCCAACACCAAATGCACCACGCGCTACGCGGTCGTTTGAAGTAATAAAGATAAATAAAAAAAAAGTTCACTTGGCAGGGTTCGAACTCGCGACTGACCGCATTACATGCTGCCGACTCTACTCAACAGCCAAAGCAGCAAGAAAAAAAAATTGTTTCCTCGGTAGAGCTCGAACTCTCGATACATTCGCAATTGCAATGGTATTTATAGGATTCGAAGCAGACGCTCATGAATGTGTTTACACATGTATACAGAGATTCTTGGAATTTGCGCTTGCTGCTGCTAACACTTAAGCAGTCAAAACACATAACTTTTGTGTGTTTCTTAACCGATCTTAATGAGATTTTCTACAGTACCATAAAATATTTGTGTATTCTCAAAAATTAAATTACATTAAAATTGTAGCTTAAATTGGTGGGCAATAAAAGTTTTGTTATTAACTTGTCAATGACCTTTAGTTGTACTATACCTTATCTTTTTCAGTTTTCGACAATAATCCATCAGGTACCAGGTCTAGGTATGGCTACAAGGCATAAAGCGATGAGAATTTTAGAAGGGAGAGTATATTTATAATATAATTTTATACCCTAAACCCATTAAAAATGTGTAAAAGGGGTATAATGTATTTGTGCAAATGTATGTAACAGGAAGAAAGCTGCATCTCCGACCCTTTAAAGAATATTCTTGATCAGCCATGTCCGTCTGTGTGTCTGTCCGTCCGCCGTGCGTCCGTATGTATGAACGCAAGGATCTCGGAACCCATTAGAGCTAAAATGGAAATTAAGCTGAAATTCTAGCCGTAGTTCCTCCTAGTTCCCGCGCAGATCTAGTTTGTTTCCGTTAATCGATAACTTACTTCGTTTCCAAGCAATCGATAAAAATCGATATCGAAATCCTGTTTTTTGTGCGAATTGGGTAAATAATAAGAGCTAGGGTCACCAAACTTGATATGTAGCTTCTAGAATAGTATATATGTATCATGTATCTTTCATTTTATAGCTTTCAGCACCTCCACGGTACTACCAAAGACGATATAAACACTAAGATAAGTAACGCCATACAACAAAATGTATCTATGCTGCTTGATTTTTTGGAAATTGAGAACGCAAACGAAATCTGTATCATTGCGCTCTCACAGCCGAGAGAGCGAAAAAGCTAAAAATAGAATGTAATCTCAGCTTCGGCTCTATGAGGCAATTATGTTTGCAAGCAATTATGTTCACACGCATACAGTGTGAATACACATACATAACAGCATATTTGAATGTGTTGCTATTCACTGCCCTAGCAAAGTCTTTGGCTGGCAAAGAAATAAATTTTCTTAGTTTTCCAGCGCTGATCATGAACAATCCCAAATTTGTATTCACATATGCATGTTGTGTACTGAGGTTGGCTCAGTAGAAAAAATGTATTTTTAAGTCGATGCCAATAATTATATAGCTTCTTTAAATTAAATTATTAATTAAATTATTATTTTTAGGTAATAAAAAATAAATTAAGAAATAAAAGTGTAAGTTCTTATTTAATTATTTATTATTCGAATTATAAAGTACAAAGTCACCGCTAACTAAATATTGGGTCCAAATTCATATTTATTTATACAAATAAATATTTGATATGTATTTTTAGCACTCTTTTATTTCTTAACGGGGAAATAAAAAATAATACGTTTAATTTAAAGAAATTATATAAATATTTGCATCGACTTAAAAAATATATATTTTCTACGGAGTCAACCTCAGTACACAACATGCATTTATATGTGAATACTTACGAGGTTTAAATTGGGACCCTAATCTTCGGTTGCCATCTTACTCCAGCAGACAGCTTCTTCTTAATCTTCCGTCGTTAATCAACCGTAGGACAATTCTCGGTGTTGTCTTCCTATATAAGTTGTTTGTTGGCGATATAGATTCTCCTTTTCTGTTAGGGCGTCTTCAATTATCTGTTCCATCCAGACCAACTAGAAATTATCGCCCCTTATTCCTATCTACGTGCAGAACAGACTACGCTATGCACAATCCTTTTCGCGTGCTATGTAAAAATTATAATAGTTTACATCACGTTTTCTCTACCGAACTTTCTCTACCCCTAATAAAATCGTTGCTTTCAGGATACCTTCGGGAAGTCACTGACCATTACCAGCTATGAGCAGGGGCATAGCTAGCCGGACAGGCTATAAATTTTCCCCCACCGGGTCGGTGATTTCCCATTACTATCTCTTTATCCTATCTACATAACCTTCTATATATCTTGTTTAATTCCTTTACTTTAATAACTTCTCTCTTTATTATTCCCAATTTATTGTATTTTCTTAATTAACATAGTAAATTAAGATTATTTTTAAATTTTACTAAAGAACACTATTTTCCCTACTAACACCCTTCTTCTTAGCTGTAGGCTCTAATAGCGTCACCGAAAAAAATTAGCTGTGAATAGGGGCACAGCTGGCCGGACTGGCAAATATAACACCTCCATCGGTTGGTGATGCTATTAGAGAATTGTGTACTCTAATTAGGCTTTTAGTATTAAATTTTATTATATATGTAAATGGTATTAAATAATTAGGAAGACACTCGTTTTTTCGACCGATAATAAATAAATAAAAAAAAAAAATAAATTAAAAAAAATACATAGTTGGAGTAGGTCATGCATGATCAGCGCTAGAAAACTAACAAAAATAATTTCTTGCCAGCTAAAGCCAGAGCAGTGAATAACAACACATATATACATATTTTAAAGTTCTTATACATGCATAAATCACGCATACAAACAAAGGTGCCCGCACGCCATTGTCTGAGACAAGAACTTCT
This sequence comes from Drosophila littoralis, assembly GCA_018903485.1. Classification (NCBI taxonomy): domain Eukaryota; kingdom Metazoa; phylum Arthropoda; class Insecta; order Diptera; family Drosophilidae; genus Drosophila; species Drosophila littoralis. Next base: position 445,653 of record JAEIGF010000311.1, on the reverse strand, counting down.
CTCGAGCGTACACTGTCCAAAAAAAAAAGTGAAATCAATCTATGTGTGCTATTTTCTTAACATAGTTATTGCACAAGATGCGCCTTGTGTAAAAATTATTTAATTCTTAAATTTTCCTGTAAAATTAATCGTTAGTATCTAGAGTAATATATCATTTAAATAAAGCATGCATTTCATGGATAAAGCACAAGCAAGGATAAAGCGACGCAAAGCGTCGATCGTAAGTTTTAAACTTTTTCGCTCAATGTACTTCGAAAACGAAGCGACGCAAAGCACCATCGACCAGCTTTGCTGAAGGCAGGCTGGCGACTAACTTCGTTGCTCGTGTCAGCATCAGCAAGCCACGACTTCGGCATTCGTTCGTCTGGTCTTTGGAGATCGAACAGTCAGTCGGCAGGCATGTCGTACGAAGCCTCAAAGGCCAGATGAAAGGCCAGGCTAGAAATTTTGCGTCGCATTCAAATGTATGGGCTCTACTCATCTTAGTGTTTATATTGTCTTTGGTACTACCACATAGATATAAATCAAATAAATAAACCAATTTATACTGCCCACTAATATGAGCCACAATTTTAATGCAATTGACTTTTTGATAATCTACAAAAATACTATGGCACAATAGATCAAGATAGCTTAAAAAATACGAAAGTTATTAAAAAATAACATGTGGTTATATATATTTTGGCTGCCCACGTGTCAGCGGCAGGAAGCGCGAATTGCAAGAATTTCTGTATACGTGCCTATACACACATTAATGCGCGTCTTTATTGAATTCTATCAACAGCGTTGCAGTTGCGATTGTATTGTTTTCTGTGCTGCTATTTGAACAGGTTTTTTTTTTCTCATTTAGACTTAATTATTTGTGTGGCTTTTGAGTAGGGACGGCGGCAATTAGTGAGGTCTGTTTGCGAGCTCGAACCCTACCGAGGGAATTATATTTTTTTTTAATTTACTTTTATGAGCGAGCTGTATTTGGTGTAGGTAAAATAGGTTTCGGGTTGCCCCTATTCAGGCACTCCAGACTGCTCTTACTTGTTATTAATAATATTTTATTTATTAATTGAGTAGTTAGGGGTTGTTATTAGCGGAAGAGGTTTGCTTACATATTTATCAAGGTCAAGTTGGTTTACATTTTTTATCCAGGTCAAGAGTTTGTTTACGTTTGGCCGGAAGTGATTTGTTTAAATTTATTGTGCAGGTCAATATAAATTGTTTTAGTTTTGGCGGGAGGTGGGGCTTGTTTTTATACCCTGAACCCAGGAGCATCTCCAACCCCATAAGGAATACATACTCTTGATCAGCATCAATAGCCGAGTCGATCTAGCCATGTCCGTCTGTCTGTCCGTCCGTCTCAGAACCTATAAGAGCTAGAGATTTTCTCAGTGCTATAAGAATTGCAAATGGCAATTTGCACAAAATCCGAGACGATTTTATAATTTTGAAAACTTAAAGCGTAAATCTTCAATATTTCCATCTTCATTTTATCTTGGATGGATAAAGCTATCAATTATTCTAATGCTGCTAACCTCTTTGCTCATTTGCTGCAATCAATTTACTCTTCTATCTATCGTAATAATAATTCTTACCATTACAATATGACTTCCTGTAGCTCTATACTTCCTCCCATTATTTCCCATTCCTCTCTCCTTTCTGCTTTAAACTCTTTAGAGCCCTCTGCCTCGCTGGGCCTGAAAATACTCAAGGAGAGTAGTGCAACCCTTCTTCGCCCATTGCTTAAGCTTTTTTTTTATCTATTTCTTGAATCTTCTGCCTTCCCATCTCTTTAGAAAGAATCTTATATTATTCCCCTCTACAAAAAAGTAAGACGTTTGACGTTTGCCTCTGTGCACCATGCTTAGGTTTCCCTCCATTTCTTTTGCTTTGGATTTCTTCTTATTTTAAAGGTAGGACCCAAAGAGTAATGCTGAGGCAGACTACCTCTAAACAAGTTGACGTTACTTTTGGTGTTCCTCAAGCACCTCTTTACTCTTATACTCTTTTCTCTTTATATAAATTATCTCTGTTATATCACATGTCCGTGTACTTGTGTGTGCGGACGATGTGAAACTTTTTCTTTCATTCATTGATCCCCTACATCACTCTCGTCTTCAAGATGATTTGAACGTTATGCAACTTTGGTGTTCGATCAATCAATTGAAGCCGAATTGTTCAAAGTGTATGTATATGACCTTCATTCGTACTATACCTTATCTTGTCAGTTATACAATCGACAATAATCCATTGCAACGTACGGCGTTCTTTTTATACCTTCCGAGAGATTTTTATATTTTTTGCGCTTTAATCCTGCTTTTTATTTTTAAATTTTGCATTTCTTGTGCTTTATACAATTATTCATCAATTATTCTAATGCTGCCAAACTCTTTGCTAATTTTTTGCAATCAACTTACTCCTCTGTCCGTCGTAATAATAATTCTTACCCTTATAATTTGACTTCCTCTAGCTCTACACTTCCTCCTATTATTTCCCATTCCTCTCTCCTCTCTGCCATAAACTTATTCGAGTCCTCTGAATCTCTGGGCCTCAAAATATTTGTAATTTTCCATTCAAGCAGTGTAGTGCAGCCCTTTTTCATCCATTGCTTTTTCTCTATCCCTTGAATCTTCTGCCATTCCATCTCTTTAGAAAGATTATATATTATTCCACTATACAAAAAGGTGGAAAGTCTGAAATAAAAAATTACAGGGGTATTGCAAAACTGTTCGCTATCCCTAAATTATTTGAAAACAAGTAAGAGGTTCTAGTCTGGAGCTGAACCCTCTTTGAGTTGGTAGCGGGGAGGTGACGATAGATCTTAAATGAAAGATACTTGACATATTTATAGTATTCTAGAAGCAACATATCATGTTTGGTGACTCTAGCTTTAATTATCGATCTGCGCAGGCACTAGGAGCACCTTCATCTAAAATTTCTCTCTACCTCTTATAGGTTCTGAGATCCTTGCGTTCATACATACGGACGGACGGACGGACAGATAGACGGACATGGCCAGATCGACTCGGCTTTATGGGGTTGGAGATGCTTCCTTCTGCCTGTAACAAACATTTGCATTTTGCACAAATACAATATACCCCTTTTACCCATTTTTAATGGGTTCAGGGTATAAAAAGTAAGAGGTTCTAGTCTGGAGCTCCCGACTGGGGAATACCCTGTACCCCCTTATTCCAAATGCAGCGCTACGCGCTCTTTTGCTTAAGAAGTAATACAAATAAATTTAAAAAGAAAAGTTCCCTTGGCAGGGTTCGAATTCGCAACTCACCACATAACTTGCTGCTCAAAAAAAAAAAACAAGTAAGAGGTTATAGTCGGTAGCTCCCGACTAGGGAATACCCTATCCCAACACCAAATGCACCACGCGCTACGCGGTCGTTTGAAGTAATAAAGGTAAATAAAAAAAAAAGTTCACTTGGCAGGGTTCGAACTCGCGACTGACCGCATTACATGCTGCCGACTCTACTCAATAGCCACAGCAGCCAAAAAAAAAATAGTTTCCTCGGTAGAGCTCGAACTCTCGATTGCAAAAAAAATAAACTAATTCTAATAGCAGCACAGAAAACAATACATTCGCAATTGCAATGCTATTTATAGGATTCGAAGCAGACGCTCATGAATGGGTTTACACATGTATACAGAGATTCTTGGAATTTGCGCTTGCTGCTGCTAACACTTGCGCAGTCAAAACACATAACTTTTATGTGTTTCTTAACCGATCTTAATGAGATTTTCTACAGTATATCATATTGTACCATAAAATATTTGTGTATTCTCAAAAATTAAATTACATTAAAATTGTAGCTTAAATTGGTGGGCAATAAAAGTTTTGTTATTAACTTGTCAATGACCTTTTATTGTACTATACCTTATCTTTTTCAGTTTTCGACAATAATCCATCAGGTACCAGGTCTAGGTATGGCTACAAGGCATAAAGCGATGAGAATTTTAGAAGGGAGAGTATATTTATAATATATTTTTATACCCTAAACCCATTAAAAATGTGTAAAAGGGGTATAATGTATTTGTGCAAATGTATGTAACAGAAAGAAGGCAGCATCTCTGACCCCTTAAAGAATATTCTTGATCAGCCATGTCCGTCTATATGTCTCTCCGTCCGCCGTGCGTCCGTATGTATGAACGCAAGGATCTCGGAACCCATTAGAGCTAAAATTGAAATTTAGCTGAAATTCTAGCCGTAGTTCCTCCTAGCTCCCGCGCAGATCGAGTTTGTTTCCGTTAATCGATAACTTACTTCGTTTCCAAGCAATCGATAAAAATCGATATCAAAATCCTGTTTTTTGTGCGAATTGGGTAAATAATAAGAGCTAGGGTCACCAAACTTGATATGTAGCTTTTAGAATAGTATATATGTACCATGTATCTTTCATTTTATAGCTTTCAGCACCTCCACGGTACTACCAAAGACGATATAAACACTAAGATAAGTAACGCCATACAACAAAATGTATCTATGCTGCTTGATTTTTTGGAAATTGAGAACGCAAACGAAATCTGTATCATTGCGCTCTCACAGCCGAGAGAGCGAAAAAGCTAAAAATAGAATGTAATCTCAGCTTCGGCTCTATGAGGCAATTATGTTCTCTAAATAGCATCACCGACCGATGGAGGTGTTTTAGTTGCCAGTCCGGCCAGCTGTGCCCCTTTTCACAGCTAAATTTGTCAGTGACGCTATTAGAGCCTATTAAAGATAATCTTAGTTTGCTATATTAATTAATAAAATACAATAAATAAGAAAAAAGAAAGTAAGAAGATTGTTAATAAAGTAAAGAAATTTAAGCTAGATGTATAGAGTGTTAAGTAGATAAGACAGAGAGAAAAGTAATGGGAAATCACCGACACGGTAGGAGAAAATTTACAGCCTGTCCGGCAAGCTATGCCCCTGCTCATAGCTGGGAATGGTCAGTGACTTCCCGAAGGTATCCTGAAAGCAACGATTTTATTAGGGGTAGAGAAAGTTCTATAGAGAAAAGGTGATGCAAACTATTATAATTTTTACATAGCACGCGAAAAGGATTGTGCATAGCGTAGTCTGTTGTGCACGTAGACAGGAATAAGGGGCGGTAATTTCTCGTTGGTCTAGACGGAACAGAGAATTGAAGACGCCCTAACAGAAAAGGAGAACCTATATCGCCAATAATCAACTTATGTAAAGGGACAACACCAAGAATTGTCCTACGGTTGGTTAATGACGGAAGGTTAAGAAGAAGCAGCCTGCAGGAGTAGGATGGCAAACGAAGATTAGGGTCCCAATTTAAACCTCGTAAGGCAAAAAGCAGAAATTGCTTCTGAACAGATTCAATACGATCCTGGCTATTGTTATACTGCGGAGACCAGATGCAAGAGCAGTATTCAAGGATAGGGCGAACAAGAGAGATGTACAGAAGTTTCGTTATAAAAGGATCGTAAAACTCTTTAGACCATCGTTTAATGAATCCAAGTACACCTTTTGCCTCATTAACGATGGTATCTATGTGAAGATTGAAACAGAGTTTAGAATAAACGAGAAAGAAGGGCTATCTTCGGCATGCCGAAGATCTAATACCCTTTGCAGACCCAACCTTTTAATGCCGAGAAAATGGTTAAGGCCGAGTTTGGTCAAGGTATATTGATAAACAAAAAATATATTAATCAAAAACCGATGTAAATAAGATTTTGCAAAAATGAAGGGAGCATAGTGAAATCTTTAAATGCCGTGTTTAATCGAAAAATCATGAAAAACAAAAATTCTCCATACTAAATTAATTTTCGACCGATCGTTCCTATGGCAGCTATATGATATAGTGGTCCGATCTTAATAGGATTTTGGATATATATGAGGAGCATAGTTAAACTAATAAATGCCGAGTTTGGTCAAGATATCTTGAAAAACAAAATTTTTTCATACAAGATCCTACTTTTCGACAAATCGTTCCTATGGCAGCTATATGATATAGTGGTCTGATCTTAATAGGATTTTGGATATATATGAGGAGCATAGTAAAACTAATAAATGTCGAGTTTGGTCAAGATATCTTGATAAACAAAAGGTTTTTTCATACAAAAACTTAATTTTCGACCGATCGTTCCTATGGCAGCTATATGATATAGTGGTCCGATCCAGCTGGTTTTGACATATGTGCTGCGTGCAACAGAAATAGGGACTTCTGCAAAGTTTCATTAAGATAGCTTTAAAACTGAGGGACTAGTTCGCATAGAAACAGACAGACGGACAGACGGACAGACGGTCAGACGGACAGACGGACAGACGGACATGGCTATATCGACTCGGCTGTTGATGCTGATCAAGAATATATATACTTTATGGGGTCGGAGATGTCTCCTTCTATGCGTTACACATTTCACGACAAAATTATAATACCCTCTGCAAGGGTATAAAAAGAACGCCTAGATCCTTAACTGTTAGTATACGTTGCAAAGGGGTATTATCGATTGTATAACTGACAAGATAAGGTGTAGTACGATAAAATGTCATAAACATACACTTTGAACAATTCAGATGCAATTGATTAATCGAACACCAAAGTTGCATAACTTTCAAATCATCTTGAAGACGAGAGTGATGTAGGGGATCAATGAATGAAAGAATAAGTTTCACATCATCCGCATACATGAGTACACGGGCATGTGATATAACAGAGGGGAGATCATTTATAAAAAGAGTAAAGAGTAAAGGTCCAAGATGACTACCTTGAGGAACACCAGAAGTAACGTGAACCTGTTTAGAGGTAGTCTGCCTCAGCATTACTCTTTGGGTCCTACCTTTTAAATAAGAATTAATCCAAAGCAAAAGAGACGGAGGGAAACCTATTCGGTCAAGTTTAAAAAGTAAAATGTCATGGTGCACAGAGTCAAACGCCTTACTGAAGTCAGTATAAATGACATCAGTAAATTCAAGCAGATTGGTCGTAGTTGACCGATTCTTTACGAATCCATGTTGAACAGGGGAAACAACTGATTTGCAGAAATGCTGCAAATTCGAAGTGTTTATTTTTTCAAATAATTTAGGAATAGCGGACAGTTTTGCAATGCCCCTGTAATTTTGTATATCAGACTTTCCACCTTTCTTGTGGAGAGGAATGATATAAGATTCTTTCCAAAGAGATGGAAAGTCAGAAGATTCAAGAGATAGATTAAAAAGCTTTTGCAATGGATAAAGAAGGGAAGAACTACACTCCTTGAGTAGACAACTAGGAATATTGTCAGAATCAATCTATGTTTCTTAACATAGTTATTGCACTAGATGCGCCTTGTGTAAAAATTATTTAATTCTTAAATTTTCCTGTAAAATTTATCGTTAGTATCTAGAGTAATATATCATTTAAATAAAGCATGTATTTCATGGATAAAGCACAAGCAAGGATAAAGCGACGCAAAGCGTCGATCGTAAGTTTTAAACTTTTTCGCTCAATGTACTTCGAAAACGAAGCGACGCAAAGCACCATCGACCAGCTTTGCTGAAGGCAGGCTGGCGACTAACTTCGTTGCTCGTGTCAGCATCAGCAAGCCGCGACTTCGGCATTCGTTCGTCTGGTCTTTGGAGATCGAACAGTCAGTCGGCAGGCATGTCGTACGAAGCCTCAAAGGCCAGATGAAAGGCCAGGCTAGAAATTTTGCGTCGCATTCAAATGTATGGGCTCTACTCATCTTAGTGTTTATATTGCCTTTGGTACTACCCTATGTGTTATAAATCAAATAAATAAACCAATTTATACTGCCCACCAATATGAGCCACAATTTTAATGCAATTGACTTTTTGATAATCTACAAAAATTCTATGGCACAATAGATCAAGATCGCTTAAGAAATACGAAAGTTATTAAAGAAAACATGTGGTTATATGTATATATTTTGGCTGCCCACGTGTCAGCGGCAGGAAGCGCAAATTGCAAGAATTTCTGTATACGTGCCCATACACACATTAATGCGCGTCTTTATTGAATTCTATCAACAGCGTTGCAATTGCGATTGTATTGTTTTCTGTGCTGCTATTTGAACAGGTTTTTTTTTTTCTCATTTAGACTTAATTATTTGTGTGGCTTTTGAGTAGGGACGGCTTTTGAGTAGGGATAGCAGCACAGAAAACAATACATTCGCAATTGCAATGCTATTTATAGGATTCGAAGCAGACGCTCATGAATGGGTTTACACATGTATACAGAGATTCTTGGAATTTGCGCTTGCTGCTGCTAACACTTGCGCAGTCAAAACACATAACTTTTATGTGTTTCTTAACCGATCTTAATGAGATTTTCTACAGTATATCATATTGTACCATAAAATATTTGTGTATTCTCAAAAATTAAATTACATTAAAATTGTAGCTTAAATTGGTGGGCAATAAAAGTTTTGTTATTAACTTGTCAATGACCTTTAATTGTACTATACCTTATCTTTTTCAGTTTTCGACAATAATTCATCAGGTACCAGGTCTAGGTATGGCTACAAGGCATAAAGCGATGAGAATTTTAGAAGGGAGAGTATATTTATAATATATTTTTATACCCTAAACCCATTAAAAATGTGTAAAAGGGGTATAATGTATTTGTGCAAATGTATGTAACAGGAAGAAAGCTGCATCTCCGACCCCTTAAAGAATATTCTTGATCAGCCATGTCCGTCTATATGTCTCTCCGTCCGCCGTGCGTCCGTATGTATGAACGCAAGGATCTCGGAACCCATTAGAGCTAAAATTGAAATTTAGCTGAAATTCTAGCTGTAGTTCCTCCTAGCTCCCGCGCAGATCTAGTTTGTTTCCGTTAATCGATAACTTACTTCGTTTCCAAGCAATCGATAAAAATCGATATCGAAATCCTGTTTTTTGTGCGAATTGGGTAAATAATAAGAGCTAGGGTCACCAAACTTCATATATGTAGCTTTTAGAATAGTATATATGTATCATGTATCTTTCATTTTATAGCTTTCAGCACCTCCACGGTACTACCAAAGACGATATAAACACTAAGATAAGTAACGCCATACAACAAAATGTATCTATGCTGCTTGATTTTTTGGAAATTGAGAACGCAAACGAAATCTGTATCATTGCGCTCTCACAGCCGAGAGAGCGAAAAAGCTAAAAATAGAATGTAATCTCAGCTTCGGCTCTATGAGGCAATTATGTTCTCTAAATAGCATCACCGACCGATGGAGGTGTTTTAGTTGCCAGTCCGGCCAGCTGTGCCCCTTTTCACAGCTAAATTTGTCAGTGACGCTATTAGAGCCTATTAAAGATAATCTTAGTTTGCTATATTAATTAATAAAATACAATAAATAAGAAAAAAGAAAGTAAGAAGATTGTTAATAAAGTAAAGAAATTTAAGCTAGATGTATAGAGTGTTAAGTAGATAGGACAGAGAGAAAAGTAATGGGAAATCACCGACACGGTAGGAGAAAATTTACAGCCTGTCCGGCAAGCTATGCCCCTGCTCATAGCTGGGAATGGTCAGTGACTTCCCGAAGGTATCCTGAAAGCAACGATTTTATTAGGGGTAGAGAAAGTTCTATAGAGAAAAGGTGATGCAAACTATTATAATTTTTACATAGCACGCGAAAAGGATTGTGCATAGCGTAGTCTGTTGTGCACGTAGACAGGAATAAGGGGCGGTAATTTCTCGTTGGTCTAGACGGAACAGAGAATTGAAGACGCCCTAACAGAAAAGGAGAACCTATATCGCCAATAATCAACTTATGTAAAGGGACAACACCAAGAATTGTCCTACGGTTGGTTAATGACGGAAGGTTAAGAAGAAGCAGCCTGCAGGAGTAGGATGGCAAACGAAGATTAGGGTCCCAATTTAAACCTCGTAAGGCAAAAAGCAGAAATTGCTTCTGAACAGATTCAATACGATCCTGGCTATTGTTATACTGCGGAGACCAGATGCAAGAGCAGTATTCAAGGATAGGGCGAACAAGAGAGATGTACAGAAGTTTCGTTATAAAAGGATCGTAAAACTCTTTAGACCATCGTTTAATGAATCCAAGTACACCTTTTGCCTCATTAACGATGGTATCTATGTGAAGATTGAAACAGAGTTTAGAATAAACGAGAAAGAAGGGCTATCTTCGGCATGCCGAAGATCTAATACCCTTGCAGACCCAACCTTTTAATGCCGAGAAAATGGTTAAGGCCGAGTTTGGTCAAGGTATATTGATAAACAAAAAATATATTAATCAAAAACCGATGTAAATAAGATTTTGCAAAAATGAAGGGAGCATAGTGAAATTTTTAAATGCCGTGTTTAATCGAAAAATCATGAAAAACTAAAATTCTCCATACTAAATTAATTATATGATATAGTGGTCCGATCTTAATAGGATTTTGCATATATATGAGGAGCATAGTTAAACTAATAAATGCCGAGTTTGGTCGAGATATCTTGAAAAACAAAATTTTTTTCATACAAGATCCTACTTTTCGACAAATCGTTCCTATGGCAGCTATATGATATAGTGGTCTGATCTTAATAGGATTTTGGATATATATGAGGAGCATAGTAAAACTAATAAATGTCGAGTTTGGTCAAGATATCTTGATAAACAAAAGGTTTTTTCATACAAAAACTTAATTTTCGACCGATCGTTCCTATGGCAGCTATATGCTATAGTGGTCCGATCCAGCTGGTTTTGACATATGTGCTGCGTGCAACAGAAATAGGGACTTCTGCAAAGTTTCATTAAGATAGCTTTAAAACTGAGGGACTAGTTCGCATAGAAACAGACAGACGGACAGACGGTCAGACGGACAGACGGACAGACGGACATGGCTATATCGACTCGGCTGTTGATGCTGATCAAGAATATATATTCTTTATGGGGTCGGAGATGTCTCCTTCTATGCGTTACACATTTCACGACAAAATTATAATACCCTCTGCAAGGGTATAAAAAGAACGCCTAGATCCTTAACTGTTAGTATACGTTGCAAAGGGGTATTATCGATTGTATAACTGACAAGATAAGGTGTAGTACGATAAAATGTCATAAACATACACTTTGAACAATTCAGATGCAATTGATTAATCGAACACCAAAGTTGCATAACTTTCAAATCATCTTGAAGACGAGAGGGATGTAGGGGATCAATGAATGAAAGAATAAGTTTCACATCATCCGCATACATGAGTACACGGGCATGTGATATAACAGAGGGGAGATCATTTATAAAAAGAGTAAAGAGTAAAGGTCCAAGATGACTACCTTGAGGAACACCAGAAGTAACGTGAACCTGTTTAGAGGTAGTCTGCCTCAGCATTACTCTTTGGGTCCTACCTTTTAAATAAGAATTAATCCAAAGCAAAAGAGACGGAGGGAAACCTATTCGGTCAAGTTTAAAAAGTAAAATGTCATGGTGCACAGAGTCAAACGCCTTACTGAAGTCAGTATAAATGACATCAGTAAATTCAAGCAGATTGGTCGTAGTTGACTGATTCTTTACGAATCTATGTTGAACAGGGGAAACAACTGATTTGCAGAAATGCTGCAAATTCGAAGTGATTATTTTTTCAAATAATTTAGGAATAGCGGACAGTTTTGCAATGCCCCTGTAATTTTGTATATCAGACTTTCCACCTTTCTTGTGGAGAGGAATGATATAAGATTCTTTCCAAAGAGATGGAAAGACAGAAGATTCAAGAGATAGATTAAAAAGCTTTTGCAATGGATAAAGAAGGGAATAACTACACTCCTTGAGTAGACAACTAGGAATATTGTCAGAATCAATCTATGTTTCTTACCATAGTTATTGCACTAGATGCGCCTTGTGTAAAAATTATTTAATTCTTAAATTTTCCTGTAAAATTTATCGTTAGTATCTAGAGTAATATATCATTTAAATAAAGCATGTATTTCATGGATAAAGCACAAGCAAGGATAAAGCGACGCAAAGCGTCGATCGTAAGTTTTAAACTTTTTCGCTCAATGTACTTCGAAAACGAAGCGACGCAAAGCACCATCGACCAGCTTTGCTGAAGGCAGGCTGGCGACTAACTTCGTTGCTCGTGTCAGCATCAGCAAGCCGCGACTTCGGCATTCGTTCGTGTGGTCTTTGGAGATCGAACAGTCAGTCGGCGGCATGTCGTACAAGCCTCAAAGGCCAGATGAAAGGCCAGGCTAGAAATTTTGCGTCGCATTCAAATGTATGGGCTCTACTCATCTTAGTGTTTATATTGCCTTTGGTACTACCCTATGTGTTATAAATCAAATAAATAAACCAATTTATACTGCCCACCAATATGAGCCACAATTTTAATGCAATTGACTTTTTGATAATCTACAAAAATTCTATGGCACAATAGATCAAGATCGCTTAAGAAATACGAAAGTTATTAAAGAAAACATGTGGTTATATGTATATATTTTGGCTGCCCACGTGTCAGCGGCAGGAAGCGCAAATTGCAAGAATTTCTGTATACGTGCCCATACACACATTAATGCGCGTCTTTATTGAATTCTATCAACAGCGTTGCAATTGCGATTGTATTGTTTTCTGTGCTGCTATTTGAACAGGTTTTTTTTTTTCTCATTTAGACTTAATTATTTGTGTGGCTTTTGAGTAGGGACGGCGACAATTAGTGAGGTCTGTTTGCGAGCTCGAACCCTACCGAGGAAACTATTTTTTTTTTAAATTTACTTTTATGACTGCTTAAGCAAACGAGCGCGTAGCGCGAGCTGTATTTGGTGTAGGTAAAATAGGTTTCGGGTTGCCCCTATTCAGGCACTCCAGACTGCTCTTACTTGTTATTAATAATATTTTATTTATTAATTGAGTAGTTAGGGGTTGTTATTAGCGGAAGTGGTTTGCTTACATATTTATCAAGGTCAAGTTGGTTTACATTTTTTATCAAGGTCAAGAGTTTGTTTACGTTTGGCCGGAAGTGATTTGTTTAAATTTATTGTGCAGGTCAATATAAATTGTTAAAGTTTTGGCGGGTGGTGGGGCTTGTTTTTATACCCTGAACCCAGGAGCATCTCCAACCCCATAAGGAATACATACTCTTGATCAGCATCAATAGCCGAGTCGATCTAGCCATGTCCGTCTGTCTGTCCGTCCGTCTCAGAACCTATAAGAGCTAGAGATTTTCTCAGTGCTATAAGAATTGCAAATGGCAATTTGCACAAAATCCGAGACGATTTTATAATTTTGAAAACTTAAAGCGTAAATCTTCAATATTTCCATCTTCATTTTATCTTGGTTGGATAAAGCTAGCAATTATTCTGATGCTGCTAACCTCTTTGCTCATTTGCTGCAATCAATTTACTCTTCTATCTATCGTAATAATAAGTTTACCATTACAGTATGACTTCTTGTAGCTCTATACTTCCTCCCATTTATTCCCATTCCTCTCTCCTTTCTGCTTTAAACTCTTTAGAGCCCTCTGCCTCGCTGGGCCTGAAAATACTCAAGGAGAGTAGTGCAACCCTTCTTCGCCCATTGCTTAAGCTTTTTTTTTTATCTATTTCTTAAATCTTCTGCCTTCCCATCTCTTTAGAAAGAATCTTATATTATTCCCCTCTACAAAAAAGTAAGACGTTTGACGTTTGCCCCTGTGCACCATGCTCTTACTCTTTAAATTTTACCGTTTAGGTTTCCCTCCATTTTTTTGCTTTGGATTTCTTCTTATTTTAAAGGTAGGACCCAAAGAGTAATGCTGAGGCAGACTACCTCATAATAAGTTCACGTTACTTTTGGTGTTCCTCAAGCACCTCTTTACTCTTATACTCTTTACTCTTTATATAAATTATCTCCCCTCGTTATATCACATGTCCGTGTACTTGTGTGTGCGGACGATGTGAAACTTTTTCTTTCATTCATTGATCCCCTACATCACTCTCGTCTTCAAGATGATTTGAAAGTTATGCATCTTTGGTGTTCGATCAATCAATTGAAGCCGAATTGTTCAAAGTGTATGTATATGACCTTCATTCGTAATATACCTTATCTAGTCAGTTATACAATCGACAATAATCCATTGCAACGTACGGCGTTCTTTTTATACCTTCCGAGAGAGTTTTTTATTTTTTGCGCTTTAATCCTGCTTTTTATTTTTAAATTTTGCATTTCTTGTGCTTTATACAATTATTCATCAATTATTCTAATGCTGCCAAACTCTTTGCTAATTTTTTGCAATCAACTTACTCCTCTGTCCGTCGTAATAATAATTCTTACCCTTATAATTTGACTTCCTCTAGCTCTACACTTCCTCCTATTATTTCCCATTCCTCTCTCCTCTCTGCTATAAACTTATTCGAGTCCTCTGAATCGCTGGGCCTCAAAATATTTGTAATTTTCCATTCAAGCAGTGTAGTGCAGCCCTTTTTCATCCATTGCTTTTTTCTCTATCCCTTGAATCTTCTGCCATTCCATCTCTTTAGAAAGATTATATATTATTCCACTATACAAAAAGGTGGAAAGTCTGAAATAAAAAATTACAGGGGTATTGCAAAACTGTTCGCTATCCCTAAATTATTTGAAAACAAGTAAGAGGTTCTAGTCTGGAGCTGAACCCTCTTTGAGGTGGTAGCGGGGAGGTGACGATAGATCTTAAATGAAAGATACTTGACATATTTATAATATTCTAAAAGCAACATATCATGTTTGGTGACTCTAGCTTTAATTATCGATCTGCACAGGCACTAGGAGCACCTACATCTAAAATTTCTCTCTACCTCTTATAGGTTCTGAGATCCTTGCGTTCATACATACGGACGGACGGACGGACAGATAGACGGATATGGCCAGATCGACTCGGCTATTGATGCTGATCAAGAATATATATACTTTATGGGGCTGGAGATTTTTCCTTCTGCCTGTTACATACATTTGCATTTTGCACAAATACAATATACCCAATTTTTTACCCATTTTTTATGGGTTCAGGGTATAAAAAGTAAGAGGTTCTAGTCTGGAGCTCCCGACTGGGGAATACCCTGTACCCCCTTATTCCAAATGAAGCGCTACGCTCTCTTTTGCTTAAGAAGTAATAAAAATAAATTTAAAAAGAAAAGTTCCCTTGGCAGGGTTCGAATTCGCAACTCAACACATAACTTGCCGCTCAGAAAAAAAACAAGTAAGAGGTTATAGTCGGTTGCTCCCGGCTAGGGAATACCCTATCCCAACACCAAATGCACCACGCACTACGCGGTCGTTTGAAGTAATAAAGATAAATAAAAAAAAAGTTCACTTGGCAGGGTTCGAACTCGCGACTGACCGCATTACATGCTGCCGACTCTACTCAACAGCCAAAGCAGCAAAAAAAAAAAATAGTTTCCTCGGTAGAGCTCGAACTCTCGATACATTCGCAATTGCAATGGTATTTATAGGATTCGAAGCAGACGCTCATGAATGTGTTTACACATGTATACAGAGATTCTTGGAATTTGCGCCTGCTGCTGCTAACACTTAAGCAGTCAAAACACATAACTTTTGTGTGTTTCTTAACCGATCTTAATGATATTTTCTACAGTATATCATATTGTACCATAAAATATTTGTGTATTCTCAAAAATTAAATTACATTAAAATTGTAGCTTAAATTGGGGGGCAATAAAAGTTTTGTTATTAACTTGTCAATGACCTTTAGTTGTACTATACCTTATCTTTTTCAGTTTTCGACAATAATCCATCAGGTACCAGGTCTAGGTATGGCTACAAGGCATAAAGCGATGAGAATTTTAGAAGGGAGAGTATATTTATAATATATTTTTATACCCTAAACCCATTAAAAATGTGTAAAAGGGGTATAATGTATTTGTGCAAATGTATGTAACAGGAAGAAAGCTGCATCTCCGACCCCTTAAAGAATATTCTTGATCAGCCATGTCCGTCTGTGTGTCTGTCCGTCCGTATGTATGAACGCAAGGATCTCGGAACCCATTAGAGCTAAAATGGAAATTTAGCTGAAATTCTAGCCGTAGTTCCTCCTAGTTCCCGCGCAGATCTAGTTTGTTTCCGTTAATCGATAACTTACTTCGTTTCCAAGCAATCGATAAAAATCGATATCGAAATCCTGTTTTTTGTGCGAATTGGGTAAATAATAAGAGCTAGGGTCACCAAACTTGATATGTAGCTTCTAGAATAGTATATATGTATCATGTATCTTTCATTTTATAGCTTTCAGCACCTCCACGGTACTACCAAAGACGATATAAACACTAAGATAAGTAACGCCATACAACAAAATGTATCTATGCTGCTTGATTTTTTGGAAATTGAGAACGCAAACGAAATCTGTATCATTGCGCTCTCACAGCCGAGAGAGCGAAAAAGCTAAAAATAGAATGTAATCTCAGCTTCGGCTCTTAAGGCAATTATGTTTGCAAGCAATTATGTTTGTATGCGTGTGAATACACATACATAACAGCATATTTGAATGTGTTCCTATTCACTGCCCTAGCAAAGTCTTTGGCTGGCAAAGAAATAAATTTTCTTAGTTTTCCAGCGCTGATCATGAACAATCCCAAATTTGTATTCACATATGAATGCATGTTGTGTACTGAGGTTGGCTCAGTAGAAAAAATGTATTTTTAAGTCGATGCCAATAATTATATAACTTCTTTAAATTAAATTATTAATTAAATTATTATTTTTAGGTAATAAAAAATAAATTAAGAAATAAAAGTGTAAGTTCTTATTTAATTATTTATTATTCGAATTATAAAGTACAAAGTCACCGCTAACTAAATATTGGGTCCAAATTCATATTTATTTATACAAATAAATATTTGATATGTATTTTTTAGCACTCTTTTATTTCTTAACGGGGAAATAAAAAATAATAAGTTTAATTTAAAGAAATTATATAAATATTTGAATCGACTTAAAAGTAACATATTTTCTACGGAGTCAACTTCAGTACACAACATGCATTTATATGTGAATACTTACGAGGTTTAAATTGGGACCCTAATCTTCGGTTGCCATCTTACTCCAGCAGACAGCTTCTTCTTAATCTTCCGTCGTTAATCAACCGTAGGACAATTCTCGGTGTTGTCTTCCTATATAAGTTGATTGTTGGCGATATAGATTCTCCTTTTCTGTTAGGGCGTCTTCAATTCTCTGTTCCGTCCAGACCAACTAGAAATTATTGTCCCTTATTCCTATTTAAGTGCACAACAGACTACGCTATGAACAATCCTTTTCGCGTGCTATGTACAAATTATAATAGTTTACATCACGTTTTCTCTACCGAACTTTCTCTACCCCTAATAAAATCGTTGCTTTCAGGATACCTTCGGGAAGTTACTGACCATTACCAGCTATGCGCAGGGGCATAGCTAGCCGGACAGGCTATAAATTTTCCCCCACCGGGTCGGTGATTTCCCATTACTATCTCTCTATCCTATCTACATAACCTTCTATATATCTTGTTTAATTCCTTTACTTTAATAACTTCTCTCTTTATTATTCCCAATCTATTGTATTTTCTTAATTAACATAGTAAATTAAGATTGTTTTTAAATTTTACTAAAGAACACTATTTTCACTACTAACACTCTTCTTCTTAGCTGTAGGCTCTAATGGCGTCACTGACAACATTAGCTGTCAAAGGGGCCACAACTGGCCGGACTTGCAAATATAACACCTCCATCGGTTGGTGATGCTATTAGAGAATTGTGTACTCTAACTAGGCTTTTAGCATTAAATTTTATTATATATGTAAATTGTATTAAATAATTAGGAAGACACTCGTTTTTTCGACCAATAATAAATAAATAAAAAAAAAATAATAAAATAAAAAAATAAATATTTGGAGTAGGTCATGCATGATCAGCGCTAGAAAACTAACAAAAATAATTTCTTGCCAGCTAAAGCCAGAGCAGTGATTAACAACACATCATATTTTAAAGTTCTTATACATGCATAAATCACGCATACAAACAAAGGTGCTCGCACGCCATTGTCTGAGACAAGAACTTCTCTCGAGCGTACACTGTCCAAAAAAAAAAGTGAAATCAATTTATGTGTGCTATTTTCTTAACATAGTTATTGCACAAGATGCGCCTTGTGTAAAAATTATTTAATTCTTAAATTTTCCTGTAAAATTTATCGTTAGTATCTAGAGTAATATATCATTTAAATAAAGCATGCATTTCATGGATAAAGCACAAGCAAGGATAAAGCGACGCAAAGCGTCGATCGTAAGTTTTAAACTTTTTCGCTCAATGTACTTCGAAAACGAAGCGACGCAAAGCACCATCGACCAGCTTTGCTGAAGGCAGGCTGGCGACTAACTTCGTTGCTCGTGTCAGCATCAGCAAGCCGCGACTTCGGCAAGCCTCAAAGGCCAGATGAAAGGCCAGGCTAGAAATTTTGCGTCGCATTCAAATGTATGGGCTCTACTCATCTTAGTGTTTATATTGTCTTTGGTACTACCCTATGTGTTATAAATCAAATAAATAAACCAATTTATACTGCCCACTAATATGAGCAACAATTTTAATGCAATTGACTTTTTGATAATCTACAAAAATTCTATGGCACAATAGATCAAGATCGCTTAAGAAATACGAAAGTTATTAAAGAAAACATGTGGTTATATGTATATATTTTGGCTGCCCACGTGTCAGCGGCAGGAAGCGCAAATTGCAAGAATTTCGGTATACGTGCCCATACACACATTAATGCGCGTCTTTATTGAATTCTATCAACAGCGTTGCAATTGCGATTGTATTGTTTTCTGTGCTGCTATTTGAACAGGTTTTTTTTTTTCTCATTTAGACTTAATTATTTGTGTGGCTTTTGAGTAGGGACGGCGGCAATTAGTGTGGTCTGTTTGCGAGCTCGAACCCTACCGAGGGAATTATTTTTTTTTTAATTTACTTTTATGACTGCTTAAGCAAACGAGCGCGTAGCGCGAGCTGTATTTGGTGTAGGTAAAATAGGGTTCGGGTTGCCCCTATTCAGGCACTCCAGACTGCTCTTACTTGTTATTAATAATATTTTATTTATTAATTGAGTAGTTAGGGGTTGTTATTAGCGGAAGTGGTTTGCTTACATATTTATCAAGGTCAAGTTGGTTTACATTTTTTATCAAGGTCAAGAGTTTGTTTACGTTTGGCCGGAAGTGATTTGTTTAAATTTATTGTGCAGGACAATATAAATTGTTTAAGTTTTGGCGGGTGGTGGGGCTTGTTTTTATACCCTGAACCTAGGAGCATCTCCAACCCCATAAGGAATACATACTCTTGATCAGCATCAATAGCCGAGTCGATCTAGCCATGTCCGTCTGTCTGTCCGTCCGTCTCAGAACCTATAAGAGCTAGAGATTTTCTCAGTGCTATAAGAATTGCAAATGGCAATTTGCACAAAATCCGAGACGATTTTATAATTTTGAAAACTTAAAGCGTAAATCTTCAATATTTCCATCTTCATTTTATCTTGGATGGATAAAGCTAGCAATTATTCTGATGCTGCTAACCTCTTTGCTCATTTGCTGCAATCAATTTACTCTTCTATCTATCATAATAATAATTCTTACCATTACAATATGACTTCCTGTAGCTCTATACTTCCTCTTTAAACTTTTTAGAGCCCTCTGCCTCGTTGGGCCTGAAAATACTCCTAGCTGTCTTTTCAAGGAGAGTTGTGCAACCCTTCTTCGCCCTTCATTCGTACTATACCTTATCTTGTCAGTTATACAATCGACAATAATCCATTGCAACGTACGGCGTTCTTTTTATACCTTCCGAGAGAGTTTTATATTTTTTGCGCTTTAATCCTGCTTTTTATTTTTAAATTTTGCATTTCTTGTGCTTTATACAATTATTAATCTATTATTCTAATGCTGCCAAACTCTTTGCTAATTTTCTGCAATCAACTTACTCCTCTATCCGTCGTAATATTAATTCTTACCCTTATAATTTGACTTCCTCTAGCTCTACACTTCCTCCTATTATTTCCCATTCCTCTCTCCTCTCTGCTATAAACTTATTAGAGTCCTCTGAATCTCTGGGCCTCAAAATATTTGTAATTGTCCATTCAAGCAGTGTAGTGCAGCCCTTTTTCATCCATTGCTGTTTTCTCTATCCCTTGAATCTTCTGCCATTCCATCTCTTTAGAAAGATTATATATTATTCCACTATACAAAAAGGTGGAAAGTCTGATATAAAAAATTACAGGGGTATTGCAAAACTGTTCGCTATCCCTAAATTATTTGAAAACAAGTAAGAGGTTCTAGTCTGGAGTTGAACCCTCTTTGAGGTGGTAGCGGGGATGTGACGATAGATCTTAAATGAAAGATACTTGACATATTTATAGTATTCTAGAAGCAACATATCATGTTTGGTGACTCTAGCTTTAATTATCGATCTGCGCAGGCACTAGGAGAACCTACATCTAAAATTTCTCTCTACCTCTTATAGGTTCTGAGATCCTTGCGTTCATACATACGGACGGACGGACGGACAGATAGACGGACATGGCCAGATCGACTCGGCTATTGATGCTGATCAAGAATATATATACTTTATGGGGTTGGAGATGCTTCGTTCTGCCTGTTTGCATTTTGCACAAATACAATATACCCCTTTTACCCATTTTTAATGGATTCAGGGTATAAAAAGTAAGAGGTTCTAGTCTGGAGCTCCCGACTGGGGAATACCCTGTACCCCCTTATTCCAAATGCAGCGCTACGCGCTCTTTTGCTTAAGAAGTAATAAAAATAAATTTAAAAAAAAAGTTCCCTTGGCAGGGTTCGAACTCGCAACTCAAAAAAAAAAACAAGTAAGAGGTTATAGTCGGTAGCTCCCGGCTAGGGAATACCCTATCCCAACACCAAATGCACCACGCACTACGCGGTCGTTTGAAGTAATAAAGATAAATAAAAAAAAAAGTTCACTTGGCAGGGTTCGAACTCGCGACTGACCGCATTACATGCTGCCGACTCTACTCAACAGCCACAGCAGCCAAAAAAAAAAATAGTTTCCTCGGTAGAGCTCGAACTCTCGATTCCAAAAAAAAAAACTAATTCTAATAGCAGCACAGAAAACAATACATTCGCAATTGCAATGCTATTTATAGGATTCGAAGCAGACGCTCATGAATGGGTTTACACATGCATACAGAGATTCTTGGAATTTGCGCTTGCTGCTGCTAACACTTACGCAGTCAAAACACATAACTTTTGTGTGTTTCTTAACCGATCTTAATGAGATTTTCTACAGTATATCATATTGTACCATAAAATATTTGTGTATTCTCAAAAATTAAATTACATTAAAATTGTAGCTTAAATTGGTGGGCAATAAAAGTTTTGTTATTAACTTGTCAATGACCTTTAATTGTACTATACCTTATCTTTTTCAGTTTTCGACCAGCTCTAGGTATGGCTACAAGGCATAAAGCGATGAGAATTTTAGAAGGGAGAGTATATTTATAATATATTTTTATACCCTAAACCCATTAAAAATGTGTAAAAGGGGTATAATGTATTTGTGTGAATGTATGTAACAGGAAGAAAGCTGCATCTCCGACCCCTTAAATAATATTCTTGATCAGCCATGTCCGTCTGTGTGTCTGTCCGTCCGTCGTCCGTCCGTATGTATGAACGCAAGGATCTCGGAACCCATTAGAGCTAAAATGGAAATTTAGCTGAAATTCTAGCCGTAGTTCCTCCTAGTTGCCGCGCAGATCTAGTTTGTTTCCGTTAATCGATAACTTACTTCGTTTCCAAGCAATCGATAAAAATCGATATCGAAATCCTGTTTTTTGTGCGAATTGGGTAAATAATAAGAGCTAGGGTCACCAAACTTTATATGTAGCTTCTAGAATAGTATATATGCATCATGTATCTTTCATTTTATAGCTGTCAGCACCTCCACGGTACTACCAAAGACGATATAAACACTAAGATAAGTAACGCCATACAACAAAATGTATCTATGCTGCTTGATTTTTTGGAAATTGAGAACGCAAACGAAATCTGTATCATTGCGCTCTCACAGCCGAGAGAGCGAAAAAGCTAAAAATAGAATGTAATCTCAGCTTCGGCTCTATGAGGCAATTATGTTTGCAAGCAATTATGTTTGTATGCGTGTGAATACACATACATAACAGCATATTTGAATATGTTCCTATTCACTGCCCTAGCAAAGTCTTTGGCTGGCAAAGAAATACATTTTCTTAGTTTTCCAGCGCTGATCATGAACAATCCCAAATTTGTATTCACATATGAATGCATTTTGTGTACTGAGGTTGGCTCAGTAGAAAAAATGTATTTTTAAGTCGATGCCAATAATTATATAACTTCTTTAAATTAAATTATTAATTAAATTATTATTTTTAGGTAATAAAAAATAAATTAAGAAATAAAAGTGTAAGTTCTTATTTAATTATTTATTATTCGAATTATAAAGTACAAAGTCACCGCTAACTAAATATTGGGTCCAAATTCATATTTATTTATACAAATAAATATTTGATATGTATTTTTTAGCACTCTTTTATTTCTTAACGGGGAAATAAAAAATTTTAAGTTTAATTTAAAGAAATTATATAAATATTTGAATCGACTTAAAGTAACATATTTTCTACGGAGTCAACTTCAGTACACAACATGCATTCATATGTGAATACTTACGAGGTTTAAATTGGGACCCTAATCTTCGGTTGCCATCTTACTCCAGCAGATAGCTTCTTCTTAATCTTCCGTCGTTAATCAACCGTAGGACAATTCTCGGTGTTGTCTTCCTATATAAGTTGATTGTTGGCGATATAGATTCTCCTTTTCTGTTAGGGCGTCTTCAATTCTCTGTTCCGTCCAGACCAACTAGAAATTATTGTCCCTTATTCCTATTTAAGTGCACAACAGACTACGCTATGAACAATCCTTTTCGCGTGCTATGTAAAAATTATAATAGTTTACATCACGTTTTCTCTACCGAACTTTCTCTACCCCTAATAAAATCGTTGCTTTCAGGATACCTTCGGGAAGTCACTGACCATTACCAGCTCTGAGCAGGGGCATAGCTAGCCGGACAGGCTATAAATTTTCCCCCACCGGGTCGGTGATTTCCCATTACTATCTCTCTATCCTATCTACATAACCTTCTATATATCTTGTTTAATTCCTTTACTTTAATAACTTCTCTCTTTATTATTCCCAATCTATTGTATTTTCTTAATTAACATAGTAAATTAAGATTGTTTTTAAATTTTACTAAAGAACACTATTTTCACTACTAACACTCTTCTTCTTAGCTGTAGGCTCTAATGGCGACACTGACAACATTAGCTGTCAAAAGGGCCACAACTGGCCGGACTTGCAAATAAAACACCTCCATCGGTTGGTGATGCTATTAGAGAATTGTGTACTCTAACTAGGCTTTTAGCATTAAATTTTATTATATATGTAAATTGTATTAAATAATTAGGAAGACACTCGTTTTGTCGACCAATAATAAATAAATAAAAAAAAAAATAATAAAATAAAAAAAATATATATTTGGAGTAGGTCATGCATGATCAGCGCTAGAAAACTAACAAAAATGATTTCTTGCCAGCTAAAGCCAGAGCAGTGAATAACAACACATATATACATATTTTAAAGTTCTTATACATGCATAAATCACGCATACAAACAAAGGTGCCCGCACGCCATTGTCTGAGACAAGAACTTCTCTCGAGCGTACACTGTCCAAAAAAAAAAGTGAAATCAATCTAGTGTGCTATTTTCTTAACATAGTTATTGCACAAGATGCGCCTTGTGTAAAAATTATTTAATTCTTAAATTTTCCTGTAAAATTAATCGTTAGTACCTAGAGTAATATATCATTTAAATAATGCATGCATTTCATGGATAAAGCACAAGCACTTTGCGTCGATCGTAAGTTTTATACTTTTTCGCTCAATGTACTTCGAAAACGAAGCGACGCAAAGCACCATCGACCAGCTTTGCTGAAGGCAGGCTGGCGACTAACTTCGTTGCTCGTGTCAGTATCAGCAAGCCGCGACTTCGGCATTCGTTCGTCTGGTCTTTGGAGATCGAACAGTCAGTCGGCAGGCATGTCGTACGTAGCCTCAAAGGCCAGATGAAAAGCCAGGCTAGAAATTTTGCGTCGCATTCAAATGTATGGGCTCTACTCATCTTAGTGTTTATATTGTCTTTGGTACTACCACAAAGATATAAATCAAATAAATAAACCAATTTATACTGCCCACTGATATGAGCAACAATTTTTTTTTAATTTTTTATAGATTCAAGGTCTTCTGCCTTTCCATTTCTTTAGAAAGATTATATATTATTCCACTCTACAAAAAGGTGGAAAGTCTAAAATAAAAAATTACAGGGGCATTGCGAAACTGTTTGAAATTATTATTATTATTATTTATTATTATTTGAAAAAAAGTAAGAGGTTCTAGTCTGGAGCTCCCGACTGGGGAATACCCTGTACCCCCTTATTCCAAATGCAGCGATACGCGCTCTTTTGCTTAAGAAGTAATAGAAATAAATTTAAAAATTAAGTTCCCTTGGCAGGGTTTGAACTCGCAACTCACCACATAACTTGCTGCTCAAAAAAAAAAACAAGTAAGAGGTTATAGTCGTTAGCTCCCGACTAGGGAGTACCCTATTCCAACACTAAATGGATTCGAAGCAGACGCTCATGAATGTGTGTACACATGTATACAGAGATTCTTGGAATTTGCGCTTGCTGCTGCTAACACTTTCGCAGTCAAAACACATAACTTTTGTGTGTTTCTTAACCGATCTTAATGAGATTTTTGTACAGTATATCATATTGTACCATAGAATAATTGTGTATTCTCAAAAATTAAATTACCTTAAAATTTAAGCTTAAATTGGTGGGCAATAAAAGTTTTGTTATTAACTTGTCAATGACTTTTAATTGTACTATACCTTATCTTTTTCAGTTTTCGACAATAATCCATCAGGTACCAGGTCTAGGTATGGCTACAAGGCATAAAGCGATGAGAATTTTAGAAGGGAGAGTATATTTATAATATATTTTTATACCCTAAACCCATTAAAAATGTGTAAAAGGGGTATAATGTATTTGTGCAAATGTATTTAACAGGAAGAAGGCAGCATCTCCGACCCCTTAAATAATATTCTTGATCAGCCATGTCCGTCTGTGTGTCTGTCCGTCCGTCGTCCGTCCGTATGTATGAACGCAAGGATCTCGGAACCCATTAGAACTAAAAACTAGAAATGTAGCTGAAATTCTAGCCGTAGTTCCTCCTAGTTCCCGCGCTGATCGAGTTTGTTTCCGATAAACGATAACTGGCCCCGTTTCCAAGTAATCGATAAAAATGTATATCGCAATGCCGATTTTTAAGCAATTTTGGTAAATAATAAGAGCTAGAGTCACCAAACTTGACATGTAGCTCCTAGAAAAGTATATATATATCGATTATCTTTCATTTTATACCTATCGCCACCTCCCCGCTACTCTCTATCTATAAGCGCGCGCTGTATTTGGTGTTGGATTATGAGGGTTCAGGGTATCCCCTAGTCGGGAGCTCCCAACTAGAACCTCTTACTTGTTAATAATATTTTCTTTATTAATTGAGTAGTTAGGGGTTGTTATTAGCGGAAGTGGTTTGCTTACATATTTATCAAGGTCAAGTTTGTTTACATTTTTTATCAAGGTCAAGAGTTTGTTTACGTTTGGCCGGAAGTGATTTGTTTAAATTTATTGTGCAGGTCAATATAAATTGTTTAAGTTTTGGCGGGAGGTGGGGCTTGTTTTTATACTCTGAACCCAGGAGCACTCCAACCCCATAAGGAATACATACTCTTGATCGGCATCAATAGCCGAGTCGATCTAGCCATGTCCGTCTGTCTGTCCGTCCGTCTCAGAACCTATAAGAGCTAGAGATTTTCTCAGTGCTATAAGAATTGCAAATGGCAATTTGCACAAAATCCGAGACGATTTTATAATTTTGAAAACTTAAAGCGTAAATCTTCAATATTTCCATCTTCATTTTATCTTGGATGGATAAAGCTATTAATTATTCTGATGCTGCTAACCTCTTCGCTCATTTGCTGCAATCAATTTACTCTTCTATCTATCGTAATAATAATTCTTACCATAATAATATGACTTCCTGTAGCTCTATACTTCCTCCCATTATTTCCCATTCCTCTCTCCTTTCTGCTTTAAACTCTTTAGAGTCCTCTGACTCGCTGGGCCTGAAAATACTCCTAGGTGTCTTTTGAAGGAGAGTAGTGCAACCCTTCTTCGCCCATTGCTTAAGCTTTTTTATCTATCCCTTGAATCTTCTGCCGTTCCATCTCTTTAGAAAGAATCTTATATTATTCCCCTCTACAAAAAAGTATGACGTTTGACGTTTGCCTCTGTGCACCATGCTCTTTTACTCTTTAAATTTTACCGTTTAGGTTTCCCTCCATTTCTTTTGCTTTGGATTTCTTCTTATTTTAAAGGTAGGACCCAAAGAGTAATGCTGAGGCAGACTACCTCATAATAAGTTCACGTTACTTTTGGTGTTCATCCTCTACTCTTTACTCTTTATATAAATGACGTCCCCTCTGTTATATCACATGCCCGTGTACTTGTGAGCGCGGACGATGTGAAACTTTTTCATTCATTCATTGATTCTCTACATCACTCTCGTCTTCAAGATGATTTCAACGTTATGCAACTTTGGTGTTCGATCAATCAATTGAATCCGAATTGTATGTGTCGGAGAATTAAAATCGTCTCCCTGCAGGTCGTCATTGTTGGTTGCTTGACCGTTCGGATTCTGGTGTTCCGTACTCAGGTCTGGCGGATGCATCGAGTCTTCGTTGCCTTTATTGCTCATTATTGTCTCTTAAATACCCACACGTGACCACCTCACGCCACGCCGGAAAGACAGAACCTCCACAAGAGAGAGACCAGATCTAGCAACGCATACGAAGCCAAACACAGCCTCAGTTCGCAAACTGAGTCCCCATTCTACCAGAACTAGTATTTACCAGCACAACCCATGGTCACACCTTAAAGTCTCATGCCTATCGAGATGCTACAGTACTTACACTCCGACATGGACATCCTGACATATACACGTCCTCGTGTCTACCATAAACATCTCAGTTTCATTCCAACTTTATAATTTCATTGAATACTTCAGAAAAATAACCAAATAATCTCAAATTCATATTCAAATGTCGTTAGTTATTTTAACATATCATAGGTTATATTCTCTTATAAACCATTTCTTTCATTTACATTTCCAAGCAAGAGATCATTTAAACATTTTCAAATTATACATTAATCAGTTCAAATCATCAATTCGTAATCCAAGATACATAACTAGGCTTTTATTAGCCAACTTTTAAATCCATCGCCAAACACATTGACTTCACGCATTCATCAACCACATTGCTCGTTTATCGCCCAACATTTGACTTCACGAATTCATCAACCACATTGCTCGTCCATCGCCCAACACTTGGCTTCACGAATTCATCAACCACATTGCTCGTCCATCGCCCAACACTTGGCTTCACGAATTCATCGACCACATTGCTCGTCCATCGCCCAACACTTGGCTTCACGAATTCATCACATCAACACATTTCTAAAGCAACCCTCGTCCATCGCCAATCACATGACTTCACGAACACTCTTCTGTATCAACAGACTTTTCCAACAGACTTTGTTCTTAATAATTTACATCAAGCTCTTCTGGAATTTGCACATCCGGTAACTTACGCAAACTTTCGTGTGGATACTTGTAACGTCTATTGTTCTGTGTAGACTTTAAAACGTATCGGTCTCCGCCCAATACCTCGACCACCAAAAAAGGGCCTCTGAACTTTGGATCTAATTTCGTTTGCTGTCTCTCTGTTTTTAAGCAACACAAAGTCACCCACACAGAACCTAATTACCTTAGCCATATTGTTATCAAATTTTGTCTTCTCATATCTAGCGACCTCTTCCAAGTTCTTAGCGGCCAACTCTCTTAATTTAATCTTGTCAATTTCAGTTTCGGTATCACTAATAGGAATCAATCCAAGTGGACGCGCAACTTTACCAATCAAAAGTTCTAGAGGTCTGCACTTAGTGCTACGATTAACTGTACAGTTAAGGGCTAACTGTACATCCCCCAGTGCATCTTGCCACGGTCTAGCACTTGTCTCAACAGCCGTCAACAGATTCTTTAGTGTACTCATAACTCATTGGGTGTAATTCAATTTGAGGTTTTCCTGACGTACCCTTAGAATCTCTGCATGTAATGCAGTTCTTCACAAATCTTCGAACATATTTTGTCATACCAGAAAACCAGTAATGATATTAAAATTTCTTTTTCATTTCCGACCATTTCAGTTTCAATGTTATCAAAATGAGTAGGTTGAACGGTTTCACAAACGTTCACAACTTTAGTTTGAACAATCTTAAAGTTATCGTAAGAAACTTCCACTAAAAAACCATGAGCCAATATTTCTCTGCCAATTACAATAATATTTTTCATACATTCGTCTGGTACTATATGAAACAAAACAACCAAAGAATTACCATCAATCATGACGTTTGATTCAACTTGTACAGTCCTGTAAGTATTGGCATTACCTATTCCCTTTAACGAGATAACGCTATGAATCCTCTTTCCAACTAACTTATTAGAAACGCTTTCTTTAATTAATGAGCACTCAGCTCCCGAATCAAATGTAATTGGAAATCTCTCACCATTGACCAGCATACTCGATTGAGGCTCTACTATAGCGCACAGCTCCACTCTTTTTCCGATCTTACTCCCAATCCGCTATTCTGCACTTTTTTTTTGGCAATTAGGGTCCCGGCTCCTGACATCTGTAGCAAGTTACATTTGCCCTTCCATGACGAGGCTGCCCTGAACGCCACTGCTTTCCAGTTGCCGAAACCTGGAATCCCGTTCCAGATCTACAGTCTTTCTTTTTATGACCTGGTTTTCCACACTGATAACATCTGAGTTTCACAGTTTTAGCACGCTTGATCTCTGGTTCCCAGTTTGATGCAATAGGACGCTCTTTCAGCGCTGATAATACTTGCAGCTCCGCTTGCAGTTCATATCGATTGTTTACATGCGTTGTGTGTATCATTCGTTGCAAACGCCGGTCGAAATTAGCCATGTGCCCAAGAACCAGCGCGATGGAAATTTATTCAGAACTCAAATTACGCAATTTTGTGCACAGTGACGTCACGCTGCGACTCTCAAAAACAGGCAAGCTTTCACCGTTGCTTGGACGACTATTAAGAAAATTTAAAATAACGGCGGCTGGCGTCTCCGATGTCTCGTATCGCTGCCCAAACAATTGCCTGAACTGTTGCCAAGTTATTCCTGGGTAGCATATTTGTGATAACCACTGGGCCGTTGCGCCTTCCAAAGCTTTACTCAACGCTAATATAAGAGCGCTATCACTTAACGGTTTTGCTCGTAAAATGATGTCGACCGTAGCGCACCACTGCGTGGCATCCACCCCAGCAATGTCCGGATTATATTTCGGCAAGCAAATCTCACTAGTCTGTTGTTACTCGCTCGCCGGCATCTGCGGCCTCTTAACCAGTTCCAGAAAAATTCCGGTTTTGCTGCTCTTACAACGCGAAGACATCCCTTGAAGATGTTTGGTTAGGGCCGAATCCCACTTCTGATGCATCGAGTCTTCGTTGCCTTTGTTGCTCATTATTGTCTCTTAAATACCCACACGTGACCACCTCACGCCACGCCGGAAACACAGAACCTCCACAAGAGAGAGACCAAATCTAGCAACGCATACGAAGCCACACACAGCCTCAGTTCGCAAACTGAGTCCCCATTCTACCAGAACTAGTTTGAACTTGTTTGTACGTGTGTTAGCTGCTGCATATTTCTGCTGTGCATCGCGCATTCGCAAATTTTTGCTGTTGCCTTTCGCTCCTAACAATTTTGTTGTGTACGAATAGTTATTTTCATCGATTACTTGCTCTTCTTTTGGATAACGTGCTTCGTTTCGCTCAGCGCTCTCGCAACTTCTGTTTATATTTCAATTTTTGCAGTTGCCCTCTCCGTCTGTCCAGACTCCTCTTAGATTTATCTCCAATTTTATCTTTGTCGCCTTAGCCAAACTGCCTCAGCCCCGTCAGCTCCTGCGCGCAATCTAGCCCAGAATGTTAAAAACAATCATGGTGCCTCTTTGGCAGTATCAAATCCACCAAATCCTGTATTACCTGTAGCCCCATCAGCTCCTACTTTAACTGTGGTTGCCCCTCGTATTCAAGTTTTTTTGTCTCGACTTTCGTCTGACACCACTTCTGAGTCATTGCCAGCCTATATTGCTAGCAAATGTTCTGCTAGTGTGTCAATTGACGCTCTAATAGCGTCACTGACAAATTAAGCTGTGAAAAGGGGCACAGCTGGCCGGACTGGCAACTAAAACACCTCCATCGGTCGGTGATGCTATTTAGAGAAATGTGTTATCTAACTAGGCTTTTAGCATATAATTCCATTATGTATTCTATGTATAATCTACTGAATTATGTGGAAGACACTCGTTTTGTCGACCATAAATAAATAAATAAATAAATAAAAAGATTTTTAAGTGTGGAAATGAGACCTCTGACATTCTGATAATGAATACAGATTTGGTCAGAAGATGAAGTTAGTTTTTTGGGGCAGAAATGGTACCCTGTATTGAAGGGACTGGAAGGGTGACAGGCTGGTTACGCTTTTTTGGCTTGAACTCGTGAACAATCATGTGTGGAGGCCAAAATTTGGGATCACAAATGATTGGGAACATATCATGTGAAACATTTATTTTGAATGATGATATTTCACGAGGGGTGGAGAAATTAAATTTGGTTATTGACACGCTAGCAGAAGATTTGCTAGCAATATAGGCTGCCAATGACTCAGAATTGGTGTCCGATGAAAGTCGAGACACAAAAACTTGCCTACGAGGGGCAACAACCGTTAAAGCAGTTGCTGATGGGGCTGCAGGTAATACAGGAGTTGGAGGAGCTAAAGAGGCACCATGATTGTGTTTAACAATCTGGGCAAGATTACGCGCAGGTCTACCTTTGCGGCCAGGAGCTGACGGGGCTGAGGCAGTTTGGATAACTGGGACGGTATCAGGTACGGGCTCTACTGAGGCTC
This sequence comes from Drosophila littoralis, assembly GCA_018903485.1. NCBI lineage: Eukaryota > Metazoa > Arthropoda > Insecta > Diptera > Drosophilidae > Drosophila > Drosophila littoralis. The sequence goes on along the minus strand of JAEIGF010000311.1, from coordinate 414,551 downwards.
CAACCGGCGATTGGTTGGGGACTCGAATATATAATTGGCAAGCAGCTCAAAACTCGAGTCAAATTTACTCGACAGTTGCTTAGCCACATTATTCAATTTTAAGAATTGGTTTCTCACAGAATTATACATTCTGGAGAAATCAATTTGCTTGTCGATGCAATCTGGGCACGACCAACGCAAGCCACCGCAGCCCTTCTTGGCAACTGCAGCGATCTTGTCGCAATCACACCCAGTGAGACCTGCACATTTAGCATGCATCATATTCTCACACAGCCAGCTATTAACAAATTGTGGCTGTGCAGAATCATCAGCCTGCTTGAACGTGCAAGGTTTCTTACAGCACGACATAATTATTACAAGTATGCAAGTTGCGAGAGCGCAGAGCAAAACGAAAACGGTGCACAAGAATAGAGCAAGTAAACACTCAAAAACAATTATCGTACACAAACAAATTGTTTGGAGCCAAAAGCAATAGCAAAAATTTGCGAGAGCGCGATGCACAAGCAGAAATATGCGGCAGCGAACACACGCACAAACAAGTGTATGCACAGGGGAGCACCAAAGCAAAAGAATCAAAACAGGCAATAACAACAATACGGAACTGACGCCGCGTTCAATAAATGAAATTATTAACAGACTTACGCTGCGACAACAGAATAACACTTTGCACAATTATAAAGCTTTTTAAATAAAGCACAAAAAAGGCCAAATTTAGAAATAAAAAGCAGGATTAAAGCGCAAAAAAAATATATAAAAATCTTGGAGCACAAGTAAAACACGTCAATCACTCTCAACTCAGAACTCTCTCTTGATATGGATAGGTCTTTCTTCGATTCGGACATAATCGCGTTTTCAGAAACATGGTTAAATTTAACCATATCTGATTTCGCGGTTTTTTCGAACAATTTTATTTTGCATAGAAATGATCGGGCGACTCGAGGTGGTGGGGTATTAATTGCCGTTAAAGCCACTCTCCAGTTAGAACTTTTCAGTTTTAGAACGCCTACTGACGCTGAGATTGTCTCAGTTAAGTTGTATTTTCCCACATGGAATATCTATATTATATACTCTTGTGTTCCTTCTTCTTCTGATATTCAAGTTTATATGAAACATATTACTTGAATTAAAGAAGTTTCTTCAGTCGTGCGTGATAATGACCTATTTATAGTGGTGATTTTAATTTACATATCTTGGTCATTATTCACCGCTGAAAATTATCTAGTACCCTCAGCTCAGCATGATTTTATAGATTGCATGCTAGACCGTTCCTTGCTTCAAATAAATTCAATTTCAAATCATTTCAATAGAACTCTTGATCTGGTATTTGTTAATGACTACCTTATTACTAATGTGTCCAGGTCCCCTAATTTATCCCTTCCTGAGGATCTACATCATCCTACTTTAGAGGTTGCAATGTTCAATTGTAATCCTCTCACTTTACATTCATTAGCCACATATAAGCCCCGCCCGTGCTTTCGCAAAGGAAACAATTCCCTGCTTAATCAACTTATTCATGCAATCGATTGGTCTTTTTTATATGACGCGGTTGATATGAATATAGCTATTACTGTTTTTTATAATACCCTTAACTCCACTTTAGATGATTGTATTCCTAATTCAATTCCCTCAATTGCTTCTTCAAAACCACTGGTTCACTCCCAGACTATCAAACCTACAACATATAAAGTCTAAATATTTCAAAAAATTTAAAAGGTCTGGTTCGACCAATTACTCGTGTACAGATAAATATTTCATAGCCAAGTTGAACTTCTTTCTTCCTACTTCTCAGTGCTATGAGAATTATCTTTCTCGTTGCAAAAGACAATTTGCCCAAAACCCGAGACAGTTTTATAATTTTGTAAACTTGAAGCGGAAATCTTGAAGTATGCCATCTTTTTCTTCCGAGATAGATAAAGGTGGAAAGTCCGATATAAAAAATTACAGGGGTATTGCAAAACTGTCCGCTATCCCTAAATTATTTGAAAAAATAATCAGTTCGAATTTGCAGCATTTCTGCCAATAAGTTGTCTCCCCTGTTCAACATAGATTCGCAAAGAATCAAAGAATCAACTACATATGGAAAGACTGAAGATTCAAGGGATAAATTAAAAAGCTTGAGCAATGGATAAACAAGGGAAGAACTACACTCCTTGAGTAGACAAATAGGGATATTGTCAGGCCCAGGAGAGCAAGAAGATTTTAAAGAATTTATAGCTAAAAGGAGAAAGGAATGGGAAATAATAGGAGGAGGTATAGAACTAGATTGCTAGCTTTATCCATCCCGAGAGAAAAAGAAGATGGCAACCGTGAAGATTTCCTCTTCAAGTTTACAAAATTGTAAACTGTCTCGCATTTTATGCAAATTGCCCTTTGCAACGAGGTAGATAATTCTCATAGCATTGAGAATTCAGAAGAAAGAAGTTCGACTTGGCTATGGAATATTTAGCCAAGTCTGTACACGAAGCAGACTTATTACATTTTTTTTAAATATTTCGATTTTTAAGATCTGATAATATATGAAAAAACCAGGGTGGCTTTGAAGAAGTAGTCGAAGGTAGTGATATAAAAATAATTAATAGCAGTATTCATATCAACCGAGTCATATAAGATAGACCAATCGGTTTAGCAATGAATAATTTCCTTTGCGAAAGCAACGGCGGGGCTTGTTGGCTAATGAGTACGAATTACAATTGCACATTGCAACCTTTAAAGTAGAATGATATAGATCCTCAGGAAGAGATAAAGGAGGGGACCTAGTCACATTAAAAATAGGGTAATCGATTACAAATACAAGGTTAAGTGTTCTATTCAAATGATTAGAAATTAAATTGATTTGAAACAACGAAAGACGCAATCTATAAAGTCATGCTGTGCTGAGGGCATTAGATAATTTTCGGCAGTGAATAATGACCAAGAGATGTTCGGCAATTTAAAATCACTCAACACAATAAATAGGTCATTATCACGCACGTGTGAAGAAAATTCTTTAATACAAGTAATATGTTTCATATAAACTTGAATATCAGAAGAAGAAGGAACACAAGAGTATATAATATAGATATTCCGTGTAGGAAAAGACACCTTGACTGAGACAATCTCAGCGTCAGTAGGCGTACTAAAACAGAAAAGTGCAGACTGGAGTGTGGCTTTAACGGCAATTAATACTAGGCAGGGACAAAAGAGGCGTAGGTGTCTGAACAGACGGAGAGGCAACTGCAAAAATTGAGGCTCCTACCGGCGATTGGTTGGAGATTTTTGTATTTGCCAAGCAACTCAAAACTCGAGTCAAAATTACTCGAGAGCTGCTTAGCCACGTTGTTCAATTTGAAGAATTGATTTCTCACAGAATTATACATTCTAGAGAAATCAATATGCTTGTCGGTGCATACTGGGCACGACCAACGCAAGCCGCCGCAGCCCTTTTTGACAATTGCAGCGATCTTGTCGCAATCACGCCCAGTGAGACCTGCACATTTAGCATGCATCATATTCTCAGGCAGCAATAAACAAATTGCGGCAGTGCAGAATCATCAGCCTGCTTGAACGTGTAAGGTTTCTTACAGCACGGCATAGTAACTACCAGCGTTAAAAGATAAGCAACTAACAAACAACAAAACACAGTGGACAGAAGTAGAGCAAGTAAACGCTCGAAAAATAACTATTTGTGAACCAACAAATTGTTTGGAGCGGAAAGCATCAGCAAAAATTTGCGAGAGCGCGATGCACAAGCTGAAATATGCAGCAGCAAACACACGCACAAACAAAAGTATGAACAGGGGAGCACCAAAGCAAAAGAATCAAAACAGAGAATAACAACAATATGGAACTGACGCCGCATTCAATAAATGCAATTATTAACAGACTTACGCTGCGACAACAGAATAACACTTTGCACAGTTATATAGCTTTTTAAATAAAGCACAAAAAAGGCCAAGTTTAGATATAACGAGAAAGAAGGGCTATCTTCGGCATGCCGAAGATCTAATACCCTTGCAGACCCAACATTTTAATGCCGAGAAAATGGTTAAGGCCGAGTTTGGTCAAGGTATATTGATAAACAAAAAATATATTAATCGAAAACCGATGTAAATAAGATTTTGCAAAAATGAAAGAAACATAGTGAAATCTTTAAATGCCGTGTTTAACCGAAACATCATGAAAAACAAAAATTCTCCATACTAAATTAATTTTCGACCGATCGTTCCTATGGCGGCTATATGATATAGTGGTCCGATCTTAATAGAATTTTTCATATATTTGAGGAGCATAGTAAAACTAATAAATGTCGAGTTTGGTCAAGATATCTTGATAAACAAAAGGTTTTTTCATACAAAAACTTAATTTTCGACCGATCGTTCCTATGGCAGCTATATGATATAGTGGTCCGATCCAGCTGGTTTTGACATATGTGCTGCGTGCAACAGAAATAGGGACTTCTGCAAAGTTTCATTAAGATAGCTTTAAAACTGAGGGACTAGTTCGCATAGAAACAGACAGACGGACAGACGGACATGGCTATATCGACTCGGCTGTTGATGCTGATCAAGAATATATATACTTTATGGGGTCGGAGATGTCTCCTTCTATGCGTTACACATTTCACGACAAAATTATAATACCCTCTGCAAGGGTATAAAAACCAGGATTAAAGCGCAAAAATATATAAAAATCTTGGAGCACAAGTAAAGCTGCTCAATATTGGCCTGGCTAGCAACTTGGTCTGTAGGACATCTATGTGCTGGAGGTTTTTCATGCTCAGTTCATAAATGGAAGCTAAACTGAGCCGTTCAAGATGCCTAGTTACGTTGACTTGGGCAATGGCGGATACCGCTGGTTTTTTCTTCAGTGCCCCGTAGTTGTTGGCATACAACGTATAGTTCAAGTAGACCTTGTCCTCAAAAGTTAGTAGGTAGGTCCGAGAGACTTGTTGGCCGATCCCGTTACTATCTACGACGTGTCATTGTCATGTGTCATTGATAATAATCATCCCTTCGTCGAACACAGTAACCGAGTCCAAATGACCCGATTGAGTGCTGCATTGTGCGACAGTTCCGAATACAAGTTGTTGTTCACAGGTTGACATCTGCGTCCTTTTGCAGAAAGTAGTGCCCACTGATGGATCACACTCACTGACAGCGAAGGTCTTCGTACCGCACTCAGCGACCGTATTGCCTACTTCGAAATTTAAAATTCGGCTATCATGCTGGACTGGATAAACTTAAATTTTTTGCAAGCTAATTTTGGTTTTGGAAACTTAATAACGAAATACAATAAATTTTCGTTCTGGATTGTTTTGATGTTAGCTTCTTCTAAAATATCTGCTACACTGGTATTCGTGAGGTGTTCATTCGTTATTTCATTAACATCAATATCAACCAGAATTGTAGGTCTGATCAAGTTTATTTTTGACAAAGTAATTGCGAGTATTAAATCTTCTAAATCTGTTATTATTGTTATATTTTTTGCCAGAACTGTTTCGTACAAATGTTCCGTGTCCAGACTGTCTGTTTTCTGAATGGCGTTTAAGCAGTTTGTAATTTCGTGTGGCTTACTTTGAATTTTGGTGTTTATTTCTATCTGTTCGAGTGTGAGTAATCGTTAAGTTTCAAGGTGTCAATAGCAAAGATAAAGGTGGCCAGGAGTGCTGTGGTTAATAACTGCCTTAGCCTAAAATATAAAATATTACGCTTTTTTTTTAAATAGTACGGAAAAAATGTGAGAAGTGGTTTTGCTTACTTAATGCTGTCCCTATGGACCCCCCTCCCCCTAATAAGAACTCTGAGCATATCGGTGTCAATTTATTTCCAAGTCGTTTGTTCGTTTTTAACCAAACTTTGTCGCCAACCTGATATTCTCTGTTATTTCTATCCGGGTTGGTTTGCTTAACTGCTCGTCCTGAGCTTTTAAAATTTGTCCCTGATATGTTTTTCAAATTCTATTGGGGCTGCATGACAGACTTCAACTGTTTTTTTGTTTATGACCGAGTGTATTGTTCTATTGTATTCTATAGTTGAGAGTAGAATAAGGTCTATGGTTTCGTGTATCTACCGATCGATCTTCATGCACCATGCAATTTCTGCGAGAGAGCTATAAAATCTTTCGACTTGCCAATTTGAGGTGCTGTGCTAGGGAGGTGCATTGGAAATTTGAATTTCGAAATTTTTTGCCTGGCTCTAATGGTTACAGAATTTATTGACTTTTCGTTGTCACAGTAGATGGTCTTTATTTTTGGAAATATGTTTATTAATTGAATTATCAGTGCTTTGATGTCTACGATCGTTCTTGAATCAATAGATTAGACTATGGCAAATAAGAAAATTTTTTTTAGTAGGGCGAGCCCAATGATAACGTCGAAATCATTTAGGCTGTGGATGATGAAAAATAGGACTTTCATTAAATAGATGTATCAGACATCAACGGTTTTATGTAGTTCTTAGAAGCTCCCGTGTCTATTAATAATCGAATTGTTTGACCTGCTACTGTACGTGTGATGTACGGTAGCAGGGACTTTCCCCTAAAAAAGGACAAGATTCTGTATCGGTCAAATCTTCGTCGACCGCTGCAGCCTCAGACTGTGCCTTGGTCTCATAATTTTGATCATTATGCTGCTCTTGAGTTGTGTAGTTAACTTTCTGATGGTTTGGCATGGACTGGTCTTGTGAACCCTGGGTTACTCTATAACCTGTTTGTTGTCTAGAGCGCGACGAAGAGTCCACTTCCATTGGCTCTGGGCCTTGGTTCTGTTGTCTTTGGGTGATAGTTCTCTTCGAGCTATTTGATTCATTATTGTGTTGAGCCTGGTTTTTACAACCCTGACTCTTAGTGTAACCCTGGTTGTTGTCTTTTTGTAGACCATTGTGCGAATTTCTCTGAGGGCCACCTGACGAACTACTTTGCGAACTGCTTGAGTTACCTTGTCGCCACCCCTGGCCGTTGGCCATCGGGCTTTGGCGACTTGTCCTCAATATGCCTGCCATAATAAGCTGTAAACATATACCTGTCATTGCTTACTTCTGCCTCTTGGGCCAACGCCCGGGGCGGATGGCAGATCTCGCGGTTGAGCGGGAAACACTGCCTGATTTAGGGATTTTTTAAGCTCAGATACGAAAGTATGCAGCGCGTCGTGTCTGAACTTTGCGTTTAAGACTGTTGCAGCTGCTACATCGTTGGTCATTATTGTTTTATTTGTCAGTAGCGTACGTTTTCTTTCAATTTCGTCGTAGTATTTTAGCAAAGGCAGGTCGCCTTTTCTCATAGTATCCAACTGTTGTTGGATAACACGAATCGGAGTTTTGTCTGCGTAAGTAAAATCTAAGCGGGCAATAATTGCTTTAAAATGTAACACCTTATTAAACTACGCTAGTTTTGCGTCTGCAGGGCCTCCAATTTTGTTGCGAATCATTGCAACCCCTTGGTAATTTCGGGAGCTACCGTTTAAAAATTTGGTATGCTGCAATTGCAGCTTGTCGCCATCCAATTGTGGTATAGATTTTACGATGTCTAAGGGTTCATTACAAATAACCTCCACTGTATTTTTAGCTGGTTCGTCTGTCTGGTGCATTTTGTAATCTCTCGCTACGCATTTGTTCTTTTAATGCTCTTAATTTTTCTTATGTAAGATCGACAACCAATCGAATGTAAATTTATATGTAATCAATGTAACCATATTATAGGATAAGATAATAAGCAACCTAGTGCAATATGCCTGAAGTATCGATATCGCTTATGATATCGATACTTCGAGCAAAACAAGAAGAAGAATAACGAGAAAGAAGGGCTATCTTCGGCACGCCGAAGATTTAATACCCTTGCAGACCGAAGCTTTTCTATTAAGTGCGAATTTAAGCTTTTTGGTCTGGCTTCCGTCCATGTCCATGTCAAAAAAAAACAAAAGGTTTTTTCATACAAAAACTTAATTTTCGACCGATCGTTCCTATGGCAGCTATATGATATAGTGGTCCGATCTTAATAGAATTTTTCATATATTTGAGGAGCATAGTAAAACTAATAAATGTCGAGTTTGGTCAAGATATCTTGACAAACAAAATGTTTTTTCATACAAAAACTTAATTTTCGACCGATCGTTCCTATGGCGGCTATATGATATAGTGGTCCGATCTTAATAGAATTTTTCATATATTTGAGGAGCATAGTAAAACTAATAAATGTCGAGTTTGGTCAAGATATCTTGATAAACAAAAGGTTTTTTCATACAAAAACTTAATTTTCGACCGATCGTTCCTATGGCAGCTATATGATATAGTGGTCCGATCCAGCTGGTTTTGACATATGTGCTGCGTGCAACAGAAATAGGGACTTCTGCAAAGTTTCATTAAGATAGCTTTAAAACTGAGGGACTAGTTCGCATAGAAACAGACAGACGGACAGACGGACAGACGGACATGGCTATATCGACTCGGCTGTTAATGCTGATCAAGAATATATATACTTTATGGGGTCGGAGATGTCTCCTTCTATGCGTTACACATTTCACGACAAAATTATAATACCCTCTGCAAGGGTATTAAAAAAAAGAATTTGAATGTTGAAATCGGAGCCGTACGGAACGGACGAGAACGATAAGAATAAAGCCAACGGCCGTTTGTATTTTACAAATCAGGTGTGGGGTATACCCAAATAACATTGCAAATCATTGGCAATGAAATACACCGAAATATTAAGAAAATCAAAGAGCGAATTAATTTCCCTATTGGGCGCCCACAGCGTCGAGTTTGGAGAAAGCGTCTCAATTCATCAATTGCGCTCAGCCCTAAAAGCAATCATGGACGATCCCGTGGATCGAGCCTGAGCCGCAGGAGGAGATTGGATGCTGGATTTGTTTGAGGAAGGTAACAAAACGTTAAGTGGCGACGACGCAGAAGACGCTATAATTCGGGGAAACGTGGCGCCAAAGGTAGTCGAGGCAAGCGTACGTGAGAAAGAAAGAGACAACCATAGTGATGCAATTTCGAAAAACGTACGCACAACCTTGACGGCTGAAAGTATTTCACCACAAAGCGCGCTGCAAACATCAGAAGGTCACGAAATTCAGCAATTGCAAGAGATGGCGAAATTATTGGAAAGCAGAAAACGAATAGCCGAGTTACAGTTAGCTATATCAAAAGCTGAAAAAGAGGTGGCTGATTTGCAGCTTGCGCCAAAGGAGCGCCTTGATGATACTTTATTGATCATATTGATACTTTAGTGCGCAGCTTTTCTGGCGACGATGGCTACTCGATCGTGCAATGGGTGCGCGACTTCGAAGACGTAATGACCCTGTACGACATACCAGATGTTAAGCGGTGGATATTAGCGAAAAAATTGCTAACTGGTTCCGCTAAGGCGTACATAGACCATGTAGCTCCATTGACCTGGAAGGACGTGCGTTGCGAACTGCTGGAAGTTTTCGAGCAAAAAGTGACTACATGGGATATAGGCAAGCAGTTGGAGGCGCGTAAGATCGGAAGAGGCGAAAGCGCATTGCAGTACTATGTTGCAATGTGCAGCATAGCAGCGCAAGCAGACATGGCTACAAGCGACGTCATCAAATTTATTGTGGACGGCCTGCAGGATAGGACTGGAGCCGCAGCAGCCATGTTATATTGCCGTTCCTTGAATGAGCTGCGTGACAAGATGATTGTATACGAGAAAGTGCGAAAAGCATCAGCTAATGTGCCTAGTCGTAGCAGCGAAACGCCAAGAGGTCGAGCAACGGGAAGTAATGCAGCAAGTCAACAGCAAAAAACCAGTGAGATACTTTGCTATAATTGTCGTGGCGTTGGTCATATGATGAAGGAGTGCAGCCAGCCAAAGAGGCCAGATGGGGCGTGCTTTAAGTGCTGGAGTATGGATCATCAGTATGCGCGGTGTCCTAAGCGCAGTACTACAACAACAATTGCAGCAGTGCAAGGCAACGAGGGCACGGGTGAGATGAATAATAACGAGTTAGCAGCTGTTCAATTAATACAATTATGAGTTCCGTTTGGTGAAGAAAGAGGCACAAGTGTTTTTTGTTTATTCGATACGGGGAGTCCCGTAAGCTTTATTCATAAGGCATTAATACCAAAAAGTATAAAGTTAAAATCTGAAGTCAGTCAATACCATGGATTAGGAGGACGGCCTATCCCAACATGGGGAAAGTTGAAATGCCGAATTGACTTTCTTATGAAAACCTATATTATTTCACTTAATATTGTAGACGACAAGATATTACCTCTACCAGTATTATTAGGAAGAGATACTTTAGAAATCATTGAAGTAAAATTAGTTCATAAGAAAAGTATTAATGCTAAATATCATTTACCTCTTAATTCAATAAAGAATAAAACCGTCTATGCGACTTGTGCATCTTTGTTCACCAGTGACCAACAAATTATTAGTGATAAGCAATTCAATCATTTATCGTATAATAATGTAAGCAATCCTACATTAAGTAATCAACAAATTAGTAGCAACTTAAGCAATCAACTACTAAATGAAGAGGTAGGCAGCCAAGTTGATAGTAGTCTTCAGTACGTTAAAGAGCAAGATGATTTTAGTAACTTTTGTGCCAGTATTGAAATCGAAGAGAATGATACCATTAACGTGGGTGAAGAGTTTGGCAAATCTTGGGCAGACAAATGTAAGGAACTAATTAGAACTCATTATCTGTATCGGGAATGTGACTTTACAGTGCCCCCTAAATACAACATGACTATTAGAGTAACGGACACAACACCATTCTACTGCAATCCACGGCGCTTGTCTTATTATGAGCGAGACAAAGTAGCAGAAATTATAGAGGACCTTTTAAATAAAAAGGTCATTCGACCTAGTGAATCCCCGTATGCTTCCCCTTTGGTTCTGGTGAAAAAGAAGTCAGGAGATCTACGAATGTGTGTTGATTATCGCGGTTTGAACAAGCGAATTATCAAGGACAATTTTCCGTTGCCGCTCATTGAGGACTGTCTGGAATATTTAGAGAACAAATGCTGTTTTTCCGTTATAGATTTTAAAAGTGGTTACCACCAGATTGGAGTTGAGGAAAAATCTGCGTTCGTAACCCCTCATGGACAGTACGAGTATTTAAGAATGCCTTTCGGGCTTAAAAAAGGATCAGCCATATTTCAGAGATTTATTTCCAATCTACTTAGTGACCTCATTAGAAATAAGAGCATCGTAGTTTATATGGACGATATAATGGTGGCAATAAAGACAGTAGAGGAACACATAGAGATCTTGAAGAAGTTGTTAGCCCGTATCAGTGAACATAATTTAGAGATAAATATGAAGAAATGCATATTTTTAAGACGAGATATTGAGTTTTTGGGATATAAGGTGACACAAAAGGGCATAGTACCAAGTGACTCTCATATAGAAGCGTTAAAAAGCTATCCAGTTCCACAAAATATAAAAGCACTACATTCGTGCCTAGGGTTTTTTCATATTTTAGACGCTTTTTGTTGTCATTCGCGAAAATAGCAAAACCATTGGTCGAAGTACTTAAAGCGGGTGGTCCTTTTCCCCTTAACAAAGAACAGCTAAAAGTATTTCAAACGCTCAAAAAAGCCCTAGCGAACCCTCCGGTCTTAGCCATCTTTAGTCCCAACAGAGAAACTGAGTTGCATACCGATGCAAGCTCACACGGATATGGAGCAGTACTGTTACAAAGACAAGATGACGGAAAAATGCATCCCATTTCGTTTTATTCGGGTAAAACAACAGAAGTAGAATCTCGCTATCATAGCTTTGAATTAGAGACCTTAGCCATAATTTACGCATTGCGGCGTTTTAGAGCATAGGCCATTTAAAATAATTACTGATTGTAATTCGTTAGTACAGACGTTAAGCAGAAAATCTATTAGTCCAAAAATTGCGCGGTGGTCGTTAGAGTTGGAAAACTATGATTACTCGATTACACATAGGCCTGGTGTCAGTATGGCACATTTGGACGCATTGAGTAGACAATCTCAAGTGACTGAGTTAATGGAAAATAATCGGAACAATAGAGAGGATAGAGATATATATAGAGATAACACAAATCATAGAGGTAATACAAGCTATAGAGATAATGTAGAGCATAGAGATAATGCAGAGCATAGAGGCATTCTTAAAAAGGTGATGGGGGGTGTCGATCAGATTAGAGAAATGAATAAAAATGGATTCACAGAAAGTAGAGCAAAAGAGAAGGAAAATTTTGAATATAAAGAGCAGCCGATTATAAACTCAGCACTAGAAATTGGAGTGGTTGGTGTTACCCCAGATGATGTGGACTTAATCTTACAAACTGAGCAGATGCGAGATGAAGAGATAGTAAAAATTAGAGAAATAATAGAGGAAGGTCGCGAGACTGAATTTGAAATGATAGATGCAATAATATACAAAAGAGATAGAGATAGCAAGTTAGGTCTATATGTTCCGAAGTGCATGGAAGAGCAATTAATCAGAATAGCACACGAGAAGTTAGGACATCTCGCGGCAGACAAGTGTGTTAATGACCCAAAAAGAACATATTGGTTCCCGTCAATGCGTAGTAAAGTAGCACAATTTATTAGAAATTGTTTGCCGTGCATATTACACTCTATGCCCAAAACCTGACATAATAGAACATTACATAGCATACCGAAGTCAGAAGTGCCCTTTCATACATTACATATAGACCATCTAGGCCCTTTACCGAGTATCACATCAAAAAGAAAACATATTTTGGTAATCGTAGATGCCTTCACAAAATTTGTGAAGTTATTTCCGGTAAATAGTACCAGTACACGTGAAGCCAAAGACGCCTTGAGCAAATACTTCGAATTTTACAGCAGACCTGTAAGAATAATCTCGGACCGAGGCACGTGTTTCACATCGCTAGACACACAGGCTAATGGCCAAGTTGAAAGAGTTAATCGTGTTCTCACCCCCATGTTAGGTAAACTCTCAGAGCCCATTCAGCAGGCAGATTGGTATAAGTTGATGAACAAAGTCGATCACGCCATAAATAACGCTATTCATAGTAGCACGCAGAAAACACCCAGTATCTTGTTATTTGGAGTGATCCGAAAAGGACCAATAGTTGATGAATTAACTGAATATTTAGAGGATAAATTAAACATAGAGGAGAGAAATCTTAATGCGGTGCGAAAGAAAGCTAGTGAAAATATTTTCTGCTCACAGCTAAGAAATGAGAAAATATATGGCAAGAAACATAAAGCCCCGGTAACGTATCAAATAGGTGATTACGTGGCCATTCGTAATGTTGACACTACAATAGGAGTTAATAAGAAATTCCCACCAAAATATCGTGGCCCATATAAGATAAACAGAGTCTTTGACAACGACCGTTATGAAGTGGTTGATATTGAAGATTGCCAATTGACTCAGATGCCATACTGTAGTATATTAGAGCCAGCTAGGCTCAAGCCATGGGTTCAGTGTGTATCCGACACAATAGATGTACATATGTCGTTAACCTACATATATAGAGATAACCTAAGATCATATAAATAAGTGAGATGTATTGTAACCGCAAAATGGTAAGATCGTGGGCGATCTGTAGTCAGGTTAGCCGAATGTAAGATCGACAACCAATCGAATGTAAATTTATATGTAATCAATGTAACCATATTATAGGATAAGATAATAAGCAACCTAGTGCAATATGCCTGAAGTATCGATATCGCTTATGATATCGATACTTCGAGCAAAACAAGAAGAAGAATAAAAAAAAAGAATTTGAATGTTGAAATCGGAGCCGTACGGAACGGACGAGAACGATAAGAATAAAGCCAACGGCCGTTTGTATTTTACACTTAAAAACTTTTTCTTGGTGCAGCAGTGCACCATTTACGGCAGACTCTATCAATTGAATAAGCTGTTCGTTCTTCATGTTGCTCACTGTTTGTTGTTTTTGGTTTTTCGATAAATTTTCCTTGTTACTCGGTAACAATTCTTCGTCACTAGCACTAACTGTACCAACTCTATTTCTATACATTAATTCTTGTTTAAAGACAACGGAACTTTCACGTATGTTTTTTTTTGCATGAATTTTGTTTCAATAAGAATAACAAAATCAGATTTTCGCAACTTATTGTTAATTTTTACCAAAAAAAAATCACTCTGGATAACACTTGTTTGTTTTCGTATCTTCCGATCGATCTTCATACACCGTGCAATTTCTGAGAGAGAGCTATGAAATTTTTCGACTTGCCCATTTGAGGTGCTGTGCAAGGGAGGTGCATTGGAAATTTGAATTTCGAAATTTTTTGCCTGGCTCTAATGGTTACAGAATTTATTGACTTTTCGTTGTCACAGTAGATGGTCTTTATTTTTGGAAATATGTTTATTAATTGAATTATCGGTGCTTTGATGTCTACGATCGTTCTTGAATCAATAGATTAGACTATGGCAAATAAGAAAATTTGTCGATGCATGTCAGAAAATTTTGTTGGTCCGTAGAATAATCATCGATATGGATAATTTCACCGGTATATGACGGGATAGGTGTTTGTCCTAAGACCTGTTTTTTTGGGTGGCGGTTTTTGCCATGAAGAAGGTTTTGCAATTTACAGCTATTTCTGATGCTAAATGGCTCATATCGGGGAAAAAGTAATCGCGAACTACTTGTTGCACATTTTCTTGCGCGGCTCGGTGAGCTCTATTATGTTCCATTGTCATGATCTCTCTCTGCTCTGCTTATTGGTAATATCCACTACAAGATATTTGGTGTGCCTAAATGTGGTTGATGGAAATGATTCAATTAATTTATGCTCAATGGAAGCCAATATTGGGAGTTCGCAAAATATTGCATTTGTAAAAGAGACTCGTGGTCTGAAATTCGGACAATGTGTCGTATTTTATTTTTAAAGAGTATGAGAGTTTTTAAAGATGGAAAGTCTGATTGTTCAATAACGATTTGGTTCCTAAAACAATTGACTTGTTTGTCTGTTGTATCTATCGTATAAGTAAGGGATTCTTCACTATGAATATGAATCGGACAATGTGTCGTATTTTATTTTTAAAGAGTATGAGAGTTTTTAAAGATGGGAAGTCTGATTGTTCAATTACGATTTGGTTCCTAAAACAATTGACTTGTTTGTCTGTTGTATCTATCGTATAAGTGAGGGATTCCTCACTATGAATAGTGGCCACATCTGAATCTGGCGAAGGCCTTTGACCTTTTTTTGATCATTTTGTTAAAATCTTCCCTTACGATGTGCGGGAAGTTCACATTTTGACACTTCGTACACCAAATTGGTTCCGAACCGTGTTCGTGTTCGATTATGTTTTGTGTTAAGCCAATTTTCACACAACTTTTTTTTAGTAGGGCGAGCCCAATGATAACGTCGAAATCATTTAGGCTGTGGATGATGAAAAATAGGACTTTTCATTAAATAGATGTATCAGACATCAACGGTTTTATGTAGTTCTTAGAAGCTCCCGTGTCTATTAATAATCGAATTGTTTGACCTGCTACTGTACGTGTGATGTACGGTAGCAGGGACTTTCCCCTAAAAAAGGACAAGATTCTGTATCGGTCAAATCTTCGTCGACCGCTGCAGCCTCAGACTGTGCCTTGGTCTCATAATTTTGATCATTATGCTGCTCTTGAGTTGTGTAGTTAACTTTCTGATGGTTTGGCATGGACTGGTCTTGTGAACCCTGGGTTACTCTATAACCTGTTTGTTGTCTAGAGCGCGACGAAGAGTCCACTTCCATTGGCTCTGGGCCTTGGTTCTGTTGTCTTTGGGTGATAGTTCTCTTCGAGCTATTTGATTCATTATTGTGTTAAGCCTGGTTTTTACAACCCTGACTCTTAGTGTAACCCTGGTAGTTGTCTTTTTGTAGACCATTGTTTCTCTGAGGGCCACCTGACGAACTACTTTGCGAACTGCTTGAGTTACCTTGTCGCCACCCCTGGCCGTTGGCCATCGGGCTTTGGCGACTTGTCCTCAATTTGCCTGCCATAATTAGCTGTAAACATATACCTGTCATTGCTTACTTCTGCCTCTTGGGCCAACGCCCGGGGCGGATGGCAGATCTCGCGGTTGAGCGGGAAACACTGCCTGATTGAGGGATTTTTTAAGCTCAGATACGAAAGTATGCATCGCGTCGTGTCGGAACTGAGCGTTTAGGACTGTTGCAGCTGCTACATCGTTGGTCATTATTGTTTTATTTGTCAGTAGCGTACGTTTTCTTTCAATTTCGTCGTAGTATTTTAGCAAAGGCAGGCCTTTTCTCATTGTATCCAACTGTTGTTGGATAACACGAATCGGAGTTTTGTCTGCTTAAGTAAAATCTAAGCGGGCAATAATTGCGTTAAAATTTAACACCGTATTAAACTACGCTAGTTTTGCGTCTGCAGGGCCTCCAATTTTGTTGCGAATAATTGCAACCCCTTGGTAATTTCGGGAGCTACCGTTTAAAAATTTGGTATGCTGCAATTGCAGCTTGTCGCCAAAAGACGTAATTTTCATGGTTGCCATCCAATTGTGGTATAGATTTTACGATATCTAAGGGTTCATTACAAATAACCTCCACTGTATTTTTAGCTGGTTCGTACACTACAATGTCTGGTGCATTTTGTAATCTCTCGCTATGCATTTGTTCTTTTAATGCTCTTAATTTTTCTTAAAAACTTTTTCTTGGTGCAGCAGTGCACCATTTACGGCAGACTCTATCAATTGAATAAGCTGTTCGTTATTCATGTTGCTCACTGTTTGTTGTTTTTGGTTTTTCAATAAATTTTCCTTGTTACTCGGTAATAATTCTTCGTCACTAGCACTAACTGTACCAACTCTATTTCTATACATTAATTCTTGATTAAAGACAACGGAACTTTCACGTATGTTTTTTTTTTGCATGAATTTTGTTTTAATAAGAATAACAAAATCAGATTTTCGCAACTTATTGTTATTTTTTACAAAAAAAAAAATCACTCTGGATAACATTTGTTTGTTTTCAAATTTATAATGTTTTATATATATAAGCCTCAATTTAAATGCAATTCGTTTTGAGAATACTCGAATATTTTATAGTCCAATAAGATGTACTGCTAAAAATTAACTCTTTCACCCTTATTAGACCCATATCAATCATAACGTCCTCTTAACGCGCAGCTGCGGCTTTTCTAACATAAAGATCCACGGCTCTAACAAAAACATAACAAAACATAACAAAAAGATACTTAACAGTGAAATGTAAGCATTTATTCGTAACCAATTATGAAAAATTAATCAGCCCGAGATCTCCGAACGAGAACAACTTAAAAAGAAGACCCTAAAACCAGAAGGAACGAGGGAAGACTTGAACTTAAAACCAGGAACCAGAATAAGAAATCTTTGTTCTTTTTATACCCTTGCAGAGGGTATTATAATTTTTTCGTGAAATGTGTAACGCATGGAAGGAGACATCTCCGACCCCATAAAGTATATATATTCTTGATCAGTATCCGCCTGTCTGTTTCTATGCTTACTAGTCTCTCAGTTTTAAAGCTATCTTTTTGAAACTTTGCAGAAGTCCCTCTTTCTGTTGCACGCACATATGTCAAAACCGGATCGGACCACTATATCATATAGCTGCCATAGGAACGATCGGTCGAAAAGTAGGATCTTGTATGAAAATCATTTTGTTTTTCAAGATATCTTGACCAAACTCGGCATTTATTAGTTTTACTATGCTCTTCATATATATGCAAAATCCTATTAAGTACGGGCCACTATATAATATAGCTGCCATAGGAACGATCGGTCGAAAATTAAATTGTATTAAAAAATACAAGATATCTTGACCAAACTTGGCGTTTTGTAGTTTTACCATGCTCCCCATATATATGCGAAGATCGGACCACTATATCATATAGCTGCCATAGGAACGATCGGTATGAAAAACATTTTCTTTTCAAGATATCTTGACCAAAATTGGCATTTATTAGTTTTACTATGCTCCTCAGACATATTCAAAATCCTTTTAAGATCGGACCAATACATCATATATCTGCCATAGGAACGATCGGTCGAAAACTAGGTTTTTGATTAAAAGCCTTTTTTGTTTATCTTGACCAAACTCGGCATTAACCATTTTCTCGGCATTAAAAGGTTGGGTCTGCAAGGGTATTAGAGCTTCGGCGTGCCGAAGATAGCCCGTCTTTCTCGTTTATTTTATAAACCCAAAATTTAAATTGTAATAATAAAAGAAGTAAATTTTATATTCCAGAACATTTGTTAGAATAGTAATTGTTAAAAACTGAATAATAAAATAGAAAGTTTCATTGAAGGTGTAGCTCAGTTGATAGCAACTCTCTCTCATCTAATAATGAACAAGAATTTAAAATAACTGAAATTGATGTCATCAAGTCAATTCCATAATTTTCAGGTGGTTATAATGCATATGTTAGCTGGCGCGAAGCAGCTTGTTGCGCCATGCGTATGTATAAAGAAGGAAGTAGAAGGTATGTAGGAGCTTTAACAATCTTAAGAAGCAAAATAACAGGCAAAGATAACGATACCCTGACCAATGACGGTACAGTTCTTAACTTTGAAGCCATACTTGCAAGACTGGATTTCGCCTACAGTGATAGACGGCCAGTCTACATAATAGAACAGGAATTGAGTATTTACGACAGGGTAACCTATCTGCTCTCAAATACTACGATTTGGCTAATAAAAAATTAAACCTTTTGATAAACAACAAACAATTATGACATATGGCGATAAAACCAGCAATGTTACTAAAATGAATAAGAAGAAGAGGGACAACGCCTTAAGAATCTTTATCACAGGCCTCAACGGCTCTTTATCTGAAGTTTTGTTTCCCCTTTAACCAGAGAATTTGCCTTATGCTGTGGCACAAGCTCAGGAACTAGAAGCGAATCACCAAAGGGCAAACTTCGCGTACACTCACTTTACTAGCACCCAACAACGTAACAATGCAAACCCAGTGCATAAATATTGAGCGTTTACTTGCTCTACTTTTGTGTAAAGTGCTTCGTTTTGCTCTGCGCTCTCGCAACTTCTGTTTATCTTTTAACGCTGATCGAAATTATGTCGTGCTGTAAGAAACCTTGCACGTTCAAGCAGGTTGATGATTCTACAATGCCGCAATTTGTTAATTGCTGGCTGTGTGGGAATATGATGCAAGCTAAATGTGCAGGTCCCACTGATCGCTGCAATTGCCAAGAAGGCCTGCGGCGGCTTGCGTCGGTCGTGCCCAGAATACATCGACAAGGAAATTGATTTCTCAAGAATGTATAATTCTGTGAGAAATCAATTCTTCAAACTGAATTCTTCAAACTCAATTTTTGCAGTTGCCCTCTCCGTCTGTCCAGACACCTTGTTTGTCCCTGCCTAGAAACTTAGATTTATCTCCAATGTTATCTTTATCGCCTTCTCCGAGCGACTGTCCAATTATATTCCCTGTAGTAGTCCTATTAGACCCCGTACCTGAACCTTTCCCAGTTAGCCAAACTGCCTCAGCCCCGTCAGCTCCTGGACGCAGAGGTAGACCTGCGCACAATCTAGCCCAGATTGTTGAAAACAATCATGGAGCCTCTTTGGTTGCACCAAATCCACCTTTATTACCTGTAGCCCCATCAGCTCGTACTTTAACAGTTGTAGCCCCTCGTAGGCAAGTTTTTGTGTCTCACCTTTCGTCTGATACCACTTCTGAGTAATTGGCAACCTATATTGCTAGCAAATCTGCTGCTAGTGTGTCAAATTTAATTTCTCCACTCCCAGTGAAATATCATCTTTCAAACTAAATGTTTCACATGATATGTTCCCAATCATTTGTGATCCCCAATTTTGGCCTCCACACATGATTGTTCACGAGTCCAAGCCAAAAAAGCCAAACCAGCCTGTCACTCTTCCAGTCCCTTCAATACAGGGTATTGTTTCTGCCCCAAAAAACGAACTTCGTCTTCCGACCAAGTCTCCTCTCTTTGAGGTTCTTTCGAACAATTTTATTTTGCATAGAAATGATCGGTCGACTCGAGGTGTTGGGGTATTAATTGCCGTTAAAGCCACTCTCCAGTCAGAACTTTTCTGTTTTGTCTCAGTTAAGGTGTCTTTTCCTACACGAATTATCTATATTACATGCTCTTATGTTCCTCCTTCTTCTGATATTCAAGTTTATAAGAAACATATTACTATACCCTGAACCGATTGAAAATGGGTAAAAAGGGTATATTGTATTTATGCAAAATGCAAATGTATGTAACAGGCAGAAGGAAGCATCTCCGACCCCATAAAGTATATATATTCTTGATCAGCATCAATAGCCGAGTCGATCTAGCCATGTCCGTCTGTCTGTCTGTCCGTCCGTCCGTCTGTCCGACCGTATGTATGAACGCAAGGATCTCAGAACCTATAAGAGCTATAGAGCTCAAATTTTAGATGTATGTGCTCCTAGTGACTGTGCAGATCGAGTTTGTTTCCGATAATCGATAACATACTCCGTTTCCAAGCAATCGATAAAAATCGATATCGACATCCCGTTTTTTTTTAGCAAATTGGGTAAATAATAAGAGCTAGAGTCACCAAACTTGATATGTTGCTTCTAGAATATTATAAATATGTCAAGTAACTTTCATTTTAGATCTATCGCCACCTCCCTGCTACCAACCCCAAAGCTATAAATCAACTTAATAACCCAACTTGTATTGCCAACTAATTTAAGCCACAATTTAAATGCAATTGACTTTTTGAGAATACACAAATATTCTATGGTGCAATAAGATATACTGTAGAAAATTTCATTATGATCGGTTTTTGTTTTGTTTTTCGGTATTTTGACTGCGCACTGCTGCGCACGTGTTGCGACGCAATTGGCAAGAATTTATATATACATGTACAGTGTACAGTGTTCATTGTACACACACACATTCATGCGCGTCTGCTTCGAATTCTGTCTTCACTGCTATTGTTTTCTGTGTGGCTATTTTTATTGGTTTTTTTTCCAATAATACTCAATTATTAGTGTGGATGTTGAGTAGAGGCAGTGGCAAGTGGTGCAGTCTGTCGCGAGTTCGAGTCCTACCGGGGAAAGTAAATTTGCGGTCAGTTGCGAGTTCAAACCCTGCCAATGGAACTTTATTTATTTTTTCTTTTCTTTATTAATTCAAACGAGCTCCATGAGGGTATTCCCTAGTCGGGAGCTCCCGACTAGAACCTCTTACTTGTTTGAATTAAAGAAGTTTCTTCACTCGTGCGTGATAATGACCTATTCAGAGTGTTGGGTGTTTTAATTTACCTAACATTTCTTGGTCATTATTCACCGCTGAAAATGATCTAGTACCCTCAGCACAGCATGATTTTATAGTTTGCATGCTAGACCTTTACTTGTTTCAAATAAATTTAATGTCTAATCATTTGGATAGAACTCTTGATCTGGTATTTGTTAATGACTACCTTATTGCTAATGTGTCCAGGACCCCTCCTTTATCAGTTCCTGAGGATCTACATCATCCTACTTTAGTGCTTGCAATGTTCAATTGTAATCCTCACACTTTACATTCATCGGCCACATATAAGCCCCGCCGTTGCTTTCGCAAAGGAAACTATTTCTTGCTTAATCAACGTATTCATGCAATCGATTGATCTTTTTTATATGACGCGGTTGATATGAATATTGCTATTAATTTTTTTTTATAATACCCTGAACTCCACATTAAATGATTGCATTCCTAACAAAATTCCCTATATTGCTTCTTCAAAGCCACCCTGGTTCACTCCCAGACTATCAAAACTACAAAATATAAAGTCTAAATATTTTAAAAAGTTTAAGAGGTCTGGTTCGAGTATTGACTTGGACAAATATTCCATAGCCAAGTCGAACTTCTTTCTTCCTACTTCTCAGTGCAATGAATTTATCTTTCTCGTTGCAAAAAAACAATTTGCCCAAATCCCGAGACAGTTTTATAATTTTGCAAGCTTGAAGCGTAAATCTTCAAGGATGCCATCTTCTTTTTCTCTCGGGAAAGATATGGTTGCAATGATTCCGATTCTGCTAACCTCTTTTCAAATTTTTCCCAATCAAATTACCCTTCCGTCTGTCCTAATAATAATTCTTACCATTACAATATTACTTCATCCCTATACCTGCACCTTTTATTTCCCAATCCTCTCTTCTTTCTGCTATAAATTCGTCAAAATTTTCTTACTCTCCTGAGCCTGACAATGTTCCTAGTTGTCCACTCAAGGAGTGTAGTTCTTCCCTTCTTTATCCATTGCAAAAGCTTTTTAATCTATCTCTTGAATCTTCTGTCTTTCCATCTCTTTGGAAAGAATCTTATATAATACCTCTCTACAAGAAAGGTGAAAAGTCTGATATACAAAATTACAGGGGCATTACTGTCCGCTATCCCTAAATTATTTGAAAAAAATCATTTTGAATTTGCAGCATTTCTGCAAATCAGTTATCTACCCTGTTCAACATGGATTCGTAAAGAATCAGTCAACTACGACCTTGCTTGAATTTACTTCCTTGGTAAATGATGCTTTCCTTTCGAAAATGCAAGCTGATGTTATTTACACTGACTTCAGTAAGGCGTTTGACACTGTCCACCATGACATTTTACTTTTTGAACTTAACCAATTAGGTTTCCCTCCATCTCTTTTGCTTTGGATTAGTTCTTATTTAAAAGGTAGGACCCAAAGAGCAATTCTGAGGCAGACTATTTCTAAGCAGGTTCACGTTACTTCTGGTGTTCCTCAAGGAAGTCATCTTGGTCCTTTACTCTTTACTCTTTTTATAAATGATCTCTCCTCCGCTATATCACATGCCCGTGTACTTATGTATGCGGACTACAAGATGATTTGAACGCTTTGCAACTTTGGGGTTCGGCCAATCAATTGCATCTAAATTGTTCAAAGTGTGTGTCTATGACCTTTAATCGTACTACACATTATCTTGTCAGTTATACAATCGACAATACTCCATTGCAATGTATACTTACAGTTAAAGACCCAGGCGTTCTTTTTGATTGTAAACTCTGCTTAAACCTCCATATAGCTACCATCGTTTTTGAGGCCAAGGTGTACTTGGATTCATAAAACATTGGTCTCCTATTCATCTCTCTTGTTTGCCATATCCTTGAGTACTGCTCTTGCATCTGGTCTCCGTAGTATAACAGAAGCAATTTCTGATTTTTGCCTTACAAGATTTAAATTGGGACCCCAATCTTTGGTTGCCATCCTACTCCAGCAGGCTGCGCTTCTTCTTAAACTTGCGTCGTTAACCAACCGTAGGACAATCCTCGGTGTTGACTTCCTACATAAGTTGATTGTTGGCTATATAGATTCTCCTTTTCTGTTTCTTCAATTCTCTGTTCCGTCCAGACCAACCTGAAATCCCCTTATTCCTTTCTACGTTCATAACAGACTACGCTATGCACAATCCTTTTCGCGTGCTATGTAAAAATTACAATAGTTTGCATCACGTTTTCTCTACCGAACTCTCTTTACCCCTAATAAAATCGTTGCTTTCAGGATACCGTCGGGAAGTCACTGACCATTCCCAGTTATGCTATAAATTTTCCCCCACCGGGTCGGTGATTTCCCATTACTATCTCTCTATCCTATCTACATAACATTCTATATATCTTGTTTAATTCCTTTACTTTTTTAATAACTTCTCTCTTTATTATTCCCCATTTATTGTATTTCCTTAATTAATATAGTAAATTATGATTATTTTTAATTTTAACTAAAGACTAACACCCTTTTTCTTAGCTGTAGGCTCTAATAGCGTCATTTACAAAATTAGCTGTGAATAGGGGCACAGCTGACCGGACGCCGAAAAAAAACCTCCATCGGTTGGTGACGCTATTAGAAAATTGTGTCTCTAACTAGGCTTTTAGCATTAAATTTCTGTATATATGTATATTGCATTGAATAATTAGGAAGACACTTGTTTTGTCGAACATTAATAAATAAAAAATAAATTAATACCTTGTAAAAAGGTAAAAAGGGTAAAATGTATTTGCACAAATGTATGGAACGGGCAGAAGGAAGCATCTCCGACCCCATAAAGTATATATATTCTTGATCAGCATCAATAGCCAAGTCGATCTAGCAATGTTCGTCTGCCTGTCCGTCCGACCGTATTTATGAACGCAAGGATATTAGAACCTATTAGAGCTAGAGACTTGAAATTTAGCTGTAGGTCCTCCAAGTACCCGAGCAGATCGAGTTTGTTCCCGATAATCGATAACTTGCCCAATAATATCGATAACTTCCAAGTAATCGATTAAAATCGATATTAAATCCTGTTTTTTGAGAAAAAGTGATATGTTTATTCCTGAATAATATATATGTATCAAGTATCTTTCATTTTATACCTATCAGCATCATTCCTCATAAATCAAGTTCATAACCCAACTTGTATTGCCCATCAATATAAACCAGAGGTCGCAAATAACAGTCAACACTTATTTTCAATGCGATCTGCACACAAAAAAACCGAAAAAAACGAAGCAGATTCGGTTTTGCTTTCCATAGAACACTTTTTTTCGTTGCGCTTGTGTACTCTGTTAGTGCTTTTGCTTGAGCAATACCCACTGCCCTGTCTAACAGTAACACCTTAACAGGACACATTCGGCCGATCGCACAGAAAATAAGTGTCTGTCGAAGAGCAAAACTACAAAAGTGGAAGCGAAAAGAGTCTTTTCTTGTTGTTGTCGTGTGACGATATCAATGAAAGCTAGAGCGAGAGAGAGAGAGAGAGGGAGAAAGAGGGCACGATGCATATGTGTACATGTATATATTTAAAGCTATAAGCAAACATCCATTAAATAATTTATAGTATCTATATATATATATATATATATATAGTCACTATAAATTATTATATATATGTATATATTTGTATTTTTTATTTATTAAATATTAAGCTTAACAACTAACAATGAGTGCAATTTGGTTAGTCAAGCAAGTGCATACATGCATATCCACAAACGACACTTTGGCAGTTTTAGTTCTGTTCAGTGGTCGTGGAAGAACATGTGCGAAAAAAAACGAACGAAAACTGTTTTTGCTCGGACCCAGTGTCTCGTGCGTAGAAACCTAGATGCAGGTGTTCTCTTTTGCCGTTATTGATTTTGTCGGAAATAAACCGGTTTTTTGCAGACAACCAGAAAGTGAGGACCGAAATTTGCGACCTCTGATATAAACCTTAATTTAAAGGCAATTGTCGTTTTGAGAATACACGAATATGTTACAGTCCAATAAGATGTACTGCTAAAAATTTCATCATGATCTGTTAAAAAACACAAAAGAAAATGTGTATTGCCTGCCCACGTGCTTGCAGCAGCTAGCGCAAATTCCAAGAATTTCGGTATACATGCAAGTTATCACCCAGCCTGCAAGGCAACCAGATAACGTAAAAGATCCAGATTCTCATGTGCAATTCATAACGTAAACTAAAGACCCAAATTCTCGTGCGCAATTCCTAACGTAAATATAGCTCCAAGCAATTAGCTATTGAACATCAAATTATATTTTATTTCCAATTTGTCGTTATCAATTGGTTAATTAGTGCTCAAAGTGGGGCTGGCGATTAATAGCACAAGAAAAGGATAATTAAAAGAAAAAATATCCTCAGTGATTCGCGTGTGAGCAAAGTGCCTATACACAAATACAGAATTGTTCTTAACAAGATCATTAAAATTGTCTTATACACGGAAATACAGTGTGTCTCTAAAAGAAGCATTAAAAAGTTTCAACAGACGGCAATATCCTGTTTCAAAAAAACTCGAAAAAGTATAAAAAAGTTTACGATAAAAACAAAAGACAACAACAACAAAAACAATTTTCAACAATATCAAACACCGTTAAATAA
Source organism: Drosophila littoralis (assembly GCA_018903485.1). Taxonomy (NCBI): domain Eukaryota; kingdom Metazoa; phylum Arthropoda; class Insecta; order Diptera; family Drosophilidae; genus Drosophila; species Drosophila littoralis. Next base: position 388,751 of record JAEIGF010000311.1, on the reverse strand, counting down.
AAACATTTGTTTGTGCGAATTATAAATAATCATCGAACTGAAAAGATACTTAAAAGTGAAATGAAAACATTTATATGTGACCAATTATGACAAATTTAACAACCCGAGATCTCCGAACCAGAACAACTTAAAAAGAAGACCCTAAAACCAGAAGGAACGAAGGAAGACTTGACCTTAAAACCAGAAGGAAGGAAGGAAGACTTGGACGACCTTCCAATCACTAATAAAGAAAGAACTTATACTTGAGCCATAAGAAATCTTTGTTCAAATAGAAAGTTTAATTGAAAGTTTTCAAAATTTAAAAATGGCTGTCAATAACTTGACAGCTGATTTGTTTTGTTTTTCGGTATTTTGACTGCGCACTGCTGCGCACGTGTTGCGACGCAATTGGCAAGAATTTATATATACATGTACAGTGTACAGTGTTCATTGTACACACACACATTCATGCGCGTCTGCTTCGAATTCTGTCTTCACTGCTATTGTTTTCTGTGTGGCTATTTTTATTGGTTTTTTTTCTCAATAATACTCAATTATTAGTGTGGATGTTGAGTAGAGGCAGTGGCAAGTGGTGCAGTCTGTCGCGAGTTCGAGTCCTACCGGGGAAAGTAAATTTGCGGTCAGTTGCGAGTTCAAACCCTGCCAATGGAACTTTATTTATTTTTTTCTTTTCTTTATTAATTCAAACGAGCTCCATGAGGGTATTCCCTAGTCGGGAGCTCCCGACTAGAACCTCTTACTTGTTTGAATTCAGAGTGTTGGGTGTTTTAATTTACCTAACATTTCTTGGTCATTATTCACCGCTGAAAATGATCTAGTACCCTCAGCACAGCATGATTTTATAGTTTGCATGCTAGACCTTTACTTGTTTCAAATAAATTTAATGTCTAATCATTTGGATAGAACTCTTGATCTGGTATTTGTTAATGACTACCTTATTGCTAATGTGTCCAGGACCCCTCCTTTATCCCTTCCTGAGGATCTACATCATCCTACTTTAGTGCTTGCAATGTTCAATTGTAATCCTCACACTTTACATTCATCGGCCACATATAAGCCCCGCCGTTGCTTTCGCAAAGGAAACTATTTCTTGCTTAATCAACGTATTCATGCAATCGATTGATCTTTTTTATATGACGCGGTTGATATGAATATTGCTATTAATTTTTTTTTATAATACCCTGAACTCCACATTAAATGATTGCATTCCTAACAAAATTCCCTATATTGCTTCTTCAAAGCCACCCTGGTTCACTCCCAGACTATCAAAACTACAAAATATAAAGTCTAAATATTTAAAAAAGTTTAAAAGGTCTGGTTCGAGTATTGACTTGGACAAATATTCCATAGCCAAGTCGAACTTCTTTCTTCCTACTTCTCAGTGCAATGAATTTATCTTTCTCGTTGCAAAAAAACAATTTGCCCAAATCCCGAGACAGTTTTATAATTTTGCAAGCTTGAAGCGTAAATCTTCAAGGATGCCATCTTCTTTTCTCTCGGGATAGATATGGTTGCAATGATTCCGATTCTGCTAACCTCTTTTCAAATTTTTCCCAATCAAATTACCCTTCCGTCTGTCCTAATAATAATTCTTACCATTACAATATTACTTCATCCCTATACCTGCACCTTTTATTTCCCAATCCTCTCTTCTTTCTGCTATAAATTCGTCAAAATTTTCTTACTCTCCTGAGCCTGACAATGTTCCTAGTTGTCCACTCAAGGAGTGTAGTTCTTCCCTTCTTTATCCATTGCAAAAGCTTTTTAATCTATCTCTTGAATCTTCTGTCTTTCCATCTCTTTGGAAAGAATCTTATATAATACCTCTCTACAAGAAAGGTGAAAAGTCTGATATACAAAATTACAGGGGCATTACTGTCCGCTATCCCTAAATTATTTGAAAAAAAAATCATTTTGAATTTGCAGCATTTCTGCAAATCAGTTATCTACCCTGTTCAACATGGATTCGTAAAGAATCAGTCAACTACGACCTTGCTTGAATTTACTTCCTTGGTAAATGATGCTTTCCTTTCGAAAATGCAAGCTGATGTTATTTACACTGACTTCAGTAAGGCGTTTGACACTGTCCACCATGACATTTTACTTTTTGAACTTAACCAATTAGGTTTCCCTCCATCTCTTTTGCTTTGGATTAGTTCTTATTTAAAAGGTAGGACCCAAAGAGCAATTCTGAGGCAGACTATTTCTAAGCAGGTTCACGTTACTTCTGGTGTTCCTCAAGGAAGTCATCTTGGTCCTTTACTCTTTACTCTTTTTATAAATGATCTCTCCTCCGTTATATCACATGCCCGTGTACTTATGTATGCGGACTACAAGATGATTTGAAGGCTTTGCAACTTTGGGGTTCGGCCAATCAATTGCATCTAAATTGTTCAAAGTGTGTGTCTATGACCTTTAATCGTACTACACATTATCTTGTCAGTTATACAATCGACAATACTCCATTGCAATGTATACTTACAGTTAAAGACCCAGGCGTTCTTTTTGATTGTAAACTCTGCTTAAACCTCCATATAGCTACCATCGTTTTTGAGGCCAAGGTGTACTTGGATTCATAAAACGTTGGTCTCCTATTCATCTCTCTTGTTTGCCATATCCTTGAGTACTGCTCTTGCATCTGGTCTCCGTAGTATAACAGAAGCAATTTCTGATTTTTGCCTTACAAGATTTAAATTGGGACCCCAATCTTTGGTTGCCATCCTACTCCAGCAGGCTGCGCTTCTTCTTAAACTTGCGTCGTTAACCAACCGTAGGACAATCCTCGGTGTTGACTTCCTACATAAGTTGATTGTTGGCTATATAGATTCTCCTTTTCTGTTTCTTCAATTCTCTGTTCCGTCCAGACCAACCTGAAATCCCCTTATTCCTTTCTACGTTCATAACAGACTACGCTATGCACAATCCTTTTCGCGTGCTATGTAAAAATTACAATAGTTTGCATCACGTTTTCTCTACCGAACTCTCTTTACCCCTAATAAAATCGTTGCTTTCAGGATACCGTCGGGAAGTCACTGACCATTCCCAGTTATGCTATAAATTTTCCCCCACCGGGTCGGTGATTTCCCATTACTATCTCTCTATCCTATCTACATAACATTCTATATATCTTGTTTAATTCCTTTACTTTTTTAATAACTTCTCTCTTTATTATTCCCCATTTATTGTATTTCCTTAATTAATATAGTAAATTATGATTATTTTTAATTTTAACTAAAGACTAACACCCTTTTTCTTAGCTGTAGGCTCTAATAGCGTCATTTACAAAATTAGCTGTGAATAGGGGCACAGCTGACCGGACGCGAAAAAAAAACCTCCATCGGTTGGTGACGCTATTAGAAAATTGTGTCTCTAACTAGGCTTTTAGCATTAAATTTCTGTATATATGTATATTGCATTGAATAATTAGGAAGACACTTGTTTTGTCGAACATTAATAAATAAAAAATAAATTAATACCTTGTAAAAAGGTAAAAAGGGTAAAATGTATTTGCACAAATGTATGGAACGGGCAGAAGAAAGCATCTCCGACCCCATAAAGTATATATATTCTTGATCAGCATCAATAGCCAAGTCGATCTAGCAATGTTCGTCTGCCTGTCCGTCCGACCGTATTTATGAACGCAAGGATATTAGAACCTATTAGAGCTAGAGACTTGAAATTTAGCTGTAGGTCCTCCAAGTACCCGAGCAGATCGAGTTTATTCCCGATAATCGATAACTTGCCCAATAATATCGATAACTTCCAAGTAATCGATTAAAATCGATATTAAATCCTGTTTTTTGAGAAAAAGTGATATGTTTATTCTTGAATAATATATATGTATCAAGTATCTTTCATTTTATACCTATCAGCATCATTCCTCATAAATCAAGTTCATAACCCAACTTGTATTGCCCATCAATATAAACCAGAGGTCGCAAATAACAGTCAACACTTATTTTCAATGCGATCTGCACACAAAAAAACCGAAAAAAACGAAGCAGATTCGGTTTTGCTTTCCATAGAACACTTTTTTTCGTTGCGCTTGTGTACTCTGTTAGTGCTTTTGCTTGAGCAATACCCACTGCCCTGTCTAACAGTAACACCTTAACAGGACACATTCGGCCGATCGCACAGAAAATAAGTGTCTGTCGAAGAGCAAAACTACAAAAGTGGAAGCGAAAAGAGTCTTTTCTTGTTGTTGTCGTGTGACGATATCAATGAAAGCTAGAGCGAGAGAGAGAGAGAGGGGAGAAAAGAGGGCACGATGCATATGTGTACATGTATATATTTAAAGCTATAAGCAAACATCCATTAAATAATTTATAGTATCTATATATATATATATATATATATAGTCACTATAAATTATTATATATATGTATATATTTGTATTTTTATTTATTAAATATTAAGCTTAACAACTAACAATGAGTGCAATTTGGTTAGTCAAGCAAGTGCATACATGCATATCCACAAAAGACACTTTGGCAGTTTTAGTTCTGTTCAGTGGTCGTGGAAGAACATGTGCGAAAAAAAACGAACGAAAACTGTTTTTGCTCGGACCCAGTGTCTCGTGCGTAGAAACCTAGATGCAGGTGTTCTCTTTTGCCGTTATTGATTTTGTCGGAAATAAACCGGTTTTTTGCAGACAACCAGAAAGTGAGGACCGAAATTTGCGACCTCTGATATAAACCTTAATTTAAAGGAAATTGTCGTTTTGAGAATACACGAATATGTTACAGTCCAATAAGATGTACTGCTAAAAATTTCATCATGATCTGTTAAAAAACACAAAAGAAAATGTGTATTGCCTGCCCACGTGTTTGCAGCAGCTAGCGCAAATTCCAAGAATTTCGGTATACATGCAAGTTATCACCCAGCCTGCAAGGCAACCAGATAACGTAAAAGATCCAGATTCTCATGTGCAATTCATAACGTAAACTAAAGACCCAAATTCTCGTGCGCAATTCCTAACGTAAATATAGCTCCAAGCAATTAGCTATTGAACATCAAATTATATTTTATTTCCAATTTGTCGTTATCAATTGGTTAATTAGTGCTCAAAGTGGGGCTGGCGATTAATAGCACAAGAAAAGGATAATTAAAAGAAAAAATATCCTCAGTGATTCGCGTGTGAGCAAAGTGCCTATACACAAATACAGAATTGTTCTTAACAAGATCATTAAAATTGTCTTATACACGGAAATACAGTGTGTCTCTAAAAGAAGCATTAAAAAGTTTCAACAGACGGCAATATCCTGTTTCAAAAAAACTGGAAAAAGTATAAAAAAGTTTACGATAAAAACAAAAGACAACAACAACAAAAACAATTTTCAACAATATCAAACACCGTTAAATAAAAACATTTGTTTGTGCGAATTATAAATAATCATCGAACTGAAAAGATACTTAAAAGTGAAATGAAAACATTTATATGTGACCAATTATGACAAATTTAACAACCCGAGATCTCCGAACCAGAACAACTTAAAAAAGAAGACCCTAAAACCAGAAGGAACGAAGGAAGACTTGACCTTAAAACCAGAAGGAAGGAAGGAAGACTTGGACGACCTTCCAATCACTAATAAAGAAAGAACTTATACTTGAGCCATAAGAAATCTTTGTTCAAATAGAAAGTTTAATTGAAAGTTTTCAAAATTTAAAAATGGCTGTCAATAACTTGACAGCTGATTTGGTAGCTCAGTTGATAGCAACTCAGTCTAGAGCCCTTCAAGACCAAATTGCAGAATTGAAAATGCAAAATACTCTCTCATCCAATAAAGAACAAGAATTTAAAATAACTGAATTTAAAGACTTAATTCGTTGCGATGAATATTTTGATGTCATCAAGTCAATACCATAATTTTCAGGTGGTTATAGTGCATATGTTAGCCGGCGCGAAGCAGCTTGTTGCGCCATGCGTATGTATAAAGATAAAAGTAGAACGCATGTAGGAGCTTTAACAATCTTAAGAAACAAAATAACAGGCAAAGATAACGATACCCTGACCAATGACGGTACAGTTCTTAACTTTGAAGCCATACTTGCAAGACTGGATTTCGCCTACAGTGATAGACGGCCAGTCTACATAATAGAACAGGAATTGAGTATTTTACGAAGGGGTAACCTATCTGTTCTCGAATACTACGATTTGGTTAGTAAAAAATTAACCCTTTTGATAAACAACAAGCAATTATGACATATGGCGATAAAGCCACCATTGTTACTGAAATGAATAAGAAGAACAGGGACAACGCCTTAAGAATCTTCATCACAGGGCTCAAGATTTCTTCATCTGAAGTTTTGTTTTCCCTTTAACCAGAGAATTTGCCTAATGCTTTGGCAAAAGCTCAGGAACAAGAAGCGAATAACCAAAGGGCAAACTAGACTTAGATCTATTAGTCGGCTATAATTTACTGAAGGTGATTAAAGCAGTATCCTTATTCAGCTAATAATTTTTTTAATAATTAGTCAGTAAATAAATAGGATGTAAAACAAAAACATAACAAGGCCCAGCAGAAGTCCTTATAGTGCCTCGGAAAAAAGGATTTTAATGAAGTTGGAACGCCAAAGAATCGATTGGTTATTGATTTCAAAAAACTAAATTACGATACAATCCCCGATAGGTATCCACTGCCTGATCCTTCAGTTATCTTGTCTAACCTAGGAAAGGCTCGACTCTTCTCAACAATCAATCTATAATCTGGATTTCATCAGATTCTAATGAAAGAAGAAGACCAAACCCCGCTTTTTTCATTAACAATGGAAATTACGAATTACTTCGTTTTCCATTTGGGCTTGCGAACGCACCAAGTATATTTCAGAGAGCAATGGACAATATAGTGCGTGAAAAAATCGGAAAAACTTTTCACATTTATATGGAGAACCTTTTTAAAGCGAACATGAAAATTTCGCTGGAAAAATGAAAATTCACAAGAAAAGAAATACAATTTTTAGGATACATAAGTAGTATTATACAATATTATAAAAAACGACCATAAGAAATAGAATCGATTATGAAATAATCTTAATAATTTAAGGGCTTAACAGGCTATTACAGAAAGTTTGTAAAGAACTACACGACTATAGCAAAAACACTCACTAAACTGTTACAGGGACATAATGGTATGGTTTCAAAACATATGTCTAAAAAAACATAAATATCTTTAAACGAAGAAGCTATCTCTGCTTTTGAAAATCTAAGATCACACAATTAAAAAAATATAACTAACTCAACCAGACTATACGAAAAAGTCAGTTCTCACTACCGACGCTTCCGAAATCGCGGTCCTTTTAAAAGAAACCGATCCCGTTCGTTTAAAAAACCATAAATAAAACAGAAAGAAATCCAGCCACAAATGAAAGAGAACTATACGCTATAGTATGGACATTAACAAATCTTAGAAATTACTTGTACGGTGATACAAATTTAGAAATCCAAGCAGACCATCAACCACAAAAACGAAAAGATGGCATGCTTTCATAGAAGAATTTTTTCCTACAATATTTTACAAGCCAGGCTTAACCCATCAAGAGTAGTTATTAATCACATTTGCCATGAAGACAATCAGGTTCCTGGAGAAAATCCGTCGTCCGATAAGGAAACCACTCATTCAGTAATTAGAAAAACGTAATTGAAGAAACAAAAAACCGTTGAACCAATTTAAGCAGCATTTGCTTATTTCATAAAACAACATAACAACAAAACTACACATATTATAGAATATGACCCAGTACATAACTTAATAATTACAGGAATTCAGTGCAGTCTCGAAGACTTATACGAAATTCAGAACATACTGAAAAACACTTTTATCAACAAATGTTTATTTACAAGAGAGTTTGTCCTAGATATCGAAAACATAAACGATTAATAAATTAAAATAGAAGAAACGCATGCTCGTGCTCATAGAGGCTTGGGTGAAAATCTTAAGCAGTTTCTTAAATACTATTATTGGCCAACACTATACAAAAACCTTAAGCAACACTAACGCTGTTGTGAAATTTGTAACAAAAATAAATATAACAGAAGCCCAAAGCAAATTCCTATTTCTAAAGCTCCTATTCCAAAAATAGAAGGTGATATATCGATATATTTTATGTTCAAAAATAAACATTCATGACATGGTTAGACGCAAATTCCACATTTTTAGTTCCAAAGCAAATTAATAACAAATCAGATATGGCATAAAAAGTGTTGGAATTATTCCAAAGTTTTAAATTGGATCAATGGACCATGAATCTACGTTTTCATCAGCACAATTCCAATCTTCAATGTCTCGATCAGGTATAAATATTTATTATGCAGACCCCAGACACAGTTTAAGCAACGGTCAGGTAGAAAGAGTTCATTCTACAATAATCGAAATTTCACGTTGTATTCAAGAAGAATACAATATAATGGATCACTTCGAAGTCATATACCGAGCAGTTAAAGAATATAACAACACAATCCAATCAACAACCGAACAAAAATCATGTGACATATTCTTTATAGAACATTCAAGCTTGTCAGATAAACTAAAATCAGCCCAAGCAAAAATGTTAGAGTATAGTAACGAAAAGAGGTCTCCAAACAATTACCAAGTAGGTGACATAACTAATGAGAAAAAACATGGCGAACGAAATAAACTACAGCCTGGATACAAAAAACAGGTAGCTAAAGAAGACTTAAGAAATAAAGTAAAAATTAATAAAGTAAAATAATAAACAATAAAGGATCGTATTATTCATAAAGATAATATCGAATTCTTACCTATTTATGTATTTTTATAATGCACATTTGATGTATTTTATCTGTTTTTATTCAAATTATGACTATGTCCTGTTTGAGGATACAGATATTCTTTTATGATACAATTCATATGGAGAGGGCTTTCACGTTACTAATCTAAGTTTTTGAACCTACATTTTTGACACAAGAGCTTAAATTCTTTAAAAACGAAAGCAATACCATTGATTGGGAAATAACCATGGAATTGAATTTAATGAAAACACTCCTTTCTCAACTTACACCTCATAACAACAACAATAATAAGCAACATCAAATCAATTCTGCTATTTTCAAAGAAGTTACTAAAATCAAATTTAATCAGGAATTACTTTTAAAAAATATCGACACTTGACCTACAAAATCTCTTGGATACCATTACATTTCCAAAGCCAGAATATTACACCCAAAAATTTTAAACAAACAAGACATGATAAATGTACAATGTATATCACGAAAGCTAAATATCACTTTAATAGATCTTTTGGACATTTCCTCTTTTTCGATTGTTTCATACCAAGGTTTAATCATAGTCTTTATAAAATACCCAACTATTAATTAAAATTGTAAGTTATATCACGCTTAAGCCATATCCCAGACAGATGGAGAATTATTCATACATGACAAAATTGCTAAATGTAATATTAATTTTTATCTCATAGAAAATTTTAAAAGAGTTATATATAATAGTTTCGCCCACATTATTTTTGACGCAAAAGGTTTTGTAAATCTTCTTAATAAACAATTTACAAGTTGTATAAAAATATCCGAAAAAATAAAATAATAGAAATTATAACAGACGGTGCTATTTTAATGTCAGGCACAAATTGTATTAACAGAACCTGGCTTACAGGCATTTACCTTGTTAATTTCAAAATCCATGGCAATCATAAACAACAGCACTTACACCAATGTAAAACACAAATCCTAAACTATGTAAAAAACAATAAATTCACAAACAACTAAGTTACTGAATATCAACTTACCAATAACACTGAACTTCAATTAGAAAATACAAATATATTATCAAAAATTGTTATTAAGCTAGAAAGTAATCATTCAAAAATAACCTTATTTTTATTTATACTAACTTTTAATTTTATTATGATAAAGCTTTTTACACGTTGCCCTGTATTAAACTTAAATCCCACCAAAATGGTAAAATGAAAAACAGAGCTTGACATATTAAATCAGTTTAACGAACAAATGGAATTTTTTAAAAGAAATCATTAGGAATCGGGGACGATTCATACAGTCAATTCTTATTAAATTTATAAACATAATTTCGGAATAAGTTTCTATTCCAATTACTTAGCTCTTTCACCTTTATTAGACCCATATCAATCATTTCGTCCACTTAACGCGCAGCTGCGGCTTTTTTAACATAAAGATCCAGACTCCCGGCTCTAACATAAACAAAATAGCGCAACCACTTAATATAAAAGATCCAGGTTCTCATGCGAAACTTATAACTTAAACTAAAGACCCAAATTCTCGTGCGCAATTCCTAACGTAAACATAGCTCCAAGCACTTAGCTTTTGAAAACGAAAGCCACCCACGCGAGCTTTTGAACCTTAAGAAAAGAAGCTTTGGCATAAACATACGCTGACTTGCAGCATATAATCACAGCGAGCTTTTGAGCTTAAAGAAAAAAGCTTTATCATAAACATAGCTGACTTGCAGCATAAGTTCATGATTGTACTTGAGTTAAATTTTTTCCAATTGGTCGTTACCAATTGGTTAATTAGCACACACTCACATTCATGCGCGTCTGCTTCGAATTATTCTATCAAGAGCATTGCAATTGCGATTGTATTGCTTTCTGTGCTGCATTTTTAATTCGTATTTTTCTCATTTAGAATTAATAATTGGTGTGGCTGTTGGTTACAGCAGCAAGTAATGCGGTCCGTTACGAGCTCGAAACCTGAAAAGGGAACTTTTTTTAAATTTATCTTTATTACAAACAAGCTCCCGAATAGAACCTCTTACTTGATTGAATAATATTTTATTTATTAAATGAGTAGATAGGGAATGTTTGTTCTGTGCCAGGAAGTGACGTAACGGGGTTGTTATCTGCGGAAATGGTCGTCAAGAATATATGCTCTTGATCAGCATTAACAGCCGAGTCGATCTAGCCATGTCCGTCTGTCCGTATTATATTTAATTTAAATGCAATTATTGAGAATACACAAATATTCTATTGCACAATATGTGTGTATACACACACATACAAACGAGCGCGTAGCGTGAGCTTTTTTTGGTGTTGGAATAAGAGGGCTCAGTGTAGCCCCTACTCGGGAGCTCCCGACTAGAACTTCATACTTGTTTTTTTTTTTTTTTGCTGGTGTGGCTGTTGAGTAGAGTCGGCAGCAAGTAATGCGGTCAGTTGCAAGTTCCAACCCTGCCAAGAGAACTTATTTTTTGGAATAAGAAGGTTCTTAATTGTTTTGTCTTGCCAACTAATCTTCCTCCGTTCTCCGTCTGATGCCCTCAACTCACCTGAGTTCCAGCATTACTTCTGCTGAGAAGGTGCTGGTTACGTGCCACTTTTGTGCGGTCTCTAGCATATTCGTGACCAGGCTGCCTAACGTGATAGATCTGCCCATGGTGTCCTCCAGTTCCTGCCTGTTCGCTGTGAAACGTCCACACTCGAAGATGATGTGTTTGGCGTCCTCACCGATTCCACGGCCGCACCAATAAATCTCGTCTGTGCTGTCGTGACCGAATCGCTTCAAGTAGCTCCTGAAGCATTCGTGGCCGGATAGGTGCTGCGTTAAAAAAAAGATTGTATTAAAATACTTGCGGTTTAACCAGGCTTCCAATTTTTAGATGAGCGATCCCAGCAGCTACCACTGCACTAGCGGCTTGATTAGACAGAGAGTTAGATTTTCTAGAATAAGAATCAAAGCGAATAAAAACACAAAATAAAACACCTTCTCCCAAAAAAATAAAGAACATAACTAATACTGCCAATACAGTCCAAGAAGTGCCCCAAAGACTGCGCTGGAGCTCTTTTCACCCCGGCCTGTGCGATGACCTGCACCGGCAACGCTGACCGCCCCCAGGCAGCCAACTAAGACGGAGAAGAAGCAGAATAGGGATTTTATCTTATCACATGACAATTGTAAATATAATTAAAAATTAATTAAAAAAAAAAATAATAATAATTGTATTGTAATGACGCCCACTATGTAAATGTATATAAGTAAACAAATTGTTATTCAAAACGGAGACACTACTAACTTTAACACATGAATTCCCTTGGACCAAAATGGGCCTTTTAGACACAAAAACTGTTGATTAAACTGCTAATGTTATCAATAAATTTAATTAGCACGCTACTAATCATTGTAGTAATACTGATGTCAGCTAGTTTATTTTTCAAAATATACAAGCTGCACAACAGATGACTGATAAATAAATATCTTAGCAAGGAAAATGATCTAGGCAAGATCTAAAAGCTTAATTAAGCAACAATTGTTAGCGGCGATACACAACAATAAACTCGCTTTTATACACTTATATATTTTACACTTATATAAATATATATATTTTACATTTGTATATTTTTGATAATTGTTAAATATCTCCAAATACACAACTATATGAGAAAATCACAAAAATGCAGCCAGACTTCCCTAACAGAATTAGGATCATAATATCAACAGAACTAATAGGTATCAACAATTTAGAACACATTTATATGCAGACATATAATTTAAGCACTTGACAATTCAGGGGTTGCTCGAAAGAAGAAATAAAAACAATATTAGCAGCATACCTAGATTTAGGCTTTAAAAGAATAGTAAACGGAAAGAGAAAACAGTAGTCTATGAATTTTTCCATTTTGAACATTAGTATGTAATGGCAACAGATCCACTCAAAATTAACAGAAATTAAAAAAAATTTTGACAACTCCTATAAATGTTTAGCCCAAAATAGGGAAATACAAGTGACTACATAAAACAAACACGCCAATATATTAGAAGAAAGCTTTAAAAAAGCACGTCCACTAATATATGACCACAGAAACAAATTAATAAGTAACCATTGGTCACAGGTGTGTAAAGTTTTGAAAAAATTTAGAGAGAATTAGTAAAATATCAAGTATACACACAATTTAGATAAAAGTATTCCAAATAATTTAAATACTGAAGCAACATTGGACCACAACGAATAAGAATTAGAAAAGAAATAAATACTTGAAAGTAATTCAGAAAATGAATTACAAGAAAGTGATACAAGAACCTGAAAATTCCAGCACTAATTACATTAGCCGAATTGTCAGAGAATTCAGATGCAGACGCAAATTCAAGTGTGCTTGAACGCAAACCAATAAAATGGCTCAGACCACAATCCATATTTTTCGGAGTACGACGGCAAAGCGGAAAATTTGCAGAACTTCATAGACGCATTGATTCTAGTAGATTCACTTAAAGGAGATCATGAAGTAACTGCAATCAATCTGATGAAGACAAAACTAAAATGGCATGCACAAAACTCAGCGATGAAAAAACAATCGCCTACTAACAGTAGTAGTAAAGTAGCAATAGCGCAATAGTTCGTATTTTTTTTTAATACAACAACTAAGAATACTAAAATACAGAATCCACAAGTAAAATTCGAATCAATAGAAGAACACGAAATTAAAACCCAAATCGCAAATAACAACTGATCAATGTACCAAAAACATTGACATATTTGTTAGTAGTTTCTATGTTATACATGCTGCTTTAAATTTTTTGAACTCCCTCTTAGATGTTTGTATTCCAAACTCTTTTTCTTCTATGCTTCTTTAAAGCCACCCTGGTTTACTCAAAGACTATTAAACCTAAAAAATAGTAAGTCTAAATATTTTAAACAGTTTATAAGTCTGATTCGAGTATTGACTGGGCTAAATATTCTATAGCCCAGTCAAAGTTCTTTTTTCTTAATTCTTAATGCTATGAGAATTATCTTATTCGTTGCAAAAGACAATTCGCCCAATCGATAAAAATCAATATCGAAATCCAGTTTTTTGAGCAAATACGGTAAATAATAAGAGCTGGAGTCACCAAATTTGATATCTTGCTTCTAGAATAGTATACATATATCAAGTATCTTTCATTTTATTATACCCTTGCAGAGGGTATTATAATTTTGTCGTGAAATGTGTAACGCATAGAAGGAGACATCTCCGACCCCATAAAGTATATATATTCTTGATCAGCATCAACAGCCGAGTCGATATAGCCATGTCCGTCTGTCCGTCTGTCCGTCTGACCGTCTGTCCTTCTGTCCGTCTGTCTGTTTCTATGCGAACTAGTCCCTCAGTTTTAAAGCTATCTTAATGAAACTTTGCAGAAGTCCCTATTTCTGTTGCACGCAGCACATATGTCAAAACCAGCTGGATCGGACCACTATATCATATAGCTGCCATAGGAACGATCGGTCGAAACTTAAGTTTTTGTATGAAAAAACCTTTTGTTTATCAAGATATCTTGACCAAACTCGACATTTATTAGTTTTACTATGCTCCTCATATATATGCAAAATTCTATTAAGATCGGCCCACTATATCATATAGCCGCCATAGGAACGATCGGTCGAAAATTAAGTTTTTGTATGAAAAAACATTTTGTTTGTCAAGATATCTTGACCAAACTCGGCATTTATTAGTTTTACTAAGCTCCTCATATATATGCAAAATCCTATTAAGATCGGACCACTATATCATATAGCTGCCATAGGAACGATCGGTCGACAATTAAGTTTTTGTATGAAAAAACCTTTTGTTTATCAAGATATCTTGACCAAACTCGACATTTATTAGTTTTACTATGCTCCTCATATATATCCAAAATCCTATTAAGATCAGACCACTATATCATTTAGCTGCCATAGGAACGATTTGTCGAAAAGTAGGATCTTGTATGAAAAAAATTTTGTTTTTCAATATATCTTGACCAAACTCGGCATTTATTAGTTTAACTATGCTCCTCATATATATGCAAAATCCTATTAAGATCGGACCACTATATCATATAGCTGCCATAGGAACGATCGGTCGAAAATTAATTTAGTATGGAGAATTTTTGTTTTTCATGATTTTTCGATTAAACACGGCATTTAAATATTTCACTATGCTCCCTTCATTTTTGCAAAATCTTATTTACATCGGTTTTTGACTAATATATTTTTTGTTTATCAATATACCTTGACCAAACTCGGCCTTAACCATTTTCTCGGCATTAAAAGGTTGGGTCTGCAAGGGTATTAGATCTTCGGCATGCCGAAGATAGCCCTTCTTTCTCGTTGTTTATCAATATACCTTGACCAAACTCGGCCTTAACCATTTTCTCGGCATTAAAAGGTTGGGTCTGCAAGGGTATTAGATCTTCGGCATGCCGAAGATAGCCCTTCTTTCTCGTTATACTTATCGCCACCTCCCCGCTACCACCCTAAAGCTATAAATCAAGTTAATAAACCAAGCAACCTATATTTCCCACCCATTTAAACCATACTATAAATTCAATTGACTTTTTGAGAATACACAAATATTCTATGGTACAATAAACAATACTGTTTTGCCTGTTGAGTAGAGGCGGCAGCAAGTAATGTGTTCAGTTGCGAGCTCAACCCTGCCTCAACCCTGTCTTTTTCTATGCGAACTAGTCTATGAGTTTTAAAGCTATCTTTATGAAACTTTGCAGAAGTCCCTCTTTCTGCTGTATATGTGAAAGCCATATGTGAAAGCCAGCCGGATCGGCCCACTATATCATATAGCTGCCATAGGAACGATCGGTCGAAAATTCAGTTGTTGTATGAAAAACATTTTTTCAGGATATCTTGACCAAACTCAGCATTTATTTATATATAGTTTTACAATGCTCCTCATATATATGCAAAATCCTATTAAGATCGGACCACTATATCATGTAGCTGCCATAGGAACGATCGGTCGAAAATTAAGTTGTTGTATGGAAAACTTTTTTGTCATTCAAGATATTTTGATTAGGCACAGCATTTAAAGAATTCAGTATGCGCCCTTCATTTTTGCAAAATCTTATTTACATCGGACTGCTAAACGAACGCGTAGAGCGAATTTCATTTGGTGTTGGAATAAGAGGGTTCAGAATATTCCCTAGTCTGGAGCTCTTGACTAGAACCACTTAGTTGTTTTGTGTTCTGTTTATTTACAACGTTAAAAAGAATAATAAATATAGTACATTTTACGCTTAGGTTGTAGCTGGGGGGTACGTGTTAATTAGGTAGCATGGATTGCCCACGGAACGACCGCAAAGCATTGCTTCACAAGCATGGTCTTGCTACCTAATCTTCCTACGTTCTCCGTCTGATGCCCTCAACTCTCCTGAGTTCCAGCATTACTTATGCTAAGAAGGTGCAGACGATTTATTCAAAATTTCGCACAATATTTGCGTCATTTGACTAGATTGTGCAAAAAGAATGTCCAATCCGACTGGACAAAAGAATGCGATGACTCCTCTAATTACCTTAAAAAGGCACTAATGAAACCAACATTACTGCAATACCCTGATTTCCGCAAAGAATTTTGCATAACCACAGATACAAGTAAACATGCATGTAAACATGCAAACATTCATCGCAATTGCAATGCGAATTCGAAACAGATGCGCAATTGCGCTGAAAAAAAACATAACTTTTGGGTTTTTCTTAACCGATATTAATGAAATTTTCTAAATTACAAAATTACATTTAAATTGAGGCTTAAATTGGTGGGCAATACAAGTTGGGTTACTAACTTGATTTATAGCTCTGCGGAGAAAGCGATAGGTATGAAAGACACTTGATATATAAACATATAAAGTTTGGTGACTCTATCTCTTAATATTTACCCAATTTGCTCAAAAAACAGCATTTCGATATCGATTTTCATCGATTGCTTGGAAACGGAGTAAGTTATTGATTATCGGAAACAAACTCGATCTACGCAGGCACTATGAGGACCTGATTTCAAGTATCTAGCTCTTATAGGTTTTGATATCCTTGCGATAATACAGAAGGACAGAAGGACGGACGGACAGACAGGCGGACATGGCTAGATCGACTCGGCTTTGATGCTGATCAAGAATATATATACATTATTCCCTTTTTACCCATTTTCAATGGGTTCAGTGTAGAATAATAATCACTTCGACTTTGCAGCATTTCTGCAGATCAGTTGTCTCCCTGTTAAAATGGATTCGTAACGGATCGGTCAACTACGACCAATCTGCTTAAATTTACTTCCTTGGTAGATTATGCTTTGGCCCTATGCGCCATGATCTTCTACTCAATCATCAATTTTTGCGTTCGATTTCCTTTAATTGAAAAGTTAGGAGCCAAAGTGGTGACTACCTGAAAAAGAGGTTCACGTTAATTCTGGTGCACCTCAAGATGGTCATCTTGGACCTTTACTCTTTACTCTTTTTATAAATAATCTCCCCTCGGTTATATCACATGCCCATGTACTTATGTATTGCCTAGCAACTTGGATTTATCTTCAATGTTGTCACTATCGCCTTCCCCCTGCCCAATTACCCCTGTTTTGTCCCCTGTATTAGTCCCTGTGGAGCCCGTACCTAATCCTGACTCATTTAGCCAAACTGCCTGAGCCCCGTCAGCTCCTGGTCGCAAAGGTAGACCTGCGCGCAATCTAGCCCAGATTGGTAAGAACAATCATGGTGCCTCTTTAGCCCCACCAAATCCTGTATTATCTGCAGCCCCATCAGCTCCTAATTTAACTGTTGTTGCCCCTCGTAGGCAAGTTTTTGTGTCTCGACTTTCGTCTGACACGACTCCTGAGACTTTGGCAGCCTATATTGCTAGCAAATCTTCTGCTAGTGTGTCAATTTCTAAATTTAATTTCTCCACTCCTCGTGAAATATCATCTTTCAAAATAAATGTTTCACATTATATATTCCCAATCATTTGTGACCCCAAGTTTTGGCCTCCACATTTGATTGTTCATGAGTTCAAGCCAAAAAAGCGAAACCAGCCTGTCACCCTTCCAGTCTCTTCAATACATACTTTTTCTGCCCCAAAAAACTAACTTCGTCTCCTGACCAAGTCTCCATTTATTACCAGAATGTCAGAGTTCCAAGCTTAAAAATCTCTTTTTGGCCAGCTCTTCCTTCGATTCGGATATAATCGCATTTTCAGAAACATGGTTAAATTCAACCATATCTGATTTTGAGGTTTTTTCGAACAATTATATTTTGCATAGAAATGATCGGTCGACTCGAGGTGTTGGGGTTTTAATTGCCGTTAAAGCCACTCTCCAGTCAGAACTTTTCTGTTTTAGTACGCCTACTGACGCTGAGATTGTCTCAGTTATGTGTCTTTTCTTACACGGAATATGTATGTGTTCCTCCTTTTTCTGATATTCAAGTTTATATGAAACATATTACTTGTATTAAAGAAGTTTCTTCACACGTGCGTGATAATGACCTATTTATGGTGTTGGGTGATTTTAATTTTTCTTGGTCATTATTCACTGCCGAAAAGTATCTAGTGCCCTTAGCAAGGCATGACTTTATAGATTGCTTGCTAGACCTGTCCTTGTTTAAAATCAATTCAATTTCTAATCATTTGAATAGAACACTTGAGCTTGTATATGTTAACGACTACCTTATTTCTAATGTGTCTAGCTCCCCTCCTTTATCTCTTCATGAGGTCATTAAGCCCCGCCGCATCATTTACCAAGGAAGTAAACTCCAGCAGATTGGTCGTAGTTGACCGATTATTTACGAATCCATGTTGAACAGGGGAGACAACTTATTTGCAGAAATGCTGCAAATTCCAAGTGATTATTTTTTCAAATAATTTAGGGATAGCGGACAGTTTTGCAATGCCCCTGTAATAATAATAATATTAGATTCTTTCCAAATTGATGGATGACTGAAAATTCAAGGGATAGATAAAAAAGCTTTAGCAATGCTCAAAGAAAGGAATAACTACACTCCTTGAGAAGACAACTAGGAACATTGTCAGGCCCAGGAGAGTAAGAAAATTTTAAAGGATTTATAGCAGAATGAAGAGAGGATTGGGAAATAACAGGAGTAGGTTTAGAAGCGGATGAAGTAATATTGTGATGGTAAGACTTGGTAAGTTGATTGGACAAAATTAGCAAAGAGGTTAGCAGAATCGGAATCATTGCTAGCTTTATCTATCCCGAGAGAAAAAGAAGATGGCAGACTTGAAGATTTACGCTTCACGTTTATAAAATTATAAAACTGTCTCGGGTATTGGATAAATTGCCTTTTGCAACAAGAAAGATAATTCTCATAGCACTGAGAATTAAGAAGAAAGAAATTCGACTTGGCTGTAGAATATTTGGCCATGTCAATACTCGAACAAGACCTTTTTAACTTCTTAAAATATTTAGACCTAATATTTTGTAGGTTTGAAAGTCTGTGAGTAAACCAGAGTAAACCACCAAAGGGTGGCTTTGAAGAAGCAATTGAGGGAATTGAATTAGGAATGCAATCATCTAAGATGGAGTTCAGGGTATTATAAAAAAGATTAATAGCAATATTCATATCAACCGAGTCATATAAAAAAGACCAATCGATGGCATGAATACGTTGATTAAGCAAGGGATAATTTCCTTCCAACGGCGGGGCTTAATGGCTGATGAGTACGAAATGAGAGGATTACAATTGAACATTGCAACCTCTAAAGTAGGATGATATTTTTTTTTTTTTATTTATTTATTTATTAATGGTCGACAAAACGAGTGTCTTCCTCATAATTCAGTAGATTACACATACAATACATAATGGAATTATATGTTAAAAGCCTAGTTAGATAACACAGTTCTCTAAATAGCATCACCGACCGATGGAGGTGTTTTAGTTGCCAGTCCGGCCAGCTGTGCCCCTTTTCACAGCTAAATTTGTCAGTGACGCTATTAGATCCTACCTCTAAGCAGAAGGGTGTAAGTAGGAAAAAAGGGTTCTTAAGTAAAATTAATAGTAGTGTTAGTTTGCTATGTTAATTAATAAAATACACTAAATAAGAAAAATGAAAGTAAGAAGATTGTTAATAAAGTAAAGAAATGTAAGGTAGATATATAGAGTGTTAAGTAGATAGGACAGAGAGAAAAGTAATGGGAAAAGTAATGGGAAATCACCGACCCGGTGGGTGAAAATTTATAGCCTGTTCGGCAAGCTATGCCCCTGCTCATAGCTGGGAATGGTCAGTGACTTCCCGAAGGTGTCCTGAAAGCAACGATTTTATTAGGGGTAGAGAAAGTTCGGTAGAGAAAACGTGATGCAAACTATTATAATTTTTACATAGCACGCGAAAAGGATTGTGCATAGCGTAGTCTGTTGTGCACGTAGACAGGAATAAGGGGCGATAATTTCTGGTTGGTCTAGACGGAACAGAGAATTGAAGACGCCCTAGCAGAAAAGGAGAATCTATATCGCCAATAATCAACTTATGTAGAAGAACAACACCAAGAATTGTCCCACGGTTGGTTAACGACGGAAGGTTAAGAAGAAGCAGCCTGCTGGGGTAGGATGGCAACCGAAGATTAGGGTCCCAATTTAAACCTCGTAAGGCAAAAAGCAGAAATTACTTCTGAACAGATTCAATACGATCCTGGCTATTGTTTTACTGCGGAGACCAGATGCAAGAGCAGTATTCAAGGATAGGGCGAACAAGAGAGATGTACAGAAGTTTCGTTATAAAAGGATCGTTAAACTCCTTAGACCATCGTTTAATGAATCCAAGTACACCTTTTGCCTCATTAACGATGGTATCTATGTGAAGATTGAAACAGAGTTTAGAATCAAAAAGAACGCCTAGATCCTTAACTGTTAGTATACGTTGCAAAGGGGTATTGTCGATTGTATAACTGACAAGATAAGGTGTAGTACGATAAAATGTCATAAACATACACTTTGAACAATTCAGATGCAATTGATTGGCCGAACACCAAAGTTGCATAGCGTTCAAATCGTCTTGTAGACGAGAATGATGTAGGGGATTAGTGTATGATAGAATAAGTTTCACATTATCCGCATACATGAGTACACGGGCATGTGATATAACAGAGGGGAGATCATTTATAAAAAGAGTAAAGGTCCAAGATGATTACCTTGAGGAACACCAGAAGTAACGTGAACCTGTTTAGAGGTAGTCTGCCTCAGCATTACTCTTTGGGTCCTACCTTTTAAATAAGAATTAATCCAAAGCAAAAGAGACGGAGGGGAACCTATTCGGTCAAGTTTAAAAAGTAAAATGTCATGGTGCACAGAGTCAAACGCCTTACTGAAGTCAGTATAAATGACATCAGTTTGCATTTTCGAAAGAAAGGCATCATTTACCAAGGAAGTAAATTCAAGCAGATTGGTCGTGGTTGACCGATTCTTTACGAATCCATGTTGAACAGGGGAAACAACTGATTTGCAGAAATGCTGCAAATTCGAAGTGATTATTTTTTCAAATAATTTAGGAATAGCGGACAGTTTTGCAATGCCCCTGTAATTTTGTATATCAGACTTTCCACCTTTCTTGTGGAGAGGAATGATATAAGATTCTTTCCAAATAGATGGAAAGACAGAAGATTCAAGAGATAGATTAAAAAGCTTTTGCAATGAATAAAGAAGGGAAGAACTACACTCTTTGAGTAGACAACTAGGAATATTGTCAGGCCCAGGAGAGTAAGAAGATTTTAAAGAGTATATAGCTAAAAGGAGAGAGGAGTGTGAAATAATAGGAGGAGGTATAGAACTAGAGGAAGAAATAGTATAAGGGTAAGAATTATTATTAGGACAGACTGAGGAGTAAGTTGATTGGAAAAAATTAGCAAAGAGGTTAGCAGAATCAGAGTCATTACTAGCTTAATCCATCCCGAAAGAAAAAGAAGTTGGCAAACTTGAAGATTTACGCTTCAAGTTAACAAAATTGTAAAACTATTTCGGATTTTGAGCAAATTGCCTTTTACGAGTTAGATAATTCTCATAGCATTGAGAATTCCGAAGAAAGAAGTTCGACTTGGCTATGGAATATTTAGCCAAGTCTGTACACGAACCAGACTTTTTAAACTTTTTAAAATATTTAGATTTTAGGTTTTTAAGATGTGACAATCTGGGAGTAAACCAGGGTGGTTTTGAAGAAATAGTCGATGGAATTGACTTGGGAATACACATATCTAAGAGGGATTTTAGGGTGCTATAAAAAAAAGTAATAGCAATATTCATATCAACCGAGTCATATAAGAAAGACCAATCGGATGCATAAATAAGCTGATTCAGCAATGAATAATTTTCTTTGATGAGCACGAAATGAGACGATTACAATTGAACATTGTAATATCTAAAGTGGGTGGATATACATCCTCAGGAAGGGATAAAGGAGGGTACCTAGACACATTTGAAATAAGGTAGTCGTTAACAAATACAAGGTCAAGTGTTCTATTCAAATGATTAGAAATTTGATTGATTTGAAACAACGAAAGATCAAGCATGCAGTCTATAAAATCATGCTGTGCTGAGGGCACTAGATACTTTTCGTCAGTGAATAATGACCAAGAAATGTTCGGCAAATTAAAATCACCCAACACCATAAATAGATCATTATCACGCACGTGTGAAGATACTTCTTTAATACAAGTAATATGTTTCATATAAACTTGAATATCAGAAAAAGGAGGAACACATACATATTCCGTGTAAGAAAAGACACATAACTGAGACAATCTCAGCGTCAGTAGGCGTACTTAAACAAATAAGTTCTGACTGGAGAGTGGCTTTAACGGCAATTAAAACCCCACCACCTCGAGTCGACCGATCATTTCTATGCAAAATATAATTGTTCGAAAAAACCTCAAAATCAGATATGGTTGAATTTAACCATGTTTCTGAAAACGCTATTATATCCGAATCGAAGGAAGAGCTGGCCAAAAAAAGATTTTTAAGCTTGGAAATGAGACCTCTGACATTCTGGTAATAAATGGAGACTTGGTCAGGAGACGAAGTTAGTTTTTGGGGCGGAAAAAGTACTTCTCTCTTTATTTTTGGAATTTATTGTATTTTCTTAATTAATATAGTAAATTATGATTATTTTTAATTTTAACGTAAGAACACTTATTTCCTACTTACTCCCTTCTTCATAGAAGTAGACTCTAATAGCGCCACTGACAAAATTAGCTGAGAAAAGGGGCACAGCTGGCCGGACTGGCAAATAAAACACCTCCATCGGTTGGTGATGCTATTAGAGAATTGTGTACTATAACAAGGCATTTAGCATTAAATTTTATTATGTATTGTATTGAATAATAATAATAATAGATAGGATAGAGAGATAGTAATGGGAAATCAACGACCCGGTGGGGGAAAATTTATAGCCTGTCCGGCAAGCTATGCCCCTACTCATAGCTGGGAATGGTCAGTGAGTTCCCGAAGGTATCCTGAAAGCAACGATTTTATTAGGGGTAGAGAGAGTTCGGTAGAGAAAACGTGATGTAAACTATTGTAATTTTTACATAGCACGCGAAAAGGATTGTGCATAGCGTAGTCTGTTGTGCACGTAGACAGGAATAAGGGGCGGTAATTTCTGGTTGGTCTAGACGGAACAGAGAATTGAAGACGCCCTAGCAGAAAAGGAGAATCTATATCGCCAACAATCAACTTATATAGGAA
The DNA here is from genome assembly GCA_018903485.1 of Drosophila littoralis. NCBI lineage: Eukaryota > Metazoa > Arthropoda > Insecta > Diptera > Drosophilidae > Drosophila > Drosophila littoralis. Next base: position 365,326 of record JAEIGF010000311.1, on the reverse strand, counting down.
GACAACACCGAGAATTGTCCTACTGTTGATTAACGACGGAAGATTAAGAAGAAGCTGTCTGCTGGAGTAAGATGGCAACCGAAGATTAGGGTCGCAATTTAAACCATGTAATGCAAAAAGCAGAAATTACTTTTGAACAGATTCAATACGATTCTGGCTATTTTTATACTGCGGAGACCAGATGCAAGAGCAGTATTCAAGGATGGGGCGAACAAGAGAGATGTACTGAGGTTTCGTTATAAAAGGATCGTTCAACTCTTAAGACCATCGTTTAATGAATCCAAGTACAGCTTTTGCTTCATTAACGATGGCATCTATGTGAAGATTGAAACAGAGTTTGGAATCAAAAAGAACGCCTAGATCCTTAACCGTGACTATACATGGAGTACAATGGAGTATTGTCAATTGTATAACTGACAAGATAAGGTGTAGTACGATTTAAGGTCTTAAACATACACTTTGAACAATTCAGATGTAATTGATTGTCCGAACACCAACGTTCAATCGTCTTGTAGACGAGAATGATGTAGGGGATTAGTGTATAGGGAAACCTAATCGGTCAAGTTTAAAAAGTTAAATGTCGTGGTGCACATAGTCAAACGCATTATTGAAGTCAGTGTAAATGACATCAGTTTGCATTTTCGAAAGGAAAGCATCTTTTACCAATGAAGTAAACTCAAGCCGATTTGTCGTAGTTGACCGATTCTTTACGAATCCATGTTGAACAGGGGAAACAACTGATTTGCAGAAATGCTGCAAATTCGAAGTGATTATTTTTTAAAATAATTTAGGAATAGAGGACAGTTTTGCAATGCCCCTGTAATTTTGTATATCAGACTTTCCACCTTTCTTGTGGAGAGGAATGATATAAGATTCTTTCCAAATAGATGGAAAGACAGAAGATTCAAGAGATAGATTAAAAAGCTTTTGCAATGGATAAACAAGGGAAGAACAACACTCCTTGAGTAGACATCTAGGAATATTGTCAGGCCCAGAAGAGTTAGAAGATTTTAAAGAATTTATAGCTAAAAGGAGAAAAGAATATGAAATAATGGAATGAGGTATAGAACTAGTGGAAGTAATAGTATAACGGTAAGAATTATTATTAGGACAGACTGAAGAGTTAGTTTATTGGAAAAAATGATCAGCATAAACAGCCTAATCGATCTAGGCATGTCCGTTTGTCTGTCCGTCCGTCCGTTTGTTCGTCCGTCCGTCTGTCCGTCCGTCTTTGTCCTTAGGTATGAACTCATGGATCTCAAAACCTATAAGAACTAGAAACTTGAAATTTTAGTTGTAGGTCCATGCCCCATGCGTTTGTTTCCGATAATCGATAACTTACTCCGTTCAAATAATCGATAAAAATCTATATCGACACCCTCGTTTTTGAGCAAATAGGGTAAATAAAAAGAGCTGGAGTCACCAAACTTGATATTTTGCTTTAGAATAGTATACATATATCAAGTATCCTTTCATTTTATACATATCGCCACCTCCCCGCTATCACCTTAAAGCTATAAATCAGCAAAACAATTTATATTTCCCACCAATTTAAGCCACAATATAAATGCAATTGACTTTTTGAGAATACACAAATATATTATGGTACAATAAGATATACTGTTTTGCCTAAATAAATAGATTTTTATTACTTCAAACGAGCGCGTAGCTCGAGCTGCATTTGGTGTTGGAATAAGGGGGCTCAGGGTATCCTCTAGCTGGGGGGTACGTGTTAATTAGGTAGCATGGATTGCCCACGGAACGACCGCAAAGCATTGCTTCACAATCATGCTCTTGCTACCTAATCTTCCTACGCCCTCAACTCTCCTGAGTTCCAGCATTACTTCTGCTAAGAAGGAGCAGACGATTTATTCAAAATTTCGCACTATATTTGCGTCATTTGACTAGATTGTGCAAAAAGAATGTCCAATTCGACTGGACAAAAGAATGCGATGACTCATCAAATTACCTAAAAAAGACACTAATGAAACCAACATTACTGCAATACCCTGATTTCAGCAAAGAATTTTGCATAACCACAGATGCAAGTAAACATGCATGTGGTGCGGTTCTATCTCAAGAGTACAACGGGATGCAATTACCAATTGCATATGCGTCACGAGCTTTCACACACACTTCAGGCCATATGCTTTTGGCGGGCATTTCCTAGTGAAAACAGATCATAGACCACTAACACCATTAAAATAATTCGTTTAGTAACAGTTGTTGGGGCCTCCCGAATCCGTGCCCCAACCGTGGACTGTGCCACGGGTGGATTTTCACTTGTGTGACTGCCTCCTGGATTAGTTTTTTTTTACAATCCATACCTTTCCATTATTGAGTTTTATGCCTACTGTCAGGATTTTGCAGTTTATACCAGTTGCCTGGTTTGAAAGTTCAATGTGGAGCAGACGCTTCTTGGATTTGTGGTTGCGTGCGAGGCGCAGAAAAGTCTTCGCCAGGGTCCGGCGGTAGCTAAAGGTTTCCCTCAGCGTTTAACCGTTGGAAGTTATACCGCTCCTATTCGGTCACCAGAGCCCTCTTCAGGTAAACCACATGCGTGGCGGGGTTGATCATTGATCGGTTCCGTGACCTTATGTCCCTTTTCCCCTGGCTGTTAATACTGAAATTTAAGCTTTTCGAATAATTTCATTGTGTATAGAAATGATCAGCCGTGTGGACCATGATCAGGGATGGGACTACACCCGCCGCCAAAAGAGAAACAAGCAGTTACGTAACAATATGGCTTTGCCGTTAACGCTACTCTCCAGTCAGAACCTTTCTGTTTTGGTACGCCTTATGATGCTGTAATTGTCTCAGTTAAGGTGACTTTTCCATTACGCTATATTTATATAATATGCTCCTATATTTCTCCTTCTTCTGATATTCAAGTTTGAATGAAACATATCATTGTAGTAAAGTAGTTTCTATGTTAGGCATGCTGCTTTCAATTTTTTGAACTCTCCCTTAGATGTTTGTATTCCAAACTCTATTTCTTTTATGCTTCTTCAAAGCCACCCTGGATTACTCCCAGACTATCAAACCTACAAAATATTAAGTCTAAATATTTTAAAAAGTTTAAAAGGTCTGGTTCGAGTATTGACTTGGCCAAATATTCCATAGCCAAGTCCAACTTCTTTCTTCTTAATCCTCAGTGCTATGAGAATTGTCTTTCCCATTGCAAAAGGCAATTTACCCAAAATTCGAGACAGTTTTATAATTTTGTAAACTTGAAGCGTAAATCTTCAAGTCTGCCATCTTCTATTTCTCTCGGGATAGATAAAGCTAGCAATGATTCCGATTCTGCTAACCTCGTTGCTAATTTTTTCCAATCAACTTACTCACCCGTCTGACCCAATAATAATTCTAACCATTACAATATTACTTCAATCGGTACTATACCTGCTCCTTTTATTTCCCAATCCTCTCTTCTTTCTGCTTTAAATTCTTTAAAATTTTCTTACTCTCCTGGGCCTGACAATGTTCCTAGTTGTCTTCTCAAGGAGTGTAGTTCTTCCCTTCTTCGTCCATTCCTAAAGCTTTTTAATCTATCCCTTGAATCTTCAGTCTTGGAAAGAATCTCTTTGGAAAGAATCTTATATCACACCTCTCCACAAGAAAGGTGGAAAGTCTGATATACAAAATTACAGGGGCATTGCAAAACTGTCCGCTATCCCTAAATTATTTGAAAAAATAAGTACTTCGAATTTGCAGCATTTATGCAAATAAGTTGTCTCCCTGTTCAATAAGGATTCGTAAAGAATCGGTCAACTACGACCAATTTGATAGAGTTTACTTCCTTGGTAAATGATGCTTTCCTTTCGAAAATGCAAACTGATGTCATTTACACTGACTTCTGTCCACCATGAAATTTTACTTTTTAAACTTGACCGATTAGGTTCCCCTCCATCTCTTTTGCTTTGGATTAGTTCTCGTCTACAAGACGATTTGAACGCTATGCAACTTTGGTGTTCGGCCAATCAATTGCATCTAAATTGTTCCGGTAGGACAATTCTCGGTGTTGTCTTCCTACATAAGTTGATTGTTGGCGATATAGATTCTCCTTTTTTGTTAGGGCGTCTTCAATTCTCTGTTCCGTCCAGACCAACTAGAAATTATCTCCCCTTATTCCTATCTACGTGCACAACAGACTACGTTATGCACAATCATTTTCGCGCGCTATGTAAAAATTACAATAGTTTGCATCACGTTTTCTCTATCGAGCTCTCTCTACCCCTAATAAAATCGTTTCTCACAGGATACTTTCGGGAAGTCACTGACAATTCCCAGCTATGAGCAGGGGCATAGCTTGCCGGACAAGCTATAAATTTTCCCCCATCGGGTCGGTGATTTCCCATTACTATCTCTCTATCCTATCTACCTAACATTATATTTATCTTGTTTAATTCCTTTGCTTTTTTACTAACTTCTCTCTTTATTTTTTTCAATTTATTGTATTTTCTTAATTAATAGAGTAAATTATGATTACTTTTAATTTTTACTAGAGAACACTATTTTCTCTACTAACACCCTTCCTCTTAGCTGTCGGCTCTAATAGCGTCACTGACAAAATTAGCTGTGAATAGGGCCACAGCTGGCCGGACTGGGAAATAAAACACCTACATTGGTTGGTGATGCTATTAGAGAATTGTGTACTCTAACTAGGCGTTTTATGTATTGTATTGAATAATTAGGAAGGCACTCGTTTTATCGACCATTAATCAATAAATAAATAAATAAATAAATATGTTAAACTTATTCTGTCATACGATGTAACCCTAGATTAGTATCGTCCACAAGATGATTTGAACATTATGCGACTTTGGTTTTCAGCAAATCAAAACTAAATTTATTTTTATTACTTCAAAATAGCGCGTAGCTCGAGCTGCATTTGGTGTTGGAATAAGAGGGTTCAGGGTATTCCCTAGTCGGGAGCTCCCGACTAGAACCTATAACTTGTTTTTGTTGTTTTTTTTATACCCTGAGCCCATTGAAAATGGGGAAAAAATGGTATAATGTGTTTGTGCAAATGTATGTAACAGGCAGAAGGATTCATCTCCGACCCCTTAAAGTATGCATATTTTTATTTATTTATTTATTATTCATTATTATTATTCATTATTCAATAGATTATACATACATAATGAAAATTAAATACTAAAAAGCCTAATTAAAGAAAAGCAAAAGAATCAAAAACAGGCAATAACAACAACACGGAACTGACGCCGCGTTAAATAAATTCAATAATTAACACTGCAATAATTAACGCCGCACAACAGAAAACACTTTGCTCAAGTTATGAAAGTTTTTTAAATAAAGCGGAAAAAATGCCAAATTTAGAAATAAAAATCAGGATTTAAGATCGAAAATATATAAAAGTCTTAGAACCGCTAAAGCCAGTCTCCACTCAGAACCTTTCTGTTTTACTACGCCTACTAACGATGTGATTGTCTCAGTTAAGGTGACTTTCCCATCACGCGATATTTATATCATATGCTCCTATATTCCTCCCTTTGTTCCCGGCCTGTGCAATGACCTGAACCGGCAACGCTGGCCGCCCCCAGGCAGACAACTAAGACGGAGAAGAAGCAGAATAGGATCTTTAAATTATCACATGACACTTTTAAATTTAATTACAACTTTCTTTAAAAAAAATTTAAAAAATATATAATATTGTAATGACGCCCACTATATTGTGTGCATCAAGGTGAAGTATGAGCGAATAAGTCATATGGCATATTAGGCAGGAAATAGTAAATGTATATAAGTAAACAAATTGTTATTCAAAACGGAGACACTACTAACTTTAACACATGAATTCCCTTGGACCAAAATGGGCCGTTTAGACACAAAAACTGTTGACTCAACTGCTTATCAATAAATTTAATTAGCACGCTACTAACCATTGTATTATTACTGATGTCAGCTAGGTTTTTTTTTTCAAAATATACAAGCTGCATAACAGATGCCTGATAAGTAAATATCTTAGCATGGAAAATGATCTAGATAAGATCTAAAAAGCTTAACTAAGCTACAATTCTTAGCGATACACAACAATAAACTCGCCTTATACACTTATATATTTTACACTTATATAAATATATATATTTTACATTTGTATATTTTTGATAATTGTTAAATATCTCCAAATACACAACTATATGAGAAAATCCCAAAAATACAGCCAGACTTCCCCAACAGAATTAGGATCATAATATCAACTGAACTAATAGGTATCAACAATTTAGAACACATTTATATGCAGACATATAATTTAAGCACTTGACAATTCAGGGGTTGCTCGAAAGAAGAAATAATAACAATATTAGCAGCATACCTAGATTTAGGCTTTAAAAGAATAGTAAACGGAAAGAGAAAACAGTAGTCTATGAATTTTTCCATTTTGAACATTAGTATGTAATGGCAACAGATCCACTCAAAATTAACAGAAATTAAAGAAAATTTTGACAACTCCTGTAAATGTTTAGCCCAAAATAGGGAAATACAAGTGACTATATTCAACAAACACGCCAATATATTAGAAGAAAGCTTTAAAGAAGCACGTCCACTAATATATGACCACAGAGACAAATTAATAAATAACCATTGGTCACAGGTGTATAAAGTTTTCAACAAATTTAGAGAGAATTAGTGAAATATCACGTAAAATTTCCAAATGTTCTAAATACAGAAGAAACATTAGAACACAACGAATCAGAATTAGATAGGAAATAAATACTTGAAAGTAATTCAGAAACAGAAGAAACTGAATTACAAGAAAGTGATACAAATTCTGATTCAGACACAAATTCAAGTGTGCTTGAACACAAACTAATCACAATAGCTCAGACAACAATTCATATTTATCGGCGTACGACGGCAAAGCGGAATATTTGCAGAACTTCATAGACGCATTGAATCTAGTAAATTTACTTAAAGGCGATCATGAAGTAACTGCAATCAATCTGATGAAGACAAAACTAAAATGCCATGCACAAAACTTGATAAGTGATGAAAAAACGATCGCCTACTAACAGTACTATAGTAGTAGTATATAGCGCAACAATTCGTATTTTAAATACCACAACTAAGAATTATAAAATACAGAATCCACAAGCAAAATTCGAATCAAAAAAAGAAAACGAAATTAAAACCCATTTCACAAACATCAACAATAGTAGAAATAATGAAGTCCTGAAAAAATTAAAATTCCCTGAACAATTTAAAAGTAAGCTGACTGATCGATGTACTAAACAGTTTAGAAACAGAAGCAATTTGAAGTAATAATTTCTATAAACAGAAATAAAGAAACTTATAGAAACTCAGAGACAGAAAAGCCCGACATATACTGACAGGTCGAAAGGTTAATAAATGGTGGTATAGTTGAACCATCTATTTCTAAACATAAAATAGCCCACTTCTATTGGTACCCAAGAAATTTCTCCAAGGAGAAAAAATGGCATTCAGTAGTTGTTTATATCCAGATAAAAAGAACTTTTAGCAGACAAATACCTACTGCCAGTCGTCGCGATCTGTAATTATTACAGACGATTTATTCACAATTTCGCACAATATTTACGTCATTTGACTAGATTTAGCAAAAAGAAAGTTTAATTCGACTCTACAAAAGAATGCGATGACGCATCTAATTACCTAAAAAAGGCACTAATGAAAAATTTTGCATAGCCACAGATGCAAGTAAACATACATGTGGTGCGGTTCTATCTCAAGAGTACTACGGGATGCAATTAGCGATTGCATATACGTCACGAGCTACGCAGGGAGAAAGCAATAAATCAGCTACAGAGCAGGAACTAGCTGCAATTCACTGGGCAATAAAACACTTCAGACCAAATGTTTACGGCAGGAATTTCTTAAAAACAGATCATAGACCACGAACACAGACAGAGAGACAGACAGACTGACTGACATAAACACAAAGAGATAGACAGGCAGACAAACTGGCAGAAATAGGGCAGACATACAGGAAGACAGACAGACACGGAGAGAGTCAGTCAGACTGTCAGACAAGAGCCAGATGGGAAGAAGAACAGACACGCAAATAGAAAGCCATACGCACGGGTGGATAGATAGGCAGACACACAGGCAGATATACAGACAGACAAGCCGTGAGACAGACAGGAAGACAGGCAGACTGACAGCCAGACAGACAAACAGACAGGAAGACGGGCAGAAGACAGACAGACAGAAAAGAAGACAGGAAGACAAGCAGACATAAAGACAGACAGAGGGTCATACAGGCAGACAGGGCGATTGACAGGCCGAGAGACAGGCAGACAGACAGAAATTCAGACAGACCAGTAAGAATTATTATTAGGACAGACTGAAGAGTAAGTTGATGATGAGAATCAGAGTCATTGCTAGCTTTATCCATCCCGAGAGAAAAAGAAGATGGCAAACTTGAAGATTTACGCTTCAAGTTTACAAATTCAAATTCTATTCATTATCAGAATGTCAGAGGTCTCATTTCTGAACTTTGAAATCTTTTCATGGCCAGCACTTCCTTCGATTCAGATATAATCGCATTTTCAGGAACATCGTTAAATTCAACCATATCTGATTTTAAGGTTTTTTCGAACAATTTTATTTCGCAATGATCGACCGACTTGAGGTAGTGGGGTATTAATTGCCGTATTACTGACGCTGAGATTGTTTAAGTTAAATCGTTTCCTACACGGAATATCTATATTACATGCTCTTATGTTCCTCTTTCATCTGATATTCAAGTTTATATAAAACATATTACTTGTATTATGACCTATTTATGGTGTTGGGTGATTTTAATTTGCCGAACATCTCTTGGTCATTATTCACATCCGAAAAGTATCTAGTGCCCTCAGCACAGCGTGACTTTATAGATTGCATGCTAGACATTTCCTTGTCTCAAATAAATTCAATTTCCAATCATTTGAATAGATTTCTGGACCTGGTATTTGTTAATGACTACCTTATTGCTAATGTGTCCAGGTCCCCTTTAGAGGTTGGAATGTTCAATTGCAATCCTCTCGTTTTACATTCATCAGCTACCTATAAGCCCCGCCGTTGCTTTCGCAAAGGAAACTATTCCTTGCTTAATCAACGTATTCATGCAATCGATTTTATTGATATGAAGATTGCTATTAATTTATTTTATAATACCCTTAACTCCATTTTAGATGATTGTATTCCTAATTCAATTCCCTCAATTGCTTCTTCAAAGCCACCATGGTTCACTCCCAGACTATCAAACCTACAAAATAAAAAGTCGAAATATTTTGAATAGTTTAGAAGGTCTGGTTCGAGTATTGACTTGGCCAAATATTCCATAGCCAAGTCGAACTTCTTTCTTCTTAATTCTCAGTGCTATGAAAATTATCTTTCTCGTTGCAAAAGGCAATTTTCCCAAATCCCGAGATAGTTTTATAATTTTGAAAACTTGAAGCGTGAATCTTCAAGTATGCCATCGTCTTTTTCTCTTGGGATAGATTCCGATTCTGCTAACCTCTTTTCTAATTTTTTCCAATCAAATTACTCTTCCTTCTGTCCTAATAATAATTCTTACCATTACAATATTACTTCATCTGGATCTATACCTGCTCCTTTTATTTCCCAATCCTCTCTTCTTTCTGCTTTAAATTCATTAAAATGTTCGTACTCTCCTGGGCCTGACAATGTTCCTAGTTGTCTTCTCAAGGAGTGTAGTTCTTCCCTTCTTCGTCCATTGCTAAAGTTTTTTATCCATCCCTTGAATCTTCTGTCTTCCTATCTCTTTGGAAAGAATCTTATATCATACCTCTCCACAAGAAAGGTGGAAAGTCTGTTATACAAAATTTTAAAAAATAATCACTTCGAATTTGTAGCACTTCTGCAAATCTGTTGTCTTCCCGGTTCAACATGGATTCGTAAAGAATCGGTCATCTTGGATATCTTGTCATCTTGGTCCTTTACTCTTTACTTTTTTTATAAATGATATCCCCTCTGTTACATGACATACGCTAATCCCCTACATGATTCAGAAGCAATTTCCGCTTTTGTCTTACGAGGTTTAAATTGAGACCCTAATGTTTGGTTGCCATCTTACCCCATCAGACTGCTTCTTCTTAATCTTCCGTCGTTAACCAACCGTAGGACAATTCTCAGTGTTGTCTTCCTACATAAGTTGATTGTAACCATTTTCGGTTAGGGCGTCTTCAATTCTCTGTTCCGTCCAGACCAACGAGAAATTATCGCCCCTTATTCCTATATACGTGCACAACCGTCTATGCTATGCACAATCCTTTTCGCGTGCTATGTCAAAATTACAAAAGTTTGCATCACGTTTTCTCTACCGAACCCTCTCTATCGCTAATAGCATCGTTGCTTTCAGGATACCTTCGGAAAGTCACTGACCATTACCAGCTATGAGCAGGGGTATAGCTTGTCGGACTGGCTATAAATTTCCCCCCACCGAGTCGGTGATTTCCCATTACCATCCCTCTATTCTATCTACCTAACACTTTATATATATCTTGTTTAAATTCCTTTATTTATTATTTATTTTATTTTCTTAATTTATATGGTTGATAACGATTGTTTTTAAATTTTACTAATTAACACTATTTTTACTACTAACACTCTTCTTCTTAGTTGTAGGCTCTAATAGCGTCACTGACAACATTAGCTGTGAAAAGGGCCACAGCTGGCTGGACTGCAATATCCTTACCAGGGCCACATGTAACTAGCTAAACCTAAAACGTTTGGTTTTACATAAAATGTCCATTTCGTAAGTATATTATGCAATATTGAATGCAATAACCTAACCAGGGCCAAATAAAGCGAGCTAAATTTCAAAATGCTTGGTGTTGCCTTAAATGTCTATACCGTAGGTATATTATGCAATATTTCATGCAATAACCTAACCAGGGCCACATAAATCAAGCTAAATTGAAAACGATTAATTTTGAATAAAATGTCTATTGTGTAAGTATATTACGCAATACTGAATGCAATAGCCTAACCAGGGCCATATACAGCTAGCTAAATTACAAAATGCTCGGTGTTGACTTAAACGTCTATATCGTAGGTATATTATGCAATATTGAACACAATATCCTAGCTAGGGCCACATATAAGGAGGTAAACCTAAAATTTGTAGGTATAATATGCAATATCAAAAGCAATAACCTAACCATGGCCACATTAAGCTATATTTATAACTAGCTAAATATAAAACGATTGGTTTTGAATAAAATGTCTATTGTGTTTTAGACACAAAAACTGTTGACTCAACTGCTAATGTTATCAATAATTTTAATTAGCACGCTACTAACCATTGTATTATTACAGATGTCAGTTAGGTTTTTTTTTTTTCAAAATATACATGCTGCATAACAGATGCCTGATAAGTAAATATCTTAGCATGGAAAATGATCTAGATAAGATCTACAAAGATTAATTAAGCAACAATTCTTAGTGGCGATACACAACAATAAACTCGCCTTATACACTAATATATTTCACACTTATATAAATATTGTTGCATTTGACGTTATCGGCAGCACCGAGGGTTTACTTAGTTGGTCGCGTGCGATATTATCGGCCACGCCGATATCTTTTTGTCAGATGGTCAGCGTATGCGAGGTGAAGCGGGGCCCACGGCGGAGTCCAAATTTTTGATGGATGGCAACGCCAGACTTGTGATCCACGGCGCCAAAAGTGACGATTGCTATTGGCCGCCCGGTTCGCTCTTAAAGAGACTATGAGGAGAGTGGATCGCATGCCCTTGGGTATGCCCTTGGCCTTCATTTGGGCCGTTGACCCAAAAAAATAAATGCAGCTGTGCAGATGAGCAGCAACGGTGCCCGCCTTGCAACTGTATGCGTGTGCCGAAATTTCGGCACCTATGATGTTGCTGCCCAAATGTACAGCGTGGAGTTCGACTTTGTCAGTGGTCAACAACGGACGTGCCGGCTCGAAGTAAAAAAAAAAATTTTGAAGAGATATTTTTTTTTATGCCGGCCGCAGAGCAGGTGCTCGCGATATATTTGTTCACGACGGGCTTCCTTTATTATTTAATTGCCAAGATAATCTTTATGTGCTAACGTATGGCAAAAAGAAATAGTAATACACGAAACAATAATACACCAGAAACACACAGTCGGCCGTAATTTAAAACAAGGTTAAAGGTGACACTCTATTAGAGCAGCCGCAGCCCAACGCTCGAATCCCGCGCCGGAGGACGCTAGCCAGATCAACCCAGGTATTCACGGGTCGGATTTCCAAAACACGTCCAAGTATCGGCGTAACCAACACGACGGCGAGACGAACCACCACAGACGGGGCTCCCACGACGACGAAGCGGCCACCGGCAAGCAGAGCCACCAAAACCTGGCTCCAACGGCGAAGAGGCAGCCACAGGCGAGACCACGCCCATATCATCCGAGTGAGTCAGTTCCATTTCGTCCATTCTCGCCTGAGTAAAAGGCAGAGTCAGACGCAGACTCCTTATTGGGCTCCCAAAAAGAGAACCGATTTATTTTTGAATTGTTAACTCTAGTTTTTTTTTTGTTTACTTAATACATAATATACTTACGACAAGTTTAAATTAAGTGATTTTCCGAAAGTGCGAACAGGGAAGAAAAGGGCCCAAAGATTATTGCGTCTGCCAAGTAAGGAAAGAAGTTAAAAGTTTAGAGTTTGGTCAACTTAGGCACGATTGATACCCATTTATATGTATATATATATATATGTGTTACACGCCTCAGGTGCAGAATACAACTTATGATCGCCCTTACCGCCCCTTACCCAGAGAGCTCTTTAGGCAGGCAAGGTAATATAAGCGCTTTAGACTAATATAACTTTCGTTGGAACCACATATGAATACACGCATTTATTTCAGCGGGTACTTGCTCCCCATTGGTGCAATAATTACCTGTGTTGTTATATCTCCCCTTGTTTTCCTCCTCCTGTTCTGTACAAACGTTGCAGACAAAATGTATTCTGTACAAAAAAAAAATATAAATTTAAAATTAGTATCAATTGTCCTAAATATAAGAATATACCAATTTATCGTACGCACCTGTTAAAAAATGCCGGCAATGTTCGCGTGTACGAACTTGTAATAGCGGCTTGGAGATATCCTGCAAGGAAATAAGATATTAGACTAAATGTTCATAGCGATAACGAATGCAACGAATTATATATTGTACCTGAAGAGAGAAATGTGCGGCTAAATTTTCATGGATGGGGAGAGTTGGCATATCAGCCGACACAGGCTAATGTAGGCCATTTAGTGGCCAAAATGAGGGAGACGAGAGTAGGTGATCGTCTCATGGTAGGGCGGGTACGCTGGGTCCTGAACCGGGGCCCGATTTGGAAGAGTAAGGTGGATAAATAGTGTTTTTGTTAATTTATATTGAGTGTCTCACCTTTGTTGTTTACATTTTCATACTTGTTACAGTTGTTTATTTTGTTCATGAGTTAGTAGTTCCGATTGTTTGATGTTATCGATGTGGTTCGTTTTGCATAGTGTTGTGAAAGTCTATTCTGCTACCGACGTGTAGCTTTGTTGTTATCGATTGTGCGGACTGCGGGCCAGGGATGGGACTACACCCTGAGAATCCGATGAGCCAGCCGGCGCGACCCACTGAGAAACAAGCAGTTCCGTAACAATATGGCGCCCAAATTGAAGAAGCACTCGGCTTCTTTGAAGTCGGTGTGTAAATCAGAGAAAATAATAAAGATATCAATGAAGGTACAGAGAAAAGGACTCCCTTGGCTTTAGGATCCACACTGCTGCAGTCTTATGTGGCACGAGTTGGTGGCCCATAATCGCGCAGCGGGTAGTGGAGTCCGAGAAGCACGACGGAGGTAGAGATTATCAGAATATCCATCAGCATGAGAGGTTTTTCTTGTAGTGGTTGATGGCGGGAAGTCACGTGCGCATGTTGGCGAAACGTTCGCGACCGTTCATCATTCGCCTGGTGGTAGCCGCAATGACAAAGGCATCTCGTGATAAAAATGGGTATTAGGGTAGTTTTGTCAGTTGTTATTTATTCATTTATTAGTTTTGTTTGTCTCATTCTGTGTTAATGTTGGTGGTGTGCTGGCCGTGGTTACAAGAGCTTCGGAGACAGGTGACCCAGGACGATGTAGAATCGAGCCTGCGCCGCATCTGTCACACAGCATATTCCAAGAATTGCCAGAAGAGCGTCAGAGACGGATCTTGCCATAGTGTCCATTAACAGGGAGTTTTCTTGTCGCGGTTGAGGGCAGTACGTCACGTTTGCTGCTGGCAAAACGTTTGCGACTGTTCATCATTCGCCTGGTGGTAGCCGCTATCATAAAATATACTGAGATGAAATGTGATATTAGGGTACGGTCTGTTGAGTTTGTTTTTGTGTACTATTTGTTTTGTCTCACTCGGGGTTTACGTTTAGTGTATTCTACCCGCGGTTATATGAGCTTCGGAGCTAGGTGACCCAGGACGACATAGATTCGATCCTGCGCCGCACCTGTCACATAGCATGCCCTAAGGGTGCCCAGAAGTGCGACAGAAACCAAATAGCCTGCAAGGTAGCGTTCCGTGAATGCCGTTCGTCAGTCAAACTGGCGAACTGAGCATTTGACGAATGCTTAAGTGTTGTCCACTGTCCAGATTATGCGTAGATTAGTTATCCTGTGTTAGGATTTGTCTTCTCTCCCCCAAGTATTTGAAATTAATTAAAAAAAAAAAATTATTTTTGTGTGTGTTTTTGTGGACGATGTGTCTCAATTTATTATTCTTTATTAGTAAGATTTGTTAGTGGGTGTTTATTTATTTATTAATTTATTAGGAATATTGGTAAAGTTTTTTTTTGTAAGGGTATTAAGCCTTGTAGAAGAGAGGGGTACAATTCTCAGAAGGGATAAGTATGGCTGAGGAACAGGTGTCTGATTGGGTTTCTGACGCTGATGGGGCGTCGGCTCTGCCACCGCCGCGCCGAGCTGGAGGATTGGTGCGAACGCCAATGAATTTCCGGGGATTTCCAGAGAGACAGATCCCGGAAGAGGGTCACCTGGTAGACTTGGAGAAAGAATTGGCGCAACAAGATAAACCTCCACGGAACCTGGAGTTCCCAAAAGCCCCGAAGGACTCAGTGCTCAAATCGGCGGCAAACGCGGCGATCGCTCAGGCCCACCAAACGTATCTGCATGCTCTGCCATCTGGCATCAGCTAGTCCTTCCGTGAGGAGATGCGAGCTGGCTTCATGGAAATGATGAAGGGCATCATTGATGTGCTTAGGCCGCCAGGGAGCCAAACCTCCGAGACTAACACTGCGCCGAAGCCGCCGAGACATGCCGAGCCGGGACCACGAACAGGCGCCATCCCGAAAGAACGGGAAGTGTTCCAGCGCGAGGCATTTCCACCACCGGTGCCACCGAAGCCACATAGACAAGGCGCACGGGGGGCGGAGTATACGTCCAGCAGCCCAGTTTACGTCGCAGATGCTCAGTCTAGGAACTGGCGTAACCCGAATAACCGCCATTTCCGAGTAGAGGACCGGAGAGCGGATGATTTTCAACCGGAGGAGGCGTACGCCAACGTACGAGAAACGGCGTACATGAGGCTCGAGCGGTGGAACGCCAAGTTTGACGGAGAGGACGCGATGAATTCGGTCGAGGACTTCGTGTTCCGCCTGGAGTTCCTGCAGAGGCAGTATCAATGCCCGTGGAAGGAGGTCCTGCGCGGTTTCCACCTGCTCCTGACCGGCCGCGCCCGCGAGTGGTATTGGATGCACGTGCGGCATTCTAGGGTCGACAGCTGGATGCAACTGCGGCATGCCCTCTTCGACAGATTCCGGGGCTACCAGACGGAACACGAAGTGATGCAGGAGCTATTACAAAGAGAGCAACAGGCTGGATGAGCTGCGCCAAGAGTGCCTAGAAGTGGAGAGGCACATGGGTCGCAGAAGCCGGACGGGGTGCCTGCAGCCGTCGCGTTGTCCACAAGGAACGAGCCCCGTAGTCCACGAGGTTGAAGTACCACCACATAGTACAGAAACGCCACCGGGAGAACTGGAGGAAGCATTCGTGCGAGGCAGGAACTCATCCCGACTTGTATGCTGGAACTGCAGACAGTTCGATCACGTCTTTAGAGACTGCCTGTCCAAGGAGCGGAAAATATTCTGCTATAGGTGTGGAAAGCCGGACACTTTCTGCTCCCAGTGTGAAAACTGTCCGGGAAACCCCAGAGGGAACGCGGTGATGGCGGGACAGACGCGTTCCGGGACGGCGACCGCGGGGAAGCAGGAGAGGGGTACCTACCAAAGCCAATAATCATTGGAAAGGAGACGGAGATTTGGGATAAGGATCAGGATAAGGCTAATTATAATAATAATATAAACAAAGGAGGAACACTTAGGGGCTTACCATATGAAGAACGTGTTCGGGCATACATGTCGGCCCGAAATAGAATTTTTGGTGAGCGACAGCTGAAAGGGATGACACTAGCCACCCGGAGAGTGGTGAAGGCACGTGCGCGCTTCCGCAGACGCAGGATTACCCGGCGCCAGGTCGTCGAAGCTGTGAGACGGGAGGATAGTATAGACCCACGCGTATTCGCCGAAGTGGAAGTCGCCGGGGCCAAGATGAAAGGGTTGGTGGACACGGGGGCCTCAGTCAGTCTGTTGGGACGAGGATGCCGGGAGTTAGTGGAGGAACTGGGATGGGAAGCGCGGCCATACGAATCGATGGTGAGGACAGCGGCGGGTGCCAATCGCCCAATTTTAGGTCGCGTTGTTCTGCCTGTGTTCGCCGGAAATGTGGGACCTGGACAACGATCAGAGGAGTCAGTTGGAAAGCGTGAAGCGCAGATTTCTCCAATTTGAGAAGGATGGCCTAGGGAAAACTCACCTGCTGCAGCACCGAATTCAGCTGATCGAGGGAGCAGAAACCGTGAAGGACAGACATTATCCGCTGTCTCCGGCCAAACAGGAGATCGTGTGGGCCGAGGTGGATAAAATGCTAAAGTTAGGCATCATCGAGGAGAGTGACAGCCCCTGGAGCAACTGGACGACGGTGGTGATGAGGCCTGGGAAGAACAGGTTTTGCTTAGACGCCAGGAAATTAAACAGTGTGACGGTAAAGGACGCTTACCCGCTTCCATGCATCGAGGGCATCCTATCGCGAATCGACGAGACTCATTTTATCTCTAGCGTCGACCTTAAGTTCGCGTTCTGGCAAATCGAGATGGAGGAGAAGAGCAGGGCGTATACGGCGTTTACTGTACCAGGGAGAACGCTCATGCGAGCCTGCAGTGGCTTATGAGTCTCAAAGACTTGAGCGGGAGATTAGCCCGGTGGTCCCTAGAACTGCAAGCGTTCCCTTTCTCCATGCAGTACCGCAGGGAGCCGACAACGTCGTCGCAGACACGTTGTCCCGAAGCATGGAAGAGGTCGAACTGACCCCGGAGGATCTGTTGGGATTTCAGACCCCGGAGTTCGAGAGCACCGAATATCGAGAGCTGATAAAAGAGGTGATGAGCCAACAAGGGAAGTTGCCGGATCTTAGAGTGCAGGACGGACTTCTGTTCAAGAGGACCGTGAACGAGAGCTTGGAGGATGAGGTCGAAGGCACAAGTTGGAAGCTCTGGGTGCCGGAGTCGCTGACTGCAGGACTCATCCAACAAGCACACGCGGACGAGACGTCAGCTCATGGAGGCATGAGGAAAACGCTGCACGCGCTGCGCAGGCGATATTATTGGCCCAAAATGGCCATACAAGTCAGGGACTATGTACGGAAATGCGATATCTGTAAGGAGACCAAGGCACAAAACTACCGGATGCAGGTCGGAATTGGGGAAGAAGTGCGCACCGACCGCCCATTCCAGAAGCTATATATCGACTTCTTGGGGAAGTATCCACGGTCGAAACGAGGGCATGCGTGGATATTCGTCGTCTTAGACCACTTCTCGAAATTTACCTTCCTGAAGGCCATGAGGGAAGCCACCGCGGTGGATGTCGTGAACTTCCTAGTGCATGAGGTGTTCTTCAAATTTGGCGTGCCGGAAGTGATCCATTCGGATAATGGACGACAATTCGTGTCGAAGTCGTTCGATGCGATGGTCCAGGCGTTTGGCATTACTCACCTGCGCACACCAGTGTATTCGCCTCAGAGCAACGCCGCCGAACGCGTGAACCGCACAGTGTTGTCTGCGATCAGAACCTACCTGGGTCAGGATCATCGGGATTGGGACGCATACCTACCAGAGGTGGAATTGGCGATCCGGAATGCGGTCCACAGCGCTACGGGAGTGACTCCGTTCTTCGCGGTCTTTGGACAGCAGATGTACCTGAATGGCTCCAGTTACAAACTGGCCAGGAAGCTGAGATCATTGGCCGATCACAGTATTTCTGACCTTGACGCGAAGGACAGACTGGCTGTTATCCGAAGCCAAATCAAGGACCACCTGCACACCGCATACGAGCGAAGTCGCCAACGATACGACCACCGCGCGCGCCAGCTCCATCTGGAACCGGGACAGGAAGTGTGGAGGCGCAACTTCGCACTAAGCAGCTTCGGCAAAGCCTTCAATGCCAAGTTCGCCCGGAAATTCTTGAAGACCCGGGTCGTCCGAGCCGTGGGCACCAACGACTACGAGTTAGAAGATCTCCAGGGACGCGTGCTGGGCGTCTTCCACGCAAAAGATATACGAACATAATCGTAATTTGCTCACCTCCCTGCCAGGCAATGGCGGCGGCAGCGCCCGTCCTCCCTTTCTTTTTTGGGTCAGTGCCGAAAATATAGATTACTTGTCGTAGGTGTGGCCTACGTTGGGCATCGTTATTAGCCGGCTGGGTCAATCCATGAAATGCGCACGCAGATTCCTTGTAACGGTCATTCATGCCGTTGCTATTGGCCGCCCGGTTCGCTCTTAAAGAGACTATGAGGAGAGTGGATCGCATGCCCTTGGGTATGCCCTTGGCCTTCATTTGGGCCGTTGACCCAAAAAAATAAATGCAGCTGTGCAGATGAGCAGCAACGGTGCCCGCCTTGCAACTGTATGCGTAAGCCGAAATTTCGGCACCTATGATGTTGCTGCCCAAATGTACAGCGTGGAGTTCGACTTTGTCAGCGGTCAACAACTTCGAGCCGGCACGAAGTAAAAAAAAAAATTTTGAAGAGATATTTTTTTTTATGCCGGCCGCAGACCAGGTGCTCGCGAAAAATTCAAAGTGTATATATTTGTTCACGACGGGCGGGTACGCTGGGTCCTGAACCGGGGCCCGATCTGGAAGAGTAAGGTGGATAAATAGTGTTTTTGTTAATTTATATTGAGTGTCTCACCTTTGTTGTTTACATTTTCATACTTGTTACAGTTGTTTATTTTGTTCATGAGCTAGTAGTTCCGATTGTTTGATGTTATCGATGTGGTTCGTTTTGCATAGTGTTGTGAAAGTCTATTCTGCTACCGACGTGTAGCTTTGTTGTTATCGATTGTGCGGACTGCGGGCCAGGGATGGGACTACACCCTGAGAATCCGATGAGCCAGCCGGCGCGACCCACTGAGAAACAAGCAGTTCCGTAACAATATGGCGCCCAAATTGAAGAAGCACTCGGCTTCTTTGAAGTCGGTGTGTAAATCAGAGAAAATAATAAAGATATCAATGAAGGTACAGAGAAAAGGACTCCCTTGGCTTTAGGATCCACACTGCTGCAGTCTTATGTGGCACGAGTTGGTGGCCCATAATCGCGCAGCGGGTAGTGGAGTCCGAGAAGCACGACGGAGGTAGAGATTATCAGAATATCCATCAGCATGAGAGGTTTTTCTTGTAGTGGTTGATGGCGGGAAGTCACGTGCGCATGTTGGCGAAACGTTCGCGACCGTTCATCATTCGCCTGGTGGTAGCCGCAATGACAAAGGCATCTCGTGATAAAAATGGGTATTAGGGTAGTTTTGTCAGTTGTTATTTATTCATTTATTAGTTTTGTTTGTCTCATTCTGTGTTAATGTTGGTGGTGTGCTGGCCGTGGTTACAAGAGCTTCGGAGACAGGTGACCCAGGACGATGTAGAATCGAGCCTGCGCCGCATCTGTCACACGGCATATTCCAAGAATTGCCAGAAGAGCGTCAGAGACGGATCTTGCCATAGTGTCCATTAACAGGGAGTTTTCTTGTCGCGGTTGAGGGCAGTACGTCACGTTTGCTGCTGGCAAAACGTTTGCGACTGTTCATCATTCGCCTGGTGGTAGCCGCTATCATAAAATATACTGAGATGAAATGTGATATTAGGGTACGGTCTGTTGAGTTTGTTTTTGTGTACTATTTGTTTTGTCTCACTCGGGGTTTACGTTTAGTGTATTCTACCCGCGGTTATATGAGCTTCGGAGCTAGGTGACCCAGGACGACATAGATTCGATCCTGCGCCGCACCTGTCACATAGCATGCCCTAAGGGTGCCCAGAAGTGCGACAGAAACCAAATAGCCTGCAAGGTAGCGTTCCGTGAATGCCGTTCGTCAGTCAAACTGGCGAACTGAGCATTTGACGAATGCTTAAGTGTTGTCCACTGTCCAGATTATGCGTAGATTAGTTATCCTGTGTTAGGATTTGTCTTCTCTCCCCCAAGTATTTGAAATTAATTAAAAAAAAAAAATTATTTTTGTGTGTGTTTTTGTGGACGATGTGTCTCAATTTATTATTCTTTATTAGTAAGATTTGTTAGTGGGTGTTTATTTATTTATTAATTTATTAGGAATATTGGTAAAGTTTTTTTTGTAAGGGTATTAAGCCTTGTAGAAGAGAGGGGTACAATTCTCAGAAGGGATAAGTATGGCTGAGGAACAGGTGTCTGATTGGGTTTCTGACGCTGATGGGGCGTCGGCTCTGCCACCGCCGCGCCGAGCTGGAGGATTGGTGCGAACGCCAATGAATTTCCGGGGATTTCCAGAGAGACAGATCCCGGAAGAGGGTCACCTGGTAGACTTGGAGAAAGAATTGGCGCAACAAGATAAACCTCCACGGAACCTGGAGTTCCCAAAAGCCCCGAAGGACTCAGTGCTCAAATCGGCGGCAAACGCGGCGATCGCTCAGGCCCACCAAACGTATCTGCATGCTCTGCCATCTGGCATCAGCTAGTCCTTCCGTGAGGAGATGCGAGCTGGCTTCATGGAAATGATGAAGGGCATCATTGATGTGCTTAGGCCGCCAGGGAGCCAAACCTCCGAGACTAACACTGCGCCGAAGCCGCCGAGACATGTCGAGCCGGGACCACGAACAGGCGCCATCCCGAAAGAACGGGAAGTGTTCCAGCGCGAGGCATTTCCACCACCGGTGCCACCGAAGCCACATAGACAAGGCGCACGGGGGGCGGAGTATACGTCCAGCAGCCCAGTTTACGTCGCAGATGCTCAGTCGAGGAACTGGCGTAACCCGAATAACCGCCATTTCCGAGTAGAGGACCGGAGAGCGGATGATTTTCAACCGGAGGAGGCGTACGCCAACGTACGAGAAACGGCGTACATGAGGCTCGAGCGGTGGAACGCCAAGTTTGACGGAGAGGACGCGATGAATTCGGTCGAGGACTTCGTGTTCCGCCTGGAGTTCCTGCAGAGGCAGTATCAATGCCCGTGGAAGGAGGTCCTGCGCGGTTTCCACCTGCTCCTGACCGGCCGCGCCCGCGAGTGGTATTGGATGCACGTGCGGCATTCTAGGGTCGACAGCTGGATGCAACTGCGGCATGCCCTCTTCGACAGATTCCGGGGCTACCAGACGGAACACGATGTGATGCAGGAGCTATTACAAAGAGAGCAACAGGCTGGATGAGCTGCGCCAAGAGTGCCTAGAAGTGGAGAGGCACATGGGTCGCAGAAGCCGGACGGGGTACCTGCAGCCGTCGCGTTGTCCACAAGGAACGAGCCCCGTAGTCCACGAGGTTGAAGTACCACCACATAGTACAGAAACGCCACCGGGAGAACTGGAGGATGCATTCGTGCGAGGCAGGAACTCATCCCGACTTGTATGCTGGAACTGCAGACAGTTCGATCACGTCTTTAGAGACTGCCTGTCCAAGGAGCGGAAAATATTCTGCTATAGGTGTGGAAAGCCGGACACTTTCTGCTCCCAGTGTGAAAATTGTCCGGGAAACCCCAGAGGGAACGCGGTGATGGCGGGACAGACGCGTTCCGGGACGGCGACCGCGGGGAAGCAGGAGAGGGGTACCTACCAAAGCCAATAATCATTGGAAAGGAGACGGAGATTTGGGATAAGGATCAGGATAAGGCTAATTATAATAATAATATAAACAAAGGAGGAACACTTAGGGGCTTACCATATGAAGAACGTGTTCGGGCATACATGTCGGCCCGAAATAGAATTTTTGGTGAGCGACAGCTGAAAGGGATGACACTAGCCACCCGGAGAGTGGTGAAGGCACGTGCGCGCTTCCGCAGACGCAGGATTACCCGGCGCCAGGTCGTCGAAGCTGTGAGACGGGAGGATAGTATAGACCCACGCGTATTCGCCGAAGTGGAAGTCGCCGGGGCCAAGATGAAAGGGTTGCTGGACACGGGGGCCTCAGTCAGTCTGTTGGGACGAGGATGCCGGGAGTTAGTGGAGGAACTGGGATGGGAAGCGCGGCCATACGAATCGATGGTGAGGACAGCGGCGGGTGCCAATCGCCCAATTTTAGGTCGCGTTGTTCTGCCTGTGTTCGCCGGAAATGTGGGACCTGGACAACGATCAGAGGAGTCAGTTGGAAAGCGTGAAGCGCAGATTTCTCCAATTTGAGAAGGATGGCCTAGGGAAAACTCACCTGCTGCAGCACCGAATTCAGCTGATCGAGGGAGCAGAAACCGTGAAGGACAGACATTATCCGCTGTCTCCGGCCAAACAGGAGATCGTGTGGGCCGAGGTGGATAAAATGCTAAAGTTAGGCATCATCGAGGAGAGTGACAGCCCCTGGAGCAACTGGACGACGGTGGTGATGAGGCCTGGGAAGAACAGGTTTTGCTTAGACGCCAGGAAATTAAACAGTGTGACGGTAAAGGACGCTTACCCGCTTCCATGCATCGAGGGCATCCTATCGCGAATCGACTCATTTTATCTCTAGCGTCGACCTTAAGTTCGCGTTCTGGCAAATCGAGATGGAGGAGAAGAGCAGGGCGTATACGGCGTTTACTGTACCAGGGAGGCCGCTGTACCAGTTCCGCCACATGCCATTCGGACTCTGCAACGCCGCTCAACAACTTTGCAGGCTCATGGACAAGGTAATCCCTGCGAATCTGAGGTCCAACGTGTTCGTATACCTAGACGATTTGTTGATAATATCGGCAGATTTTCCAACGCACCTAAAATACTTGGAATTGGTGGCCGAGTGTCTGAGGAACGCGAACCTCCCCATAGGCATGGCGAAGTCAAAATTCTGCTTCCGCAACCTAAACTACCTGGGTTTCATCATAGGCGGCGGGACGCTGCGCATGGATCCGGGAAGAGTAGAAGCGATCCGGAACATCCCGAATCCGAGGACGGTCAAGGAACTACGAAGCTTCTTAGGTACAGCGGGGTGGTATCGCCGATTCATAAAGAACTTCGCCGAGGTCTCGGTACCGTTGACTGATGCCCTTAAGAAGAGGACGGGTAGATTTGTGTTAAGTGACGAGGCCATTGATGCCATAGAAAGCTTGAAGTTAGCTCTCACCACAGCCCCGGTGTTAGTTCACGCGGATTTTCGAAGACCATTCTTCATCCAATGCGACGCATCTCACTACGGAGTAGGAGCCGTGCTGTTCCAGCTAGATGACGAGCAACAGAAAGGCCGATCGCATTCTTCTTGACCAAACTCAACAATCACCAGATCAACTATTCGGTGACCGAGAAGGAATGCCTAGCCGCCAAACTGGCCATACATCGATTCCGGCCGTACGTGGAGATGATGCCGTTCACGGTAATCACCGATCATGCGAGCCTGCAGTGGCTTATGAGTCTCAAAGACTTGAGCGGGAGATTAGCCCGGTGGTCCCTAGAACTGCAAGCGTTCCCTTTCTCCATGCAGTACCGCAAGGGAGCCGACAACGTCGTCGCAGACACGTTGTCCCGAAGCATGGAAGAGGTCGAACTGACCCCGGAGGATCTGTTGGGATTTCAGACCCCGGAGTTCGAGAGCACCGAATATCGAGAGCTGATAAAAGAGGTGATGAGCCAACAAGGGAAGTTGCCGGATCTTAGAGTGCAGGACGGACTTCTGTTCAAGAGGACCGTGAACGAGAGCTTGGAGGATGAGGTCGAAGGCACAAGTTGGAAGCTCTGGGGCCTGGAGTCGCTGACTGCAGGACTCATCCAACAAGCACACGCGGACGAGACGTCAGCTCATGGAGGCATGAGGAAAACGCTGCACGCGCTGCGCAGGCGATATTATTGGCCCAAAATGGCCATACAAGTCAGGGACTATGTACGGAAATGCGATATCTGTAAGGAGACCAAGGCACAAAACTACCGGATGCAGGTCGGAATTGGGGAAGAAGTGCGCACCGACCGCCCATTCCAGAAGCTATATATCGACTTCTTGGGGAAGTATCCACGGTCGAAACGAGGGCATGCGTGGATATTCGTCGTCTTAGACCACTTCTCGAAATTTACCTTCCTGAAGGCCATGAGGGAAGCCACCGCGGTGGATGTCGTGAACTTCCTAGTGCATGAGGTGTTCTTCAAATTTGGCGTGCCGGAAGTGATCCATTCGGATAATGGACGACAATTCGTGTCGAAGTCGTTCGATGCGATGGTCCAGGCGTTTGGCATTACTCACCTGCGCACACCAGTGTATTCGCCTCAGAGCAACGCCGCCGAACGCGTGAACCGCACAGTGTTGTCTGCGATCAGAACCTACCTGGGTCAGGATCATCGGGATTGGGACGCATACCTACCAGAGGTGGAATTGGCGATCCGGAATGCGGTCCACAGCGCTACGGGAGTGAATCCGTTCTTCGCGGTCTTTGGACAGCAGATGTACCTGAATGGCTCCAGTTACAAACTGGCCAGGAAGCTGAGATCATTGGCCGATCACAGTATTTCTGACCTTGACGCGAAGGACAGACTGGCTGTTATCCGAAGCCAAATCAAGGACCACCTGCACACCGCATACGAGCGAAGTCGCCAACGATACGACCACCGCGCGCGCCAGCTCCATCTGGAACCGGGACAGGAAGTGTGGAGGCGCAACTTCGCACTAAGCAGCTTCGGCAAAGCCTTCAATGCCAAGTTCGCCCGGAAATTCTTGAAGACCCGGGTCGTCCGAGCCGTGGGCACCAACGACTACGAGTTAGAAGATCTCCAGGGACGCGTGCTGGGCGTCTTCCACGCAAAAGATATACGAACATAATCGTAATTTGCTCACCTCCCTGCCATTCAATGGCGGCGGCAGCGCCCGTCCTCCCTTTCTTTTTTGGGTCAGTGCCGAAAATATAGATTACTTGTCGTAGGTGTGGCCTACGTTGGGCATCGTTATTAGCCGGCTGGGTCAATCCATGAAATGCGCACGCAGATTCCTTGTAACGGTCATTCATGCCGTTGCTATTGGCCGCCCGGTTCGCTCTTAAAGAGACTATGAGGAGAGTGGATCGCATGCCCTTGGGTATGCCCTTGGCCTTCATTTGGGCCGTTGACCCAAAAAAATAAATGCAGCTGTGCAGATGAGCAGCAACGGTGCCCGCCTTGCAACTGTATGCGTGTGCCGAAATTTCGGCACCTATGATGTTGCTGCCCAAATGTACAGCGTGGAGTTCGACTTTGTCAGCGGTCAACAACTTCGAGCCGGCACGAAGTAAAAAAAAAAATTTTGAAGAGATATTTTTTTTTATGCCGGCCGCAGACCAGGTGCTCGCGAAAAATTCAAAGTGTATATATTTGTTCACGACGGGCTTCCTTTATTATTTAATTGCCAAGATAATCTTTATGTGCTAACGTATGGCAAAAAGAAATAGTAATACACGAAACAATAATACACCAGAAACACACAGTCGGCCGTAATTTTAAACAAGGTTAAAGGTGACACTCTATTAGAGCAGCCGCAGCCCAACGCTCGAATCCCGCGCCGGAGGACGCTAGCCAGATCAACCCAGGTATTCACGGGTCGGATTTCCAAAACACGTCCAAGTATCGGCGTAACCAACACGACGGCGAGACGAACCACCACAGACGGCCACCGGCCACCGGCAAGCAGAGCCACCAAAACCTGGCTCCAACGGCGAAGAGGCAGCCACAGGCGAGACCACGCCCATATCATCCGTAAAAGGCAGAGTCAGACGCAGACTCCTCATTGGGCTCCCAAAAAGAGAACCGATTTATTTTTGAATTGTTAACTCTAGTTTTTTTTTTGTTTACTTAATACATAATATACTTACGACAAGTTTAAATTAAGTTATTTTCCGAAAGTGCGAACAGGGAAGAAAAGGGCCCAAAGATTATTGCGTCTGCCAAGTAAGGAAAGAAGTTAAAAGTTTAGAGTTTGGTCAACTTAGGCACGAGTGATACCCATTTATATGTATATATATATATATGTGTTACACGCCTCAGGTGCAGAATACAACTTATGATCGCCCTTACCGCCCCTTACCCAGAGAGCTCTTTAGGCAGGCAAGGTAATATAAGCGCTTTAGACTAACATAACTTTCGTTGGAACCACATATGAATACACGCATTTATTTCAGCGGGTAGTTGCTCCCCATTGGTGCAATAATTACCTGTGTTGTTATATCTCAACTTGTTTTCCTTTCTTTTGTTGACTGGCAATAACTTCTGGCCGTGTTTTCATCTCCTGTTCTGTACAAACGTTGCAGACAAAATGTATTCTGTACAAAAAAAAAATATAAATTTAAAATTAGTATCAATTGTCCTAAATATAAGAATATACCAATTTATCGTACGCACCAATTAAAAAATGCCGGCAATGTTCGCGTGTACGAACTTGTAATAGCGGCTTGGAGATATCCTGCAAGGAAATAAGATATTAGACTAAATGTTCATAGCGATAACGAATGCAACGAATTATATATTGTACCTGAAGAGAGAAATGTGCGGCTAAATTTTCATGGATGGGGAGAGTTGGCATATCAGCCGACACGGGCTAATGTAGGCCATTTAGTGGCCAAAATGAGGGAGACGAGAGTAGGTGATCGTCTCATGGTAGGGCGGGTACGCTGGGTCCTGAACCGGGGCCCGATCTGGAAGAGTAAGGTGGATAAATAGTGTTTTTGTTAATTTATATTGAGTGTCTCACCTTTGTTGTTTACATTTTCATACTTGTTACAGTTGTTTATTTTGTTCATGAGTTAGTAGTTCCGATTGTTTGATGTTATCGATGTGGTTCGTTTTGCATAGTGTTGTGAAAGTCTATTCTGCTACAGACGTGTAGCTTTGTTGTTATCGATTGTGCGGACTGCGGGCCAGGAATGGGACTACACCCTGAGAATCCGATGAGCCAGCCGGCGCGGCCCACTGAGAAACAAGCAGTTCCGTAACAATATTCATATTTTACATATGTATATTTTTGATAATTGATGAATATTTCCGAATACACAACTTTATGAGAAAATCACAAAAATACAGCCAGACTTCCCAAACAGTATTAAGAACATAATATCAACAGAACCAATAGGTATCAACAATTTAGAACACATTTATATGCAGACATATAATTTTAACAGATGACAATTCAGGGGATGCACGAAAATGGAAATATAAACAATATTAACAACATTCCTAGATTTGGGCTTTTAACTAATAGTAAAAGGAAGAAAGAGAATACAGTAGACTATGAATTTATTTATTTCATTATTATTCATGTCTTCCTAATTATTCAATACAATGTATGTTATTAAACATTAGTAGGGAATGACAACAGATCTACTCCAAATTAACAGAAATTAAAGAACATTTTGACAAATCCTATAAATGTTTAGCCCTAAATAGGGAAATACAAGAGACTATATTCAACAAACACGCCAATATATTAGTATTAAGCTTTAAAAATGACGTCTACTAATATATGACCACAGAGATAAATTAATAAGAAACCATTGGTCACAGGTGTGTAAAGTTTTCAACAAATTTAGAGAGAATTAGTGAAATATCAAGTACAATTTTGATCAAAATATTCCAAATGCTCTAAATACAGAAGAAACATTAGAACACAACGAATCAGAATTAGAAAAGAAATAAATACTTAAAAGTAATTCAGAAACAGAAGAAACTGAATTACAAGAAAGTGATACAATCTCTGATTGCTTGAAAAGAAACTAATCACAATAGCTCAGACAACAATTCATATTTATCGGCGTACGACGGCAAAGCGGAATATTTGCAGAACTTCATAGACGCATTGAATCTAGTAAATTTACTTAAAGGCGATCATGAAGTAACTGCAATCAATCTGATGAAGACAAAACTAAAATGCCATGCACAAAACTTGATAAGTGATGAAAAAACGATCGCCTGCTAACAGTACTATAGTAGTAGTATAGTAGCAATAGCGCAACAATTCGTATTTTAAATACCACAACTAAGAATTATAAAATACAGAATCCACAAGCAAAATTCGAATCAAAAAAAGAAAACGAAATTAAAAACCATTTCACAAACATCAACAATAGTAGAAATAATGAAGTCCTGAAAAAATTAAAATTCCCTGAGCAATTTAAAAGTAAGCTTACTGATCGATGTACTAAATACATTAACACATAATTCTCCAAGGAGAAAAAATGGCATTCAGTAGTTGATTATATCCAGATAAAAAAAACTTTTAGCAGACAAATACCTATTGCCAGTCGTCGCGATCTGTAATTATTACAGACGATTTATTCACTATTTCGCACAATATTTACGTCATTTGACTAGATTTAGCAAAAAGAAAGTTTAATTCGACTCTACAAAAGAATGTGATGACGCATCTAATTACCTAAAAATGGCACTAATGAAAAATTTTGCATAGCCACAGATGCAAGTAAACATACATGTGGTGCGGTTCTATCTCAAGAGTACTACGGGATGCAATTAGCGATTACATATACGTCACGAGCTACGCAGGGAGAAAGCAATAAATCAGCTACAGAGCAGGAACTAGCTGCAATTCACTGGGCAATAAAACACTTCAGACCAAATGTTTACGGCAGGAATTTCTTAAAAACAGATCATCGACCACGAACACAGACAGAGAGACAGACAGACTGACTGACATAAACACAAAGAGATAGACAGGCAGACAAACTGGCAGAAATAGGGCAGACATACAGGAAGACAGACAGACACGGAGAGAGTCAGTCAGACTGTCAGACAAGAGCCAGATGGGAAGAAGAACAGACACGCAAATAGAAAGCCATACGCACGGGTGGATAGATAGGCAGACACACAGGCAGATATACAGACAGACAAGCCGTGAGACAGACAGGAAGACAGGCAGACTGACAGCCAGACAGACAAACAGACAGGAAGACGGGCAGAAGACAGACAGACAGAAAAGAAGACAGGAAGACAAGTAGACATAAAGACAGACAGAGGGTCATACAGGCAGACAGGGCGATTGACAGGCCGAGAGACAGGCAGACAGACAGAAATTCAGACAGACCAGTAAGAATTATTATTAGGACAGACTGAAGAGTAAGTTGATGATGAGAATCAGAGTCATTGCTAGCTTTATCCATCCCGAGAGAAAAAGAAGATGGCAAACTTGAAGATTTACGCTTCATGTTCACAAATTCAAATTCTATTCATTATCAGAATGTCAGAGGTCTCATTTCTAAACTTTAAAATCTAAAATCTTTAAAATCTTTTCATGGCCAGCACTTCCTTCGATTCAGATATAATCGCATTTTCAGGAACATCGTTAAATTCAACCATATCTGATTTTGAGGTTTTTTCGAACAATTTTATTTCGCATAGAAATGATCGACCGACTTGAGGTGGTGGGGTATTAATTGCCGTTAAAGCCACTCTCTAGTCAGAACATTTCTGTTTTAGTACGGTTACTAAGGCTGAGATTGTTTAAGTTAAGTCGTTTCCTACACGGAATATCTATATTACATGCTCTTATGTTCCTCCTTCATCTGATATTCAAGTTTATATGAAACATATTACTTGTATTATGACCTATTTATGGTGTTGGGTGATTTTAATTTGTCGAACATCTCTTGGTCATTATTTACCTCCGAAAAGTATCTACTGCCCTCAGCACAGCGTGACATTATAGATTGCATGCTAGACATTTCCTTGTCTCAAATAAATTCAATTTCCAATCATTTGAATAGATTTCTGGACCTGGTATTTATTAATGACTACCTTATTGCTAATGTGTCCAGGTCCCCTTTAGAGGTTGGAATGTTCAATTGCAATCCTCTCGTTCTACATTCATCAGCTACCTATAAGCCCCGCCCTTGCTTTCGCAAAGGAAACTATTCCTTGCTTAATCAAAGTATTCATGCAATCGATTGTTTTTTTTATTGACATGAAGATTGCTATTAATTTTTTTTATTATAACCTTAACTCCATTTTAGATGATTTTATTCCTAATTCCATTCCATCAATTGCTTCTTCAAAGCCACCATGGTTCACTCCCAGACTATCAAACCTACAAAATAAAAAGTCTAAATATTTTGAATAGTTTAGAAGGTCTGGTTCGAGTATTGACTTGGATAAATATTCCATAGCCAAGTCGAACTTCTTTCTTCCTAATTCTCAGTGCTATGATAATTATCTTTCTCGTTGCAAAAGGCAATTTTCCCAAAACCCCAGACAGTTTTATAATTTTGAATACTTGAAGCCTAAATCTTCAAGTATGCCATCGTCTTTTTCTCTTGGGATAGATAAAGCTAGCAACGATTCCGATTCTGCTAACCTCTTTTCTAATTTTTTCCAATCAAATTACTCTTCCTTCTGTCCTAATAATAATTCTTACCATTACAATATTACTTCATCCGGATCTATGTCTGCTATAAATTCTTCAACATTTTCTTACTCTCCTGGGCCTAACAATGTTCCTAGTTGTCCACTCAAGGAGTGTATTTCTTCCCTTCTTCGTCCATTGCTAAAGTTTTTTATCCATCCCTTGAATCTTCTGACTTTCCATCTCTTTGGAAAGAATCTTATATCATAGCTCTCCACAAGAAAGGTGGAAAGTCTGCTATACAAAATTACAAAATTTGAAAATATAATCACTTCGAATTTGCAGCACTTCTGCAAATCTGTTGTCTTCCCGGTTCAACATGGATTCGTAAAGAATCGGTCATCTTGGTCATCTTGTCTTCTTGGTCCTTTGCTCTTTACTTTTTTTTATAAATGATATCCCCTCTGTTACATGACATACGCTAATCCCCTACATGATTCTCGTCTCCAAAACGATTTGAACGCTATGCAACTTTGGTGTTCGGCCAATCAATTGCATCTTAATTGTTCAAAGTGTATGTTTATGACCTTCAATCGCACTACACCTTATCTTGTTAACTATACAATTCAGAATACTCCATTGCAACGTATACTTACAGTTAAGGATCTAGGCGTTCTTTTTGATTCTAAACTCAGCTTCAATCTGCATCGTTAATGAGGCAAAAGGTGTACTTGGATTTATTAGACCATGGTCTAAAGAGTTTAACTATCCTTTTATAATGAAACTTCTATAGATCTCTCTTGTTCGCCCTATCCTTGAACACTGCTCTTGCATCTGGTCTCCGCAGTATAACAATAGTATCGTAATGAACCTGTTCAGAAGCAATTTCCGCTTTTGCCTTACGAGGTTTTAATTGAGACCCTAATGTTTGGTTGCCATCTTACCCCATCAGACTGCTTCTTCTTAATCTTCCGTCGTTAACCAACCGTAGGACAATTCTCAGTGTTGTCTTCTTACATAAGTTGATTGTAACCATTTTCGGTTAGGGCGTCTTCAATTCTCTGTTCCGTCCAGACCAACCAGAAATTATCGCCCCTTATTCCTATCTACGTGCACAACCGTCTATGCTATGCACAATCCTTTTCGCGTGCTATGTCAAAATTACAAAAGTTTGCATCACGTTTTCTCTACCGAACCCTCTCTACCGCTAATAGCAACGTTGCTTTCAGGATACCTTCGGAAAGTCACTGACCATTACCAGCTATGAGCAGGGGCATAGCTTGCCGGACTGGCTATAAATTTCCCCCCACCGAGTCGGTGATTTCCCATTACTATCCCTCTATTCTATCTACCTAACACTTTATATATATCTTGTTTAAATTTCTTTATTTATTATTTATTTTATTTTCTTAATTTGTATGGTAAATAACGATTGTTTTTAAGTTTTACTAAAGAATACTATTTTTACTACTAACACTCTTCTTCTTAGCTGTAGGCTCTAATAGCGTCACTGACAACATTAGCTGTGAAAAGGGCCACAGCTGGCTGGACTGCAATATCCTTACCAGGGCCACATGTAACTAGCTAAAACTAAAACGTTTAGTTTTACATAAAATGTCTATTTCGTAAGTATATTATGCAATATTGAATGCAATAACCTAACCAGGGCCAAATAAAGCGAGCTAAATTTCAAATTGCTTGGTGTTGCCTTAAATGTCTATATCGTAGGTATATTATGCAATATTGAACACAATATCTTAGCCAGGGCCACATATAAGGAGGTAAACCTAAAATTTGTAGGTATAATATGCAATATCAAAAGCAATAACCTAACCATGGCCACATTAAGCTATATTTATAACTAGCTAAATATAAAACGATTGGTTTTGAATAAAATGTCTATTGTGTTTTAGACACAAAAACTGTTGACTCAACTGCTAATGTTATCAATAAATTTAATAAGCACGCTATTAATCAATTAAAAGTGATCTATACAAGGTTTAAAAAACATAATTTAGCATCAATTGTTCGTGGCGATACACAACAATAAATTTGCTTTTATACAAATTTATTTTACACTTATATAAATATATAGATTTTACATTTGTATATTATTGATAATGGATGAATTTCTCAGAATACAAAACTATATGAGAAAATCACAAAAATACAAAAATACCAATAGGTATCAACAATTTAGAACACATTTATATGCAGACATATAATTTAAACACATGGCAATTCAGGGGTTACACGAAAGGAGGAAAAACTAATTTTTTTGCAACATTCCTAGATTGAGGAATCTTTAAACGAATAGTAAAAAAAGAAAGAGAAAACAGTAGTCTATGAATTTTTCCATTATTAAACATTAGTAGGGAATAGCAACAGTCCAACTCCAAATTAACAGATATTAAAGAAAATGTTGATAAATCCTTTAAATGTTAAACCCAAAATAGGGAAATACAAGAGACTACATTCAACAAACACGCCAATATATTAGTAGAAGCCTTAAAAATGACGTCTACTAATATATGACCACAGAGATAAATTAATTAGTAACCATTGGTCACAGGTGTGTAAAGTGTTGAACGAATTTAGAGAATTTAGAGAGAATTAGTAAATTTTGAATTTTGACCAAACGTAATAAAGCCACTACTTATAAAAGGCAGTTGATTTCTGATCGAGTTCTGGTTGTAAGAAATTTCGACCTGTGTTTATATGGGATATTTGAGGCTCCCATTTTCACATGAAATTTGCCCAAAAATAAACTCAAACTCAAACTTGCTCCCCTAGGCTGCACATGCCAGATTGGCTGGGCTCCTGGTATCTGAGTCAAGTTTGGTAAATCAGTTTTAACGGCCAGGTAGGGCTGTATGTTATAGGGTTGGAGAGTCAGGTGAGACTATGTGGCTTCAACTTGCTCCCCTAGGTTGCTCATGCCAGATTGGCAGGGCTCCTGGTATCTGAGTCAAGTTTAGTGAAGCAGTTTTAACGGCCAGGTAGGGCTGTATGTTATAGGGTTGGAGGGTCAGGTGAGACTAGGTGGCTTCCACTTGGTCCTCTAAGCTGCGCATGCCAGGGCAGGGCTCCTGGTATCTGAGTCGAGTTTGGTAAAGCAGTTTTAACGGCCAGGTAGGGCTTTAGATCATAATATTCCAAAGGTTCTAAATACAGAAGTAACATTGGAACACAACGAATCAGAATTAGAAAAGAAATAAATACTTGAAAGTAATTCAAAAAAAAAAAAAAAAACTGAATTAAAAAAAAGTGATACAAAGAACCTGAAAATTCCAGCAGTAATTACATACGTCGAATTGTCAGAAAATTCTGATTCAGACACAAATTCAAGTGTGCTTGAACGCAAACCAATCACAATGGCTCAGACAAACAATCCATATTTATCGGAGTACGACGGCAAGCGGAAAATTTGCAGAACTTCATAGACACATTGAATCTAGTAGATTCTCTTAAAGGCGATCATGAAGTAACTGTAATAAATCTGATGGGGACAAAACTAAAATGCCATGCACAAAACTTGATAAGTGATGAAAAAACTATCGCCTACTAACAGTAGTAGTATAGTATCAATAGCACAACAGTTCGTATTTTAAATACAACAACTAAGAATATTAAAATACAGAATCCACAATAAAAATTCGAATCAATAGAAGAACACGAAATTAAAACCCATTTCGCAAACAACAACAATAGAAATAATGAAGTCCTGAAAAAAATAAAATACCCTAAGCAATTTAAAAGTAAGCTTACTGATCTATGTACTAAATTTATTTATTTATTTATTAATGGTCGACAAACGAGTGTCTTCCTCATAATTCAGTAGATTATACATACAATACATAATGGAATTATATGCTAAAAGCCTAGTTAGATAACACAGTTCTTTAAATAGCATCACCGACCGATGGAGGTGTTTTAGTTGCCAGTCCGGCCAGCTGTGCCCATTTTCACAGCTAATATTGTCAGTGACGCTATTAGAGCCTACAGCTAAGAAGAAGGGTGTTACTAGAGAAAATAGTAGTTAGTTAAAATTAAAAATAATCATAATTTACTATATTAATTAAGCAAATACAATAAATGGAAAAAATAAACAGAGAAGTTAGTAAAAAAGTAAAGGAATTAAACAAGATAAATGTTAGGTAGATAGGATGGAGAGAAAGTAATGGGAAATCACCGACCTGGTGGGGGGAAATTAATACCCAGTCCGGCAAGCTATGCCCCTGCACATAGCTGGTAACGGTCAGTGACTTCCCGAAGGTATCCTAAAAGCAACGATTTTATTAGGGGTAGAGAAAGTTCGGTAGAGAAAACGTGATGCAAACTTATGTAATTTTTACATAGCGCGCGAAAATGATTGTGCATGGCGTAGTCTGTTGTGCACGTAGATAGGAATAAGGGGCGATAATTTCTCGTTGGTCTGGACGGAACAGAGAATTGAAGACGCCCTAACTGAAAAGGAGAATCTATACCGCCAACAATCAACTTATGTAGGAAGACAACACCGAGAATTGTCCTACCGGAACAATTTAGATGCAATTGATTGATGCAATTGAACACCAAAGTTGCATAGCGTTCAAATCGTCTTGTAGACGAGAATGATGTATGGGACTAGTGTATGATGGATAGCGTCCTACCTTTTAAATAAGAACTAATCTAAAGCAAAATAGATGGAGAAACCTAATCGGTCAAGTTTAAAAATTAAGATGTCATGGTGGACAGAATCAAACTCATTACTGAAGTCAGTGTAAATGACATCAATATTTGAAAGGAAATCATCATTTACCAAGGAAGTAAACTAAAGCAGATTGGTCGTAGTTGACCGATGCTTTACGAATCCATGTTAAGCCGGGAAGACAACAGATTTGCACAAGTGCTAAAAATTCTAAGTGATTTTTTTTTCAAATTGTTTGGGGATTGCGGACAGTATCGCAATGCCCCTGTAATTTTGTATAACAGACTTTCCGCCTTTCTTGTGGAGAGGTATGATATAAGATTCTTTCCAAAGAGATGGAAAGACAGAAGATTCAAGGAATAGATTAAAAAGCTTTAGCAATGGACGAAGAAGAAACTACACTCATTGAGTAGACAACTAGGTACTTTGTCAGGCCCAGCAGGGTAAGAAAATGTTTATGAATTTATATCAGAAAGAAGAGAGGATTTAAAAATAAAAGGAGTATGTATAGTACCGATTGAAGTAATATTGTAACGGTAAGAATTATTATTGGGTCAGACGGATGAGTAAGTTGATTGGAAAAATGAGCAAAGAGGTTAGCAGAAGCGGAATCGTTGCTTTATCTATCCCGGGCGAAAAGGTAGTAGCAAACTTGAAGATGTACGATTCAAGTTAACAAAATTATAAAACTGTCTCGGGTAAAAGGAAAGATAATTCTCATAGCTCTGAAAATTAAGAAGAAAGAAGTTCGACTTGGCTATGGAATCTTTGGCCAAGTTAATACTCGATCCAGACCTTTTAAACTATTTAAAATATTTTAGACTTTATATTTTGTAGGTTTGATAGTCTGGGAGTGAACCAGGATGGCTTAGAAGAAGCAATTGAGGGAATTGAATTAGGAATACAATCATCTAAAATGGAGTTCAGGGTATTATAAAAGAAATTAATAGCAATATTCATATCAAGCGCGTCATATAAAAAAACCAATCGATTGCATGAATACGTTAATTAAGCAAGGAATAGTTTCCTTTGCGAAAGCAACGGCGGGGCTTATAGGTAGCTGATGAATGTAAAACGAGAGGATTGCAATTGAACATTCCAACCTCTAAAGGGGACGTGGACACATAAGGTAATCATTAACAAATACCAGGTCCAGAAATCTATTCAAATAATTGGAAATTGAATTTATTTGAAACAAGGAATATTGAATGCAATAACCTAACCAGGGCGACAATGTTGATCGCAAAATTCTAACCTGGGCCACAA
Source organism: Drosophila littoralis (assembly GCA_018903485.1). Classification (NCBI taxonomy): domain Eukaryota; kingdom Metazoa; phylum Arthropoda; class Insecta; order Diptera; family Drosophilidae; genus Drosophila; species Drosophila littoralis. The sequence continues at coordinate 328,545 of JAEIGF010000311.1, read as the reverse complement.
ATAACTATCTAAACCGAAAACGATTGGTTTTGAATAAAATGTCTACTTATTTATTTTATTTATTAATGGTCGACAAGAGGAGTGTCTTCCTAATTATTCAATACAATATACATATATTATGAAAATGTAATGCTAAAAGTCAAAAGTTAGAGTACACATTATTCTAATAGCATCACTGACCGATGGAGGTGTTTTATTTGCCAGTCCGGCTAGTTGTGGCCCTTTTGACAGCTAATGTTGTCAGTGACGCCATTAGAGCATACAGCTAAGAAGAAGAGTGTTAGTAGTGAAAATAGTGTTCTTTAGTACAATTTAAAAACAATCGTAATTTACCATATTAATTAAGAAAATAAAATAAATAGGGAAAAATAAAGATAGAAGTTGTTAATAAAGTAACGGAATTTAAACAAGATGTATAAAATGTTAAGTAAATAGTAATGGGATATCACCATTATAGCCAGTCCGGCAAGCTATGCCCCTGCTCATAGCTGGTAATGGTCAGTGACTTCCCGAAGGTATCCTGAACGCAACGATTTTATTAGGAGTAGAAAGAGTTCGGTAGAGAAAACGTGATGTAAACTATTATAATTTTTACATAGCACGCGAAAAGGATTGTGCATAGCGTAGTTTGTTGTGCACGTGAGGGCGATAATTTCTCGTTGGTCTGGACGGAACAGCGAATTGAAGACGCTCTAGCAGAGAAGAAGAATCCATATCGCCAACAATCAACTTATGTAGAAAGACAACACCGAGAACTGTCCTATGGATGATTAACGACGGAAGATTAAGAAGAAGCAGCCTGCTGGAGTAAGATGGCAACCGAAGATTAGGGTCCCAATTTAAATCATGTAAGGCAAAAAGCAGAAATCGCTTCTGAACAGATTCAATACGATCCTGGCTATTGATATACTGTGGAGAACAGATTTAAGGATAGGGGATAGGGCGAACGAGAAAGATGTACAGAAGTTTCGTTATAAAAGGATCGTTAAACTCTTTAGACCATCGTTTAATGAATCCAAGTACACCTTTTGCCTCATTAACGATAGTATCTATATGCAGATTGAAGCTGAGTTTAGAATCAAAAAGGACGCCTAGATCCTTAACTGTTAGTAATGGAGTATTGTCAATTGTATAGCTGACAAGATAATGTGTAGTGCGATTGAAGGTCATAAACATACACTTTGAACAATTAAGAATCATGTAGGGGATTAGCGTATGTCATGTAACAGAGGGGATATCATTTATAAAAAAGTAAAGAGTAAAGGACCAAGATGACAAGATGACCAAGATGACCGATTCTTTACGAATCCATGTTGAACCGGGAAGACAACAGATTTGCAGAAGTGCTGCAAATTCGAAGTGATTATATTTTCAAATTTTGTAATTTTGTATAACAGACTTTCCACCTTTCTTGTGGAGAGGTATGGTTCTTTCCAAAGAGATGGGAAGACAGAAGATTCAAGGGATGGATAAAAAACTTTAGCAATGGACGAAGAAGGGAAGAACTACACTCCTTGAGAAGACAACTAGGAACATTGTCAGGCACAGGAGAGTACGAACATTTTAATGAATTTAAAGCAGAAACAAGAGAGGATTGGGAAATAAAAGGAGCAGGTATAGATCCAGATGAAGTAATATTGTAATGGTAAGAATTATTATTAGGACAGAAGGAAGAGTAATTTGATTGGAAAAAATTAGAAAAGAGGTTAGCAGAATCGGAATCGTTGCTAGCTTTATCTATCCCAAGAGAAAAAGACGATGGCATACTTGAAGATTCACGCTTCAAGTTTTCAAAATTATAAAACTATCTCGGGTTTTGGGAAAATGGCCTTTTGCAACGAGAAAGATTATTTTCATAGCACTGAGAATTAAGAAGAAAGAAGTTCGACTTGGCTATGGAATATTTGGCCAAGTCAATACTCGGACCAGACCTTCTAAGCTATTTAAAATATTTAGACTTTTTATTTTGTAGGTTTGATAGTCTGGGAGTGAACCATGGTGGCTTTGAAAAAGCAATTGAGGGAATTGAATTAGGAATACAATCATCTAAAAATGGAGTTAAGGGTATTATAAAATAAATTAATAGCAATCTTCATATCAATAAAATCGATTGCATGAATACTTTGATTAAGCAAGGAATAGTTTCCTTTGCGAAAGCAACGGCGGGGCTTATGGGTAGCTGATAATGTAAAACAATTGAACATTCCAACCTCTAAAGGGGACCTGGACACATTAGCAATAAGGTAGACATTAACAAATACCAGGTCCAGAAATCTATTCAAATGATTGGAAATTGAATTTATTTGAGACAAGGAAATGTCTAGCATGCAATCTATAAAGTCACGCTGTGCTGAGGGCACTAGATACTTTTCGGATGTGAATAATGACCAAGAGATGTTCGGCAAATTAAAATCACCCAACACCATAAATAGGTCATAATACAAGTAATATGTTTTATATAAACTTGAATATCAGATGAAAGAGGAACATAAGAGCATGTAATATAGATATTCCGTGTAGGAAACGATTTAACTTAAACAATCTCAGCGTCAGTAATACGGCAATTAATACCCCACCACCTCAAGTCGGTCGATCATTTCTATGCGAAATAAAATTGTTCGAAAAAACCTTAAAATCAGATATGGTTGAATTTAACGATGTTCCTTAAAATGCGATTATATCTGAATCGAAGGAAGTGCTGGCCATGAAAAGATTTTAATGTTTAGAAATGACACCTCTGACATTCTGATAATGAATAGAATTTGAATTTGTAAACTTGAAGCGTAAATCTTCAAGTTTGCCATCTTCTTTTTCTCTCGGGATGGATAAAGCTAGCAATGACTCTGATTCTCATCATCAACTTACTCTTCAGTCTGTCCTAATAATAATTCTTACTGGTCTGTCTGAATTTCTGTCTGTCTGCCTGTCTCTCGGCCTGTCAATCGCCCTGTCTGCCTGTATGACCCTCTGTCTGTATTTATGTCTGCTTGTCTTCCTGTCTTCTTGTCTGTCTGTCTGTCTTCTGCCCGTCTTCCTGTCTGTTTGTCTGTCTGGCTGTCAGTCTGCCTGTCTTCCTGTCTGTCTCTCGGTTTGTCTGTCTGTATATCTGCCTGTGTGTCTGCCTATCTATGCACCCGTGCGTATGGCTTTCTATTTGCGTGTCTGTTCTTCTTCCCATCTGGCTCTTGTCTGACAGACTGACTCTCTCCGTGTCTGTCTGTCTTCCTGTATGTCTGTCCTATTTCTGCCTGTATGTCTGCCTGTCTATCTCTTTGTGTTTATGTCAGTCAGTCTGTCTGTCTCTGTGTCTGTGTTCGTGGTCTATGATCTGTTTTTAAGAAATTCCTGCCGTAAACATTTGGTCTGAAGTGTTTTATTGCCCAGTGAATTGCAGCTAGTTCCTGCTCTGTAGCTGATTTATTGCTTTCTCCCTGCGTGAAAGCTCGTGACGTATATGCAATTGCTAATTGCATCCCGTAGTACTCTTGAGATAGAACCGCACCACATGTATGTTTACTTGCATCTGTGGCTATGCAAAATTCTTCTTTAGATGCGTCATCGCATTCTTTTGTAGAGCCGAATTGAACTTTTTTTTTGCTAAATCTAGTCAAATGACGTAAATATTGTGCGAAATTGTGAATAAATCGTCTGTAATAATTACAGATCGCGACGACTGGCAGTAGGTATTTGTCTGCTAAAAGTTTTTTTTATCTGGATATAATCAACTACTGAATGCCATTTTTTCTCCTTGGAGAAATTTCTTGGGTACCAATAGAAGTGGGCTATTTTATTTTTAGAAATAGATGGTTCAACTATACCACCATTTATTAATCTTTCGACCTGTCAGTATATGTCGGGCTTTTCTGTCTCTGAGTTTCTATAAGTTTCTTTATTTCTGTTTATAGAAATTATTACTTCAAATTGCTTCTGTTTCTAAACTGTTTAGTACATCGATCAGTCAGCTTACTTTTAAATTGCTCAGGGAATTTTAATTTTTTCAGGACTTCATTATTTCTACTGTTGCGCTATTGAGCTTTTTCAATAGCTTTCACAAATAGAAATAATTAACTATTTATTTCTTGTGTTCAAAATTGTTTTGTATTTCTTAAAGTTACGAGAAGCAGGCAGACCCGAATTGGTCTGTGCTTATTATTTAAGAACAATAGTTTATATATAGGCAAGCGAACCCGAATTAGTACGTGCCAATTTTAGCGAAGCGACAATTATTAGTTATAATTTTGAGTAATGCAAGTGGCCGATGCTTACCAAATGCATGAAGCGAACGAACTTAACAAACTCGATGCGCAGCATCGAGGCCTTCGCATAAGTAAAGCTAGGGCAATAAAACGATCGTTACAGCGAAGAGCGGCAGCTCTATGTAACTGAATTCTTAAGAGCGAAATTTAGGCAATTGCTTTGCAGAGCGAGTATTATAAGATAAAATTAAGATGCTGCTCTTATCAGTTGCGAGGTCGCTCCAGTTGTTTTGGCTGCGTAACCAGACATTCTCCCCCCGTTGGAAGGCATGGGCTTTCAACAGATTCCCTGATGGGCAATAGGCATAGCTTGTTTGCAGCTCTTCTCGTTTCTCCTGTTGCGGTGCGCAAAATGGCTACTCGAGCGACTCCATCCTTTCCCACGATTAACTCTGTGATTCTCGCCAGTGGCCACCTTAGAGGCGGCAGATTTTCATCCTTTACGAGGACTATGTCGTTGACGCATAGGCCTGGTTTCGGAGTTCGCCATTTGGAGCGCTGCTGAAGCAGTGTTAAGTATTCTTCACGTCAGCGAGACCAAAACAGTTGTTGGAGGTATGTTACGCGTTGCCAACCATCCAGACGATTGAATTGAAGGTGCGTCACATCAGGTTCAACGAACGATGAGGTGGGTCCACCAATCAAGAAATGAGCTGGAGTGAGCACATCTAGATCTGATGGGTCTTCTGAAAGAGAAAACAATGGCCTGGAATTAATTATCGATGCTATGTGGCAGACTAGGGTGCGAAACTCTTCGAAGTTGAGAACACAAGATCCAACAGCACGATAAAAATGATGTTTCGCTGTCTTCACTGCTGCTTCCCAAAGGCCGCCAAAATGCGGTGAACGAGGAGGTATAAATTTCCAATCAATGGAATCAGCCATGCAAAATTTTTGCACTGACTCAATATGATTGCGACTTATGAATAGACGCTTGAGATCCAGAAGCTCGTTTTTGGCGCCGACAAAGTTGGCAGCGTTATCCGACCATATCTGAGATGGCCTGCCTCGAGTCGATATAAACCTCTTAAGCGCATTCAAGAATGAAGCTGTCGACAGATCCTTGACCAGTTCCAGGTGAACCGCTTTAGTCGCGAAGCAGACGAAGACAGCCATGTAACATTTGACTGGAGCTTTATTTCGTACGTCTGGCTTATAGAAAAATGGTCCACAATAGTCAACGCCAGAGTCTTCAAAGGCTCGACAAGCAGTCAAACGTTCTTTGGGCAGATCAGCCATTATATGCTCTATTAATCGAGGCTTGGCACGAAAGCATCTCACACATTTTCCAACCACCTTGGATACGGTCTTCCTTCCACCAATCGGCCAATACTGCAACCGAATATGAGCAAGAAGTGCCCGTGGACCAGCGTGTAAGTCCCGATTGTGAAATCGTGTGATGACTGAGTCTGTGATGGGATGGTGAGACGGGAGAATTATTGGATGTCGAGCGTCGAAATCCAGCGAAGAGTTTTTCAAGCGCCCATCAACTCTAAGAATGCCGAAATCATCCAAAAAAGGGTTAAGTGATGCTATACAACTGGACGGTTTAACAACTCTTCTCGATTGCAATGATTTGATCTCTTCCCACAGGTGTGCTCTCTGGACGAGCCTTAGTAAGAGTTGGGTCCCATGTTGTATATCAGACACTGTTAGTCCAGGATGCCTGCTTCTGTGTATGAATTTATAAATATATCCGAATATACGCTGCATTGTATCAAATGAGTTGACGTATTTACAAGTGGCAGTTATATCAACGAAGGGAGATGACGCAATAAGGACCCTTTTTTTAAGTTCGAGTTCTGTCCTTTCTGACAAGCAAGAAGCAGGCCAGTCCAATTTGTTTTTATCTAGAAATTCTGGGCCGTTGAACCACAGTGACGATTGATCTAATTCACTGGGCGTAGATCCTCTCGAGAGTATGTCTGCCGGGTTGAGTGAAGTAGGCACGTAACGCCATTCCATGCCATTAGTTAACTCTTGAACTGCTGTGACGCGATTAGCCACAAACACATTGAGCTTGCAGGGCTCGGTCCTTATCCAGGAAAGGCATACAGAAGAATCCGACCAACAGTAGAATTGTCTCGGGTAAAAGGAAAGATAATTCTCATAGCACTGAAAATTAAGAAGAAAGAAGTTCGACTTGGCTATGGAATCTTTGGCCAAGTTAATACTCGAACCAGACCTTTTAAACTATTTAAAATATGTAGACTTTATATTTTGTAGGTTTGATAGTCTGGGAGTGAACCAGGATGGCTTAGAAGAAGCAATTGAGGGAATTGAATTAGGAATACAATCATCTAAAATGGAGTTCAGGGTATTATAAAAGAAATTAATAGCAATATTCATATCAAGCGCGTCATATAAAAAAACCAATCGATTGCATGGATACGTTAATTAAGCAAGGAATAGTTTCCTTTGCGAAAGCAACGGCGGGGCTTATAGGTAGCTGATGAATGTAAAACGAGAGGATTGCAATTGAACATTCCAACCTCTAAAGGGGACGTGGACACATAAGGTAATCATTAACAAATACCAGGTCCAGAAATCTTTTCAAATAATTGGAAATTGAATTTATTTGAAACAAGGAATATTGAATGCAATAACCTAACCAGGGCGACAATGTTGATCGCAAAATTCTAACCTGGGCCACAAATAACTATCTAAACCGAAAACGATTGGTTTTGAATAAAATGTCTACTTATTTATTTTATTTATTAATGGTCGACAAGAGGAGTGTCTTCCTAATTATTCAATACAATATACATATATTATGAAAATGTAATGCTAAAAGTCAAAAGTTAGAGTACACATTATTCTAATAGCATCACTGACCGATGGAGGTGTTTTATTTGCCAGTCCGGCTAGTTGTGGCCCTTTTGACAGCTAATGTTGTCAGTGACGCCATTAGAGCATACAGCTAAGAAGAAGAGTGTTAGTAGTGAAAATAGTGTTCTTTAGTACAATTTAAAAACAATCGTAATTTACCATATTAATTAAGAAAATAAAATAAATAGGGAAAAATAAAGATAGAAGTTGTTAATAAAGTAACGGAATTTAAACAAGATGTATAAAATGTTAAGTAAATAGTAATGGGATATCACCATTATAGCCAGACCGGCAAGCTATGCCCCTGCTCATAGCTGGGAATGGTCAGTGACTTCCCGAAGGTATCCTGAACGCAACGATTTTATTAGGAGTAGAAAGAGTTCGTAGAGAAAACGTGATGTAAACTATTATAATTTTTACATAGCACGCGAAAAGGATTGTGCATAGCGTAGTTTGTTGTGCACGTGAGGGCGATAATTTCTCGTTGGTCTGGACGGAACAGCGAATTGAAGACGCTCTAGCAGAGAAGAAGAATCCATATCGCCAACAATCAACTTATGTAGAAAGACAACACCGAGAACTGTCCTATGGATGATTAACGACGGAAGATTAAGAAGAAGCAGCCTGCTGGAGTAAGATGGCAACCGAAGATTAGGGTCCCAATTTAAATCATGTAAGGCAAAAAGCAGAAATCGCTTCTGAACAGATTCAATACGATCCTGGCTATTGATATACTGTGGAGAACAGATTCAAGGATAGGGGATAGGGCGAACGAGAAAGATGTACAGAAGTTTCGTTATAAAAGGATCGTTAAACTCTTTAGACCATCGTTTAATGAATCCAAGTACACCTTTTGCCTCATTAACGATAGTATCTATATGCAGATTGAAGCTGAGTTTAGAATCAAAAAGGACGCCTAGATCCTTAACTGTTAGTAATGGAGTATTGTCAATTGTATAGCTGACAAGATAAGGTGTAGTGCGATTGAAGGTCATAAACATACACTTTGAACAATTAAGAATCATGTAGGGGATTAGCGTATGTCATGTAACAGAGGGGATATCATTTATAAAAAAAGTAAAGAGTAAAGGACCAAGATGACAAGATGACCAAGATGACCGATTCTTTACGAATCCATGTTGAACCGGGAAGACAACAGATTTGCAGAAGTGCTGCAAATTCGAAGTGATTATATTTTCAAATTTTTTAATTTTGTATAACAGACTTTCCACCTTTCTTGTGGAGAGGTATGGTTCTTTCCAAAGAGATGGGAAGACAGAAGATTCAAGGGATGGATAAAAAACTTTAGCAATGGACGAAGAAGGGAAGAACTACACTCCTTGAGAAGACAACTAGGAACATTGTCAGGCCCAGGAGAGTACGAACATTTTAATGAATTTAAAGCAGAAACAAGAGAGGATTGGGAAATAAAAGGAGCAGGTATAGATCCAGATGAAGTAATATTGTAATGGTAAGAATTATTATTAGGACAGAAGGAAGAGTAATTTGATTGGAAAAAATTAGAAAAGAGGTTAGCAGAATCGGAATCGTTGCTAGCTTTATCTATCCCAAGAGAAAAAGACGATGGCATACTTGAAGATTCACGCTTCAAGTTTTCAAAATTATAAAACTATCTCGGGTTTTGGGAAAATTGCCTTTTGCAACGAGAAAGATTATTTTCATAGCACTGAGAATTAAGAAGAAAGAAGTTCGACTTGGCTATGGAATATTTGGCCAAGTCAATACTCGGACCAGACCTTCTAAGCTATTTAAAATATTTAGACTTTTTATTTTGTAGGTTTGATAGTCTGGGAGTGAACCATGGTGGCTTTGAAAAAGCAATTGAGGGAATTGAATTAGGAATACAATCATCTTAAATGGAGTTAAAGGTATTATAAAATAAATTAATAGCAATCTTCATATCAATAAAAAAAACCAATCGATTGCATGAATACTTTGATTAAGCAAGGAATCGTTTCCTTTGCGAAAGCAACGGCGGGGCTCATGGGTAGCTGATAATGTAAAACGAGAGGATTGCAATTGAACATTCCAACCTCTAAAGGGGACCTGGACACATTAGCAATAAGGTAGTCATTAACAAATACCAGGTCCAGAAATCTATTCAAATGATTGGAAATTGAATTTATTTGAGACAAGGAAATGTCTAGCATGCAATCTATAAAGTCACGCTGTGCTGAGGGCACTAGATACTTTTCGGATGTGAATAATCACCAAGAGATGTTCGGCAAATTAAAATCACCCAACACCATAAATAGGTCATAATACAAGTAATATGTTTTATATAAACTTGAATATCAGATGAAAGAGGAACATAAGAGCATGTAATATAGATATTCCGTGTAGGAAACGATTTAACTTAAACAATCTCAGCGTCAGTAATACGGCAATTAATACCCCACCACCTCAAGTCGGTCGATCATTTCTATGCGAAATAAAATTGTTCGAAAAAACCTTAAAATCAGATATGGTTGAATTTAACGATGTTCCTTAAAATGCGATTATATCTGAATCGAAGGAAGTGCTGGCCATGAAAAGATTTTAATGTTTAGAAATGACACCTCTGACATTCTGATAATGAATAGAATTTGAATTTGTAAACTTGAAGCGTAAATCTTCAATCTCGGTTTGTCTGTCTGTATATCTGCCTGTGTGTCTGCCTATCTATGCACCCGTGCGTATGGCTTTCTATTTGCGTGTCTGTTCTTCTTCCCATCTGGCTCTTGTCTGACAGACTGACTCTCTCCGTGTCTGTCTGTCTTCCTGTATTTCTGTCCTATTTCTGCCTGTTTGTCTGCCTGTCTATCTCTTTGTGTTTATGTCAGTCAGTCTGTCTGTCTCTCTGTCTGTGTTCGTGGTCTATGATCTGTTTTTAAGAAATTCCTGCCGTAAACATTTGGTCTGAAGTGTTTTATTGCCCAGTGAATTGCAACTAGTTCCTGCTCTGTAGCTGATTTATTGCTTTCTCCCTGCGTGAAAGCTCGTGACGTATATGCAATTGCTAATTGCATCCCGTAGTACTCTTGAGATAGAACCGCACCACATGTATGTTTACTTGCATCTGTGGCTATGCAAAATTCTTCTTTAGATGCGTCATCGCATTCTTTTGTAGAGCCGAATTGAACTTTTTTTTGCTAAATCTAGTCAAATGACGTAAATATTGTGCGAAATTGTGAATAAATCGTCTGTAATAATTACAGATCGCGACGACTGGCAGTAGGTATTTGTCTGCTAAAAGTTTTTTTTATCTGGATATAATCAACTACTGAATGCCATTTTTTCTCCTTGGAGAAATTTCTTGGGTACCAATAGAAGTGGGCTATTTTATTTTTAGAAATAGATGGTTCAACTATACCACCATTTATTAATCTTTCGACCTGTCAGTATATGTCGGGCTTTTCTGTCTCTGAGTTTCTATAAGTTTCTTTATTTCTGTTTATAGAAATTATTACTTCAAATTGCTTCTGTTTCTAAACTGTTTAGTACATCGATCAGTCAGCTTACTTTTAAATTGCTCAGGGAATTTTAATTTTTTCAGGACTTCATTATTTCTACTGTTGCGCTATTGAGCTTTTTCAATAGCTTTCACAAATAGAAATAATTAACTATTTATTTCTTGTGTTCAAAATTGTTTTGTATTTCTTAAAGTTACGAGAAGCAGGCAGACCCGAATTGGTCTGTGCTTATTATTTAAGAACAATAGTTTATATATAGGCAAGCGAACCCGAATTAGTACGTGCCAATTTTAGCGAAGCGACAATTATTAGTTATAATTTTGAGTAATGCAAGTGGCCGATGCTTACCAAATGCATGAAGCGAACGAACTTAACAAACTCGATGCGCAGCATCGAGGCCTTCGCATAAGTAAAGCTAGGGCAATAAAACGATCGTTACAGCGAAGAGCGGCAGCTCTATGTAACTGAATTCTTAAGAGCGAAATTTAGGCAATTGCTTTGCAGAGCGAGTATTATAAGATAAAATTAAGATGCTGCTCTTATCAGTTGCGAGGTCGCTCCAGTTGTTTTGGCTGCGTAACCAGACATTCTCCCCCGTTGGAAGGCATGGGCTTTCAACAGATTCCCTGATGGGCAATAGGCATAGCTTGTTTGCAGCTCTTCTCGTTTCTCCTGTTGCGGTGCGCAAAATGGCTACTCGAGCGACTCCATCCTTTCCCACGATTAACTCTGTGATTCTCGCCAGTGGCCACCTTAGAGGCGGCAGATTTTCATCCTTTACGAGGACTATGTCGTTGACGCATAGGCCTGGTTTCGGAGTTCGCCATTTGGAGCGCTGCTGAAGCAGTGTTAAGTATTCTTCACGTCAGCGAGACCAAAACAGTTGTTGGAGGTATGTTACGCGTTGCCAACCATCCAGACGATTGAATTGAAGGTGCGTCACATCAGGTTCAACGAACGATGAGGTGGGTCCACCAATCAAGAAATGAGCTGGAGTGAGCACATCTAGATCTGATGGATCTTCTGAAAGAGAAAACAATGGCCTGGAATTAATTATCGATGCTATGTGGCAGACTAGGGTGCGAAACTCTTCGAAGTTGAGAACACAAGATCCAACAGCACGATAAAAATGATGTTTCGCTGTCTTCACTGCTGCTTCCCAAAGGCCGCCAAAATGCGGTGAACTAGGAGGTATAAATTTCCAATCAATGGAATCAGCCATGCAAAATTTATGCACTGACTCAATATGATTGCGACTTATGAATAGACGCTTGAGATCCAGAAGCTCGTTTTTGGCGCCGACAATCTGAGATGGCCTGCCTCGCGTCGATATAAACCTCTTAAGCGCATTCAAGAACGAAGCTGTCGACAGATCCTTGACCAGTTCCAGGTGAACCGCTTTAGTCGCGAAGCAGACGAAGACAGCCATGTAACATTTGACTGGAGCTTTATTTCGTACGTCTGGCTTATAGAAAAATGGTCCACAATAGTCAACGCCAGAGTCTTCAAAGGCTCGACAAGCAGTCAAACGTTCTTTGGGCAGATCAGCCATTATATGCTCTATTAATCGAGGCTTGGCACGAAAGCATCTCACACATTTTCCAACCACCTTGGATACGGTCTTCCTTCCACCAATCGGCCAATACTGCAACCGAATATGAGCAAGAAGTGCCCGTGGACCAGCGTGTAAGTCCCGATTGTGAAATCGTGTGATGACTGAGTCTGTGATGGGATGGTGAGACGGGAGAATTATTGGATGGCGAGCGTCGAAATCCAGCGAAGAGTTTTTCAAGCGCCCATCAACTCTAAGAATGCCGAAATCATCCAAAAAAGGGTTAAGTGATGCTATACAACTGGACGGTTTAACAACTCTTCTCGATTGCAATGATTTGATCTCTTCCCACAGGTGTGCTCTCTGGACGAGCCTTAGTAAGAGTTGGGTCCCATGTTGTATATCAGACACTGTTAGTCCAGGATGCCTGCTTCTGTGTATGAATTTATAAATATATCCGAATATACGCTGCATTGTATCAAATGAGTTGACGTATTTACAAGTGGCAGTTATATCAACGAAGGGAGATGACGCAATAAGGACCCTTTTTTTAAGTTCGAGTTCTGTCCTTTCTGACAAGCAAGAAGCAGGCCAGTCCAATTTGTTTTTAACTAGAAATTCTGGGCCGTTGAACCACAGTGACGATTGATCTAATTCACTGGGCGTAGATCCTCTCGAGAGTATGTCTGCCGGGTTGAGTGAAGTAGGCACGTAACGCCATTCCATGCCATTAGTTAGCTCTTGAACTGCTGTGACGCGATTAGCCACAAACACATTGAGCTTGCAGGGCTCGGTCCTTATCCAGGAAAGGCATACAGAAGAATCCGACCAACAGTAGAATTTTCCATCGAACAGATTCATTTTAGATATCTCACGCATGAGATTAGATAATAAGACGGCGCCACAGAGCTCTAGCTTTGGAACTGTGATTGTTTTCAGAGGAGCTACACGCGATTTGGAACACAACAACTGACAACTGGCTGATGTTCGTCGAGAAAGGACGTAGGCACAGGCCCCATATGCTTCGATGCTGGCGTCGCAGAAACCGTGAACTTCTAACTCTGCTGCAGGTATTGACACGAGTCGAGGAAATTTAAGAAACTGTGCCTTCTCAAAACTGCAGCAAAGATCATGCCAAGCTGTTGCTAGTGATGATGGCAAGCTCTCGTCCCACTCAAGCTTCTCCTTCCAGATCTGCTGCAAAAAGATTTTAGCCTTGGCAATTACCGGCCCTATGAGTCCAAGCGGGTCATACAAGCGAGCTATGGTCGATAGTATTGATCTTTTGGATGGTTTAGATCTCTGCTGAATGGACGAAAAAGAAAACAACAACCGATCCGACGCTGAGTCCCAAGCGAGTCCAAGAGTTTTGGTGATGTCGCTACCATCATCAAACTTTAGAGAAGATTCTCTGTCCTCTACGGGTGTCCCTTTCAGTACAGCAGCATTGTTTGAGCACCACTTTCGCAACTTGAAGCCCCCACTTGCCAAGATTCCAGCCGTCTGATTAAGAATTTCCTTTGCTTCTTGAATTGAATCACCCCCTGAGATGAGGTCATCAACGTAGAAGTCACGCCGCAAAATCCGAGATCCAATTGGAAAATTAGTTTCCTCATCCATAGACAGCTGATGCATAGCACGGATAGAGAGGAATGAAGCTGGCTTTGTTCCGTATGTAACTGTATCCAGGTTAAAAATCTTTATATCCTGTTCTGGCGAGTCTCGCCACAGAATGCATTGGAGAAAATCATCCGGTGCTGAAACGCGTACGCAGCGATACATTTTTCCAATATCTCCTGTTAGGGCGATCGGGAAATTACGAAAGCGAAGAAGGATATGAAACAGCGAGCTTTGAATAACAGGTCCAGCCATCAATAGTTCATTTAATGAATAACCTGACGAGGTAGCTGCTGAGCCGTCGAAAACGACTCGCAATTTTGTCGTTGAACTGTCTTCTTTAAAGACACAGTGATGAGGAAGAAAGTATTGACAAAGTCCTATAGACTCTGGAGCAACAGGCGACATATGACCAAGATCCAAATATTCCTTTAGAAAGTTTGAATATTGAATCTTCAGATCTATACGATTTTGTAGTTTGCGTTCCAGGGTCAGGAACCGACGAAAGGCTTGTTGGTATGACGTCCCCAGACATTCCAAACTTCGCTTGAAGGGTAAACGAACTGAATATTGGCCACTAGGCAATCTGATATGAGTATTTACGAAATGTTCTTCACAGATGTTTTCTTCCTTTGAAGTGGTAGGTTTACTTTCCAAGCAGGATTCTATCTCCCAAAATCTTCGAACCAATTCATCAGCACGTTCTTCAGAACTTGACTCAAGTTTGCCCGCAGTATGCTTTGCCATTAACATAGAACCACTCAAGCGTGGTCCGCCTCCAGAAACTACCCAACCAAGCCGTGTTTTTTGAAGACACGGTAGTCCTGGGAGAAGCCTTATCTGGCCGACGCTGAGAAGGTCGTAAAACAGGCTAGCTCCAAGTAGCAAGTCCACGCGTTGAGGTTTAAAGAAAGACGGATCTGCAAGTTTTATGTTATCGGGAATGTTCCAATTCGTCGTGTTGATAGTAAAACTCGGTTGACTATCAGTTATGTTAGGCGCTACCAGAGCTGTAAGGCATGTTGAGTATTCAGAGACTTGAGACTGTATTGTGATAGTGACCGTGTTTCCTTCTGTTTCAAAACGAGAATCTCCTAGACCAGAGACAATGGCTGAGGACTTGTGCTTCTTTAGCTGAAGCTGTTGAGCAAGGCGCGACGTTATAAGGTGAAGCTGAGAACCAGAATCCAAAAGGGCACGACAAGGTATCAAAGTGCCGGAGCGATTTTTAACAAAGATCAAAGCCGTAGCCAAGACGACAACATCACTACTGAAATACTGAGCAACAAGAGATGTGGAGGTAGATGGCGATGACTTAGCGAAAGAGGCATGGGCTATCGGCGATGAATTTGCAGGCTCAGTCAGCTGACCAGACGGAAATACGGAATTATTTAAATGCAGCAGAGAATGATGTTTCGCCCCGCAGGTCCGACAGCATCCAGAGCAGCATGATCGCAATTGATGACCTTTCTTTAGGCAATTCAAGCACAATGCAACTCGTTTTGCCTCCCTAAGCCGTAATGCAGGGGTCAAATTTCCAAATCGAGAACAATTATATATATTATGACCAGGGCTGTCACAAAAGACGCAGACAGGGGCGTCGTGGTTAGTGGCGATAAATGACGATCTACTGGTGTTAATTGCTCTAGTTTTTCCCACCTGATGGCTAGGGGCATAGCTTGCCATAGCAAAATTTACGGTTTCCATTGTTCGGCATCTCTGCTCCAGAAACGTAGCCATATGCTCCCACGATGGTATTAAGTTGACGAACGACGAATCCTCTAGCCTTTCTTTCCATTTGGCTAGTGATATTGGGTCCAGCTTTTGTAAAATAATCTGCACAATGATGCATCCAGCGATTTGTTCGGAGTTGCCCATGCTCTTTAACGCGCGAATATGTGCGTTGAATTGGTCGGATAACTCCCTTAGCGACACGGCCGATCCACCTGCCACCCTCTTGAGCCCCAATATCTCAAGTATGTGTGCCTGAAAAACCAAACGTCTATTATTAAACCTTTTCTCCAATAAATTAAGTGCTATGGCATAATTATTGTTTGTTATTTCCAATGATCGAATCGCGTCCAGCGCTGTATCCTTCAGGCACGATCGAAGATGCTGCAGCTTTTCGATATCTGCTAGATCAGGATGATTTTCTATGACGGTTGTGAACATAGAATAAAAGTCGGCCCATTCTGTGTAACCACTACTGAACGTAGGCAACTTTATTGAGGGTAGTGTCGGCGGTGCCTTAGCTCTAACTGTCTGCGAGGGCAGCACAGATTGGTCGCGAAATGTTGAGCAGGGCAATATTGAGACACGTTTCGCAATTTCACTCCGAACCGAAATTTCCATAGAAACTGCTAACTCGTCGAAGTCTTCACGCAATTGGTTACCGATTTCATCAAAGTCTAGTTCTTCGAGGATAGTGTGAGCGGTCTGAAGCCGCTCGATTTGCTTCAGCCTAACACTAAGACCGTACTCATCAATTGCACTAAGTGGCGAATTAGTTAGAGCATTTCGAAGTGTTTGCAAACTGTCATAAATTGAAATGGCTTTGCGCTTCAGAAAGGTCACCCTGTTTGCAGAGGGCACTGCATTAGAGGCATTATTTTCGGTTGCCATTAGAAGCGTGATAGAAAGCGCGTGCGAAACTAGCTGAGTAACTGACAACGGTGATCGCTAGTACATGCAAACCGTTCAAAGAACAATAGTTGTACAATAAGAACTTCGGCGAACGCAAGTGTCAAGCTATGTAACGAAGCAACGGCAATAGCTTTTACATAAGTACCGCACGAATGAGCAAAGACTTTAAGCGACCGAAAGAGTAGGCAAGGCGACGGCGATAAGTATGTATGTATATAAAGTGCACAAAACGAAATGCCAGGTGGTGTCTTTTAAGATTATTGCTTTAATGTAAAGCAAATAATCTTACAACAACAAAAATAAAAATCACGTCGGGGTCACCAAAATGTTGCGCTATTGAGCTTTTTCAATAGCTTTCACAAATAGAAATAATTAACTATTTATTTCTTGTGTTCAAAATTGTTTTGTATTTCTTAAAGTTACGAGAAGCAGGCAGACCCGAATTGGTCTGTGCTTATTATTTAAGAACAATAGTTTATATATAGGCAAGCGAACCCGAATTAGTACGTGCCAATTTTAGCGAAGCGACAATTATTAGTTATAATTTTGAGTAATGCAAGTGGCCGATGCGTACCAAATGCATGAAGCGAACGAACTTAACAAACTCGATGCGCAGCATCGAGGCCTTCGCATAAGTAAAGCTAGGGCAATAAAACGATCGTTACAGCGAAGAGCGGCAGCTCTATGTAACTGAATTCTTAAGAGCGAAATTTGGGCAATTGCTTTGCAGAGCGAGTATCATAAGATAAAATTAAGATGCTGCTCTTATCAGTTGCGAGGTCGCTCCAGTTGTTTTGGCTGCGTAACCAGACATCTACTATTGTTGATGTTTGTGAAATGGGTTTTAATTTCGTTTTCTTTTTTTGATTCGAATTTTGCTTATGGATTCTGTATTTTATAATTCTTAGTTGTGGTATTTAAAATACGAATTGTTGCGCTATTGCGCTATATACTACTACTATAGTACTGTTAGTAGGCGATCGTTTTTTCATCACTCTTCATCAGATTGATTGCAGTTACTTCATGATCGCCTTTAAGTAAATTTACTAGATTCAATGCGTCTATGAAGTTCTGCAAATATTCCGCTCTGCCGTCGTACTCCGATAAATATGAATTGTTGTCTGAGCTATTGTGATTAGTTTGCATTCAAGCACACTTGAATTTGTGTCTGAATCAGAATTTTCTGACAAATGGACTTATGTAATTGGTGCTGGAATTTTCAGGTTCTTTGTATCACTTTCTTGTAATTCAGTTTCTTCTGTTTCTGAATTACTTTCAAGTATTTATTTCTTTTCTAATTCTGATTCGATGTGTTCTAATGTTTCTTCTGTATTTAGAACATTTGGAATATTTTGATCAAAATTGTACTTGATATTTCACTAATTCTCTCTAAATTTGTTGAAAACTTTACACACCTGTGACCAATGGTTTCTCATTAATTTGTCTCTGTCATATATTAGTAGACGTCATTTTTAAAGCTTAATACTAATATATTGGCGTGTTTGTTGAATATAGTCTCTTGTATTTCCCTATTTAGGGCTAAACATTTATAGGATTTGTCAAAATTTTCTTTAATTTCTGTTAATTTGGAGTGGATCTGTTGTCATTCCCTACTAATGTTGAATAACATACATTGTATTAAATAATTAGGAAGACATTATTGAATAATAATGAAATAAATAAATTCATAGTCTACTGTATTCTCTTTCTTCCTTTGACTATTAGTTAAAAGCCTAAATCTAGGAATGTTGTTAATATTGTTTATATTTCCATTTTCGTGCATCCCCTGAATTGTCATCTGTTAAAATTATATGTCTGCATATAAATGTGTTCTAAATTGTTGATACCTATTGGTTCTGTTGATATTATGTTCTTAATACTGTTTGGGAAGTCTGGCTGTATTTTTGTGATTTTCTCATAAAGTTGTGTGAAATATTCATTCATTATCAAAAATATACATATGTAAAATATATATATTTATATAAGTGTAAAATATATAAGTGTATAAGGCGAGTTTATTGTTGTGTATCGCCACTAAGAATTGTTGCTTAATTAATCTTTTTAGATCTTATCTAGATCATTTTCCATGCTAAGATATTTACTTATCAGGCATCTGTTATGCAGCATGTATATTTTGAAAAAAAAAAAACCTAACTGACATCAGTAATAATACAATGGTTAGTAGCGTGCTAATTAAATTTATTGATAACATTAGCAGTTGAGTCAACAGTTTTTGTGTCTAAAACACAATAGACATTTTATTCAAAACCAATCGTTTTATTTTTAGCTAGTTATAAATATAGCTTAATGTGGCCATGGTTAGGTTATTGCTTTTGATATTGCATATTATTCCTACAAATTTTAGGTTTACCTC
Organism: Drosophila littoralis; assembly: GCA_018903485.1. Classification (NCBI taxonomy): domain Eukaryota; kingdom Metazoa; phylum Arthropoda; class Insecta; order Diptera; family Drosophilidae; genus Drosophila; species Drosophila littoralis. The sequence goes on along the minus strand of JAEIGF010000311.1, from coordinate 309,801 downwards.
CTTATATGTGGCCCTGTTTAAGTCAACACCGAGCATTTTGTAATTTAGCTAGCTGTATATGGCCCTGGTTAGGCTATAGCATTCAGTATTGCGTAATATACTTACACAATAGACATTTTATTCAAAACCAACAACGTTTTAAATTTAGCTTGATTTATGTGGACCTGGTTAGGTTATTGCATGAAATATTGCATAATATACCTACGGTATAGACTTTTAAGGCAACACCAAGCATTTTGAAATTTAGCTCGCTTTATTTGGCCCTGGTTGGGTTATTGCATTCAGTATTGCATAACATACTTACGAAATAGACATTTTATGTAAAACCAAACGTTTTAGGTTTAGCTAGTTACATGTGGCCTTGGTAAGGATATTGCAGTCCGGCCAGCTGTGGCCCTTTTCACAGCTAATGTTGTCAATGACGCTATTAGAGCCTACAGCTAAGAAGAAGAGTGTTAGTAGTGAAAATAGTGTTGTTTAGTAAAATTTAAAAACAATCGTTATCAACCATATAAATTAAGAAAATAAAATAAATAATAAATAAAGGAATTTAAACAAGATATATATCAAGTGTTGGGTAGATAGAATAGAGGGATAGTAATGGGAAATCACCGACTCGGTGGGGGGAAATTTATAGCCAGTCCGGCAAGCTATGCCCCTGCTCATAGCTGGTAATGGTCAGTGACTTTCCGAAGGTATCCTGAAAGCATCGATGCTATTAGCGGTAGAGAGGGTTCGGTAGAGAAAACGTGATGCAAACTTTTGCAATTTTGACATAGCACGCGAAAAGGATTGTGCATAGCATAGACGGTTGTGCACGTAGATAGGAATAAGGGGCGATTGCTCGTTGGTCTGGACGGAACAGAGAATTGAAGACGCCCTAACCGAAAATGGTTACAATCAACTTATGTAGGAAGACAACACCGAGAATTGTCCTACGGTTGGTTAACGACGGAAGATTAAGAAGAAGCAGTCTGATGGGTAAGATGGCAACCAAACATTACGGTCTCAATTTAAACCTCGTCAGACAAAAGCAGAAATTGCTTCTGAACAGGTTCATTACGATACTATTGTTATACTGCGGAGACCAGATGCAAGAGCAGTAGGATAGGGCGAACAAGAGAGGTGTACAGAAGTTTCGTTATAAAAGGATCGTTAAACTCTTTAGACCATCGTTTAATGAATCCAAGTACACATTTTGCCTCATTAACGATGGTATCTATATGAAGATTGAAACAAAGTTTAGAATCAAAAAGAACGCAAAGGGGTATTGTCGATTGTATAACTGACAAGATAAGGTGTAGTACGATGAAATGTCATAAACATACACTTTGAACAATTCAGATGCAATTGATTGGCCGAACACCAAAGTTGCATAGCTTTCAAATCGTCTTGATGTCGAGAATGATGTAGGGGATTAGTGTATGATAGAATAAGTTTCACATCATCCGCATACATGAGTACACTAGCATGTATTATAACAGAGGGGAGATAATTTATAAAATGAGTAAAGAGTAAACGTCCAAGATGAGGTCCTTGAGGAACACCAGAAGTAACGTGAACCTGTTTAGAGGTAGTCTGCCTCAGCATTACTCTTTGGGTCCTACCTTTTAAATAAGAATTAATCCAAAGCAAAAGAGACGGAGGGAAACCTATTCGGTCAAGTTTAAAAAGTAAAATGTCATGAAGCACAGAGTCAAACGCCTTACTGAAGTCAGTATAAATGACATCAGTTTGCATTTTCGAAAGAAAGGCATCATTTACCAAGGAAGTAATCTCAAGCAGATTGGTCGTAGTTGACCGATTCTTTACGAATCCATGTTGAACAGGGGAAACAACTGATTTGCAGAAATGCTGGAAATTCGAAGTGATTAATTTTTCAAATAATTTAGGAATAGCGGACAGTTTTGCAGTGCCCCTGTAATTTTGTATATCAGACTTTCCACCTTTCTTGTGGAGAGGAATGATATAAGATTCTTTCCAAAGAGATGGAAAGACAGAAGATTCAAGAGAATAATTAAAAAGCTTTTGCAATGGATAAAGAATGGAAGAACTACACTCCTTGAGTAGACAACTAGGAATATTGTCAGGCCCAGGAGAGTAAGAAGATTTTAAAGAATTTATAGCTAAAAGGAGAGAGGAGTGTGAAATAATAAGAGGAGATTTAGAACTAGAGGAAGAAATAGTATAAGGGTAAGAATTATTATTAGGACAGACTGAGGAGTAAGTTGATTGGAAAAAATTAGCAAAGAGGTTAGCAGAATCAGGGTCATTACTACTTAGCTTTATCCATCCCGAGAGAAAAAGAAGTTGGCAAACTTGAAGATTTACGCTTCAAGTTTACAAAATTGTAAAACTATCTCGGATTTTGGGCAAATTGCCTTTTACAACGAGTTAGATAATTCTCATAGCATTGAGAATTCAGAAGAAAGAAGTTCGACTTGGCTATGGAATATTTAGCCAAGTCTGTACACGAACCAGACTTTTTAAATTTCTCCAAGGAGAAAAAATGGCGTTCAGTATTTCATTACATTCAGATAAAAAAACTTTTAGCCGACAAATACCTACTACCAAGAATCAAAGAAATCCTAACCCAATTAGGACGATCAAAATATTTTTTATTTTTGGTGTCTGGATCCCACCAAATGGAACTAGATAATAAATCTAGAAATATAACATCATTTTCCACGAGCTCCGGCTCTTGTCGCTTCATGCGACTACCCTACGCCTTCAAAGTAGCTCCAAATTCATTTATGCGAATGATGACACTCGCAATTACCGGTCTTGAACCATCGCAAACATTTCTATACATGGATGACTTGGTAATCATTGGCTGTTCTGAACTTCACATGTTTCAAAATTTGACAAATGATGACATTCTCAATTACCGGTCTTGAACCATCGCAAACATTTCTATACATGGAGAAACATTTATTTCATATTCATATTCTTCATGCACGAGGGTACATTCAGAGAGAGTTCTCAAGTGAGAGTGATTGACGTGTTTTACTTGTGATCCAAGATATTTATATATTTTGAGCTTTGATCCTGCTTTTTATACCCTTGCAGAGGGTATTATAATTTTGTCGTGAAATGTGTAACGCATAGAAGGAGACATCTCCGACCCCATAAAGTATATATATTCTTGATCAGCATCAACAGCCGAGTCGATATAGCCATGTCCGTCTGTCCGTCTGTCCGTCTGTCCGTCTGACCGTCTGTCCGTCTGTCCGTCTGTCTGTTTCTATGCGAACTAGTCCCTCAGTTTTAAAGCTATCTTAATGAAACTTTGCAGAAGTCCCTATTTCTGTTGCACGAATAGTTATTTTTCGATCGTTTACTTGCTCTACTTCACTGCACTGTGTTTTGTTTTGCTCTGCGCTCTCGCCACTGCTGCTTACCTTTTAACGCTGGTAGTTATTATGTCGTGCTGTAAGAAACCTTGCACGTTCAAGCAGGCTGATGATTCTGCACTGCCGCAATTTGTTAATTGCTGGCTGTGTGGGAATATGATGCATGCTAAATGTGCAGGTCTCACTGGGCGTGATTGCGACAAGATCGCTGCAATTGTCAAGAAGGGCTGCGCCGGCTTGCGTTGGTCGTGCCCAGTATGCATTGACAAGCAAATTGATTTCTCTAAAATGTATAATTCTGTGAGAAATCAATTCTTAAAATTGAACAACGTGGCTAAGCAGCTCTCGAGTAATTTTGACTCGAGTTTTGAGTTGCTTGGCAAATACAAATTCGAGTCTCCAACCAATCGCCGGTTGGAGCCTCAATTTTTGCAGTTGCCCTCTCCGTCTGTTCAGACACCTACGCCTCTTTTGTCCCTTCCTAGCAACTTGGATTTATCTCCAATGTTCTCCTTATCGCCTTCTCCAAACGACTGCCCAAATACTACCCCCAATAATAGTCTTTTCCTGGCCAGCTCTTCCTTCGATTCGGATATAATCGCATTTTCAGAAACATGGTTAAATTATTGTTATACCCTTGCAGAGGGTATTATAATTTTGTCGTGAAATGTGTAACGCATAGAAAGAGACATCTCCGACCCCATAAAGTATATATATTCTTGATCAGCATCAACAGCCGAGTCGATATAGCCATGTCCGTCTGTCCGTCTGACCGTCTGTCCGTCTGTCCGTCTGTCTGTTTCTATGCGAACTAGTTACTCAGTTTTAAAGCTATCTTAATGAAACTTTGCAGAAGTCCCTATTTATGTTGCACGCAGCACATATGTCAAAACCAGCTGGATCGGACCACTATATCATATAGCTGCCATAGGAACGATCGGTCGAAACTTAAGTTTTTGTATGAAAAAACATTTTGTTTGTCAAGATATCTTGACCAAACTCGGCATTTATTAGTTTTACTATGCTCCTCATATATATGCAAAATCCTATTAAGATCGGACCACTATATCATATTATTAAGTTTTTGTATGGAGAATTTTTTGTTTTTCATGATTTTTCGTTGTTTCAAATCAATTCAATTTCTAATCATTTGAATAGAACACTTGACCTTGTATTTGTTAACGACTACCTTATTTCTAATGTTTCTAGGTCCCCTCCTTTATCTCTTCCTGAGGATGTATATCATCCTACTTTAGAGGTTGCAATGTGCAATTGTAATCCTCTCATTTCGTGCTCATCAGCCAATAAGCCCCGCCGCTGCTTTCGCAAAGGAAATTATTCATTGCTAAATCAGCTTATTTATGGTCTTTCTTATATGACTCGGTTGATATGAATAACACCCTAAACTCCCTCTTGGATTTGTGTATTCCCAAGTCAATACCTTCGAAAACTTCTTCAAAGTCACCCTGGCTTACCCCCAGATTATCAAATCTGAAAAATCGAAAATCTAAATATTTTAAAAAGTTTAATAAGTCTGGTTCGTGTACAGAGTTAGCTAAATATTCCATAGCCAAGTCGAACTTCTTTCTTCTGAATTCTTAATGCTATAAGAATTATCTAACTCGTTGCAAAAGGCAATTTGCACAAAATCCGAGACAGTTTTACAATTTTGTAAACTTGAAGAGGAAATCTTCACGTTTGCCATCTTCTTTTTCTCTCGGGATGGATAAAGCTAGCAATGACTCTGATTCTGCTTACCTCTTTGCTAATTTTTTCAAATCAACTTACTCTTCAGTCTGTCCTAATAATAACTCTTACCCTTCCACTATTACTTCCTCTAGTTCTATACCTCCTCCTATTATTGCCCATTCCTCTCTCCTTTTAGCTATAAATTCTTTAAAATCTTCTTACTCTCCTGGGCCTGACAATATTCCTAGTTGTCTACTCAAGGAGTGTAGTTCTTCCCTTGTTTATCCATTGCTAAAGCTTTTTAATCTATCCCTTGAATCTTCAGTCTTGGAAAGAATCTTTTTGGAAAGAATCTTATATCACACCTCTCCACAAGAAAGGTGGAAAGTCTGATATACAAAATTACAGGGGCAAAACTGTCCGCTATTCCTAAATTATTTGAAAAAATAATCACTTAAAATTTGCAGCATTTCTGCAAATCTGTCGTCTCCCCTGTACATGGATTCGTAAAGAATCGGTCAACTACGACCAATCTTCTAGAGTTTACTTACTTGGTAAATGATGCTTTCCTTTCGAAAATGCAAACTGATGTCATTTACACTGACTTCGTAAGGCGTTTGATTCTGATACTTCTGGTGTAATGGTGGTGTCTTGGTAATTTACTCTTTACTCTTTTTATAAATGATCTCCCCTCTGTTATATCACATGCCCGTGTACTCATGTTTGCGGATGATGTGAAACTTATTCTATCATACACTAATCCCCTATATCATTCTCGTCTACAAGACGATGTGAACGCTATGCAATTTTGGTGTTCGGCCAATCAATTGCATCTGAATTGTTCAAAGTGTATGTTTATGACCTTCAATCGTTCTACACCTTATCTTGTCAGCTATACAATTGACAATACTCCATTGCAACGTATATTAACTTTGATTCTAAACTCAGCTTCAACCTGCATATAGATACCATCGTTAATGAGGCAAAAGGTGCACTTGGATTCATTAAACGATGGTCTAAAGAGTTTAACGATCCTTTTATAACGAAACTTCTGTACATCTCTCTCGTTCGCCCTATCCTTGAATACTGCTCTTGCATCTGGTCTCCGCAGTATAACATTAGCGGGGATCGTATTGAATCCGTTCAGAAGCAATGTCTGCTTTTTGCCGTACGAGGTTACCATCTTACTCCAGCAGGCTGCTTCTTCTTAATCTTCCGTCGTTAATCAACTGTAGGACAGTTCTCGGTGTTGTCTTTCTACATAAGTTGATTGTTGGCGATATAGATTCTCCTTCTCTGCTAGAGGGTCTTCAATTCTCTGTTCCGGCTAGACCAACCAGAAATTATCGCCCCTTATTCCTATCTACGTGCACAACAGACTACGATATGCACAATCCTTTTCGCGTGCTATGTAAAAATTACAATAGTTTGTATCATGTTTTCTCTACCGAACTTTCTCTACCCCTAATATAATCGTTGCTTTCAGGATACCTTTGAGAAGTCACTGACCATTCCCAGCTATGAGCAGGGGCATAGCTAGCCGGACTGACTATAAATTTTCCCCGTCGGTGATTTCCCATTTCTATCTCTCTATCCTATCTACCTAACATTCTTTATATATTGTTTAAATTTCTTTACTCTCTTAAAAACTTCTTTCTTTCCTTTTCCCTATTTCTTGTATTTTCTTAAATAATATAGCAAATTAAGATTATTTTTAGTTTTATTTAAGAACACTTATTTCCTACTTACTCCCTTTTTCTTAGATGTAGACTCTAATAGCGCCACTGACAAAATTAGCTGTGAAAAGGGGCACAGCTGGCCGGACTGGCTAATAAAACACCTCCATCGGTCGGTGATGCTATTAGAAAATTGTGTTTCCTAATTAGGCTTTTAGCATTTAATTTTCATTATCTATGTATAATCTACTGACTAATGAGGAAGACACTCGTTTTGTCGACCCTTAATAAAATAAATAAAAAAAAAACAAATAAAAAATTCCTTGGCCATAAATGCAAAGACCATGGCATACTTCCGGATGATAAAAAGTAGGATGTTATAAGAAACTATACAATCCCTACAGATCCGGATAGTGCACAACGATTCGTCGCGATCTTTAATTATTACTGAAGATTTATTCACAATTTCGCACAATATTTACGTCAAAAAGAATGTTCAATTTGACTCTACAAAAGAATGCGATGACGCATCTAATTACCTAAAAAAGGCACTAATAAAACCAACATTACTGCTATATCCTGATTTCAGCAAAGAATTTTGCATAACCACAGATGCAAGTAAACATGCATGTGGTGCGGTTCTATCTCAAGAGTACAACGAGATGCAATTAACAATTGCATATACGTCACGAGCTATCACGCAGGGAGAAAGCAATAAATCAGCTACATAGCAGGAACTAGCTGCAATTCACTGGGCAATAAAACACTCCAGACCATATGTTTACGGCAGGTATTTCTTAAAAACTGATCATAGACCACTAACACCATTAAAATAATTTGGTTAGGAACGGTTGTTGGGGCCTCCAGAATCCGTGAACCGACCGTGGACTGTGCCACGGACGGATTTTCACTTGTGTGACTGCCACCTGGATTAGTTTTTTTTTACAAACCATTCCTTTCCATAATGCCTTCTGCCAGGTTTTTGCAGTTTGTATCAGCTGCCTGGGCATACAGACAGAAATGCAGACGGGCAGACATATAGGCAGATAATAATAGCTGATTTATTGCTTTCTCCCTGCGTGACAGCTCGTGCATCTCGTTGTACTCTTGAGATAGAACCGCACCACATGCATGTTTACTTGCATCTGTGGTTATGCAAAATTCTTTGCTGAATTCAGGATATAGCAGTAATGTTGGTTTTATTAGTGCCTTTTTTAGGTAATTAGATGCGTCATCGCATTCTTTTGCAGAGTCAAATTGAACATTCTTTTTGCACAATCTAGTCAAATGACGGAAATATTGTGCGAAATTGTGAATAAATCTTCAGTAATAATTAAAGTTCGCGACGAATCGTCGTGCACTATCCGCATCAGTAGGGATTGTATAGTTTCTTGTAACATCGTACTTTTTATCATCCGGAAGTATGCCATGGTCTGTGCATTTACGGCCAAGGAATGTAACCTCGTGCATGAAGAATGTGAATATGAAATAAATGTTTCTCTGGATTTAATTTAAAGTTGCGTTTTCTACACAGGTCAAAAATATTTGATAAATTTTGAAGCATGTGAAGTTCAGAACAGCCAATGATTACCAAGTCATCCATGTATAGAAATGTTTGCGATGGTTCAAGACCGGTAATTGAGAATGTCATCATTTGGAGCTACTTTTAAACCGTAGGGAAGTCATGATGTTATATTTCTAGATTTCTCATCTAGTTCTATTTGGTGGGATCCAGACATCAAAAATAAAAAATATTTTGATCGTCCTAATTGGTCTAGCATTTCTTTGATTCTTGGTACTAGGTATATGTCGACTAAAAGTTTTTCTATCTGGATATAATGAACTACTGAACGCCATTTTTTCTCCTTGAAGAAATTTCTTGGGTACTAATAGAAGTGGGATATTTTATGTTTAGAAATAGATGGTTTATCTATACCATCTTTTATTAATCTTTCGACCTGTCAGTTTATGTCGGGCTTTTCTTTCTCTGAGTTTCTAAAAGCTTCTTTATTTCTGTTTATAGAAATTATTACTTGAAATTGCTTCTGATTTTAAACCAAATATGTCAATGTATTTAGTACATAGATCAGTAACCTTACTTTTAAATTGCTTAGGGTATTTTAATTTTTTCAGGACTTAATTATTTCTATTGTTGTTTTTTGCGAAATGGGTTTTAATTTCGTGTTCTTTTATTGATTCGAATTTTGCTTGTGGATTCTGTATTTTAATGTTCTTAGTTGTTGTATTTGAAATACAAACTGTTGCGCTATTGATACTATACTACTACCGTTAGTAGGCGATTGTTTTTTCATCGCCTTTCAAGTTTTGTGCATGGCATTTTAGTTTTGCCTTCATCAGATTTATTGCAGTTGCTTCATGATCGCCTTTAAGAGAATCTACTAGATTCAATGCGTCTATGAAGTTCTACAAATTTTCCGCTTGCCGTCGTACTCCGATAAATATGGATTGTTGTCTGAGCCATTGTGATTGGGTTGCGTTGAAGCACACTTGAATTTGTGTCTGAATCAAAATTTTATATTAGTAGACGTCATTTATAAAGTTTAAAAGGTCTGGTTCGAGTATTGAATTGTCCAAATATTCCACAGCCAAGTCGAACTTCTCTCTTCTTAATTCTCAGTGCTATCAGAATTATCTTTCTCGTTGCAAATGGCAATTTTCCTAAAACCCGAGGCAGTTTTACAATTTTGTAAACTTGAACCGTAAATCTTCAAGTTTACCATCTTCTTTATGAAGAAAGTTAGCAACGATTCCGATTCTGCTAATCTCTTTGCTAATTTTTTCCAATCAAGTTACTCACCCGTCTGACCCAATAATAATTCTTACCATTACAATATTACTTCAATCGGTACTGTACCTGCTCCTTTTATTTTCCAATCCTCTCTTATTTCTGCTTTAAATTCTTTAAAATTTTCGTACTCTACTGGTCCTGACAATGTTCCTAGTTGTTTACTCAAGGAGTGTAGTTCCTTCTTAGTCTATTGCTAAAGCATTTTAATCTATCCCCTGAATATTGTGTCTTTCCATCTCTTTGAAAAGAATCTTATATCATACCTCTCCACAAGAAAGGTGGAATGTCTGATATACAAAATTACAGGGGCATTGCAAAACTGTCCGGAATCCCCAAATTATTTGAAAAAATAATCACTTCGAATTTGCAGCATTTCTGCAAATTTGTTATCTCCCCTGTTCAACGTGGATTCGTAAAGAATCGGTCAACTACGACCAATCTGCTTTAGTTTATTTCCTTGGTAAATGATGATTTCCTTTCGAATATTCAAACTGATGTCATTTACACTAACTTCAGTAATGCGTTTGATTCTGTCCACCATGACATCTTACTTTTTAAATTTGACCGAGTGGGTTTTCCTCCATCTCTTTTGCTTTGGATTAGTTCTTATTTAAAAGGTAGGACCCAAAGAGTAATGCTGAGACAGACTACTTCTAAACAGGATCACGTTACTTCTGGTGTTCCTTAAGGTAGTCATCTTTTACTCACCTTAACTCTTTACTTTTTTTATACCCTTGCAGAGGGTATTATAATTTTGTCGTGAAATGTGTAACGCATAGAAGGAGACATCTCCGACCCCATAAAGTATATATATTCTTGATCAGCATCAACAGCCGAGTCGATATAGCCATGTCCGTCTGTCCGTCTGTCTGTTTCTATGCGAACTAGTCCCTCAGTTTTAAAGCTATCTTAATGAAACTTTGCAGAAGTCCCTATTTCTGTTGCACGCAGCACATATGTCAAAACCAGCTGGATCGGACCACTATATCATATAGCTGCCATAGGAACGATCGGTCGAAAATTAAGTTTTTGTATGAAAAATCCTTTTGTTTATCAAGATATCTTGACCAAACTCGACATTTATTAGTTTTACTATGCTCCTCATATATATGCAAAATTCTATTAAGATCGGACCACTATATCATATAGCCGCCATAGGAACGATCGGTCGAAAATTAAGTTTTTGTATGAAAAAACATTTTGTTTGTCAAGATATCTTGACCAAACTCGGCATTTATTAGTTTTACTATGCTCCTCATATATATGCAAAATCCTATTAAGATCGGACCACTATATCATATAGCTGCCATGGGAACGATCGATCGAAAATTAAGTTTTTGTATGAAAAAACATTTTGTTTTTCAAGATATCTTAACCAAACTCGGCATTTATTAGTTTTACTATGCTCCTCATATATATGCAAAATCCTATTAAGATCGGACCACTATATCATATTATTAAGTTTTTGTATGGAGAATTTTTTGTTTTTCATGATTTTGCGATTAAACACCTCATTTAAAGATTTCACTATGCTCCCTTCATTTTTGCTAAATCTTATTTATATCGGTTTTTGATTAAAAGCCTTTTTTTTCTGTTTATCAATATACCTTGACCAAACTCGGCCTTAACCATTTTCTCGGCATTAAAAGGTTGGGTCTGCAAGGGTATTAGATCTTCGGCATGCCGAAGATAGCCCTTCTTTCTCGTTTATAAATGAAATCCCCTGTTACATTACATACGCTAATCCCCTACATGATTCTCGTCTACAAGACGATTTGAACGCTATGCAATTTTGGTGTTCGGCCAATCAATTGCATCTGAATTGTTCAAAGTGTATGCTTATGACCTTCAATCGTACTACACCTTATCTTGTCAGCTATACAATTGACAATACTCCATTGCAACGTATACTAACAGTTAAGGATCTAGGCGTTCTTTTTGATTCTAAGCTCAGCTTCAATCTGCATATAGAAACCATCGTTAATGAGACAAACTGTTTACTTGGATTGGATTCTGGTCTCCGCAGTATAACAATAGTATCGTAATGAACCTGTTCAGAAGCAATTTCTGCATCTGCCTCTTTTTTTTTTTATACCCTTGCAGAGGGTATGATAGTTTTGTCGTGAAATGTGTAACGCATAGAAGGAGACATCTCCGACCCCATAAAGTATATATATTCTTGATCAGCATCAACAGCCGAGTCGATATAGCCATGTCCGTCTCTCCGTCTGTCTATTTCTATGCAAACTAGTCTCTCAGTTTTAGAGCTATCTTAATGAAACTTTGCAGAAGTCCCTTTTTCTGTTGCACGCAGCACATATGTCAAAACCAGCTGGATCGGACCACTATAGCATATAGCTGCCATAGGAACGATCGGTCGAAAATTAAGTTTTTGTATGAAAAAACATTTTGTTTTTCAAGATATCTTAACCAAACTCGGCATTTATTAGTTTTACTATGCTCCTCATATATATTCAAAATCCTATTAAGATCGGACCACTATATCATATAGCCGCCATAGAAACGATCGGTCAAAAATGTAGTTCTTGTATGAAAAAACATTTTGTTTTTCAAGATATCTTGACCAAACTCGTCATTTATTAGTTTTACTATGCTCCTCATATATAGGCGAAATCCTATTAAGATCGGTAAACTATATCATGTAGCTGCCATAGGAACGATCTGTCGAAAAGTAGGATCTTGTATGAAAAACATTTTGTTTTTCAAGATATCTTGACCAAACTCGGCATTTATTAGTTTTACTATGCTCCTCATATATATGCAAAATCCTATTAAGATCGGAACACTATAACATATAGCTGCCATAGGAACGATCGGTCGAAAATTAATTTTGTATGGAGAATTTTTTGTTTTTCATGATTTTTCGATTAAACACGGCATTTAAAGATTTCACTATGCTCCCTTCATTTTTGCAAAATCTTATTTACATAGGTTTTTGATTAAAAGCCTTTTTTTTTGTTTATCAATATACCTTGACCAAACTCGGCCTTAACCATTTTCTCGGCATTAAAAGGTTGGGTCTGCAAGGGTATTAGATCTTCGGCATGCCGAAGATAGCCCTTCTTTCTCGTTATTTATTTATTTTATCAAGGGTCGACAAAACGAGTGTCTTCCTCATTAGTCAGTAGATTATACATAGATAATGAAAATTAAATGCTAAAAGCCTTATTAGGAAACACAATTTTCTAATAGCATCACCGACCGATGGACGTGTTTTATTAGCCAGTCCTGCCAGCTGTGCCCCTTTTCACAGCTAATTTTGTCAGTGGCGCTATTAGAGTCTGTTCTTAAGTAAAACTAAAAATAATCTAAATTTGCTATATTATTTAAGAAAATACAATAAATAGGGAAAAAGAAAGGAGTTATTAATAGAGAAAAGGAATTTAAACAAGATATAAAGAATGTTAGGTAGATAGGATAGAGAGATAGAAATGGGAAATCACCGACCCGGTGGGGGAAAATTTATAGCCAGTCCGGCAAGCTATGCCCCTGCTCATAGCTGGGAATGGTCAGTGACTTCCCGAAGGTATCCAGAAAGCAACGATTTTATTAGGGGTAGAGAAAGTTCGGTAGAGAAAACGTGATGTAAACTATTATAATTTTTACATATCACGCGAAAAGGATTGTGCATAGCGTAGTCTGTTGTGCACGTAGATAGGAATAAGGGGCGATAATTTCTAGTTGGTCTAGCCGGAACAGAGAATTGAAGACGCTCTAGCAGAGAAGAAGAATCCATATCGCCAACAATCAACTTATGTAGAAAGACAACACCGAGAACTGTCCTATGGATGATTAACGACGGAAGATTAAGAAGAAGCAGCCTGCTGGAGTAAGATGGCAACCGAAGATTAGGGTCCCAATTTAAATCATGTAAGGCAAAAAGCAGAAATCGCTTCTGAACAGATTCAATACGATCCTGGCTATTGATATACTGTGGAGACCAGATGCAAGAGCAACACCAGATTCAAGGATAGGGCGAACGAGAAAGATGTACAGAAGTTTCGTTATAAAAGGATCGTTAAACTCTTTAGACCATCGTTTAATGAATCGAAGTACACCTTTTGCCTCATTAACGATGGTATCTATAAATGTCGTGGTGGACAAAGTCAAACGCCTTACTGAAGTCAGTGTAAATGACATCAGTTTGCATTTTCAAAAGTAAAGTATCATTTACCATGGAAGTAAACTCTAGTAGATTGGTCGTAGTTGACCGATTCTTTACGAATCCATGTTGCACAGTGGAGACAACATATTTGTAGAAATGCTGCAAATTTTAAGTGATTATTTTTTCAAATAATTTAGGAATAGCAGACAGTTTTGCTATGCCCCTGTACTTTTGTATATCAGACTTTCCACCTTTCTTGTGGAGAGGAATGATACAAAATTCTTTCCAAAGAGATGGAAAGACAGAAGATTCCAGGGATAGATTAAAAAGCTTGAGCAATGGATAAACAAGGGAAGAACTACACTCCTTGAGTAGACAAATAGGGATATTGTCAGGCCCAGGAGAGCAAGAAGATTTTAAAGAATTTATAGCTAAAAGGAGAAAGGAATGGAAAATAATAGGAGGAGGTATAGAACTAGATTGCTAGCTTTATCCATCCCGAGAGAAAAAGAAGATGGCAAACGTGAAGATTTCCTCTTCAAGTTTACAAAATTGTAAACTGTCTCGCATTTTATGCAAATTGCCCTTTTCAACGAGGTAGATAATTCTCATAGCATTGAGAATTCAGAAGAAAGAAGTTCGACTTGGCTATGGAATATTTAGCCAAGTCTGTACACGAACCAGACCTATTAAACTTTTTAAAATATTTAGATTTTAGATTATTCAGATTTGTTAATCTGGGAGTAAACCAGGGTGGTTTTGAAGAAGTAGTCGAAGGTATTGACTTGGGAATACACATATCTAAGAGGGAGTCTAGGGTTAATAGCAGTATTCATATCAACCGAGTCATATAAGAGAGACCAATCGGTTGCATAAATAAGCTGATTTAGCAATGACTAATTTCCTTTGCGAAAGCATCGGCGGGGCTTATTGGCTGATGAGCCCGAAATGAGAGGATTACAATTGCAACCTCTAAAGTAGGATGATAAACATCCTCAGGAAAAGATAAATTTCGATCATTTCTATGCAAAATAAAATTATTCGAAAAAACCTCAAAACCAACCGGCGATTGGTTGGAGACTCGAATTTGTATTTGCCAAGCAACTTAAAACTCGAGTCAAAATTACTCGAGAGCTGCTTAGCCACGTTGTTCAATTTTAAGAATTGATTTCTCACAGAATTATACATTTTAGAGAAATCAATTTGCTTGTCAATGCATACTGGGCACGACCAACGCAAGCCGGCGCAGCCCTTCTTGACAATTGCAGCGATCTTGTCGCAATCACGCCCAGTGAGACCTGCACATTTAGCATGCATCATATTCTCACACAGCCAGCAATTAACAAATTGCGGCAGTGCAGAATAATCAGCCTGCTTGAACGTGCAAGGTTTCTTACAGCACGACATAATAACTACCAGCGTTAAAAGGTAAGCAGCAGTGGCGAGGGCGCAGAGCAAAACAAAACACATTGCAGTGAAGTAGAGCAAGTAAACGCTCGAAAAATAACTATTCGTACACAAACAAATTGTTTGGAGCGAAGAGCAACAGCAAAAATTTGCGAGAGCGCGATGCACAAGCTGAAATATGCAGCAGCGAACACACGCACAAACAAGTGTATGCACAGGGGAGTACCAAAGCTAAAGAATCAAAACAGGCAATAACAACAATACGGAACTGACGCCGCCTTCAATAAATGCAATTATTAACAGACTTACGCTGCAACAACAGAATAACACTTTGCACAATTATAAAACTTTTTAAATAAAGCACAAAAAAGGCCAAATTTAGAAATAAAAAGCAGGATTAAAGCGCAAAAATATATAAAAATCTTGGAGCACAAGTAAAAGACGTCAATCACTCTCAACTGAAAACTCCCTTCTTAGCCCTACGAGGGTTAAATTGAGACCCTTATGTTCGGTTGCCATCTTACCCCAGCAGACTGCTACTTCTTAATCTTTCGTCGTTAACCAACCGTAGGACAATTCTCGGTGTTGTCTTCGTACATATCCCATTTTCGATTAGGGCGTCTTCAATTCTCTGTTCCGTCCAGGCATACCAGAAATGATCACCACATTTTTCTATCTACGTGCACAACAGACGACGCTATGCACAATCCTTTTCGCGTGCTTTGTAAAAATTACAAAAGTTTGCATTACGTTTTCTCTACCGAACCCTCTCTACCGCTAATAAATCGTTGCTTTCAGGATACCTTCGGGAAGTCACTGACCATTACCAGCTATGAGCAGGGGCATAGCTTCCCGGACTGGCTATAGATTTTCCCCTCACCGGGTCGGTGATTTCCCATTACTATCTCTCTATCCTATCAACATAACATTCTATATATCTTGTTTAATTCCTTTACCTTTTTAATAACTTCTCTCTTTATGTTTCCCAATTTATTTTTTTTTCTTAATTAATATAGTCAATTATGATTATTTTTAATTTTAACTAAAAAACACTATTATCTCTACTAACACCCTTCTTTGTAGCGTCACTGACAAAATTAGCTGTGAATAGGGGCACAGCTGGCCGGACTGGCAAATAAAACACCTCCATCGGTTGGCTTTTAGCATTCAGTTTTATTATAAATGTAAATTGTATTGAATAATTAGGAAGACACTCGTTTTGTCGACCATCAATAAATAAAAAATACAAATAAATAAAAAAATAAACACCAAGATACAAAAAACAATTAACAATTAGATAACATCAAGATAAACATTAATTTGAACATTTCACATACATTATTTGAAACATCTGCGCTTTTTGACGTGGAGATTGAAGTTGAGGCTGCTTGGCTGTTAAAGAGATGTATGTACAAGTGAGCGCAATTTTCTGTGTCTGTTTTGTAGCTGTAGCATTTCCAATGTGTGTCGTTTGTTGTAGTGGTGTTCTTGTTGTAAGATTGTTTTTCCTCAAAATTTGGCGTGTGATTGCTTCTCATGCAGTGGGTCATTAGTGCTGTTTTCTGTATATTATTTTGATGTCTTAATTTGAAGTCCGATTTATGTTGACTGATCCTTGCTTTTAGTTTCGATTTTGTTGTACCTATGTAAACACTATTGCACTTGTTGCTTCCCCTCCACATGGTATTTGGCTTTTGTCAATCCTGGGGATTTTAGATTTTATCTTGTTGAAGAACTTCAGTAATGTGTTTGTAGGTTTGTGTGCTACTTTAATTTCTTCTGTGTTGTAACAGTCTGAGTTTGTGAGGCGTTCTGATAGTCGCGGTACATATATTAGCGATTTGTATATTTTGTCAGGTGCTCTTGGCTTATTCCTTTCAATTTGTCGTCTTTTTAATAAAGTTATGATTACATTTTGTGGGAAGTCATTTTTCGTCAAGAGCTTGATTAATTTCATGTTCAATTTCTTTGTGGTATGTTGTATCCGATATGTTAATCATTCTTTTTATACAGCCTAGTGCTGTATTGATTATCAAACTCTTTGGGTGGTTTGAATTTAAGTTGAGTAATCGTCCGGAGGTTATGGGTTTCTTATACCACTTGATTTTGAGTGTGTTGTCCAATCTGCTAACTATAGAGTCTAAAAATGGTAATTTCCCGTCCTTTTTTAATTCCACGGGAAATTTTATATGTTTGTGAAAGGAATTCAGTTCTTTCAGAGTTTTGTGTATTTTGGTTTTTTCTGTTATGGCAAAAAGGTCATCTACATATTTGGTCAAAAATCTCGGTTTGATTTTTAATTTATCTGTAATGTTGTCCAATAGTTCCTCCATTATTATGTCTGCGATTACTGGACAGGCGGAGTGATCCCATTGGCATTCCTTTAAGTTGTGTGTATATTTTGTCCTCGTATTTGAAATATCGGTTTTCCTGAATGAAGAATCTTACTATGTCCATAAATAGTTGTTTTGGTATACTGGTAAGTTCTTGTAGTTTGGTCTATTTTTGTCTTATTGTGTCAGGTGCTAATTCCATCGGTATGCTGGGAAACAAGGAGACTACGTCGAATGATACTAATGCTTCTTCTTCTCTAATGTGGGAATTGTTACCTTTGTCTTTGAAATCAACCGCGTTTTTAATGTTGGATCTAGAGTCCATTGTCATTATTTTATTTATTAATCTTATTAATAAAATGTCTATTGTGTGTTACGCAATACGGAATGCAATGACCTAACTAAAGAAAAACGTTACATTATTAAACTTTCTATCGAAAAGCTCAACTGGAAACAGCATTTAAATTAATGTTCCTATAAAAAAAAAATAAAGATATTAATAAAAAAATATATGCTATATATTCAGAATGATATATGCTGTTATATTTCTTGTTATAAATACCAGTTAAACTGTCGGCATAGGGCCCAATAAATGCCCGCCACAATAAATATCATGAAGTATAAGCTGCCAGGTAAAGATGGTCTTAAGGTAGCAGCAACATAGAGAACGATTAAGGAAAAAATTGGAGCTGCAAAAGAATAAATTAATTCGTTTTTTTTTAATGCTTAAAACCAAGTTATGCTTACATGTTTTTAGCATAGATCGAATATAAACAAATATTAAGAGGCGGTTCATTTCAGAATATCGTAAATTTGTTACAGGTTCATCATTATATTCCTCAGGCATTTCGGATTCCTGATAGTCTTTCGATTGAGAATTTTTTTTAGCCGATAAAACGATAAAACAAGTACAATCAAAGCCATAATCGTTACCATTATATCTGGTAGAATCCAATGGAATATTGCAATAGCCCTATACAAAATAAATTTTTATTATCACTTACCGCAATCTCATAAAATTCACGAATCCAACTTAATAATTAATTAATAAAAACCAAAAAAATTTTAACAGAATGCGTTGAAAATAGTTTTTAGTTTGCATAAGCCAAGGTGACACAAAGAACATAAGATACATCATTGAGATGGCGACAGGCCGTAATAACGAGGCTGTATAAACGTCAAATAATTGCTATTTATTTATTTATTTATTTATTAATGGTCGACAAAACGAGTGTCTTCCTCATTATACATACAATACATAATGGAATTATATGCTAAAAGCCTAGTTAGATAACACAGTTCTCTAAATAGCATCACCGACCGATGGAGGTGTTTTAGTTGCCAGTCCGGCCAGCTGTGCCTCTTTTCACAGCTAAATTTGTCAGTGACGCTATTAGAGCCTACATCTAAGCAGAAGGGAGTAAGTAGGAAAAAAGTGTTCTTAAGTAAAATTAAAGATAATCTTAGTTTGCTATATTAATTAATAAAATACAATAAATAAGAAAAAGGAAAGTAAGAAGATTGTTAATAAAGTAAAGAAATTTAAGCTAGATATACAGAGTGTTAAGTAGATAGGACAGAGAGAAAAGTAATGGGAAATCACCGACCCGGTGGGGGAAAATTTACAGCCTGTCCGGCAAGCTATGCCCCTGCTCATAGCTGGGAATGGTCAGTGACTTCCCGAAGGTATCCTGAAAGCAACGATTTTATTAGGGGTAGAGAAAGTTCTATAGAGAAAAGGTGATGCAAACTATTATAATTTTTACATAGCACGCGAAAAGGATTGTGCATAGCGTAGTCTGTTGTGCACGTAGACAGGAATAAGGGGCGGTAATTTCTGGTTGGTCTAGACGGAACAGAGAATTGAAGACGCCCTAGCAGAAAAGGAGAATCTATATCGCCAATAATCTACTTATGTAGAAGGACAACACCAAGAATTGTCCTACGGTTGGTTAATGACGGAAGGTTAAGAAGAAGCAGCCTGCTGGAGTAGGATGGCAAACGAAGATTAGGGTCCCAATTTAAACCTCGTAAGGCAAAAAGCAGAAATTGCTTCTGAACAGATTCAATACGATCCTGGCTATTGTTATACTGCGGAGACCAGATGCAAGAGCAGTATTCAAGGATAGGGCGAACAAGAGAGATGTACAGAAGTTTCGTTATAAAAGGATCGTTAAACTCTTTAGACCATCGTTTAATGAATCCAAGTACACCTTTTGCCTCATTAACGATGGTATCTATGTGAAGATTGAAACAGAGTTTAGAATCAAAAAGAACGCCTAGATCCTTAACTGTTAGTATACGTTGCAAAGGGGTATTGTCGATTGTATAACTGACAAGATAAGGTGTAGTACGATAAAATGTCATAAACATACACTTTGAACAATTCAGATGCAATTGATTGGCCGAACACCAAAGTTGCATAGCGTTCAAATCGTCTTGTAGACGAGAATGATGTAGGGGATTAGTGTATGATAGAATAAGTTTCACATCATCCGCATACATGAGTACACGGGCATGTGATATAACAGAGGGGAGATCGTTTATAAAAAGAGTAAAGAGTAAAGGTCCAAGATGACTACCTTGAGGAACACCAGAAGTAACGTGAACCTGTTTAGAGGTAGTCTGCCTCAGCATTACTCTTTGGGTCCTACCTTTAAAATAAGAATTTATCCAAAGCAAAAGAGACGGAGGGAAACCTATTCGGTCAAGTTTAAAAAGTAAAATGTCATGGTGCACAGAGTCAAACGCCTTACTGAAGTCAGTATAAATGACATCAGTTTGCATTTTCGAAAGAAAGGCATCATTTACCAAGGAAGTAAATTCAAGCAGATTGGTCGTAGTTGACCGATTCTTTACGAATCCATGTTGAACAGGGGAAACAACTGCTTTGCAGAAATGCTGCAAATTCGAAGTGATTATTTTTTCAAATAATTTAGGAATAGCGGACAGTTTTGCAATGCCCCTGTAATTTTGTACATCAGACTTTCCACCTTTCTTGTGGAGAGGAATGATATAAGATTCTTTCCAAAGAGATGGAAAGACAGAAAATTCAAGAGATAGATTAAAAAGCTTTTGCAATGGATAAAGAAGGGAAGAACTACACTCCTTGAGTAGACAACTAGGAATATTGTCAGGCCCAGGAGAGTTAGAAGATTTTAAAGAGTTTATAGCTGAAAGGAGAGAGGAGTGTGAAATAATAGGAGGAGGTATAGAACTAGAGGAAGAAATAGTATAAGGATAAGAATTATTATTAGGACAGACTGAGGAGTAAGTAGATTGGAAAAAATTAGCAAAGAGGTTAGCAGAATCAGAGTCATTACTAGCTTTATCCATCCCGAAAGAAAAAGAAGTTGGCAAACTTGAAGATTTACGCTTCAAGTTTACAAAATTGTAAAACTGTCTCGGATTTTGGGCAAATTGCCTTTTACAACGAGTTAGATAATTCTCATAGCATTGAGAATTCAGAAGAAAAAGTTCGACTTGGCTATGGAATATTTAGCCAAGTCTGTACACGAACCAGACTTTTTAAACTTTTTAAAATATTTAGATTTTAAGTTTTTAAGATGTGACAATCTGGGAGTAAACCAGGGTGGTTTTGAAGAAGTAGTCGAAGGAATTGACTTGGGAATGCTCATATCTAAGAGGGAGTTTAGGGTGCTATAAAAAAAAGTAATAGCAGTATTCATATCAACCGAGTCATATAAGAAAGACCAATCGGTTGCATAAATAAGCTGATTCAGCAATGAATAATTTCCTTTGCGAAAGCAGAGGCGGGGCTTATTGGCTGATGAGCACGAAATGAGACGATTACAATTGAACATTGTAATCTCTAAAGTAGGATGATATACATCCTCAGGAAGAGATAAAGGAGGGTACCTAGACACATTAGAGATAAGGTAGTTGTTAACAAATACAAGGTCAAGTGTTCTATTCAAATGATTAGAAATTGAATTGATTTGAAACAACGAAAGATCAAGCATGCAGTCTATAAAATCATGCTGTGCTGAGGGCACTAGATAATTTTCGGCAGTGAATAATGACCAAGAGATGTTCGGCAAATTAAAATCACCCAACACCATAAATAGGTCATTATCACGCACGTGTGAAGAAACTTCTTTAATACAAGTAATATGTTTCATATAAACTTGAATATCAGAAGAAGGAGGAACATAAGAGCATGTAATATAGATATTCCGTGTAGGAAAAGACACCTTGACTGAGATAATTTCAGCGTCAGTAGGCGTACTAAAACAGAAAAGTTCTGACTGGAGAGTGGCTTTAACGGCAATTAACACCCCACCACCTCGAGTCGGCCGATCATTTCTATGCAAAATAAAACTATTCGAAGGAAGTACTGGCTATGAAAAGATTTTTAAGCTTTGAAATAAGACCTCTGACATTCTGATAATGAATACAGATTTGGTCAGAAGATGAAGTTAGTTTTTTGGGGCAGAAATGGTACCCGGTATTGAAGGGACTGGAAGGGTGACAGGCTGGTTACGCTTTTTTGGCTTGAACTCGTGAACAATCATGTGTGGAGGCCAAAATTTGGGATCACAAATGATTGGGAACATATCATGTGAAACATTTATTTTGAATGATGATATTTCACGAGGGGTGGAGAAATTAAATTTGGTTATTGACACGCTAGCAGAAGATTTGCTAGCAATATAGGCTGCCAATGACTCAGAAGTGGTGTCCGATGAAAGTCGAGACACAAAAACTTGCCTACGAGGGACAACAACCGTTAAAGTAGGTGCTGCTGGGGCTGCAGGTAGTACAGGAGATGGAGGAGCTAAAGAGGCACCATGATTGTGTTTAACAATCTGGGCAAGATTACGGGCAGGTCTACCTTTGCGGCCAGGAGCTGACGGGGCTGAGGCAGTTTGGATAACTGGGACGGTATCAGGTACGGGCTCTGCTGGAACTACTATAGGGGATAAAACGGGGGTAATTGGGCAGTCGCTTGGGGAAGGCGATAAAGACAACATTGGAGATAAATCCATGTTGCCAGGAAGGGACAAGAAAGGCGTAGGTGTCTGAACAGACGTAGACGGCAATTGCAAAGTTGAGGCTCCAACCGGCGATTGGTTGGAGACTCAAATTTATAATTGGCAAGCAACTCAAAACTCGAGTCAAATTTACTCGACAGTTGCTTAGCCACATTATTCAATTTTAAGAATTGATTTCTCACAGAATTATACATTCTGGAGAAATCAATTTGCTTGTCGATGCAATCTGGGCACGACCAACGCAAGCCACCGCAGCCCTTCTTGGCAACTGCAGCGATCTTGTCGCAATCACGCCCAGTGAGACCTGCACATTTAGCATGCATCATATTCTCACACAGCCAACAATTAACAAATTGCGGCTGTGCAGAATCATCAGCCTGCTTGAACGTGCAAAGTTTCTTACAGCACGACATAATTCTTGTAATAAGCAAGTTGCGAGAGCGCAGAGCAAAACGAAAACGGTGCACAAGAATAGAGCAAGTAAACACTCGAAAAATAACTATTCGTACACAAACAAATTGTTTGGAGCGAAAGGCAATAGCAAAAATTTGCGAGAGCGCGATGCACAAGCGGAAATATGCGGCAGCGAACACACGCACAAACAAGTGTATGCACAGGGGAGCACCAAAGCAAAAGAATCAAACAGGCAATAACAACAATACAGAACTGACGCCGCGTTCAATAAATGCAATTATTAACAGACTTACGCTGCGACAACAGAATAACAATTTGCACAATTATACAGCTTTTTAAAAAAAGCACAAAAAAGGCCAAATTTAGAAATAAAAAGCAGGATTAAAGCGCAAAAAAATATATAAAAATCTTGGAGCACAAGTAAAACACGTCAATCACTCTCAACTGAGAACTCTCTCTAAAAATGGTAATTGCGGTATACATAAATGTGTAGTTCTTACCAACTATTAATGTAAATGGAAGTAACAAACGCACTAAAGTAAATAATACCAGTTCTGCCATTTTATTATGTATACGCAGATGAACAGCTGTTATATTGAGATTCAAATTTTTATATTTATATTAAGATCTTACTAGCTTACAATAATTGAGAAGCTTACTGTGTTTATTTTTATAATTCTGCAGGGGTAGTTCATTATTAATTTATTACTATACTTATATGGTCGATAAAACGAATATAATACAGTTTCCCTAGGAATGATCAACCTTCCCTACATAGAATAAGGTGGTATCCTAGAGCGACTTTCTATCGATACCAATAGTCACGAGGAAGAGCAGTTCAAGTTGCAAGTTGTGAGCCGTCAGAAACGTAAGCAGATCAGCCGTAACTAAGCAGAAAAAGCCGAAAAACGATAACCAAACTTGATCCAGAGGATAAGAAGTAATACTGTGAATTAAAAATATATGTATCCAATAGTCGTGTATCAACGACATATGTAAATATTAATATATCCATTAACAATCGAATGTATTGGACTTAATAAATATTGTTAAGCACAAAATTCTTACATATATCTGTCAAAGGATTGGTGAAAATTATGTTTTTAATTAAAAAATAAAAATGTGTTTTCAAAATAGTTTCACCAACCCCGGTATTTATTGGTTTTTCGACAAAATTTACGTGTTCCTAGATATCAGCAATCTCAGAAATTACGAGCTGCATTGTTATCACCGATATTAACAAAACCGTTATCCACATGTCTAATTGTATTAATTCTTCGATGTCCAAATAGATCCGTTTTGCTTAGTTTATTGTAAGCAATTTGCTTTTAATATCTCTACCACTGTATTATGGCGAGATCTGCTGTAAAATCGTAATATATTACATTTCCGAACTCTACTGGCTGCAACTTGCCTGTGATTTCTTAAAATGTGTGACCTAGAAATTTGTTTATACTGATGTCAAATGCTGAAAAATTCAAAAACTGAAATTTGAAGATAAATAAGTCCTAAATAAAACAAGTAAGAGGTTCTAGTCGGGAACTCCCGACTAGGGAATACCCTGAACCCTCTTTGAGGTGGTAGCGGGGAGGTGGAGATAGGTATAAAATGAAAGATACTTGATATATATATAATATTCTAGAAGCAACATATCATGTTTGGTGACTCTAGCTCTTATTATTTACCCAATTTGCTCAAAAAACATGATGCCGATATCGATTTTTATCGATTACTTCGAAACGGAGTAAGTTATCGATTATCGGAAACAAAGTCGATCTGCGTAGAAACTAGGTGCACCTACATCTAAATTTCAAGTCTCTAGCTCTTATAGGACAGACGGACGGACAGACAGACGGACATGACTAGATCGACTCGGCTATTGATGCTGATCAAGAATATATATACTTAATGGGGTCGGAGATGCTTCCTTCTGACTGTTACAAACATTTGCATTTTGCACAAAAACCTCATACCCCTTTTACCCATTTTTAATGGGTTCAGGGTATAATGAAATAAATCGAATAAATCAAATAAAGGCTTATTTTTACAGGCTCAACGGTTTTAATTTGGCAAGTCGACTTATAAATGTTTTTGTTAATCAGTTCCCATTCCTTCACAAATTATTCCTTTTCGGCTTCTCCATCAATCTTCTCAACTGGATTTCGGAGACGCCAAGTAACAGAACCCAAAATGTTCGATTTAGAAATTCATAATCTTAATGTATTCAGGTGAATTCTGCGGTTTCCCAAGGAAGTCATCTCAGTCCGATAATCTTTACTCTATAATAATTTAATCCGTCGGTATTATCTTACTTATGTATGTTGCTCCGATCATGTCAAGCTGTGCCTTACAGATAGAATTATATCTTCCTGTAACTATATATATCTGACTGACTGACTGACTTATTGATTGACTGATTGGTGATCAACGCACAGCCCAAACCGTAAGAGCAAGGAAGCTGAAGTTGTCTTATGTGATGAAGATGCACGTTATGACGGGGTTTCGGTAAATCCTACCCGCAAGCAGGGAAAAATCGCGAAAAGGTTTGTATGAAACTTTTTTGTTTACCATCATGAAACTCATTTTCAAAGATCTTTCTTCAAATTCATTTGATGGGTGTTTCACACTTTTCCAAAAATGTATTCCTCCTTGGTGGAAATGGGAGTCAAAGATTTGGTGGATGCCGTTTCACCCTCAAATTTATTTTCAGGGATCTATTATGAAAAATCACACTCGCAGAATCCAAACTTCATCGGTGGAAAATTCTATTTCAAGATTATTTCGGCGAAGTTATAAGATTTGTTCGATTTGCATCATGCATAAGAACTTCATGAATACTTGTTTCAGCGATTTGGGAAATTTCACCCGCTACAGAGACAAATTGTCGGAAAAGGGTTGTATGAAATTTTGTGTACCTACCGATCGGATTCAAATTCATTTCAAAGATTTTTGAAAAAATGTATTTAATACGGGCCACGGGCAAGGACGGGGATACGCGCTAATATATATATATATATTTATGTATATAAATTACGAAGTTGTGCGGTCCCACGTAGCGGCTGCGATGTCTGCTTCTGGTCCACCGGTGATACTTCTTGTAGTTGTTATGTTGCGGAGGTGACTTATCCCCCTAACGCTAGTCTTGGACTAGGCGATAATAATAAAAGATAAAGATTACGACCTTATTGCCGAAGCAATGTTTATTAGCGTCTTATATGTTTGCGCGATTCACAGAACTGAACTCAAGAATACAAGAAAGGAAAATAGCTAAACTTAAAGGCGGAAATCCAAAGCTACAAAAATCCATAAGCTACAAAGTTGCAGTCGGCAAGCCGACTCAGCATAAGCGCTAACGTAGCCACTTGCGACATAGTCAAGTGTCACGTTGCTGCTGCCGACAAAACAGTCGGGGCGCTGAACTCCTGTGTCAGCGGAATGCGTTTGCATCGAATGGATAAACAAAGTGTTTTGATATTCGTATGTATTGCATTTACGTGTAACTCTTATGTGTTAACTACTCCCCCCTCAAGTTTCTGACGGTCCTCGGTCCCCTTATAGCTATTGATGATCCTCTTCACCTTTCTCGAAGTCTGCCATTTGTTTACAACTAGCCAGATGATGATGAAGCTGCTGATGGTAATGCTGAGAGCGACGCCGACAGTGGCCAGGTGCTTGGATGTTTCTGTGGATGCCAACTCATTTTTAAAGTTGTTGATTACCTGGAGATTATGGTTATTCATCCTGTGGAGTTGGGGCATGCTTAAAACCGGGTCATGACCGATGATGTTGAGTAGAGGTGACCCCGCGATGCCTGGTGCCTTCCCTATGATCTCGCGCTCATTCGCATATTTTGTGCCATTGATGGCAGCGGAGAATCGGAAGGTGACGAGGTGGGTCCCGTTTGTTACGACTTCTGGCCCATCGTCAGTGCTCACTTTAGCTGTGCTTTCGTTGATGATGATGACACCATCGTCTATTAATGCGACTGGTTCGAGATAGCTCGGTTGTGTTCTGCAAGAGGCCGTGCTGCCAGCGTATAATGCTCGTGCGCAGGAGTCGTGTGCTGTGAGTTTACAAACGGAGGCGTAGGTTGTTGAAACGCACTCGTTGACTGCTAGTATGTCATCGTTGCAATCGGCTACGGTGTCGTCTTGTATTTGTAGTGCGACAAGTTGGTGGGACACGGGATATATAGTAATCTTCTTGCAAATGAACTTTACCCTAGGATAGGCTATTAATATGTGGACTACATTTTCGGACTGGAGGACCTTAATTTTAGATGCTTCTGTAAGGCTAACTATGGGGACTTCTACTGGGTGTTCATTCAAAATAGTTTTCAAATCATAATGTTCAAAAATAGTTAGATTTATTATATTGGCTTTAGCTAATGTAATTGTGAGAATTAGATTCGATATTTTATTATTTAATATTGTGTAGTTACAAGCCTTTTTGCAACTAATTAATTATCACTGCTTGTGCGCAGTGAAATTCAAAGATTTATATTTGTTTCGAATGTATTTATTTGTCCGCACAGGGCACTTATTATGAGCTACAAAATGTTTAATGTTTGCTTGGCAGTCAACTCGAAATAGTTGTGCCTCGCTTGCGATTAACGAAAAAACTAACTATATGCAAACGAACGAAATTGAGCTCCGCTCAGACCGATGGACAGCGAGCGTCAGCGCCGCAGGCAAAGGGCCGACGAAAGAGAGTGGGCAGCAGCTTACAAAGAGCAACCATTATTTGCTCTTAAGCTGTTATTATGATTATTGCCTGCTGCTGTTACTGCACGCAGCCGTCGCTGTTATCTCTACCGGTCACTTGACCAAACATCCTCCCCCCGTTGGAAGGCAAGGGACTTTCAACATCATCCTGTTTTGGCAGCAAACACAGTTTTCGTACGGCTCTGCGTATGACTCCAGTCGCAGTCTGAAGCACTGCAACTCTAGATACCCCATCAGATCCCGCGATCAGCTCTAGCACTCTAGCTAATGGCCACTTCAGCGGCGGTAGATTCTCATCCTTCACAAGGAAGACGTCGTTGATGGAGAGTCCTGGCTGAGGAGTGCGCCATTTGGAGCGCTGTTGAAGAAGCGTTAAATACTCTTCGCGCCAACGGGCCCAAAATACTTGTTGGAGGTATGTGACGCGCTGAAAATAGTTAAGCCGATTGAAATTAAGCTTCCTTAGATCAGGCTCAATGTATGACGAAGATGGCGCTGTACCAAGGAAGTGTGCGGGTGTAGCTACCACCAGAGATGAGATCATCCACGTAGAAATCCCTTTTTATGATGTCAGCGCCAATAGGGAATGCTTTCTGCTCATCCATGGCCAGTTGGTGCATAGCCCGCACTGAGAGAAACGAAGCTGGTTTTGTGCCATAGGTGACGGTGTCTAATTTGTAAACCTGTATCTTCTGATGCTGCGAATCACGCCACAGGATACATTGAAGATAGCTGTCTGCAGGTTCGACTCGTACGCATCGGTACATCTTGCATATGTCGCCTGTGAGGGCGACTGCAAATGTACGAAAACGCATCAGTATCGAAAACAGTTTCGGTTGGATGGTACGACCTGCCATCAGTACATCATTCAGCGAGTGTCCAGAAGTAGTAGCTGCCGAACCATCAAACACGACCCTTAGCTTGGTTGTAGTGCTATCCTCCTTCAGCACGCAGTGATGTGGCAGATAGTATTTGCATTGGCCCAGTGCAGCTAAGCTAACAAGTGACATATGATTTAAGTCAAGATATTCCTTGATAAATGCTGCATACTGGGTTTTCAACATTGGATTGCGGTCTAGTTTCCTTTCTAAATTAAGGAATCGGCGAAGCGCCTGTTGATAGGAGTCACCCAGCTGATCCATGCTTAGTCGAAGCGGTAAACGAAACGAATACTCGCCAGTCGGCAGACGTTTAAAAGTGGCGTGAAAGTGTGCCTCACAGTCACGCTCCTCCCTGTTTGGTGATGACTTAGGCTCGGTGCAAGATTCAAGCACCCAAAACCGACGGATTAATTCGTCAATCTGTGCATTCGTCTGCAGATGCGAGTCTACCAGCAGATCTGGATTCATCACTGATCGCCTAGCCACGAGCGATGATTTTCCTGCATGTGGAGCACCTCCAGTCGCGACCCAACCAAAGCGAGTCTTTTGCAGTATCGGCAGTCCAGCAGCTAGTTTAATCTGGCCAACGCAGAGCAGATCGAAAAACAGACTGGCTCCGATCAACATGTCGATTTGCTGAGATTTGAAGAATTCAGGATCAGCTAATTGTATGTTTGACGGAATGTTCCAGGATGCAGGGTCAAGAGTGAAGCCAGGCTGATTATCGGTGATGGATGGTGCAATCAATGCCGGGATGCATGTGGAGTACTCAGACACTCGAGATTGGCCACTGATGTTTACCGAAAAGACATCTGATGAAAACGCTGAATCACCAATGCCAGAGACGACTGCTGTGGACTTGAATTTGCGCAGCTGGAGCTGATGAGCAAGACGAGAGGTGATGATGTTCCTCTAGTTCTATACCTCCTCCTATTATTTCACACTCCTCTCTCCTTTCAGCTATAAACTCTTTAAAATCTTCTTACTCTCCTGGGCCTGACAATATTCCTAGTTGTCTACTCAAGGAGTGTAGTTCTTCCCTTCTTTATCCATTGCAAAAGCTTTTTAATCTATCTCTTGAATCTTCTGTATTTCCATCTCTTTGGAAAGAATCTTATATCATTCCTCTCCACAAGAAAGGTGGAAAGTCTGATATACAAAATTACAGGGGCATTGCAAAACTGTCCGCTATTCCTAAATTATTTGAAAAATAATCACTTCGAATTTGCAGCATTTCTGCAAATCAGTTGTTTCCCCTGTTCAACATGGATTCGTAAAGAATCGGTCAACTACGACCAATCTGCTTGAATTTACTTCCTTGGTAAATGATGCCTTTCTTTCGAAAATGCAAACTGATGTCATTTATACTGACTTCAGTAAGGCGTTTGACTCTGTGCACCATGACATTTTACTTTTAAAACTTGACCGAATAGGTTTCCCTCCGTCTCTTTTGCTTTGGATAAATTCTTATTTAAAAGGTAGGACCCAAAGAGTAATGCTGAGGCAGACTACCTCTAAACAGGTTCACGTTACTTCTGGTGTTCCTCAAGGTAGTCATCTTGGACCTTTACTCTTTACTCTTTTATAAAATGATCTCCCCTCTGTTATATCACATGCCCGTGTACTCATGTATGCGGATGATGTGAAACTTATTCTATCATACACTAATCCCCTACATCATTCTCGTCTACAAGACGATTTGAACGCTATGCAACTTTGGTGTTCGGCCAATCAATTGCATCTGAATTGTTCAAAGTGTATGTTTATGACATTTTATCGTACTACACCTTATCTTGTCAGTTATACAATCGACAATACCCCTTTGCAACGTATACTAACAGTTAAGGATCTAGGCGTTCTTTTTGATTCTAAACTCTGTTTCAATCTTCACATAGATACCATCGTTAATGAGGCAAAAGGTGTACTTGGATTCATTAAACGATGGTCTAAAGAGTTTAACGATCCTTTTATAACGAAACTTCTGTACATCTCTCTTGTTCGCCCTATCCTTGAATACTGCTCTTGCATCTGGTCTCCGCAGTATAACAATAGCCAGGATCGTATTGAATCTGTTCAGAAGCAATTTCTGCTTTTTGCCTTACGAGGTTTAAATTGGGACCCTAATCTTCGTTTGCCATCCTACTCCAGCAGGCTGCTTCTTCTTAACCTTCCGTCATTAACCAACCGTAGGACAATTCTTGGTGTTGTCCTTCTACATAAGTTGATTATTGGCGATATAGATTCTCCTTTTCTGCTAGGGCGTCTTCAATTCTCTGTTCCGTCTAGACCAACCAGAAATTACCGCCCCTTATTCCTGTCTACGTGCACAACAGACTACGCTATGCACAATCCTTTTCGCGTGCTATGTAAAAATTATAATAGTTTGCATCACGTTTTCTCTATAGAACTTTCTCTACCCCTAATAAAATCGTTGCTTTCAGGATACCTTCGGGAAGTCATTGACCACTCCCAGCTATGAGCAGGGGCATAGCTTGCCGGACAGGCTGTAAATTTTCCCCCACCGGGTCGGTGATTTCCCATTACTTTTCTCTCTGTCCTATCTACTTAACACTCTATACATCTAGCTTAAATTTCTTTACTTTATTAACAATCTTCTTACTTTCCTTTTTCTTATTTATTGTATTTTATTAATTAATATAGCAAACTAAGATTATCTTTAATTTTACTTAAGAACACTTTTTTCCTACTTACTCCCTTCTGCTTAGATGTAGGCTCTAATAGCGTCACTGACAAATTTAGCTGTGAAAAGGGGCACAGCTGGCCGGACTGGCAACTAAAACACCTCCATCGGTCGGTGATGCTATTTAGAGAACTGTGTTATCTAACTAGGCTTTTAGCATATAATTCCATTATGTATTGTATGTATAATGAGGAAGACACTCGTTTTGTCAACCATTAATAAATAAATAAATAAATAAAATTGCGACCCAGAGTCAAGCAACGCACGGCAGGGCACCAAGGAGCCAGCGCGATTTTTTACATTGATGACGGCAGTGGCAAGTAGGACAACATCGTGCTTAAGATACTGGTCGATGGGGAGTGTCGAGGATGAAGTTGCCGCCAGGATGTTTTGAGATGAGGTGTAAGTTTCGGCTTTTTGGGCATTGTGTGAGCTAGAAACATTGCTATGACTGCTTGGGTTGCCAAGATGCAACAGGCTATGATGTTTGCTTCCACAGACTCTGCAAGTGCTGGAGCCGCAGACTCTTAGCTGATGTCCCCTTTGCAGGCAATTAAGGCACAGCGCAAGCCGTTTGGCTTCATGAAGGCGCAACGAGGGCGATAATCTTGCGAATTGCAAACATTTATAAGTGGAGTGGCCTGTGGCTTCACAAAATACACATGCATTTGTTCTATTCTTAGTCACCACAAACGTTCTTCTGCTACTGTTGCTCTGGCCCACCTGGGAGCCAGGCGTGTACATTGCCGTCGCGTGATCCGCATTTTACAGTCTTTGGCAACGCTTCTCGATGAAGGCTGTAAGCCGCTCACAAGATGGTATGACGTCCAACGGCGTATCATCCTCCCAGCTAGCTTGCGTGGCGCTGTCTAGTTTTTGCAGCAGTGTGTGTACTATGATACAACCGGCGATCTGTTCCACACTGCCCATCGACTTTAACGCACGTAAATGAGAGTTGACCTTATCTGAGAATTCGCGCAGTTGTGTCGTCGCACCCTTATCCACCTTTCTTAAACCCAAAATTTCAGCAATATGTGCCTGAAAAACAAGACGCTTGTTATTAAAACGCTTATCAAGTAGTTCTAAAGCGGCAAGATAATTAGCGTTTGACATTTCCAACGAGCGAATTGTATCCAGTGCTGTTCCTTTGAGGCAGGACCGTAGATGCTGAAGTTTTTCAATGTTGGTCAAATACGGATCCTTATCAATGACTGTGGTGAACATATTCGAGAAGTCAGACCATTCTGTGTAGCCTCCACTAAACTCCGGCAATTTAAGTTGAGGCAATCGAGAGTGGGTTATAACAACAAACGTAGAGCGCGGATCATCGGCTGCGGCTGAATTGAACGTGGAGCAATGTGGAATCTGCTGGATCTTGCTTCGATTTCCG
Organism: Drosophila littoralis; assembly: GCA_018903485.1. NCBI lineage: Eukaryota > Metazoa > Arthropoda > Insecta > Diptera > Drosophilidae > Drosophila > Drosophila littoralis. The sequence goes on along the minus strand of JAEIGF010000311.1, from coordinate 277,283 downwards.
CGCTCACGTTGAAGGGACACTCGTAGCCGCCTAATAATTGACTCAAAACTTGACTAAGATCCTCTTCAATGCTGACTTGACTCGAGTCGAGCGGGATCAAGTTCAGAGGACAATCTATTGGCTCGATCACTTAAATTCTTAATCTTTACTTTAAGAACTGCAGCCTGTGTTCCAACACCCACTTGATTAGCTGATGTCGCCTCATTTTCATTTACACCTGCACCTTCATCAAACATTGTTAATGTAGCGCCCAACAAGGTTCACACAGCCGAACTACAATACAAAATTGCACGTGTTCGTTCGAGCGAGATAGCGGATAGCTGGTTTGAGCGCGCAACGATTAACGGCGAATTTGCTACGGAGTCTATGTACAACGACAAACTGTATGCATAGGCGCAAGCATGCGGTTAAGTACCGTTATGGAGAGACTTGTTTAAAATTATCAACTTATGTTGAGGCGCGCAGCACTTAACGCACAACTGTGGGTTGTAAATATACGCAATGAAGTTATAAATAAAATGCGAACAGAAACGAAACGAAACGAATAAAAATGAAGATAAATTCACGTCGGGGTCACCAAAATGTGTAGTTACAAGCCTTTTTGCAACTAATTAATTAGCACTGCTTGTGCGCAGTGAAATTCAAAGATTTATATTTGTTTCGAATGTATTTATTTGTCCGCACAGGGCACTTATTATGAGTTACAAAATGTTTAATGTTTGCTTGGCAGTCAACTCGAAATAGTTGTGCCTCGCTTGCGATTAACGAAAAAACTAACTATATGCAAACGAACGAAATTGAGCTCCGCTCAGAACGATGGGCAGCGAGCGTCAGCGCCGCAGGCAAAGGGCCGACGAAAGAGAGTGGGCAGCAGTCACTTTGGTCACTTGACCAAACAAATATTATATTTCTCGCTAATAATGTTTCATACAAATGCGGTGTGTCCACTAAATTATTATTTTTTGCTTTTAGTATTTCATTTACTGCGTCAGTTAATTTGTTGACTTGCCTTTGCGTCTCTGAGTTTATAATCAATTGCCTATTGCTTGCATCGATTAATTGGGATTCGGACCATCTAATCTTTTCGAAGTCGGAGGCATCTGGTGTGCCTGCTATGACCTTTAACGCTGAGCCTAGGAAATCTAGGCTTCTGGCCATTCTATAGTGTATTTCAACAACGGACAGTAAGCTCTTAATATGATCTATATCTGCATCTAATAATTTCCGCATGTGAGATTGTGGGAATACCTCTATTAGTTTTTCGATTTCATCTGCAATGGCATCAATTTCCGTCAGGTTACTTGAATGCCTCAAGTAGTCCCTTTGTGCCCATACTAATACCATTCCGTCTATTATCGGAATATAATTGGAATCCGAATAGTCGATGACCCGACTCTGTACTAAGCCCAGCATTAACAAGATTTCAGATTGAATCCTGTAAAAAGACAAATAAGGTCTGTGCGGTTAGTAATATGAACTTAGCTGCTAGCTCTTATTCTAACTGTTTTTCCTGAGTGCTACCTTACGTTGTCTTATGGACCACCCTCCCTTTAATGAGGGCGAAAATTTGTATATGAGAATCTAGTGAAGTGTGTAAAGACCAGAGGCTATAAAAACCTTTCGGTTAAGGAGGCAAGTGTATTGGCTTGTTATATTGTTGCCTATCATGTTTAAATTTGCAGTTAAAAAAAAAGGTAGCAAGTGGGGAAAATCGCTTTTTCCACTACCGATTACGTGTGTGGACCTAAGAATAAAAAATTGAATTTGATTGTAATAGAACACGTTCAAAAACAGAGAAAACAAACTACGGTGTCAACTGAGGCTGTCCTTATGAACAATTCTTCCCCCAATGAGGGCTGTTGTCCCCAGATCTACCTCGACTTTCTTTTCAATATAGAGGGGCGATAGCTTGTTTCCCAATCTGCGGTTCGTCTTTACCAGAACCTTTTCGTCCACTTCAAAAACCCTGTTTTGTCTGGCTGCATTATATCTTTCAAGTACAGCTTGCTATGCTTTTTAGATTTGTTCTTTAATTTTCTGTCTTAATTCGACATATGTGGCATGTATGACATCCAGCGGTTCGTGACCGAGTGGATTGACCTGTTATACTCCACTGTTGCCCTCATAATTAGCTCAATTGTATCGCTGGCTTTCTTATCCATTTTAAGGCTTCGAGCTATGTCCGTTAAGGTGCTATGAAATCTGTCTACCTGACCATTGGAAGCGCTATGTAACGGTGGCGAGTTAACGATGTCTATGTCGTAGTTATTTTTCAGAAGTGACACTATTGTTTCAGAATTGAATGCTGGTTCGTTATCGCAGAATATCGTTTTCGTTTTAGGGAACAGATTGATCAGCTGAATAATGGGCATTTTTAAGTCAATTATTGTTCGTGACGGGATTGGTTTGACGACAGCGAATTTCGAGAATTTGTCTACACAAGTAAGAAAAAACTTCTTATCGGTGGTATTGGTGAGACTCCAAGTTTTTGTTTTTGTGGATGTCTATCATATTTTGTTTTTGTGTATATTTAGCAATTTGTGACAACTTCATTTGCAAAATTAGTCATTTTGGGAAAATAGTAGTCACGAAGGACTTGCTTAACATTTTCCTGTGCGGCTCTGTGCGCTCGATTATGTTCTGTCGTAACGAATTCCATTTGATCGTTTTTGACAGTAATATCCGACACATAGTTGCCACAACTTAGTGGCTGGGAAGTTTAACAGTGGATTGCGCTGACTGCATCTGGGATGATGAGTGGTTTTAATATCTCGAACAGTGAAGCTTTGTCCACGAAGCTAATGGTGTGGCGAATTTTTTTGCCGAAGATTATCATTTTCCTTTGTAGTGGGAAACGTGACTTTTCTAAGACAATTTGGTTTTTAAAGCAATTTAATGGCTTGCCAGTCGCCTCTATCGTGTAGGTTAACGAGGTCTCACTGTGAATGGTTGCAGCGTCCTATAAGGGCTCGTCGTGCATTGCGTTCACGTTTTGTCTGGATAGGGAATCGGCCACAAAATTTTCCTTAACCGGTTTATAGAACACCTTGGCGTTGTGTTCGTCAATGAATGCTTTCCATCTTTTGATTTTTGCATTTGTATTTCTGTCAGAGACAGCGAAAGTAAGGGGCTGATGGTCGGTGAATATATTTATTTCCTTTGTCTCATATAGATAATTTTGTAACCTCCCTAAAGCCCATACTATGGCCAGCAACACTCTTTCATTTTTAGCGTAATGAGATTTGCTATCTTTGAGTGTTCTGGAAATCATAGTTATTGGCCTACCATCTTGAGACAAAACGGCACCGATGCCGTCCATAGAAGCGTCAGTGGTCAAATCAAAGGCTTTTTTAAAGTCCGGTTACATGAGGATTACATCTTCTGATGCCAAAATACACCTCAAGGTTTCGAAAGCATTGCGTTGGGCTTCATCGAACTCAACTGCGACTTTTTTTGACATTTGTTTACTCACGGAGCCGTTTTCTCCTTTGAGAATGTTGGTCAGTGGCCTAGCTATTGCTGCAAAATCTTTAATAAAGCCTCTATAATAGTTGGCTAGACCAAGAAATGATCGCAGGCTGAACAAGTTTTTTGGCTCAGGGAATTCCTGCATGGCTTTCACCTTTTCAGGGTCGGTTCTGGCCCCGTTTTTTGATACTACGAATCCCAGAAACTCGACGGTTTCTTTGAAAAACTTTGTCTTTTCTTGAGCAACACGCTTGTTAGAATTGCACAGACATTCCAACACCGTGTTTATGTGCAGGACATGATCAGCTTCGTTCGCGGAAAAAATTATGACGTCGTCAACGTACACATAGCAAAACTTCCCTATGTGTTTTCTGAGGACATCATCGATGGCCCTTTGAAAAATGCTTCCCGCATTTTTCAGTCCGAAAGGCAATCGGCAGAACTCGTATTTTCCCCCATTGACCGAGAACGAGGTTTTTTCGCGATCATGTTCTGCTAAATAAATTTGTCTCATATTGATTTTATTTGTGACAAGTGTTAACTTTCTTTCAACTTCGTCATAATATTCCATAAGGCTTAAATCGCCTTGCCTGACCATCTCAAGTCCCTGCCTCAACAATCGTAGCGATGTCTTGTCAGCGTAGGAACAGTCTAACCTGGCTATTATAGCGTCAAAGTTGAGCACTGTATTGTTCGAAACTAAAACTGCTCTTGCCGCCCCTCTGATCTTGTTCCTAATTATTGTCACGGCTTGATAGTGAGGGCAGCTGCCATTAAATGGTTTAAACAGATCGTAAGCATCACAGCCTGATTGCCTCCATGCTACGTATTCATCAGAGCCGTCACCAAACTCGGGGACAGACTTTGTAATATCGAGAGGGATGTCGCATTTGATTCCTGGTTGGACAGAAATTCGTCGATAACTTTGCACTTGTGGCGTTTCAATGCATAAGTTGTTGAGTTTTAATGCCACGGCGTCTAGCTGGGACTGGAAGCTCTGTTCTTGCTGAGCAAGAGCTTGGGTAACAGCATTCTCAATTAAACCTTGTATGAGTTCTGGGTCCATGATCGTTTGGTTGTGTGCTGGGCTAGCGTCTGGGATCTGTACTTGGCTAAGATTGTGGTTTCGTATCTGGCTAAAATGAGACACGTCAGGGGTCTGCACTTGGCTAAGATTGTGGTTTCGTGTCTGGCTAAAGTGAGACACGTCAGGAGTCTGCACTTGGCTAAAGCTGTGGTTCTGTACCTGGCTATTGTTTTCTGTTTCCCAGCCAATGTCACTATCACTATCGCACTCCACCTTTATGTATCTGTTTATATCAAAGCGGCTCATATGCCTGCTATTTTATTATTTTAATTCACTAACTTGATTTTTTTGTATGAGCATGAAATACAAAAATAAAATTCAATTCGAATAAGCGATAGAATGCAGTGATTAAATTTGAGTTATCGTTTCTAATTGTCACAAGTACACTTTTATATTTATATATTTTATATATGTTATATTTTTATGTTTTTACTCTTTTTATTTGAAAACTTAGTTTTGAACAAACTTACATGGTTTACAAAATTGGTGTCTTAAGGCGTGAATCCTATAACGTTGGGCGCCAATTACGAAGTTGTGCGGTCCCACGTAGCGGCTGCGATGTCTGCTTCTGGTCCACCGGTGATACTTCTTGTAGTTGTTATGTTCGGGAGGTAACTTAACCCCCTATCGCTAGTTTTGGACTAGGCGATAATAATAAAAGCTAATGATTACGACCTTATTGCCGGAGCAATGTTTATTAGCGTCTTATATGTTTGTGCGTTTCACAGAACTGAACTCAAGAATACAAGAAAGGAAAATAACTAAACTTAAAGGCGGAAATCCAAAGCTACAAAAATCCATAAGCTACAAAGTTGCAGTCGGCAAGCCGACTCAGCATAAGCGCTAACGTAGCCACTTGCGACATAGTCAAGTGTCACGTTGCTGCTGCCGACAAAACAGTCGGGGCGCTGAACTCCTGTGTCAGCGGAATGCGTTTGGAGCGAATGGATAAACAAAGTGTTTTGATATTCTTATGTATTGCATTTACGTGTAAATCTTATGTGTTAACTTATATATATATCAAATATCTTTCATTTTATAGCTATTGCCTACGCACCAAAGCTACAAATCAAATAAAAAACAAATAAGAGGTTCAAGTCGGGAGTTCCCGACTATGATATATATATATATATATATATAAATATTTATTATATCATTATATATATTGTATACAAGTATATTGAGTTCAAGATATTTTATTTAAACAAGGCATTTAAAGAATTCACTATGCTCCCTTGAATTTTGCAAAATCTTATTTACATCGGACTACTATCTCATATATCTGTCATAGAGCGCGTGCTGCATTTGGTGTTGGAATAAGAGGGTTCAGGGTATTCCCTAGTCGAGAGCTCACGACCAGAACCTCTTTCTTGTTTTGCTTAGGTTTATCTCATTATTCTTGCTCTTTTATAAGCTGTTTTCAATCTATATTTAGATTCCTCCTTAATCATCTACGTGATAGAGTAGTTCTATATCATCTATACTATTAAAATAAGTTGGTAAATTTGGGTTTTTGCTAAAGATTAGCTCATATGGACAATAATCATGTGCCATTGATGGGGTCGTGTTAATACAATAGACAAAATATTGAAGCCATACATCCCAATCAGTTTTATCATCTGATATATAAGAACGTATGTATTCATTGAAACTTCTGTGATTTCTCTCTTCTGTTCCTACTGTCTGGTGGTGGTGTGCTGCTGACGTTAAATTGGCTATTTTTAGGTACTTGCAAAGGTCAGTACTAACAGAATTTTTATATTCAGTTCCCATGTCCGAAATGAACGTCTTCATTGGACCAAACTTCAGTTTAAAACATTCAAATATTGCTTTTGCAACGGTATTTGCTGTTTTATTTGGTACTGGAATAGCTACAAGATATTTTGTTAAATCGCATATCAATGTGATTGCATATTCGTTACCATCTTCAGATTTTGGTAGTGGACCTATAGTATCTATCACTATCACTCTATCGAACGCACTTATAGACGTCTCTGTAATGGTCAGAGGTGTTTTTGTATGTTTCGTTTTTTGACTTTTGACATTTAAAACATCAACGTATGTACTCTTTTATTTGACGCGTCATATTTTTCCAATAGTAGTGTCTTTTGATTTTCGCTAGCGTTTTAATCATGCCTGTATGACCTCCTTGAATTGGATCGTCATGGTATAGACAGTATAGCTTCTTTTTCTTTTTCATTTTCTATTTGGGTCACCGGGTGAGTAGCGCTACTCTGAGTTTCTTAAGATATTTATTGCCCATTTGTTTACAAGTATCAATTGAACTAAATTCAAAGATCTTTTCGCTTGGTGCTACTTTGAGTTGGCTGATTCCTAATATACCGGCTTCTTTTTCAACCCTTTGGAAAAATTGATCTGTCTAATGTTCTGTTGGTATAAAAGTCGTTAATCTCTAATCTTGCAACAATCTTTTTGCCATGTCTCAATAGGGATACAATATTTGTTATATGCAAGGTCGCTATTTTTGGTACATCCTCATTTTTGATGACGTCATATACGTTGGGCTGAGAAGCTTTATTAAGGTTTTGCCTTGGCAAATTTCCTTTTTCGTTTCCTGCGCAGGATTTTGTCTACTTTGTTGTCTTGTAGTGACTTTCAAGATATTTGTTTTTGTATTTTTTAATCTTTGATGGTTATTCTAAATAACGCATCTGCAACAAAATTATCCTTTTCCTTTAGATATTCTACAGTTAACTCATACTCTTCTAAATCTAAGCTCATTCTAGTTCGTTTTGAACTTGGATTTATCATTGAGGATAAATATGCTAGCGGTCTATAATCTGTGTTGATAGTGAAATGTTGGCCATATAACTATAACTGTATGGTCGAAAATGGATTATAGCCCAATAAATTGCTGCTAACTCTTGTTCTGTTGTATTTTTATTAGATTCTGCTTTTGTAAATGAATGTGAAGCGTATGCTACTGGTAATTGCTTATCACCATAAGCTTGGGTTAAAACTGCTGCGCAAGCTGGTTTACTTGCATCCGTTATTATGCAAAATTCTTTGCTAAAATCGGGATACTTTAGTAAAGTAGGCTGCATTAAAAGTTTCTTTAAGTATACGAATGCCTTTTGACATTCGGTACACCACTAAAATTTTACATTCTTTTTGACGTTGAAATTTATTTGACAAGAGTTTTTTATTGCATTGACGATCGGAATCTGGTAGTCCTTTCTTGGTATACCAGTAGTATTGCACTATTATATTCTGATACAGATGTTTCTACTATTTTGTCTAAAATGAGTTTTTCTACTTGTTTAACTACTTCTTCTTTGTATGAGGAATTCTGTAATTTTTAATGTACACTGGTTCTTTATCTTTTAATCTCAGTTCTTGTTTATAAAAATTATTTGTTGTTATTAATTCGATTTCTAGTCCGAATATGTCTGTGTACTTGGTGCACAGTTCTTTTAACTTTGATTTAAATAGTATTTGGAAGTTCTTCCTTAGCTTCTTGATTACTAAATTGTCTCGATCTTCGTTAATTTCGTTAATGATTTCGTTATAAAAGTATCGTTAAACTCTTTCGACCATCGGTTAATGAATCCAAGTACACCTTTTGCCTCATTAACGATGGTATTTATATGAAGATTGAAGCAGAGTTAAGAATAAAAAAAAACACCTAGATCCTTAACAGTCAGTATACGTGGCAATGCAGTTTTGTCGATTGTATAACTGACAAGATAAAGTGTAGTAAGATTAAAGGCCATAAACATACACTTTGAACAATTCAGATGCAATTGATTGGCCGAACACCAAAGTTGCATAGCGTTTAAATCATCTTGTAGATGAGAATGATGTATGATAGAATAAGTTTCATCGCCCGCTTACTTAATACACGGGCATGTGATATAACAGAGGAGAGATCATTTATAAAAGCAGTAAAGAGTAAAAGTCCAAGATGACTATCTTGAGGAACACCAGAAAGAACGTGAACCTGCATTACTCTTTGGGTCCTACCCTCTAAATAAGAACTAATCCAAAGCAAAAGAGACGGAGGGAAACCTAATCGGTCAAGATTTAGAAGTCAAATGTCATGGTGGACAGAAGTCAGTGTAAATGACATCAGTTTGCATTTTCGAAAGGAAAGCATCATTTACCAATAATTTTTTTAACGGCAATTAATACCCCACCATCTCGAATCGGCCGATCATTTCTATGCAAAATAAAATTATTCGAAAAAACCTCAAAATCAGATATGGTTGAATTTAACCATGTTTCTGAAAATGCGATTATATCCGAATCGAAGGAAGTGCTGGCCATGAAAAGATTTTTAAGCTTTGAAATGAGACCTCTGACATTCTGATAATGAATAGAGATTTGGTCAGAAGACGAAGTTAGTTTTTTGGGGTAGAACTGGTACCTTGTGTTGGAGGGACTCAGAAGTAGTGTCAGACAGTTAAGGGAGGAGCTGATGGGGCAACAGGTAATTCAGGATTTGCTGGGGCTAAATAGGCACCTTGATTTTTTTTAACAATCTGGGGCTGAGGCAGTTTGGCTAACTGGGACAGGTTCAGCTACGGGGACTAATGGGATAAAGTGGTCCGATCTCAATAGGGTTTTGCATATATATGAGGAGCATAGTAAAACTAATAAATGGCGAGTTTGGTCAAGATATCTTGAAAAACAAAATGTTTTTCATACAAGATCCTACTTTTCGACCGATCGTTCCTATGGCTGCTATATGATATAGTGTTCCGATCCAGCTGGATTTCACATATGTGCTGCGTGCCGCAGAAAGAGGGACTTTTGCAAAGATTCATAAAGATAGCTTTAAAACTGAGAGACTAGTTCGCATAGAAACAGACAGACGAATAGACGGACATGGCTATATCGACTCGGCAGACGCGCATGAATGTGTGTGTGTACATGTATACAGAAATTCTTGGAGTTTGCGCTAGCTGCCCCATCCAATTACGCAGAAATAAAAGTAACTTTTGGGTTTTTGTTAACCGATCTTAATGCAATTTTTAACAGTATATCATTGTACCATAGAATATTTGTGTATTCTCAAGAAGTAAATTGCATTTAAATTGTGGCTTAAATTGGTTGGCAATACAAGTTGGGTTATTAACTTGATTTATAGCGCTCGTTTGAATTAATAAAGATAAATTAAAAAAAAAAAGTTCCATTGGAGGGGTTTCATCTCGCAACTGACCGCATATTTATTTTCCTCGGGTAGGACTCGAACTCGCGACAGACTGTCCACACTAATAATTCAGTAATATTGAGAAGAAAAAAAACAATTGAAGAAAACAGAATTCGAAGCAGACGCGCATGAATGTGTGTGTGTACAATGTACACTGTATATATAAATTCTTGCAAATTTCGCCGCAACACGTGCGCAGTAGTGCGCAGTCAAATTACCGAAAAACAAAACAAAAACCGATCTTAATCAAATTTTCTACAGTATATCTTATATTTGTATAATTTGTATTGTATATTTGGTGACTCTAGCTCTTATTATTTACCCAATCTGCTCAAAAAACAGGATGTCGATATCGATTTTTATCGATTGCTTGGAAACGGAGTAAGTTATCGATTATCGGAAACAAACTCGATCTGCGCAAGCACTAGGAGCACCTACATCTAAAATTTCAAAATTTCTTTAGCTCTTATAGGTTCTGAGATCCTTGCATACGGACAGACGGACGGACGGACGGATGAACGGAGGGACAGACAGATAGACAGACGGACATGGCTAGATCGACTCGGCTATTGATGCTGATCAAGAATATATATACTTTATGGGGTCGGAGATGCTTCCTTCTGCCTGTTACATACATTTGCATTTTGCACAAATACAATATACCCTTTTTACCCATTTTTAATGGGTTCAGGGTATAAAAAATACTCAAATAAAACATTCGAAAAACCAAAGTTAAAGAGCACTGACATGCCTCATTATTATTTAAAACATCAAATGAATATCGGACATTACAGTAGGGTACTCTGGTCTAACTTACCGGCTTTAAAAGGCCGAGATCTTATCATTTATTTTCCCACTTTCAGCATTTACTTGCTAACAATTTTATTTCTAACTATCTATTGGCAAAGAGTCCCTTGCTTATTGTTCAAATTCCCAGAATATATGAGCTACCTTTCCGACACTTATTGCGAAACATAGCATTATTCTGACATTAAATGTCATTCCTGTCATATATTGGGCACACTCCTGTTATTATTTGCATTTATTGCTCTTTTTGTCAAACCTAATAGCGTATATTGGCTACTGTTTGCTACATTGCCAGCAACATTAAACTATATTCACGGCATATATTGGCCAACATTACGGAATTTATTGGGTCATTTAATAGCCAGAATTATGGCGCAGATTGTTTAATTTACCGATATTCTGGTACTTATTGGCCAATAATTATTAGTTATAAATTATATTTATTATAATTTATTGGCCATTGGTCCCGCATTTTATGGCAAATAGTTCAGCCTTAATTGGCCAACTCCCTGGCCTTCCAGCATTTCATGGTAGTTATTCCAGGGCTTATTGGTTAAATTCTCAGTATTTATTGGCTTACAATTGCCCCATTGCCGGAAATTAACTTTTTGACACATACTTTCTGTGCAACTTACCGCTATTCAGTGGCCAACCTTCCAGCTAACGCTTTCAGCTGATCAATTAAAAAAAAGCTAATGGAAATTTCGCGAATGGACGCTGTTCACACAATCAGTTCCGAGGAAATATCCCAAAAGCAACCGACGGAAGCAGAACTGCACTTTTAAATAAAAACCCTGAAAAAGATATTAAACTTGCGAAGATTGCTCTTCCAAGTTCGGATAAACAGTTGTATTGAAACACCCTTAACAATGAAATTCGACCACACGTACCCAAAAAGTTACGCAGTCCGAAGTCCGAAACTTACATGAGCTTTGTCATCCTGGTATCAAGTCTACAGAGAAGTTATTGGCAAATCACTATTTATTGCCATAAATGGATAAAGATGTAAGAGGAATTGTTCGTTCTTGTATCCAATGCCAGAAAGCTAAAGTGCATCGTTCTACGAGTTCAACCTTGGCCAACTACGTCCTAGGTCCATTGCTAACTTCAAACGCTGCCTTACTGCAATAACGTGTTCATCCGTATCGATACAGATATAAATCCTACTATCAGCCCCGTTACAGGCGAGTCAACTACAATAGATACTTCTACAGCACCATCAGAACTTTGCAGAAAATCTGGAAGAATTGTTAAGTTCTTGTCAAAATACCTATCGTAATACCATTTTAAAGAGAGGCTACTGTGAGACTCGTTCATCAAACCACATTGTCTTTCATAGTCATTTCATAGTCAGCGAATTATCATTTAACATTCATACTCTGTCGCCGACTAACACATCAGTTGCTAATCAATCGTTCAGTTCAATCTTATCAGTCATTTAAAATGGGCAAAAGGGGTATAATGTATTTGTGCAAATGTATGTAACAGGCAGAAGGAAGCATTTCCGAGCCCATTAAATAAATATATTCTTGATCAGCATCAATAGCCGAGTCGATCTAGCCATAACCGTCTGTCTGTCTGTCCGTCTGTACGTATGTATGAACGCAAGGATCTCAGAACCTATAAGATCTAGAGACTTCAAATGTTAGCTGTAGGTCCTCCTAGTAACCGCACAGATCCGACATTCGATAGCTTGCCCCGTTCCAAGTAATCGATAAAAAACGATATAGAAATCCTGTTTTTTGAGCAAATTTGCTAAATAATAAGAGTTGGAGTCACCCAACTTGACATGTAGAATAGTATCTTTCACTTTATTGCTATTAGCAGCTCCACAATACTACCTATATACCGATATATATAAATCAAATAAATAAACCAATTTATACTGCCCACCAATATAAGCCACAATTTAAATGCAATCGACATTTCGATAATAAACGAATATTCTATAGTACAATTTCTGAGAATTTTATCTAGATCGGTTATGAAACACAATTGTTATCAAAGAAAATGTGTTTTGGCTGGCCTCGCGTTTGCGGCAGCTGGCGCAAATTGCAAGAATTTCTCTGTACATGTACACACAACCATTCATGCGCGTCTTCTTTGAATTCTATAAACATCATTGCAATTGCAATTGTAATGTTTTCTGTGCTGCTATTTTAATTCGTTTTTTTCTTATTCAGACTCAATTATTGGTGTGGCTGTTAAGTAGGGGCGGTGGCAGGTGGTGTGGTATTACGCGAGTTTGAGCCCTACCAAGGAAACTTTTTTTTTTATTTATTTATATTACTATAAAAGCAAGCGAGCGCGTAGCGCAAGCTGCATTTAGTGTTGGAAGAAGAGGGTTATGGGTATCTCCTAGTCGAGAGCTCCCGACTAGAGCCTCTTACTTGTTTCTTCTTCGCTCTAAGAGAATTCTGTGCTCACACCACACAACGAACCGTTTCTTTCGCACTTGTCGACCAGCTGGCACAGTGTAAAGGTTTCTGAATTTGTTCCGAATCCTATGCGATGCAAATCTTGCCAAAATCTAGAACACACACAAAAATAGTATAAAAACGAACCGTCAGGTAATAGTTGAGGCTTTTCCACTCAATCCCGAACTTGCGCTGCCAAATGTGTCAATTGCACACACAGTCAAGCAGCATCCGATAGAAATTGTAGTGAATTTATTCAGCAAAACGAAATAATAAAAATAAAAACAAAAAAATGGGCAAAGCGAAAAATTATTACAAAGCTGCATTACCGAAACACTGCAGCTCGGTAGGCTACGCCGCAGTCGCAGCAAGCAACCAAAACGGAAAAAGTACCATTAACAAAAACAATAACAATCGACCTACTGGTAATTTGGTTTGCTGTGCTGACAATTGTCTCTCGCTTCTCTCGCGACACACACAAAACAAGTAAGAGGTTCTAGTCGGGAGCTCCCGACTAGGGAATACTCTAAACCTCTTATTCCAACACCAAATGCAGCATGCGCTACGCGCTCGTTTGAAGTAATAAAGATAAATTAAAAAAAAAAGTTCCATCGCAACTGACCGCATTACTTGCTGCCGAATTTACTCGGCGGCCACACCACCAACTTTTGGGTAGTGAAATTTTCTTTTTTTTTTTTTTTTTTGTTTGTTTATTGTATTGAATCAAAAGTAGCATACATTTTTATTACAACACAGTTGGCTTAGGTGATATTACGCCAAGCCTGGTTGGGTCCTCAGGCTTTATCGTGGACAAACGTCAAAGGCGGCTTTTTGAGTAAGACTGCATCGTCACGTAGGTAGTCGGGGGACTCTGGGGCGTCTCCTATGTCGTGGTAGGAGGAGGTCCTTGAACGATCTTCTCGTGAGCCTCCTGGTTACACACCTCCCAGCGAGGTCTCTTGCTACCCGGCTGCAGTGTCGCTGCAAGCGTTCGCTGTACCGGTTGGCGAATGCTCCGACTTGGCTGTCTATGGTCTCCATTTTGAGGTCTCTGTGCAAGGTAGAATTTCTGACGTACCAGTCAGCACCCGTAATTCGGCGCAAGGCCAAGTTTTGGAGTGTCTGAATCCGTCTTCGATTTGTCCGAGATGCAATGCCCCAAACCTGAATACCGTATCTCCAAGTTGGTGCCACCACGACGTTGTAAACTGCCCGTTTGCAGCGAAGTGGCAATGGGCTGTTGGGGTTTAGTAGCCAGTTGGCCTGCTTAAGAAGGCCGTCGATGTGCGCCCGAAAACTAAGCCTCTTATCCAGTACAATTCCAAGATACTTGGCGCTTCCGCCAGGGTGGAGGGGGCTACCGTCTATCCAGACTGCTGGAGCCTTGCCACGCCTCAGTGTGTAGTTGACCGCCTGGCATTTGGAGGCATTGAGCTTGATGTTCCACCTGCGTGTCCAGCTCTCAAGCAAGTGAATGTATTCCTGGGCACCGTCAGTGGCTTCGTACTCGCAGTGGGCTGAGTAAAATATTGCCACGTCATCGGCAAATGTAGCCATCAAGTATTTGCCTGGGGAGGCAAACTCGTGTAGTTCATCCGGAGTGGGGATGTCTGCTGTGTACAAGTTGTAGAGAAAGGGGCCCAGTACGCTGCCTTGGGGGACACCCGCCTTCATTTTGTGGGCAGGAGAGATTGCTGCTGTAACTTTGACTTCGAACTTTCGCTCCATTAGATAAGAGCGCAGAAGTAGGAAGAAGGGGGCGGGAAGACTCATCTTGATTTTCTGGAGCAATCCATCAATCCAGACTCGGTCAAAGGCCTGCTTAACGTCTACAAAGACTCCATAGCAGTAGTCTTTGTCGTCGTAAGCCTTAAGAATATGGTTAATCGCAAGTGAAATTTTCTACAATAATATATATTGTACCATACAATATTTGTGTATTCTCAAAAAGTCAATTGCATGTTTATTGTGGCTTAAATTGGTGGGCAATACAAGTTGGGTTATTAACTTGATTCATAGCTCTGCCGTGGTAGGGGGAAGGTGTGTGTGTGTGTGTGTAGAGGTCGAAAATCAGAAATTCCAAAATTTTGTCAAATTTTCATCGGACAGTCAGGCAGACAAACGCATAAATGCTTCTATTCAGGTACAAAATATGCAAGTATGCGAAAATGGGAAGTCTAACAACTTTTAAATGCACTCATGCCAACGCTTAGGTACCCTTACCAACAATAATGAGCTAAAATGCAAGAATTTCGCATCGGCATGGCAAACCCTTTCATTATTTCGTATTACTCGTCCCTTCAAAAGGGAAGAAAGCCACCGACTTTTGAGAAAAATTGAATTGGTGGGCATTTGTGCTTGTGCGAACACATACACATACAGACAGTAAAACGGTAAATATAATCGATCCTTTTTATACCCTGAACCCATTTAAAATGAGAGCAGACATGGCGGAAAGAACTTCTAATTCGTATGAATCGTACTTTTCTTCAGCTGCATTTATCGTACGGCTCATATACTGAACAGTCTTCAGTCTACACTGGTCAATGCTGCTTTCAAGTGTTCAAGTACGACATGCTGCCACTCTTCAAATTCAAAACTTAGAAATTAAGATGTCAGCCCCAAAAATCGCTGATGGTATCGGGAAATTAGCACACAATTTAAGTTTTTTTTTTGCTCGGAGTCATAGAGCCTTTTTGCACTATATACCCTAATTGGCTTACTTTCCCTAGCAACAGTTGACACTTCGACCCCTTCGTCTGTTAAAAATATTTTCATCTCAATTGAAGAGCTAGGATTTCTAATACGTTTATAAGAATGTACTAGTTGCCCAACTTTGAGTAAGTTAATATATTTATTCAATAATTTAAAAAGGTTCTGCCAAGATATGCTTCAAAACTTATGTCCTCATCTGACACAACATGAAACTCGACTTTCATCTGAATATTGTCAATCTTGACTGCTATTATAAAGCTTCCAAGTGCCAGAATTTTCTGTCATCTATACCCGTCTGATTTCTCACTTTCGATAGACTTACCTACGCATAAGACACAGGTCTGCTCTGATATCTACTAAACCTTTGCAAATCAGTGCACAAACTAAATTTTTCAGTTCAAACCCAGAAGTGAATGTGCTGAATGGCTTTATCTTGTTTATATTAACTGTCGCCGTTTTACTGCACGCACGGTGCCCTGGGTTACCACATTTAAAACAAAAAAATTATTTTAAGAGCAGTCCTTTATTATTTGTTAGACTGCACCACATTTACTGCTTTTATTTGCTTTAAATCTTGACCCACGGTAGTCTTTCTTTTGCAATTGTTGATACAGGTTTACTAGGTGTTGCGCTGAACCACGAACTTTCTGATGGGTCTCTATCTGAACTTTGAACTGTTTGATTGTTCAAGCGTGATACAATAGCAACTTGTTTGCTCTAGAAACTGGTATATCTTCTAAAAATAGTCGCTCTCACTCTCATCATCGCGATCAATTGATTTTGCTATTTTCATGAACGCATATAGAAATTCTAACAACGACTCAGCCCTTTTCTGCTGCCGCTATCCCAGTCTTCTACCAACTTCTGCTAATAACAATATTACCTAAAATTAATTTTCAATGCGTTCTTAAGCATCTCCTAGTTATAAATACCCTGTTGGCTACGAATAAATGACAACATCCTCAAGCAACTGCATGACACGGCACGAAGACTTAAAATTTAGTTATATCTTACAAAGTTTTTTACGGCAACTTCAATTTTAAATTTTCAAATTATTCTTCTTTATAATTGTTCGATTTCATATATATTTTGACTAGCGGGTATAACCCGGTTTTGCCCTTGGCACGGATAACAAATAACTTTCATACAACCGTTTGTCCGATGGAATTTTCCAAATCGCTGAAACAGGTATTCCTTAAGTTCCTATGTAGAGCTTTGAAAAACAGTTTTTAGCAATCGGACAAAACTTAAGGCTAAGCCCAAAAAATCTTGGAATCGAAGAAGTTTGGATTCTGCAAAAAATGTGAAACAAGTCACAAATGATTTTTCTTATAGATCCGTAGTAGGATAGTGACGTCACATTATCGATAGCACGTATTATCAGAAGTACACACGGTCACTCTGGCAGCGGGTCCCATGTAGATAACAGAGTATGTTCAGCATTAGTGTTAAGAGCAGTCTGTGACTAGCTTTGAAGACGATAAGACTGTGAAACTACAGCAATAGTAGAAGAGTCACACTTAATAATACACGATATAAATAAACCCTATCATTCTCTCACAATCTCAGAAGTGGGCCTAACTCACAATGAACGAAGTTGAAATAAATAAATTTTCTGTAGGTCGATTAAAAAAGTGGCTGTCTACGCTTGGTTTTTGGACATTCAAAACGCAGTGCAGTGTGGAGGGGTTGGACAAAGTATCGGCAGCAATGAAAATGGAAACAATGCAAGCGAAAGAAACGTAAGTAGCAACGAAAATGGAAACAACGCAAGCGACAGAAACGTTAACAGCAGCTGTGCAAACAACAACAACAATATTATCAATGTCGCTGTTAACATTGTTGATAATTACAGCGATTGTGTTGAAGAAGACACCTGTGGTAACGATCGATGTGTTGACAAGCGCCAAAATGTAAATGAATTGGTAGAAGCATCGTCTACATCGTTTGCATGGGCTAAAGAAGTCGCCATGGAGTACGACGGCAGTTCATGCGCTCGAAACTGGACTACACAATTGCAGAATATTGCGCAAGTGTACAATTTGAACGCATCGTATTTGCGTTTGCTGCTTATAGCAAAGCTTAAGGGCAACGCGCAGCGCTGGCTAAATGCAAATGCGACACGCATCTTGGAATCAGTTGACCAGTTATTGGAACGAATAATCGAGGGTATCCCTTCACAAAACTGTTGTTTTGGACCTTATAAAAGTCAACTTAAAATATTTGGAAAATGTTTGTGTTATGTTTTAAAAGGATCAATAAAGTGTCATTTTCATTTAAATGTGGTTGCAAATGAGTCGTGATGTTCTTGGCAGAGCTTTTCTGGATGCGTGTAATTTAATGGATACAAATATTAATAAAGGAATTATGGAAATTGTGGAGACTGTTAAAGAAGTAGAAATGAAAGTAGATAATGGTTATAAATGAAACAGTTAGTAAAACGGTTAGTGAACAATCAAATGAAACAGTTAGTCAAACAGTTAGAGAACAATGAAATGTTATTTAAACAGTTATTGGACAATCAGATGAAACAGTAAGAAATGAAATAGTTAGTCATGAAATTGTTATGAAGTATGTAAATGATGAAATTAATGAAAAAGAGAATGATGATGCATTTGGTGACGAAACATTAAAGGAAAGGAACGAAAATCAGAATAAAGATTGCTTTTACAAAGAAAGTTTTGATAAACAGATGTTCCATATCAATTTTACTGAAAATATGATAGCTGAATATAACTATGGCGAGACAGTAAACTACGAGACAAAATGCAAATTAAGAAAATTAATTCAATGTAGTTATATAAACGTTATAAATTAGCTTGGAAAATTTTCATCGGACAGACAGGCAGACAAACGCATAAATGCTTCTATTCATGTACAAAATATGCAAGTATGCGAAAATGGGAAGTCCAACTACTTTTAAATGCACTCATGCCAACGCTTAGGTACCCTTACCAAAAATAATGAGCTAAAATGCAAGAATTTCGCATCGGCATGGCAAACCCTTTCATTATTTCATATTACTCGTCAGTTCAAAAGGGAAGAAAGCCACCGACTTTTGAGAAAAAATGAATTTGTGGGCATTTGTGCTTGTGCGAACATATACACATACAGACAGTAAAACGGTAAATATAATCGATCCTTTTTATACCCTGAACCCATTTAAAATGAGAGCAGACATGGCGGAAAGAACTTCTAATTCGTATGAATCGTACTTTTCTTCAGCTGCATTTATCGTACGGCTCATATACTGAACAGTCTTCAGTCTACACTGGTCAATGCTGCTTTCAAGTGTTCAAGTACGACATGCTGCCACTCTTCAAATTCAAAACTTAGAAATTAAGATGTCAGCCCCAAAAATCGCTGATGGTATCGGGAAATTAGCACACAATTTAAGTTTTTTTTTTGCTCGGAGTCATAGAGCCTTTTTGCACTATATACCCTAATTGGCTTACTTTCCCTAGCAACAGTTGACACTTCGACCCCTTCGTCTGTTAAAAATATTTTCATCTCAATTGAAGAGCTAGGATTTCTAATACGTTTATAAGAATGTACTAGTTGCCCAACTTTGAGTAAGTTAATATATTTATTCAATAATTTAAAAAGGTTCTGCCAAGATATGCTTCAAAACTTATGTCCTCATCTGACACAACATGAAACTCGACTTTCATCTGAATATTGTCAATCTTGACTGCTATTATAAAGCTTCCAAGTGCCAGAATTTTCTGTCATCTATACCCGTCTGATTTCTAACTTTCGATAGACTTACCTACGCATAAGACACAGGTCTGCTCTGATATCTACTAAACCTTTGCAAATCAGTGCACAAACTAAATTTTTCAGTTCAAACCCAGAAGTGAATGTGCTGAATGGCTTTATCTTGTTTATATTAACTGTCGCCGTTTTACTGCACGCACGGTGCCCTGGGTTACCACATTTAAAACAAAAAAAATTATTTTAAGAGCAGTCCTTTATTATTTGTTAGACTGCACCACATTTACTGCTTTTATTTGCTTTAAATCTTGACCCACGGTAGTCTTTCTTTTTGCAATTGTTGATACAGGTTTACTAGGTGTTGCGCTGAACCACGAACTTTCTGATGGGTCTCTATCTGAACTTTGAACTGTTTGATTGTTCAAGCGTGATACAATAGCAACTTGTTTGCTCTAGAAACTGGTATAACTTCTAAAAATAGTCGCTCTCACTCTCATCATCGCGATCAATTGATTTTGCTATTTTCATGAACGCATATAGAAATTCTAACAACGACTCAGCCCTTTTCTGCTGCCGCTATCCCAGTCTTCTACCAACTTCTGCTAATAACAATATTACCTAAAATTAATTTTCAATGCGTTCTTAAGCATCTCCTAGTTATAAATACCCTGTTGGCTACGAATAAATGACAACATCCTCAAGCAACTGCATGACACGGCACGAAGACTTAAAATTTAGTTATATCTTACAAAGTTTTTTACGGCAACTTCAATTTTAAATTTTCAAATTATTCTTCTTTATAATTGTTCGATTTCATATATATTTTGACTAGCGGGTATAACCCGGTTTTGCCCTTGGCACGGATAACAAATAACTTTCATACAACCGTTTGTCCGATGGAATTTTCCAAATCGCTGAAACAGGTATTCCTTAAGTTCCTATGTAGAGCTTTGAAAAACAGTTTTTAGCAATCGGACAAAACTTAAGGCTAAGCCCAAAAAATCTTGGAATCGAAGAAGTTTGGATTCTGCAAAAAATGTGAAACAAGTCATAAATGATTTTTCTTATAGATCCGTAGTAGGATAGTGACGTCACATTATCGATAGCACGTATTATCAGAAGTACACACGGTCACTCTGGCAGCGGGTCCCATGTAGATAACAGAGTATGTTCAGCATTAGTGTTAAGAGCAGTCTGTGACTAGCTTTGAAGACGATAAGACTGTGAAACTACAGCAATAGTAGAAGAGTCACACTTAATAATACACGATATAAATAAACCCTATCATTCTCTCACAATCTCAGAAGTGGGCCTAACTCACAATGAACGAAGTTGAAATAAATAAATTTTCTGTAGGTCGATTAAAAAAGTGGCTGTCTACGCTTGGTTTGCCAACCACAGGCTGTCGGGCAGCGAATTTCACAATAATATGCAACTACTACAGCATGATTAAGATTTGGATGAGAGCGACAGTGACGACGGTTATTACAAGTGAGCAACAACAACAGGCGACGCAGTCAATTACTGAAACTGAGTCGAAGTCAGACAACACAACGCCAGTTTGGAGGCCACAAGAACAAATACAGGCTGATCAAGATCGGCGGATGACACAATGCGACGGGATGGAAGTGCGTGTTCATGCAGCAGCTATTATGAAGCCAATTGATTTATGGACACCGCTAAGTTTGCTGTGCGACAACAGCTTAGCAGAAATCGAAGCCAGCAAGGAATTGCTTCAACAAATTTGGGTGGACATTCAAAACGCAGTGCAGTGTGGAGGGGTTGGACAAAGTATCGGCAGCAATGAAAATGGAAACAATGCAAGCGAAAGAAACGTAAGTAGCAACGAAAATGGAAACAACGCAAGCGACAGAAACGTTAACAGCAGCTGTGCAAACAACAACAACAATATTATCAATGTCGCTGTTAACATTGTTGATAATTACAGCGATTGTGTTGAAGAAGACACCTGTGGTAACGATCGATGTGTTGACAAGCGCCAAAATGTAAATGAATTGGTAGAAGCATCGTCTACATCGTTTGCATGGGCTAAAGAAGTCGCCATGGAGTACGACGGCAGTTCATGCGCTCGAAACTGGACTACACAATTGCAGAATATTGCGCAAGTGTACAATTTGAACGCATCGTATTTGCGTTTGCTGCTTATAGCAAAGCTTAAGGGCAACGCGCAGCGCTGGCTAAATGCAAATGCGACACGCATCTTGGAATCAGTTGACCAGTTATTGGAACGAATAATCGAGGGTATCCCTTCACAAAACTGTTGTTTTGGACCTTATAAAAGTCAACTTAAAATATTTGGAAAATGTTTGTGTTATGTTTTAAAAGGATCAATAAAGTGTCATTTTCATTTAAATGTGGTTGCAAATGAGTCGTGATGTTCTTGGCAGAGCTTTTCTGGATGCGTGTAATTTAATGGATACAAATATTAATAAAGGAATTATGGAAATTGTGGAGACTGTTAAAGAAGTAGAAATGAAAGTAGATAATGGTTATAAATGAAACAGTTAGTAAAACGGTTAGTGAACAATCAAATGAAACAGTTAGTCAAACAGTTAGAGAACAATGAAATGTTATTTAAACAGTTATTGGACAATCAGATGAAACAGTAAGAAATGAAATAGTTAGTCATGAAATTGTTATGAAGTATGTAAATGATGAAATTAATGAAAAAGAGAATGATGATGCATTTGGTGACGAAACATTAAAGGAAAGGAACGAAAATCAGAATAAAGATTGCTTTTACAAAGAAAGTTTTGATAAACAGATGTTCCATATCAATTTTACTGAAAATATGATAGCTGAATATAACTATGGCGAGACAGTAAACTACGAGACAAAATGCAAATTAAGAAAATTAATTCAATGTAGTTATATAAACGTTATAAATTAGCTTGGAAAATTTTCATCGGACAGACAGGCAGACAAACGCATAAATGCTTCTATTCATGTACAAAATATGCAAGTATGCGAAAATGGGAAGTCCAACTACTTTTAAATGCACTCATGCCAACGCTTAGGTACCCTTACCAACAATAATGAGCTAAAATGCAAGAATTTCGCATCGGCATGGCAAACCCTTTCATTATTTCATATTACTCGTCCCTTCAAAAGGGAAGAAAGCCACCGACTTTTGAGAAAAAATGAATTTGTGGGCATTTGTGCTTGTGCGAACATATACACATACAGACAGTAAAACGGTAAATATAATCGATCCTTTTTATACCCTGAACCCATTTAAAATGAGAGCAGACATGGCGGAAAGAACTTCTAATTCGTATGAATCGTACTTTTCTTCAGCTGCATTTATCGTACGGCTCATATACTGAACAGGATGAAATATGCAGGCTTCAGTCTACACTGGTCAATGCTGCTTTCAAGTGTTCAAGTACGACGTGCTGCCTCTTTAAATTCAAAACTTAGAAATTAAGATGTCAGCCCCAAAAATCGTTGAATATATTCTTCTTTTGTGGTATCGGGAAATTAGCACACAATTTAAGTCTTTTTTTTTGCTCGGGGTCATAGAGCCTTTTTGCACTATATACCCTAATTGGCTTACTTTCCCTCGCAATAGTTGACACTCGACCCCTTCGTCTGTTAAAAATATTTTCATCTCAATTGAAGAGCTAGGATTTCTAATACGTTTATAAGAATTTATTAGTTGCCCAACTTTGAGTAAGTTAATATATTTATTCAATAATTTAAAAAGGTTCTGCCAAGATATGCTTCAAAACTTATGTCCTCATCTGACACAACATGAAACTCGACTTTCATCTGAATATTGTCAATCTTGACTGCTATTATAAAGCTTCCAAGTGCCAGAATTTTCTGTCATCTATACCCGTCTGATATGACACAGGTCTGCTCTGATATCCACTAAAACTTTGCAAATCAGTGCACAAACTAAATTTTTCAGTTCTAACCCAGAAGTGAATGTGCTGAATGGCTTTATCTTGTTTATATTAACTGTCGCCGTTTTACTGCACGCACGGTGTCCTGGTTTACCACATTTAAAACAAAAAAAAATTATTTTAAGAACAGTCCTTTATTATTTGTTAGACTGCACCACATTTACTGCTTTTATTTGCATTAAAATCTTGACCCACGGTAGTCTTTCTTTTTGCAATTGTTGATACAGGTTTACTAGGTGTTGCGCTTGAACCATGAACTTTCTGATGGGTCTCTATCTGAACTTTGAACTGTTTGATTGTTCAAGCGTGATACAATAGCGACTTGTTTGCTCTAGAAACTGGTATATCTTCTAAAAATAGTCGCTCTCACTCTCATCATCGCGATCAATTGATTTTGCTATTTTCATGAACGCATATAGAAATTCTAACAACGACTCAGCCCTTTTCTGCTGCCGCTATCCCAGTCTTCTACCAACTTCTGCTAATAACAATATTACCTCAAATTAATTTTCAATGCGTTCTTAAGCATCTCCTAGTTATAAATACCCTGTTGGCTACGAATAAATGACAACATCCTCAAGCAACTGCATGACACGGTACGAAGACTTAAAATTTAGTTATATCTTACAAAGTTTTTTACGGCAACTTCAATTTTAAATTTTCAAATTTTGACTAGCGGGTATAACCCGGTCTTGCCCTTGGCACGGATAACAAATAACTTTCATACAACCGTTTACCGCCAATTTACCACTGTTGCGGATGGAATTTTCCAAATCGCTGAAACAGGTATTCCTTAAGTTCCTATGTAGAGCTTTGAAAAAAAGTTTTTAGCAATCGGACAAAACTTAAGACTAAGCCCAAAAAATCTTGGAATCGAAGAAGTTTGGATTCTGCAAAAAATGTGAAACAAGTCACAAATGATTTTTCTTATAGATCCGTAGTAGGATAGTGACGTCACATTATCGATAGGTTTGCCAACCACAGGCTGTCGGGCAGCAAATTTCACAATAATATGCAACTACTACAGCATGATTAAGATTTGGATGAGAGCGACAGTGACGACGGTTATTACAAGTGAGCAACAACAACAGGCGACGCAGTCAATTACTGAAACTGAGTCAAGGTCAATCAAATGAAACAGTTAGTCAAACAGTTAGTGAACAATGAAATGTTAGTCAAACAGTTAGTGGTCAATCAGATGAAACAGTATGAAATGAAATAGTTAGTCATGAAATTGTTATGAAATATGTAAATGATGAAAGTAATGAAAAAGAAAATGATGATGCATTTGGTGACGAAACATTAAAGGAAAGGAACGAATATCAGAATAAAGATTGCTTATACAAAGAAAGTTTTGATGAAGAGATGTTCCATATCAATTTTACTGAAAATATGATAGCTGAATATAACTATGGCGAGACTGTAAACTACGAGACAAAATGCAAATTTAGAAAATTATTTTAATGTAGTTATATAAACGTTATAAATTAGCTTGGAAACATTAAACCGTTAAGCTGTGCACGTTCATATACAGAAAAGGACAAGCTGCAAGAACTGTTGGATTATATAATGGTAGCAAGCAAAAACATGGACGAACATTTGGAAACATTAAAAGAAGTATTTAATAGATTGTTACAAAACAAATTAGTATTACTGATGGATAAATGTGAATTTATGCAGTCAAGAATAAAATATTTAGGTTTTTATACCCTTGCAGAGGGTATTATAATTTTGTCGTGAAATGTGTAACGCATAGAAGGAGACATCTCCGACCCCATAAAGTATATATATTCTTGATCAGCATCAACAGCCGAGTCGATATAGCCATGTCCGTCTGTCCGTCTGTCCGTCTGACCGTCTGTCCTTCTGTCCGTCTGTCTGTTTCTATGCGAACTAGTCCCTCAGTTTTAAAGCTATCTTAATGAAACTTTGCAGAAGTCCCTATTTCTGTTGCACGCAGCACATACGTCAAAACCAGCTGGATCGGACCACTATATCATATAGCTGCCATAGGAACGATCGGTCGAAAATTAAGTTTTTGTATGAAAAAACCTTTTGTTTATCAAGATATCTTGACCAAACTCGACATTTATTAGTTTTACTATGCTCCTCATATATATGCAAAATTCTATTAAGATCGGACCACTATATCATATAGCCGCCATAGGAACGATCGGTCGAAAATTAAGTTTTTGTATGAAAAAACATTTTGTTTGTCAAGATATCTTGACCAAACTCGGCATTTAATAGTTTTACTAAGCTCCTCATATATATGCAAAATCCTATTAAGATCGGACCACTATATCATATAGCTGCCATAGGAACGATCGGTCGAAAATTAAGTTTTTGTATGAAAAAAACTTTTGTTTATCAAGATATCTTGACCAAACTCGACATTTATTAGTTTTACTATGCTCCTCATATATATCCAAAATCCTATTAAGATCAGACCACTATATCATATAGCTGCTATAGGAACGATTTGTCGAAAAGTAGGATCTTGTATGAAAAAAATTTTGTTTTTCAAGATATCTTGACCAAACTCGGCATTTATTAGTTTAACTATGCTCCCCATATATATGCAAAATCCTATTAAGATCGGACCACTATATCATATAGCTGCCATAGGAACGATCGGTCGAAAATTAATTTAGTATGGAGAATTTTTGTTTTTCATGATTTTTCGATTAAACACGGCATTTAAAGATTTCACCATGCTCCCTTCATTTTTGCAAAATCTTATTTACATCGGTTTTTGATTAATATATTTTTTGTTTATCAATATACCTTGACCAAACTCGGCCTTAACCATTTTCTCGGCATTAAAAGGTTGGGTCTGCAAGGGTATTAGATCTTCGGCATGCCGAAGATAGCCCTTCTTTCTCGTTTAATAGCAAAAGGGAATAGAAGTCATTAAAAACTTTCCAGTTCCAGTGAAGACACATGCTGTTCAGAGTTTTCTGGGATTATGCTTATAATTTCGCAGATTTATAAAAGATATCCAAGCCGTTATACGATCTATTAAGAAAAGAGAGGCAGTTTGAGTTCGAAGAAAAAGAATTCAGTAGTTTCTTGACACTAAAAAATAAACTAATGGAATCGCCAATTTTAGCACTTTATAATTATAAAGATGAAATAGAATTACATTGTGATGCCAGTGCTTTAGAATTTGGTGCGGTATAAATGCAAGGGAAAGAGGATAAGAAGAAGAAGGAAACAAAATCCAAGTATCACAGTTTTGAATTGGAAACACTCGCGATAATTTATGTATTACGCAGGTTTCGCATATATCTACTAGGAAAACGGTTTAAAATTGTCACTGATTACAACTCATTGACGTTAACGTTAAACAAAGTTGAACGCAACCCACGTATAGCCCGATTAAAGCTCCAAAATTATGATTATGAGCTGACCCACAGAGCAGGTAATCGAATGCAACACGTGGATGCGCTCAGCAGATGTACCAACGAATTGATAATTGAAACAAATAGTTTCGAGAACAATTTAGTAATATGTCAAGCGAAAGATTCAAAAATACAGATACTTAAGAAACTATTAGAAAGTTCTGAACAAAAAATGTTTGAAATGAGGAATGGTATAGTTTATAGGAAAACAAATGATAACAGAATATTATTTTATGTTCCAGAGGTAATGGACCACGTTATGAAAATTTTATCTTGATCGGTTAAGAAACACAAATGCTATCAAAGAAAATGTGTTTTGGCTGGCCTCGCGTTTGCGGCAGCTGGCGCAAATTGCAAGAATTTCTCTGTACATGTACACACAACCATTCATGCGCGTCTTCTTTGAATTCTATAAACATCATTGCAATTGCAATTGTAATGTTTTCTGTGCTGCTATTTTAATTCGTTTTTTTCTTATTCAGACTCAATTATTGGTGTGGCTGTTAAGTAGGGGCGGTGGCAGGTGGTGTCGTATTACGCGAGTTTGAGCCCTACCAAGAAAACTTTTTTTTTTTTTATTTATATTACTATAAAAGCAAGAGAGCGCGTAGCGCAAGCTGCATTTAGTGTTGGAAGAAGAGGGTTATAGGTATCTCCTAGTCGAGAGCTCCCGACTAGCCTCTTACTTGTTTCTTCTTCGCTCTTCTGTGCTCACACCACGCAACGAACCGTTTCTTTCGCACTTGTCGACCAGCTGGCACAGTGTAAAGGTTTCTGAATTTATTCCGAATCCTATAATAATTGAGGCCTTTCAACTCAACTTGCGCTGCCAAATGTGTCAATTACACACACAGTCAAGCGGCATCCGATAGAAATTGTAGTGCATTTATTCAGCAAAAAGAAATAATAAAAATAAAAACAAAAAAATGGGCCAAGCGAAAAATTATTACAGTCGAAGCAAGCAACCAAAAAGAAAAAAGTACCATTAACAAAAATAATAACAACCGACCTACTGATAATTTGGCATGCGGTGCTGACAATTGCCTCTCGCTTCTCTCGCGACACAGTTACACAAAACAAGTAAGAGGTTTTAGTCGGGAGCTCCCGACTAGGAAATACTCTGAACCCTCTTATTCCAACACCAAATGCAGCACGCGCTACACGCTCGTTTGAAATAATAAAGATAAATTTAAAAAAAATTCCATCGCAACTGACGGCATTACTTGCTGCCGAATTTACTCAGCGGCCACACCAGGCAAAAAAAAAAAAAACTTTTGGGTTTTTGTTAACCGAAATTTTTTACAGTATATCTTATTGTACCATAGAATATTTGTGTATTCTCAAAAAGTCAATTGCATGTATATTGTGGCTTAAATTTATGGGCAATACAAGTTGGGTTATCAACTTGATTTATAGCTCTGCGATAGGTATAAAATGAAAGATACTTGATATATATATATAATAACGTAGTTATTAGTTCGGAAATAAAAAAAACTTTATTTAACGAGAGTGAATCTGTATCCGATTATTATGTTGAATATCTGGATTAAGACTGAAGAACAAAAATTAGCTTACGCTATATTTAAAGCTAAATAATAATTGGAGTACGTGACTTTTTGCAAAGGGACCGCAGCTGCAGCTTGTTTATGCTTCTCTGTGGGTCAGTTATTGTTTATAAATGATTGTTGACATTATTTGAGATTGGCTGCAGAAGGCATTCTACTCAAAGTGGCTGTCTGCGCTTGGTTTGCCAACCACAGGCTGTCAAGCAGCGAATTTCACAATAATATGCATCTACTACATCATGATCAAGATTTGGATGAGAGCGACAGTGACGACGGTTATTGTCAGTGAGCAACAACAACAGGCGTCGCAGTCAATTACAGAAACTGAGTCAAGGTCAGACAATACAACGGCAGTTTGGAGGCCACAAGAACAAATACAGG
Source organism: Drosophila littoralis (assembly GCA_018903485.1). NCBI lineage: Eukaryota > Metazoa > Arthropoda > Insecta > Diptera > Drosophilidae > Drosophila > Drosophila littoralis. Next base: position 248,623 of record JAEIGF010000311.1, on the reverse strand, counting down.
CTGATCAAGATCGGCGGATGACACAATGCGACGGGATGGAAGTGCGTGTTCATGCAGCAGCTATTATGAAGCCAATAGCATTAGAGCAGAAATCGAAGACAGCAAGGAATTGCTTCAACAAATTCGGTTGGACATTCAAAACGCAGTGCAGTGTGGAGGGGTTGGACAAAGTAACGGCAGCAACGAAAATGGAAACAATGCAAGCGACAAAAACGTAAGCAGAAACTAAAATGGAAACAACGCAAGCGACAGAAACGTTAACAGCAGCTGTGCAAACAACAACAACAATATTATCAATGTCGCTGTTAACATTGCTGATAATTACAGCGATTGTGTTGAAGAAGACACCTGTGGTAACGATCGATGTGTTGACAAGCGCCAAAATGTAAATGAATTGGTAGAAGCATCGTCTACATTGTTTGCATGGGCTAAAGAAGTAGCCATGGTACGACGGCAGTTCATGCGCTCGAAACTGGATTTCACAATTGTAGAATATTGCACAAGTGTACAACTTGAATGCATCGTATTTGCGTTTGCTGCTTATAGCAAAGCTTAAGGGCAACGCGCAGCGCTGGCTAAATGCAAATGCGACACGCATCTTGGAATCAGTTGACCAGTTATTGGAACGAATAATCGAGGGTATCCCTTCACAAAACTGTTGTTTTGGACCTTATAAAAGTCAACTTAAAATATTTGGAAAATGTTTGTTTTATGTTTTAAATGGATCAATAAAGTGTCATTTTCATATAAATGTGGTTGCAAATGAGTCATGATGTTGTTCTTGGCGGAGCTTTTCTGGATGCGTGTAATTTAATGGATACAAATATTAATGAAAAAATTATGGAAATTGGGGAGACTGTAAAAGAAGTAGAAATGAAATTGGATAATGGTTATAAATGAAACAGTTAGTAAAACGGTTAGTGAACAATCAAATGAAACAGTTAGTCAAACAGTTAGTGAACAATGAAATGTTAGTCAAACAGTTAGTGGACAATCAGATGAAACAGTAAGAAATGAAATAGTTAGTCATGAAATTGTTATGAAGTATGTAAATGATGAAATTAATGAAAAAGAGAATGATGATGCATTTGGTGACGAAACATTAAAGGAAAGGAACGAATATCAGAATAAAGATTGCTTATACAAAGAAAGTTTTGATGAAGAGATGTTCCATATCAATTTTACTGAAAATATGATAGCTGAATATAACTATGGCGAGACTGTAAACTACGAGACAAAATGCAAATTTAGAAAATTATTTTAATGTAGTTATATAAACGTTATAAATTAGCTTGGAAACATTAAACCGTTAAGCTGTGCACGTTCATATACAGAAAAGGACAAGCTGCAAGAACTGTTGGATTATATAATGGTAGCAAGCAAAAACATGGACGAACATTTGGAAACATTAAAAGAAGTATTTAATAGATTGTTACAAAACAAATTAGTATTACTGATGGATAAATGTGAATTTATGCAGTCAAGAATAAAATATTTAGGTATTTTAATAGCAAAAGAAGGCATAAGAGCGAATGAAAAGGGAATAGAAGTTATTAAAAACTTTCCAGTTCCAGTGAAGACACATGCTGTTCAGAGTTTTCTGGGATTATGCTTATACTTTCGCAGATTTAAAAAAGAGAAGAACAATATCCAAGCCGTTATACGATCTATTAAGAAAAGAGAGGCAGTTTGAGTTCGAAGAAAAAGAATTCAGTAGTTTCTTGACACTAAAAAATAAACTAATGGAATCGCCAATTTTAGCACTTTATAATTATAAAGATGAAATAGAATTACAGTGTGATGCCAGTGCTTTAGGATTTGGTGCGGTATGAATGCAAGGGAAAGAGGATAAGAAGCTGCATCCAATCTTTTACTTTACGAAACGCACAACGGAAACAAAATCCAAGTATCACAGTTTTGAATTGGAAACACTCGCGATAATTTATGTATTACGCAGGTTTCGCATATATCTACTAGGAAAACGGTTTAAAATTGTCACTGATTACAACTCATTGACGTTAACGTTAAACAAAAGCTCCAAAATTATGATTATGAGCTGACCCACAGAGCAGGTAATCTAATGCAACACGTGGATGAGCTCAGCAGATGTACCAACGAATTGATAATTGAAACAAATAGTTTCGAGAACAATTTAGTCATATGTCAAGCGAAAGATTAAAAAATCCAGAAACTTAAGAAACTATTAGAAAGTTCTGAACAAAGAATGTTTGAAATGAGGAATGGTATAGATTATAGGAAAACGAATGATAACAGAATATTATTTTATGTTCCAGAGGTAGTGGACCACGTTATGTATAAATATCACAATGAAATAGGGCACATAGGTAGGAATAACTTGGTGAATATAATTGGCAAAAGTTATTGGTTTCCAAAAACAAAAGACAAATGCGCGATGCATATAGAAAATTGTTTAAAATGTATAGCTCATACATCGAAAACTGAAAAGGGAGAGGGTTTACTGCATAGTATTCCAAAAGGAAACAAACCTTTTCACACATTACATATAGATCATTATGGGCCAGTAGATTCTGGTAGATGTAAAAAACATCTTCGTGGTAGTCGATGGATTCACAAAATTTGTACGCCTTTATGCGACAAAGACAACTAATGCAAAAGTAGTAATTGCCTCATTAAAAGACTATTTTCGATCGTAAAGTGCATAATTTCGGATCGAGGTAGTTGTTCCACTTCTAATGAATTCGAGGAGTTTGTAACGAACTGCATCAGGAGTTTGTAACGAACTGCAACACATAAAAATTGCAGCGGGCTTACCCCAGGCAAACGGCCTGGTTGAGAGTATACATGGAAGTCTTGGGCCAATGAAAGCATTGCTGGTAGAGCCAGAAAAGCGAATACACTGTGGCTTAGTAATAGAAAAAGTAGAATATGCACTAAATAATACACAGCAAAGGAGCATGAAGCAAGTACCAAGTAAAATATTGTTTTGTATTTTGGTATTGAACAAAAAGGTCAAGTGATATATGAATTAAAAGAAAAGCTAGAAGAATTTATTAAAGCACCAGTCGAGAAAAGCTTAACACCAAAACACAAGGGACCATACGTGATAGCGAAAGTGCTTAGAAACGATAGGTTTTTAGAAGGAAGGATTTCAAGTATCCCGTAATCCTTATTTGGTATTTGGATTGTAGAAAATATAAGACCCTGGATGGGAAGCAAAGTTTAGCTGAAATAATTATAAAAAGAGTGAAACATTGTTAAATTAAGGAGTAGACATAAGGAAACTATTGTAAATCACTGTGAAAATTAAAAAAAAAATAAATAAATAAGAAAAGGATGGCCGTGTTGTAGTAGCACATTATCATTAGCATTATATATCAGAAGTACACACGGTCACTCTGGCAGCAGATCCCATGTAGATAACAGAGTATGTCAAGCATTAGTGTTAAGAGCAGTCTTCAAACTTCATAAAAAAAAATTTTAGAATCGCCATTTTTAAAATGTGAAACACGTCTCGAATCATTTTTCATAGAGATCCTTAAAAATGAATTTGAGCGCGAAACGTCACCAATCCATTTCTACCAATGAGTCAAAATTTTTTGGAAAAGTGTGAAATACCCCCCAAATGAATTTGAACAAAGATCTTTGAAAATGACTTTGAGTTCGAGCGGATGATAAACTTGCGGGTGGAATTTCCCGAAACCCCGTCTTAACGTGCACCTTCACCACATATGGTAACTACGGTGAAAATTTCAACAGTTTGCTCTTACGGTTTGGGCTGTGCGTTGATCACAAATCAGTCAGTCAGTCAATTAGGACAAACAGTTTTATATAAAGAGACGTACGTTTTTAGCATGAACAGCTTCTGTTTGGCCTATGTTAACAACAGCGACTGCTCTCTTAACAGCGCCGACGGACGCTATTTTTTGTATCTTATATTTAACAGAACCAGCAACCGTTTATTTAATAAATTATTTCCAATTTTTATAAAAATATTAACCCCTATGTAAATGAACAGTGTCGATTTTCCCGTCAAATAATTTGAAGTTTCTTCCGCGTCTCATGTCACCGTCCGCGACTACACTTTTCGTATTTAATAATATAAGATTTCTGCGTATGGCGCACCATTTGCTAAGCTAAGCGAAAATTTTCATTAATTATATTCTGAACCCATTAAAAATGGGTAAAAAAGTTATAATGTATTTGTGCAAATGTATGTAACAGGCAGAAGGATGCATCTCCGACATTAAAATACATATATTCTTGATTAACAGCCGTGTCGATCTACCCAAGTCCTTCTATCTGTCCGATAACTGACCCCATTTCCAAGCAATCGAGTAAACTCGATATGGAAACTGTTTTTTGAGCAAATTTCCTAAATTATAAGAAGTAGAGTCACACATAAAATAGTATACACCTATATTAAGTATCTCCACGCTACCACCACATAGCTTTTAATCAAGTAAAAAAATAATTTGTATTGCCCACCAATTTAAGACACAATTTAAATGCAATTGACTTTTTGATTAATACAAATATTCTATAGCACAATAAGATCTACATTTAAAAATATTATTAAGATCGGTTAAGAAACACAAAAGCTATTAAAGAAAACGTGTTTTTGGCTGGCCACGACTTTCGGGCAGCAAGTGCAAATTGCAAGAATTTCTGTATTCATGTACACACATATTCTTGCGCGTATTCTTTGAATTATATCAACATCATTTCAATTGCGGTTGTATTGTTTTCTGTGATGATATTTTAATCCGTTTTTTCTCATTCGGATTTAATTGTTGGTGTGGCTGTTGGGTAGAGGCGTTTACAAATAGTGTGGTCTGTTACGAGTCCGAGGACTTTTTTTTCTTCATTAATTTATTTTTATTACATTGTTGCATTTGGTGTTGGTAGAAGAGGGTTCAGGGTATCCCCTAGTCGGGAGCTCCCGACTAGAACCTTTTACTTGTTACCGTTTACTTCTCTTTGCAATTTTTCTGTTAAATATTGAATTAGTATTCTATCTTTATATTTGCTTGCCTGTAACATTAGTTTGTCATATGTGTCTTCTTTCTTTGTTAAATTTATTGACAATGGTGCTCGTAATTATCTGTTATTCTATCATGCCTATTTTAAAGAGTATGTATCCATTATTTGATTTAATAGGGTTAATATCTATAAACTGGTTATTACTTCCTGATGATAGGGTTGAAATCATTAGTGCAAGAAAAATGAAAGTTATTGGTCCTGTTTTGGAATTTCGTCCTCCTGTAAATATTTTCTCCTATTTAACTTCTTTTGTTTTTGATAATTTGTTTTATAATGTTTAATATTTCGACCTCTGTTAGTCTCTTCAAAATGGTCTTCGTCAATATGCTATATTTTCCCAGTGGGTTTGTAAGGATTTTGTAATTTACCGTGAATTATGGGTGCTTTCCTAAACTTAGTATTTATTTCGAGATCCTTTCGGTTTTTATTAAGATTATATGTTCTTGTCTCTTTTATATTCTGGGTATTATAATGTGTTCCTGCATAAATGAAAATTACAGCTGGAGCTCTACCAGTGAGAGTTATGTTTTAGCTTATGATTATACGTGTTTTAAATTACCTCCATTTTTTTATTTACCTTCTATTTTCTTCGTCATTATTTATTATTCGCATTTTTTCATTAATTGTCTTATGTAGTCTTCCTACATCCGCAACACCATTTTTCTTGTTGTTTTTTGAACGATCGGTCGAAAATTAAGTTTTTGTATGAAAAAACATTTTGTTTGTCAAGATATCTTGACCAAACTCGACATTTATTAGTTTTACTAAGCTCCTCATATATATGCAAAATCCTATTAAGATCGGACCACTATATCATATAGCTGCCATAGGAACGATCGGTCGAAAATTAAGTTTTTGTATGAAAAAACCTTTTGTTTATCAAGATATCTTGACCAAACTCGACATTTATTAGTTTTACTATGCTCCTCATATATATGCAAAATTCTATTAAGATCGGACCACTATATCATATAGCCGCCATAGGAACGATCGGTCGAAAATTAAGTTTTTGTATGAAAAAACATTTTGTTTGTCAAGATATCTTGACCAAACTCGGCATTTATTAGTTTTACTAAGCTCCTCATATATATGCAAAATCCTATTAAGATCGGACCACTATATCATATAGCTGCCATAGGAACGATCGATCGAAAATTAAGTTTTTGTATGAAAAAACATTTTGTTTTTCAAGATATCTTAACCAAACTCGGCATTTATTAGTTTTACTATGCTCCTCATATATATGCAAAATCCTATTAAGATCGGACCACTATATCATATTATTAAGTTTTTGTATGGAGAATTTTTTGTTTTTCATGATTTTGCCATTAAACACGGCATTTAAAGATTTCACTATGCTCCCTTCATTTTTGCTAAATCTTATTTACATCGGTTTTTGATTAAAAGCCTTTTTTTGTTTATCAATATACCTTGACCAAACTCGGCCTTAACCATTTTCTCGGCATTAAAAGGTTGGGTCTGCAAGGGTATTAAATCTTCGGCGTGCCGAAGATAGCCCTTCTTTCTCGTTTTTATTGAATAAATGTCTACTACTTAAGTTTCTCTACAGTTTAGTATATTTTTTTTAAAAAGTCTGACCATCGCTTCTATACCTGTATGTAAAAGGGTCTTGTGGGTGCTAATTATTATTTGTTTAAATTTTGTATAGTTCCTAATGTCTTTCAGTTTAATATTTGTTCGTAGTATTCGCGTTGTTTTAGGGTTGTATTATTTAAAAATCTGAGTCGTATTCAATGTATAATACGCTTGAATTGTTGCAAAAATGTTTTATCAATATCTGTTTAGTTTTTTCAATATTTAGGTTTAGCACTAAATTTGTATCCTTAATTTATTTCAACTTCTACCTTTTCGGTATCACTTCTAATCATTTCTATTTCTCTTCTAAAATAATACAATGGTTTTTCTGTTAAATGTAGTAATTTTTCGTTATCTTCTTCAGCGCTTTGTGCTGTAGCTTGTGTGTTAATATCTTGTTCGCTTAGTATATTTTCATCAATTTTGATGCGTGATAAGGCTTCTGCTACGTGGTTTAATTTTCCTTCTAATTATTTGATTGAGAAATTATATTCACCAAGTTTGGTACGCCAACGTTGTAATTCCATGTTGGGTTCTTTAATATTGTTCATCTAAACAAGTGGCTTGTGATCGCTTAAAATGTCAAATGGTCAGCCATACTAATATGGGCTTAAATATTTTACTGCCCACACTATTGCTAAATCTCTTTTTCTATTGTACTGTAGTTTTGTTCGTGCTCGTTTAGCGTTCTACTTGAGAAACTAATTGGCTTGTTATCTTGGGACAACACAGCTCCTAATGCAAAATTACTTTCGTCGGTTGTTATCTGAAACTTCTTATTAAAATCTGGACATGTTAATATTGGGTCGTTCATAATTAATCATTTTAATTTTTCAAATGGGTTTTTTAATTTTTTCAAAATCTGGAATAAACTGCCTATAATAACCACATAAATGTAATTAATTTTAATTTAATAGATTTAATTTCCTTTGATATTTTTGGCAAAGGAAATTCTGGTATTGCCTTTAATTTTAGTTTATTTGGCCGTATGACTTCTGGACTTATAATGTGGCCTAAAAATTCTGTTTCCTTTTTTAGAAATTCGCACTTATCTAATTGAAGTTTCAAATTGCCTGCCTTAAGTTTTCAAAAACTTTGTTTATTGAATTTAAATGTTCATCAAGTGATGTGGAGAAGACAATAATCACGAAGAACATGACTCATGCAACTTTGAAATGTTCTTGGTGTTTCTGATCCATTTCAATTTGATGGAAACCTTTTGTTAAATCTATTGTTGTAAAATATGAGCATCTTCCTAATTTTCCCAAAATCTTGTCCATGTTTGGAATGGGAAATTTATCAATAATTGTTATGTCGTTCAATCCTCTGTAATCGACAACTAATCTAAATTTTGTTTTTCCCGAGGCGCTTGCCTTTTTTGGTACTATACATAAGGGACTACAATAAGGCGACTGGCTATTCCGAATAATACCTTGGGTTTGTAAATTGGATTTTCATGGTGTGTATTAATTTCGTGCTTAACAATGCTCGTGAAGGTCAAATTGTCACCTTCTCCACATTGAACATCGCTGAAATTTTTCAATAATTTTAATAGGTTTATTTTTTCTTCATCATTTAGATGATCAACTCGTTCATATTTCATTACATATTGCGTAATTAACTTCTTGTTTATAACTTTCGGGCTTCAAATATGCTTCATAGCTTTTTTCTGCATTTGGATCCCAAACTAATTTCTTATGCTTGAACGATCTCTCGCTAATTATTATACTGTCATGATTGTAGTCAATAATGGCGTTGTTTGCCTTTAATAAATTTCTGCCTAAAAGCATGTCATAGTGAGGTGAAAAATGGTGTTTGTAAAATATCTGGTCTTGCCTAAAGAGTTTATTAAGTGCAGTGAATACATAATGATTTAGTTTTGATACCCCTGGCATAGCTCTAATCGAATCTTGTATAAACTGGTATATTAAGAAAGTTTTTAGAGTCTTTTGTTAAATGTAATTTCTATGTACTGGCTTGTCCCGAGACTCCAAATGGAAAATTTTTGACATTTATTTCGTTATTTTGAATCTCCCCGTATTGGTTGTTCTGACAACCATAATCTTTTTGTACGTAATAAGCCTGATAGTTGTCTGATTGTTGATCATTTTCGTCAACCTGCATTTTTTGGGAACCACTAGTATTTATTCGTATACACTTGTACGATTGATTTGGTATATATCTACCTGGAGAAATATTTTGATTTATGGGGTTATTTATTTGTGCTCGTTGTAAATTCTGATTGAATTCTTGCTTATTTTGGTTAAAATAGGCTTGGTTGTTCTGAGGGTGTTGTGAAAAATTGGGATTTTGATTATTGTTAGTCATGTAATTTGGGGTAAATTGAGATTTATTATTTCTTGTATTATTAATAGCATTGTTAGTATTTTGATTTTTATTATTCTAATAATTTTCTTCATAGTAGCCCTTCATTTGTTTTACTTTTTTTAATTTCGATATGTGGATATGTCGTATCTTGCGAGTGACATAAAGAGTCTATCCGGTATTTTTTTATGTATTAAGTTTTTTACAGTATTATTCATATCGTTGGTATACAATCTGGAATTATCTAAATTTCCTTCTAATTCTACTTTGTCCGTTATAATTATCTTAGCCTCTAACTCACTATAAAGCGTAAATTTCCTTGATAATTGGTATTATATAACCTTCGCAGTAGTTCTTCCACGGGTGTTTGCGTCTTGTATTCGGAGATTTCCGCCTCCCTGAGTTGTTGCCAGTTGTGGATTTGCAGCATTCTGGGTACGTTTTGGGCATCTCCGGATATCTGCAGCTCGATCGCCCCGAATATGATGCATTGTTGTCGTTCATTGTGAGTAGAGTACCGTTGAAGCAGGTAATCCGTCCTTCTGATGAATGGACCCAGGGTTATAGGATCTCCCTAAAAGGCTGGCACGTTCCGTATTTGCTGAAGCAATTGGTTTAAATTCTGGTTGTTAAATTTATTCATTGCTGGAAGTACAGCAGCATGAGAACCTTCTGGTTGGTACATTTTTGATTAAATTTTGGGTTTTTAGTTTATGTGTCTCAAAATTCACTGTGTTACAACGACCGAATTGGATTTATACGTTGTTTGAACTGTTTAGACACGTTAAGTTCTTTTGCGGATAGCGAGTTCCGGAATTGAAATATGTTCGATTTAATTGTAATACTGTGCACAATTACGCTTGTTCATCAGAGAAGACACCAATTGTATGGATAAGCCTCTTTTTAAGTGATCGTATCACTCACGAACTTTTAATTATTTCGTTTCACAAAATGTTACGCTATCCTACCAGCTGCGCCAATAAGGTAGTTAGTTCAAGAGAGAGTTCTTAGTTGAGAGTGATTGACGTGTTTTACTTGTGCTCCAAGATTTTTATATATTTTTTTGCGCTTTAATCCTGCTTTTATTTCTAAATTTGGCCTTTTTTGTGCTTTTTTTAAAAAGCTGTATAATTGTGCAAAGTGTTATTCTGTTGTCGCAGCTTAAGTCTGTTAATAATTGCATTTATTGAACGCGGCGTCAATTCTGTATTGTTGTTATTGCCTGTTTTGATTCTTTTGCTTTGGTGCTCCCCTGTGCATACACTTGTTTGTGCGGGTGTTCGCTGCCGCATATTTCTGCTTGTGCATCGCGCTCTCGCAAATTTTTGCTATTGCTTTTCGCTCCAAACAATTTGTTTGTGTACGATAATTGTTTTTGAGTGTTTACTTGCTCTATTCTTGTGCACCGTTTTCGTTTTGCTCTGCGCTCTCGCAACTTGCTTATTACAAGAACTATGTGGTGCTGTAAGAAACCTTGCACGTTCAAGCAGGCTGATGATTCTGCACAGCCGCAATTTGTTAATTATTGGCTGTGTGAGAATATGATGCATGCTAAATGTGCAGGTCTCACTGGGCGTGATTGCGACAAGATCGCTGCAGTTGCCAAGAAGGGCTGCGGTGGCTTGCGTTGGTCGTGCCCAGATTGCATCGACAATCAAATTGATTTCTCCAGAATGTATAATTCTGTGAGAAATCAATTCTTAAAATTGAATAATTTGGCTAAGCAACTGTCGAGTAAATTTGACTCGAGTTTTGAGTTGCTTGCCAATTATAAATTTGAGTCTCCAAACAATCGCCGGTTGGAGCCTCAACTTTTGCAATTGCCGTGTACGTCTGTTCAGACACCTACGCCTTTCTTGTCCCTACCTGGCAACATGGATTTATCTCCAATGTTGTCTTTATCGCCTTCCCCAAGCGACTGCCCAATTACCCCCGTTTTATCCCCTATACTAGTTCCAGCAGAGCCCGTACCTGATACCGTCCCAGTTATCCAAACTGCCTCAGCCCCGTCAGCTCCTGGCCGCAAAGGTAGACCTGCCCGTAATCTTGCCCAGATTGTTAAACACAATCATGGTGCCTCTTTAGCTCCTCCATCTCCTGTACTACCTGCAGCCCCATCAGCACCTACTTTAACGGTTGTTGCCCCTCGTAGGCAAGTTTTTGTGTCTCGACTTTCATCGGACACCACTTCTGAGTCATTGGCAGCCTATATTGCTAGCAAATCTTCTGCTAGCGTGTCAATAACCAAATTTAATTTCTCCACCCCTCGTGAAATATCATCATTCAAAATAAATGTTTCACATGATATGTTCCCAATCATTTGTGATCCCAAATTTTGGCCTCCACACATGATTGTTCACGAGTTCAAGCCAAAAAAGCGTAACCAGCCTGTCACCCTTCCAGTCCCTTCAATACCGGGTACCATTTCTGCCCCAAAAAACTAACTTCATCTTCTGACCAAATCTGTATTCATTATCAGAATGTCAGAAGTCTTATTTCAAAGCTTAAAAATCTTTTCATGGCCAGTACTTCCTTCGACTCGGATATAATAGCATTTTCCGAAACATGGTTAAATTCAACCATATCCGATTTTGAGGTATTTTCGAATAGTTTTATTATGCATAGAAATGATCGGCCGACTCGAGGTGGTGGGGTGTTAATTGCCGTTAAAGCCACTCTCCAGTCTGAACTTTTCTGTTTTAGTACGCCTACTGACGCTGAAATTATCTCAGTCAAGGTGATTTTTCCTACACGGAATATCTATATTACATGCTCTTATGTTCCTCCTTCTTCTGATATTCAAGTTTATATGAAACATATTACTTGTAAAAGAAGTTTCTTCACACGTGCGTGATAATGACCTATTTATGGAGTTGGGTGATTTTAATTTGCCGAACATCTCTTGGTCATTATTCACTGCCGAAAATTATCTAGTGCCCTTAGCACAGCATGATTTTATAGACTGCATGCTTGATCTTTCGTTGTTTCAAATCAATTCAATTTCTAATCATTTGAATAGAACACTTGACCTTGTATTTGTTAACAACTACCTTATCTCTAATGTGTCTAGGTACCCTCCTTTATCTCTTCCTGAGGATGTATATCATCCTACTTTAGAGATTACAATGTTCAATTGTAATCGTCTCATTTCGTGCTCATCAGCCAATAAGCCCCGCCTCTGCTTTCGCAAAGGAAATTATTCATTGCTGAATCAGCTTATTTATGCAACCGATTGGTCTTTCTTATATGACTCGGTTGATATGAATACTGCTATTACTTTTTTTTATAGCACCCTAAGTCAATTCCTTCGACTACTTCTTCAAAACCACCCTGGTTTACTGCCAGATTGTCACATCTTAAAAACTTAAAATCTAAATATTTTAAAAAGTTTAAAAAGTCTGGTTCGTGTACAGACTTGGCTAAATATTCCATAGCCAAGTCGAACTTTTTTCTTCTGAATTCTCAATGCTTTGAGAATTATCTAACTCGTTGTAAAAGGCAATTTGCCCAAAATCCGAGACAGTTTTACAATTTTGTAAACTTGAAGCGTAAATCTTCAAGTTTGCCAACTTCTTTTTCTTTCGGGATGGATAAAGCTAGTAATGACTCTGATTCTGCTAACCTCTTTGCTAATTTTTTCCAATCTACTTACTATTCAGTCTGTCCTAATAATAATTCTTATCCTTATACTATTTCTTCCTCTAGTTCTATACCTCCTCCTATTATTTTACACTCCTCTCTCCTTTCAGCTATAAACTCTTTAAAATCTTCTTACTCTCCTGGGCCTGACAATATTCCTAGTTGTCGTCTCAAGGAGTGTAGTTCTTCCCTTCTTTATCCATTGCAAAAGCTTTTTTATCTATCTCTTGAATCTTCTGTCTTTCCATCTCTTTGGAAAGAATCTTATATCATTCCTCTCCACAAGAAAGGTGGAAAGTCTGATATACAAAATTACAGGGGCATTGCAAAACTGTCCGCTATTCCTAAATTATTTGAAAAAATAATCACTTCGAATTTGCAGCATTTCTGCAAATCAGTTGTTTCCCCTGTTCAACATGGATTCGTAAAGAATCGGTCAACTACGACCAATCTGCTTGAATTTACTTCCTTGGTAAATGATGCCTTTCTTTCGAAAATGCAAACTGATGTCGTTTATACTGACTTCAGTAAGGCGTTTGACTCTGTGCACCATGACATTTTACTTTTTAAACTTGACCGAATAGGTTTCCCTCCGTCTCTTTTGCTTTGGATAAATTCTTATTTAAAAGGTAGGACCCAAAGAGTAATGCTGAGGCAGACTACCTCTAAACAGGTTCACGTTACTTCTGGTGTTCCTCAAGGTAGTCATCTTGGACCTTTACTCTTTACTCTTTTTATAAACGATCTCCCCTCTGTTATATCACATGCCCGTGTACTCATGTATGCGGATGATGTGAAACTTATTCTATCATACACTAATCCCCTACATCATTCTCGTCTACAAGACGATTTGAACGCTATGCAACTTTGGTGTTCGGCCAATCAATTGCATCTGAATTGTTCAAAGAGTATGTTTATGACATTTTATCGTACTACACCTTATCTTGTCAGTTATACAATCGACAATACCCCTTTGCAACGTATACTAACAGTTAAGGATCTAGGCGTTCTTTTTGATTCTAAACTCTGTTTCAATCTTCACATAGATACCATCGTTAATGAGGCAAAAGGTGTACTTGGATTCATTAAACGATGGTCTAAAGAGTTTAACGATCCTTTTATAACGAAACTTCTGTACATCTCTCTTGTTCGCCCTATCCTTGAATACTGCTCTTGCATCTGGTCTCCGCAGTATAACAATAGCCAGGATCGTATTGAATCTGTTCAGAAGCAATTTCTGCTTTTTGCCTTACGAGGTTTAAATTGGGACCCTAATCTTCGTTTGCCATCCTACTCCAGCAGGCTGCTTCTTCTTAACCTTCCGTCATTAACCAACCGTAGGACAATTCTTGGTGTTGTCCTTCTACATAAGTTGATTATTGGCGATATAGATTCTCCTTTTCTGCTAGGGCGTCTTCAATTCTCTGTTCCGTCTAGACCAACCAGAAATTACCGCCCCTTATTCCTGTCTACGTGCACAACAGACTACGCTATGCGCAATCCTTTTCGCGTGCTATGTAAAAATTATAATAGTTTGCATCACGTTTTCTCTATAGAACTTTCTCTACCCCTAATAAAATCGTTGCTTTCAGGATACCTTCGGGAAGTCACTGACCATTCCCAGCTATGAGCAGGGGCATAGCTTGCCGGACAGGCTGTAAATTTTCCCCCACCGGGTCGGTGATTTCCCATTACTTTTCTCTCTGTCCTATCTACTTAACACTCTATACATCTAGCTTAAATTTCTTTACTTTATTAACAATCTTCTTACTTTCCTTTTTCTTATTTATTGTATTTTATTAATTAAAATAGCAAACTAAGATTATCTTTAATTTTACTTAAGAACACTTTTTTCCTACTTACTTCCTTCTGCTTAGATGTAGGCTCTAATAGCGTCACTGACAAATTTAGCTGTGAAAAGGGGCACAGCTGGCTGGACTGGCAACTAAAACACCTCCATCGGTCGGTGATGCTATTTAGAGAACTGTGTTATCTAACTAGGCTTTTAGCATATAATTCCATTATGTATTGTATGTATAATGAGGAAGACACTCGTTTTGTCGACCATTAATAAAATAAATAAATAAAATAAAAAAAATAAAAAAAACGTTATTTCCCGAGAGTGAATCTGTATCCGTTTATTATGTTGAATATCTGGATTAAGACTGAAATTACAAAAATTAGCTTACTCTATATTTAAAGCTAAATAATAATTGGAGTACGTGACTTTTTGCACGTGGGTCACGTGGGTTTCTGTGGTTTTTGTTTAAAAATGATTGTTGACAATATTTGAGATTGGTTTAAGAGTGGTTCAAAATTCTGTTGTTGTGAATATGTCACTATATGTACTATTCTAGAATAAACATATCAAGTTTGGTGACTCTAGCTCTTAATATTTTTCCATTTTGCTCAAAAAACAGGATGTAGATATAGATTGATTGGAAACAGAGTAAGTTAACGATTATCAGGAACAAACTCGATCTGCGCAGGCACTAGGACCTACAGCTAAAATTTTAAGTCTCTAGCTCTTATAAATTCTGATATCCTTGCGTTCATACATACGGACAGACAGACAGACGGACATGGCTAGATCGACTTGGCTATTGATGCTGATACTTTATGGGTCGGATGCTTCCTTCTGCCTGTAACATACATTTGAACAAATGTATTATAACCTCTTTACCCATTTTCAATGGGTTCAGGGTATAAAAAATCGTCTCAATCCACGTTTCCGCTTTCTTCTTTCCTCCCCTCCCTCTCAAACCACTTCTCTTTCCCTAATCCATTAAATTACTCTACAAAAAAACTCAACGAATGTTTTGCAATAATAAACGCTTTTTAAGTACCACTAATGCTTACTGGCGAAGTCAATTCGTGGGGTCTCGTTTGGTGCTTCCATCGCACCAACTTCAGAGGAAAACAAATAATCAAAGCAGTTTCTGCTTCTAATTTATCTGCTTTCAATTATGGCACTACTACCCACTTTTCCACCCATAGAACGTTTTCACATATCGACCTCACTTTTATATTTCCCATCCTACACCTACTTTGCAAATGGGAGGTACTGTCTGATCTACATTTCCCAATAGAGACTCAATTCCTACAAGTTGATTTCGAAAAAACCAACTTCTCCCCAAAATACAATACTGAATCAGCAAATTGGGAGAAGTCTAGTTTCATTTATGAAAAACACTCTCTAGTTTGGATCAATGCAGACATCCAACGCCATGCCTCCCAAATAACAATGCTATCCGATTTGCTGCCAAAAAATTAACCTAAGGAATCTAAAGGAAAAAAAGCAACAGCTCTGGAATAAAATGACCGACTCTAATCTTATTGCCTACAAAAGATCGAATGCTCAAAAGGGAGTGCTTTGCTTGCTTACGCCACATCCAACATTACACCTCAGTCCACAGCAAAACAAATTTGGTCAGGTATAAAATCACTTGTGGAAATCCAGTCCCGCGGCTAAAATTAATTAAATTTAAAACAGTTTATAAGCTCACTTTTTGATATGTTCTGACGACCCCTTGAATGTGTACTCTCCCAACAGCCGTAGTTTGTCAAAAAGCCAAGGGTTATTATGACCACCAGGTCATTATCGCACTTCATATCCTATGGTAAAGCATTTACCGTTTTCAGCCAGTTTAAGTTTAAGGGATATTAAATTGCATGATTGTGGTAGGTCAATATCCCCATTCGTGGAAATCATTCATTATAGTGCCTAATCCAAAGCCTAACAAGCCGTCTTCAGAATATCATAAATATAGTAAAGGCTTTTATGACCCGGCGCTCATTTCGGGCTAGGATTAACAACGTGCTATCCAACTATCCAACTATCACATAGCATTTGAAGAAATAAACAAAATTGTTTTGAAAGATAAGAAAAACAACTTATTCATGTTGTTATTGGCAGCCTATATTGCTAGCAAATCTTCTGCTAGCGTGTCAATTACCATATTTAATTTCTCCACTCCTCGTGAAATATCATCTTTCAAAACTAATGATTCACATGATATGTTCCCAATAATTTGTGATCCTAAATTTTGGCCTCCACACTTGATTGTTCAGCCTTCAATACAGGGTACCGTTTCTGCCCCAAAAATTTCATTTTCCGACCAAGTTTCTATACACTATCAAATGTCAGAGGTCTCATATCTAAACTTAACTTCTTTTTCTTCTTTTTATGGCCAGCACTTTCTTCGATTCGGACAATCGGATAAATTCAACTATATATCTGATTTTGAAGTTTTTTCGAACAATTTTATTTTGCATAGAAATGATTGGCCGACTTGAGGTGGTGAGGTATGAATTGCCGTTTAAGCCACTCTTCAGTCAGAAATTTTCTGTTTTAATACGCCTACTGACGCAGAGATTGTCCCAGCTAAGGTGACATTCCCAGCTCCGATATGCTCCTATGTTCCTCCTTCTTCTGATATTCAAGTTTATATGAAACATATTACTTGTTTTAAAAAAATTCTTCACACGTGCGTGATATATAGTTATAGTGTTAGGGGATTTTAATATTTGTTTTAAATCAATTCAATGTCTAATCATTTGATATTGTTTTTGTTAAGGACTACCTTATTGATAATGTGTCTAAATACACATAAAATAGCAGCAGAGAAAACCATCGCAATTGCAATACTGTTGACAGAATTCGAAGCAGACGCACATTAATGTGTGTGTGTACATGTATAAAGAAATTCATGTGCAAAATACCGAAAAAGAAAACAAAATCATTGTACCATAGAATATTTGTGTATTCTCAAAAAGTAAATTTAATTTTAATTGTTGCTTAAATTGGTTGGCAATACAAGTTGGGTTATTAACTTGATTTATACATATCTCGGGGGTGGTAGCGGGGAGGTGTCGATAGCTCTAAAATGAAAGATACTTGACATATATATAATATAATAGCAACGTATCATGTTTGGTGACTCTAGCTCATATTGTTTACCTAATTAGCTAAAAAAACAGGATGTCGGTATCGAATTTTATTGATTGCTTGGAAACGGAGTAAGTTATCGATTATTGGAAACTAACTCGATCTGCGCAAGCACTAGTCTCTAGCTCTTATAGGTTCTGAGATCCTTGCGGTCATTCATACGGACGGACGGACAGACGGATGGACAGACAGACCGACATGGCCAGATCGACTTGGCTATTGATGCTGACCAAGAATATATATACTTTATGGAGTCGGAGATGCTTCCTTCTGCCTGTTACATAAATTTACATTTTGCACAAATTGAATATACCCTTTTACCCATTTTCAATGGGTTAAGTGTATAAAAATAATCACTTCGAATTTACAGCATATCTGCAAATCAGCTGTCTTCCCTGTTTAACATTGATTCGTAAAGAATCGGTAAACTACGACCAATCTGCTTGAATTTACTTTCTTGGTAAATGATGCTTTCCTTTCGAAAATGCAAACTGATGTCATTTACACTGACTTCTGTCCACCATGAAATTTTACTTCTTAATCTTGACTGATTAGGTTTCCCACCGTCTCTTTTGCTTTGGATTAGTTCTTATTTAAAGGTTAGGACCCAAAGAGTAATGCTGAGGCAGACTACCTCTTAATAGGTTCACGTTCTTTCTGGTGTTCCTCAAGATAGTCATCTTGGACTTTTACTATTTACTGCTTTTATAAATGATCTCCCCTCTGTTATATCACATGCCCGTCTATTATGTTTGCGGACGATGAAACTTATTCTATCATACTGATCCCCTTACATCATTCTCATCTACAAGATGATTTAAAGTGTATGTTTATGGCCTTTAATCTTACTACACTTTATCTTGTCAGTTATACAATCGACAAAACTGCATTGCAACGTATACTGACAGTTAAGGATCTAGGCGTTTTTTTTTTATTCTTAACTCTGCTTCAATCTTCATTGTAAATACTATCGTTAATCTCTCCTCTGTTATATCACATGTCCGTGTACTCATGTATGCGGATGATGTGAAACTTATTCTATCATACACTAATCCCATACATCATTCTCGTCTACAAGACGATTTGAACGCTATGCAACTTTGGTGTTCGGCCAATCAATTGCATCTGAATTGTTCAAAGTGTATGTTTATGACATTTTATCGTACTACACCTTATCTTGTCAGTTATACAATCGACAATACCCCTTTGCAACGTATACTAACAGTTAAGGATCTAGGCGTTCTTTTTGATTCTAAACTCTGTTTCAATCTTCACATAGATACCATCGTTAATGAGGCAAAAGGTGTACTTGGATTCATTAAACGATGGTCTAAAGAGTTTAACGATCCTTTTATAACGAAACTTCTGTACATCTCTCTTGTTCGCCCTATCCTTGAATACTGCTCTTGCATCTGGTCTCCGCAGTATAACAATAGCCAGGATCGTATTGAATCTGTTCAGAAGCAATTTCTGCTTTTTGCCTTACGAGGTTTAAATTGGGACCCTAATCTTCGTTTGCCATCCTACTCCTGCAGTCTGCTTCTTCTTAACCTTCCGTCATTAACCAACCGTAGGACAATTCTTGGTGTTGTCCTTCTACATAAGTAGATTATTGGCGATATAGATTCTCCTTTTCTGCTAGGGCGTCTTCAATTCTCTGTTCCGTCTAGACCAACCAGAAATTACCGCCCCTTATTCCTGTCTACGTGCACAACAGACTACGCTATGCACAATCCTTTTCGCATGCTATGTAAAAATTATAATAGTTTGCATCACCTTTTCTCTATAGAACTTTCTCTACCCCTAATAAAATCGTTGCTTTCAGGATACCTTCGGGAAGTCACTGATCATTACCAGCTATGAGCAGGGGCATAGCTTGCCGGACTGGCTATAAATTTTCCACCACCGGGTCGGTGATTTCCCATTAATATCCTTCTATCCTATCTACCTAACATTCTATATATCTTGTTTAAATTTCTTTACTTTATTAATAACTGCTTTTTTTTCCCTATCTATGGTATTTTCTTAAATAATATAGCAAATTAAGAATGTTTTTAATTTTAGTTAAGAACAATATTTTCTCTACTAACTTCCTCTTAGCTGTGGGCTCTAATAGCGTCACTGACAAAAATTGCTTTGAAAAGGGGCATAGCTGGCCGGACAGGCAAATAAAACACGTCCATCGGACGGTGATGCTTTTTAGATAATTGTGTACTCTAACTAGGCTTTAAGCATTTAATTTTCATAATTGTATGCATAATGTATTGAATAATATCTATCCCTTGAATCTTCTGCATTTCCATCTCTTTAGAAAGATTATATATTATTCCACTCTACAAAAAGGTGGAAAGTCTGAAATAAAAAATTACAGGGGCATTGCAAAACTGTTCGCTATCCCTAAATTATTTGAAAAAAAGTAAGAGGTTATAGTCTCGAGCTCCCGACTGGGGAATACCCTGTACCACCTTATTCCAAATGCAGCGCTACGCGCTCTTTTGCTTAAGAAGTAATAGAAATAAATTAAAAAAAAAAGTTCCTTGGCAGGGTTCGAATTCGCAACTCACCACATAACTTGCTGCTCAAAAAAAAAAAAACAAGTAAGAGGTTCTAGTCGGTAGCTCCCGATTAGGGAATATCCTATTCCAACACCAAATGCACCACGCGATACGCGCTCATTTGAAGTAATTAAGATAAATTAAAAAAAAAAGTTCCCTTGGCAGGGTTCGAGATCGCGACTGACCACGCGATACGCGCTCATTTGAAGTAATTAAGATAAATTAAAAAAAAAAAGTTCCCTTGGCAGGGTTCGAGATCGCGACTGACCGCATTACATGCTGCCGACTCTACTCAACAGCCACAGCAACCAAAAAAAAAAAATGGTTTCCTCGGTAGAGCTCGTACTCACCATTGAAAAAAAAAACTAATTAAAATAGTAGCACAGAAAACAATACAATCGCAATTGCAATGCTGTTTATAGAATTCGAAGCAGACGCTCATGAATGTGTGTACACATGTATACAGAAATTCTTGGAATTTGCGCTTGCTGCTGCTAACACTTACGCAATTGCAATGCTGTTTATAGAATTCGAAGCAGACGCTCATTAATGTATGTACACATGCATACAGAAATTCTTGGAATTTGCGCTTGCTGCTGCTAACACTTGCGCAGTCAAAACACATAACTGTTGTTTGTTTCTTAACCGATCTTAATGAACTTTTCTACAGTATATCATATTCTACCATAGAATATTTGTGTGTTCTCAAAAATTAAATTACATTAAAATTGTAGCTGAAATTGGTAGGCAATAAAAGTTTTGTTATTAACTTGTCAATGACCTTAAATTGTACTATACCTTATCTTTTTCAGTTTCCCACAATAATCCATCAGGTGCCAGCTCTTGGTATGGCTACACGGCATAAAGCGATGAGAATTTTAGAAGAGAGAATAAAGAATATTCTTGATCAGCCATGTTCGTCTGTGTGTCTGTCCGTCCGCCGTCCGTCCGTATGTATGAACGCAAGGATCTCGGAGCCCATTAGAGCTCCTTTTATAATGAAACTTCTGTACATCTCTCTTGTTCGCCCTATCCTTGAATACTGCTCTTGCATCTGGTCTCCGCAGTATAACATTAGCCAGGATCGTATTGAATCTGTTCAGATGCAATTTATGCTTTTTGCCTTACGAGGTTTAAATTGGGACGCTAATCTTCGGTTGCCATCTTCCTCCAGCAGGCTGCTTCTTCTTAAACTTCCGTCGTTAAGCAACCGCGGGACAATTCTCGGTGTTGTCTTCCTACATAAGTTGATCTGTTAGGGCGTCTTCAATTCTCTGTTCCATTAATTATCGCCCATTTTTCCTACTAACGTGCACAACAGACTACGCTATGCTCAATTCTTTTCGTGTGTTATGCAAAAATTATAATAGTTTGCATCACGTATTCTCCACCGGACTTTCTCTACCTCTAATAAAATCGTTGCTTTCAGGATACCTTCGGGAAGTCACTGACCATCACCAGCTATGAGCAGGGGCATAGCTTGCCGGACTGGCTATAAATTTTCCACCACCGGGTCGGTGATTTCCCATTAATATCCTTCTATCCTATCTACCTAACATTCTATATATCTTGTTTAAATTTCTTTACTTTATTAATAACTGCTTTTTTTTTTCCTATCTATAGTATTTTCTTGAATAATATAGCAAATTAAGAATGTTTTTAATTTTAGTTAAGAACAATATTTTCTCTACTTACTTCCTCTTAGCTGTGGGCTCTAATAGCGTCACTGACAAAAATTGCTTTGAAAAGGGGCATAGCTGGCCGGACAGGCAAATGAAACACGTCCATCGGTCGGTGATGCTTTTAGATAATTGTGTACTCTAACTAGGCTTTAAGCATTTAATTTTCATAATTGTATGCATAATGTATTGAATAATAAGCAAAACACTCGTTTTGTCGACCATTAATAAATGAATAAATAAATAATAAATAAATATACACAGATGACGCTATAATCTTCGGTTAAATTAAAGATCTAGGTACTCTTAATATATTCCTAAATAATGTTAATACTTATTGAAATTTATAATTGGTGGCTAGGCTCTGGTGCAACCCTTTTATCTAGCAAATGTAAAATCCGGCATATCTTGAAAAAAAACACCGATATACATACACTAGTTTGATCTTTATTAATTTGGACATATAATCCGTTCAGGCTCCTAGAATACTTCGAATATATTTCGATAAAAGAATGACTTTTAAGAACCATTGTTTATATTTAAGAGAGCCTCGAAACCGAGAATTCCCAAAAAAAAAAACAGCATAAATGGCGAAACTTTCCACAAGCTATTTACCAAACGAATTTACAAAATCGAACTTGGTTATTCACTCACGCCAAAAAAAAAAACGACCTCACTGCGTTTGCGTGTGTCGATCATAATGATAAAAACTTTAACTCCCAGAGTATTGCTTTATATTCTCGGCGGGAGCAGAAGCTATTCTAAAAGCTGTAAGCTACGCACAACGAAATTCTAGAACATTTTACCTTTTGCACTGACGGTCTGTCTACTGTGGAAGCCATAAGCAACATTTCTAAGTCCAACCCCATAACTGTCCCAATTCGAGGCCTGTTGGTAGGCATCACGTGCGACAAGACGAGGTTCAGCACGATTCCATTGAATCGATTGAATCGATCCCATTGAATCTCATGCGCAATAGCCCTTTTTCGTCCATTGCTTAAGTTTTTTTTATCCATCCCTTTAATCTTCTGCCTTTTCATCTCTTTAGAAAGATTATATATTATTCCACTCTACAAAAAGGTGGAAAGTCTGAAATAAAAAATTACAGGGGCATTGCAAAACTGTTCGCTATCCCTAAATTATTTGAAAAAATTAAGAGGTTATAGTCTCGAGCTCCCGACTGGGGAATATCCTGTACCACCTTATTCCAAATGCAGCGCTACGCGCTCTTTTGCTTAAGAAGTAACAGAAATAAATTTAAAAATCGCAACTCACCACATAACTTGCTGCCCAAAAAAAAAAACAAGTAAGAGGTTATAGTCGGTAGCTCCCGACTAGGGAGTACCCTATTCCAACACTAAATGGATTCGAAGCAGACGCTCATGAATGTGTGTACACATGTATACAGAGATTCTTGGAATTTGCGCTTGCTGCTGCTAACACTTACGCAATTGCAATGCTGTTTATAAAATTCGAAGCAGACGCTCATGAATTACAGGGGCATTGCAAAACTGTTCGTTATCCCTAAATTATTTGAAAAAAAGTAAGAAGTTATAGTCTCGAGCTCCCGACTGGGGAATACCCTGTACCACCTTATTCCAAATGCAGCGCTACGCGCTCTTTTGCTTAAGAAGTAATAGAAATAAATTAAAAAAAAAAGTTCCTTGGCAGGGTTCGAATTCGCAACTCACCTCATAACTTGCTGCTCAAAAAAAAAAAACAAGTAAGAGGTTCTAGTCGGTAGCTCCCGATTAGGGAATATCCTATTCCAACACCAAATGCACCACGCGTTACGCGCTCGTTTGAAGTAATTAAGATAAATTAAAAAAAAAAGTTCCCTCGGCAGGGTTTGAGATCGCGACTGACCGCGTTACATGCTGCCGACTCTACTCAACAGCCACAGTAACCAAAAAAAAAAAAATGGTTTCCTCGGTAGAGCTCGTACTCGCGATTGAAAAAAAAAAAAACTAATTAAAATAGTAGCTATTTATAGAATTCGAAGCAAACGCTCATGAATTACAGGGGCATTGCAAAACTGTTCGTTATCCCTAAATTATTTGAAAAAAAGTAAGAAGTTATAGTCTCGAGCTCCCGACTGGGGAATACCCTGTACCACCTTATTCCAAATGCAGCGCTACGCGCTCTTTTGCTTAAGAAGTAATAGAAATAAATTAAAAAAAAAAGTTCCTTGGCAGGGTTCGAATTCGCAACTCACCACATAACTGGCTGCTCAAAAAAAAAAAACAAGTAAGAGGTTCTAGTCGGTAGCTCCCGATTAGGGAATATCCTATTCCAACACCAAATGCACCACGCGTTACGCGCTCGTTTGAAGTAATTAAGATAAATTAAAAAAAAAAAGTTCCCTTGGCTGGGTTCGAGATCGCGACTGACCGCATTACATGCTGCCGACTCTACTCAACAGCCACAGCAACCAAAAAAAAAAAATGGTTTCCTCGGTAGAGCTCGTACTCGCGATTGAAAAAAAAAACTAATTAAAATAGTAGCACAGAAAACAATACAATCGCAATTGCAATGCTGTTTATAGAATTCGAAGCAGACGCTCATGAATGTGTGTACACATGTATACAGAAATTCTTGGAATTTGCGCTTGCTGCTGCTAACACTTGCGCAGTCAAAACACATAACTTTTGTGTGTTTCTTAACCGATCTTAATGAACTTTTCTACAGTATATCATATTCTACCATAGAATATTTGTGTGTTCTCAAAAAT
This sequence comes from Drosophila littoralis, assembly GCA_018903485.1. Classification (NCBI taxonomy): domain Eukaryota; kingdom Metazoa; phylum Arthropoda; class Insecta; order Diptera; family Drosophilidae; genus Drosophila; species Drosophila littoralis. Next base: position 224,128 of record JAEIGF010000311.1, on the reverse strand, counting down.
TAAATTACATTAAAATTGTAGCTGAAATTGGTAGGCAATAAAAGTTTTGTTATTAACTTGTCAATGACCTTAAATTGTACTATACCTTATCTTTTTCAGTTTCCCACAATAATCCATCAGGTGCCAGCTCTAGGTATGGCTACACGGCATAAAGCGATGAGAATTTTAGAAGAGAGAATAAAGAATATTCTTGATCAGCCATGTTCGTCTGTGTGTCTGTCCGTCCGCCGTCCGTCCGTATGTATGAACGCAAGGATCTCGGAGCCCATTAGAGCTCCTTTTATAACGAAACTTCTGTACATCTCTCTTGTTCGCCCTATCCTTGAATACTGCTCTTGCATCTGGTCTCCGCAGTATAACATTAGCCAGGATCGTATTGAATCTGTTCAGATGCAATTTATGCTTTTTGCCTTACGAGGTTTAAATTGGGACGCTAATCTTCGGTTGCCATCTTCCTCCAGCAGGCTGCTTCTTCTTAAACTTCCGTCGTTAAGCAACCGTGGGACAATTCTCGGTGTTGTCTTCCTACATAAGTTTATCTGTTAGGGCGTCTTCAATCCTCTGTTCCATCTAGACTTACCAGGAATTATCGCCCCTTTTTCCTACTAACGTGCACAACAGACTACGCTAGGCTCAATTCTTTTCGTGTGTTATGCAAAAATTATAATAGTTTGCATCACGTTTTCTCCACCGGACTTTCTCTGCCTCTAATAAAATCGTTGCTTTCAGGATACCTTCGGGAAGTCACTGACCATTACCAGCTATGAGCAGGGACATAGCTTGCCCGACTGGCTATAAATTTTCCACCACCGGGTCGGTGATTTCCCATTAATATCCTTCTATCCTATCTACCTAACATTCTATATATCTTGTTTAAATTTCTTTACTTTATTAATAACTGCTTTTTTTTTTTTCCTATCCATGGTATTTTCTTAAATAATATAGCAAATTAAGAATGTTTTTAATTTTAGTTAAGAACAATATTTTCTCTACTAACTTCCTCTTAGCTGTGGGCTCTAATAGCGTCACTGACAAAAATTGCTTTGAAAAGGGGCATAGCTGGCCGGACAGGCAAATAAAACACGTCCATCGGACGGTGATGCTTTTAGATAATTGTGTACTCTAACTAGGCTTTAAGCATTTAATTTTCATAATTGTATGCATAATGTATTGAATAATATCTATCCCTTGAATCTTCTGCATTTCCATCTCTTTAGAAAGATTATATATTATTCCACTCTACAAAAAGGTGGAAAGTCTGAAATAAAAAATTACAGGGGCATTGCAAAACTGTTCGCTATCCCTAAATTATTTGAAAAAAAGTAAGAGGTTATAGTCTTGAGCTCCCGACTGGGGAATACCCTGTACCACCTTATTCCAAATGCAGCGCTACGCGCTCTTTTGCTTAAGAAGTAACAGAAATAAATTTAAAAATCGCAACTCACCACATAACTTGCTGCTCAAAAAAAAAAAAACAAGTAAGAGGTTCTAGTCGGTAGCTCCCGATTAGGGAATATCCTATTCCAACACCAAATGCACCACGCGATACGCGCTCATTTGAAGTAATTAAGATAAATTAAAAAAAAAAGTTCCCTTGGCAGGGTTCGAGATCGCGACTGACCACGCGATACTCGCTCATTTGAAGTAATTAAGATAAATTAAAAAAAAAAAGTTCCCTTGGCAGGGTTCGAGATCGCGACTGACCGCATTACATGCTGCCGACTCTACTCAACAGCCACAGCAACCAAAAAAAAAAAATGGTTTCCTCGGTAGAGCTCGTACTCACCATTGAAAAAAAAAACGAATTAAAATAGTAGCACAGAAAACAATACAATCGCAATTGCAATGCTGTTTATAGAATTCGAAGCAGACGCTCATGAATGTGTGTACACATGTATACAGAAATTCTTGGAATTTGCGCTTGCTGCTGCTAACACTTACGCAATTGCAATGCTGTTTATAGAATTCGAAGCAGACGCTCATGAATGTGTGTACACATGTATACAGAAATTCTTGGAATTTGCGCTTGCTGCTGCTAACACTTGCGCAGTCAAAACACATAACTGTTGTTTGTTTCTTAACCTATCTTAATGAACTTTTCTACAGTATATCATATTCTACCATAGAATATTTGTGTGTTCTCAAAAATTAAATTACATTAAAATTGTAGCTGAAATTGGTAGGCAATAAAAGTTTTGTTATTAACTTGTCAATGACCTTAAATTGTACTATACCTTATCTTTTTCAGTTTCCCACAATAATCCATCAGGTGCCAGCTCTAGGTATGGCTACACGGCATAAAGCGATGAGAATTTTAGAAGACAGAGTATATTTATAATTTATTTTGATACCCTGAACCTATTAAAAATGTGTTAAAGGGGTATAATGTATTTGTGCAAATGTATGTAACAGGAATAATGCAGCATCTCCGACCCCATAAAGAATATTCTTGATCAGCCATGTTCGTTTGTGTGTCTGTCCGTCCGCCGTCCGTCCGTATGTATGAACGCAAGGATCTCGGAGCCCATTAGAGCTCCTTTTATAATGAAACTTCTGTACATCTCTCTTGTTCGCCCTATCCTTGAATACTGCTCTTGCATCTGGTCTCCGCAGTATAACATTAGCCAGGATCGTATTGAATCTGTTCAGATGCAATTTATGCTTTTTGCCTTACGAGGTTTAAATTGGGACTCTAATCTTCGGTTGCCATCTTCCTCCAGCAGGCTGCTTCTTCTTAAACTTCCTTCGTTAAGCAACCGTGGGACAATTCTCGGTGTTGTCTTCCTACATAAGTTGATCTGTTAGGGCGTCTTCAATCCTCTGTTCCATCTAGACTTACCAGGAATTATCGCCCCTTTTTCCTACTAACGTGCACAGCAGACTACGCTATGCTCAATTCTTTTCGTGTGTTATGCATAAATTATAATAGGTTGCATCACGTTTTCTCCACCGGACTTTCTCTGCCTCTAATAAAATCGTTGCTTTCAGGATACCTTCGGGAAGTCACTGATCATTACCAGCTATGAGCAGGGGCATAGCTTGCCGGACTGGCTATAAATTTTCCCCCACCGAGTCGGTGATTTCCCATTAATATCCTTCTATCCTATCTACCTAACATTCTATATATCTTGTTTAAATTTCTTTACTTTATTAATAACTCCTTTTTTTTTTCCTATCTATGGTATTTTCTTAAATAATATAGCAAATTAAGAATGTTTTTAATTTTAGTTAAGAACAATATTTTCTCTACTAACTTCCTCTTAGCTGTGGGCTCTAATAGCGTCACTGACAAAAATTGCTTTGAAAAGGGGCATAGCTGGCCGGACAGTCAAATAAAACACGTCCATCGGACGGTGATGCTTTTAGATAATTGTGTACTCTAACTAGGCTTTAAGCATATAATTTTCATAATTGTATGCATAATGTATTGAATAATATCTATCCCTTGAATCTTCTGCATTTCCATCTCTTTAGAAAGATTATATATTATTCCACTCTACGTTATCCTTCGTTATCCTTAAATTATTTGAAAAAAAGTAAGAAGTTATAGTCTCGAGCTCCCGACTGGGGAACACCCTGTACCACCCTGTTCCAAATGCAGCGCTACGCGCTCTTTTGCTTAAGAAGTAATAGAAATAAATTTAAAAAAAAAGTTCTTTGGCAGGGTTCGAATTCGCAACTCACCACATAACTTGATGCTCAAAAAAAAAAAAACAAGTAAGAGGTTCTAGTCGGTAGCTCCCGATTAGGGAATATCCTATTCCAACACCAAATGCACCACACGATACGCGCTCGTTTGAAGTAATTAAGATAAATTAAAAAAAAAAAAGTTCCCTCGGCAGGGTTCGAGATCGCGACTGACCGCATTTCATGCTGCCGACTCTACTCAACAGCCACAGCAACCCAAAAAAAAAAATGGTTTCCTCGGTAGAGCTCGTAATCGCGATTGAAAAAAAAAACTAATTAAAATAGTAGCACAGAAAACAATACAATCGCAATTGCAATGCTGTTTATAGAATTCGAAGCAGACGCTCATGAATGTGTGTACACATGTATACAGAAATTCTTGGAATTTGCGCTTGCTGCTGCTAACACCTGCGCAGTCAAAACACATAACTGTTGTTTGTTTCTTAACCGATCTTAATGAACTTTTCTACAGTATATCATATTCTACCACAGAATATTTGTGTGTTCTCAAAAATTAAATTACATTAAAATTGTAGCTGAAATTGGTAGGCAATAAAAGTTTTGTTATTAACTTGTCAATGACCTTAAATTGTACTATACCTTATCTTTTTCAGTTTCCCACAATAATCCATCAGGTGCCAGCTCTAGGTATGGCTACACGGCATAAAGCGATGAGAATTTTAGAAGAGAGAATAAAGAATATTCTTGATCAGCCATGTTCGTCTGTGTGTCTGTCCGTCCGCCGTCCGTCCGTATGTATGAACGCAAGGATCTCGGAGCCCATTAGAGCTCCTTTTATAACGAAACTTCTGTACATCTCTCTTGTTCGCCCTATCCTTGAATACTGCTCTTGCATCTGGTCTCCGCAGTATAACATTAGCCAGGATCGTATAGAATCTGTTCAGATGCAATTTATGCTTTTTGCCTTACGAGGTTTAAATTGGGACGCTAATCTTCGGTTGCAAGCTTCCTCCAGCAGGCTGCTTCTTCTTAAACTTCCGTCGTTAAGCAACCGTGGGACAATTCTCGGTGTTGTCTTCCTACATAAGTTTATCTGTTAGGGCGTCTTCAATCCTCTGTTCCATCTAGACTTACCAGGAATTATCGCCCCTTTTTCCTACTAACGTGCACAACAGACTACGCTATGCTCAATTCTTTTCGTGTGTTATGCAAAAATTATAATAGTTTGCATCACGTATTCTCCACCGGACTTTCTCTGCCTCTAATAAAATCGTTGCTTTCAGGATACCTTCGGGAAGTCACTGATCATTACCAGCTATGAGCAGGGGCATAGCTTGCCGGACTGGCTATAAATTTTCCACCACCGGGTCGGTGATTTCCCATTAATATCCTTCTATCCTATCTACCTAACATTCTATATATCTTGTTTAAATTTCTTTACTTTATTAATAACTGCTTTTTTTTTCCTATCTATGGTATTTTCTTAAATAATATAGCAAATTAAGAATTTTTTTAATTTTAGTTAAGAACAATATTTTCTCTACTTACTTCCTCTTAGCTGTGGGCTCTAATAGCGTCACTGACAAAAATTGCTTTGAAAAGGGGCATAGCTGGCCGGACAGGCAAATAAAACACGTCCATCGGACGGTGATGCTTTTAGATAATTGTGTACTCTAACTAGGCTTTAAGCATTTAATTTTCATAATTGTATGCATAATGTATTGAATAATATCTATCCCTTGAATCTTCTGCATTTCCATCTCTTTAGAAAGATTATATATTATTCCACTCTACAAAAAGGTGGAAAGTCTGAAATAAAAAATTACAGGGGCATTGCAAAACTGTTCGCTATCCCTAAATTATTTGAAAAAAAGTAAGAGGTTATAGTCTTGAGCTCCCGACTGGGGAATACCCTGTACCACCTTATTCCAAATGCAGCGCTACGCGCTCTTTTGCTTAAGAAGTAACAGAAATAAATTTAAAAATAAAGTTCCCTTGGCAGGGTTTGAACTCGCAACTCACCACATAACTTGCTGCTCAAAAAAAAAAACAAGTAAGAGGTTATAGTCGGTAGCTCCCGACTAGGGAGTACCCTATTCCAACACTAAATGGATTCGAAGCAGACGCTCATGAATGTGTGTACACATGTATACAGAGATTCTTGGAATTTGCGCTTGCTGCTGCTAACACTTACGCAATTGCAATGCTGTTTATAGAATTCGAAGCAGACGCTCATGAATTACAGGGGCATTGCAAAACTGTTCGCTATCCCTAAATTATTTGAAAAAAAGTAAGAGGTTATAGTCTCGAGCTCCCGACTGGGGAATACCCTGTACCACCTTATTCCAAATGCAGCGCTACGCGCTCTTTTTGCTTAAGAAGTAATAGAAATAAATTAAAACAAAAAGTTCCTTGGCAGGGTTCGAATTCGCAACTCACCACATAACTTGCTGCTCAAAAAAAAAAAAACAAGTAAGAGGTTCTAGTCGGTAGCTCCCGATTAGGGAATATCCTATTCCAACACCAAATGCACCACGCGATACGCGCTCATTTGAAGTAATTAAGATAAATTAAAAAAAAAAGTTCCCTTGGCTGGGTTCGAGATCGCGACTGACCACGCGATACGCGCTCATTTGAAGTAATTAAGATAAATTAAAAAAAAAAAGTTCCCTTGGCAGGGTTCGAGATCGCGACTGACCGCATTACATGCTGCCGACTCTACTCAACAGCCACAGCAACCAAAAAAAAAAAATGGTTTCCTCGGTAGAGCTCGTACTCACCATTGAAAAAAAAACTAATTAAAATAGTAGCACAGAAAACAATACAATCGCAATTGCAATGCTGTTTATAGAATTCGAAGCAGACGCTCATGAATGTGTGTACACATGTATACAGAAATTCTTGGAATTTGCGCTTGCTGCTGCTAACACTTACGCAATTGCAATGCTGTTTATAGAATTCGAAGCAGACGCTCATTAATGTATGTACACATGTATACAGAAATTCTTGGAATTTGCGTTTGCTGCTGCTAACACTTGCGCAGTCAAATCACATAAATGTTGTTTGTTTCTTAACCTATCTTAATGAACTTTTCTACAGTATATCATATTCTACCATAGAATATTTGTGTGTTCTCAAAAATTAAATAACATTAAAATTGTAGCTGAAATTGGTAGGCAATAAAAGTTTTGTTATTAACTTGTCAATGACCTTAAATTGTACTATACCTTATCTTTTTCAGTTTCCCACAATAATCCATCAGGTGCCAGCTCTAGGTATGGCTACACGGCATAAAGCGATGAGAATTTTAGAAGAGAGAATAAAGAATATTCTTGATCAGCCATGTTCGTCTGTGTGTCTGTCCGTCCGCCGTCCGTCCGTATGTATGAACGCAAGGATCTCGGAGCCCATTAGAGCTCCTTTTATAACGAAACTTCTGTACATCTCTCTTGTTCGCCCTATCCTTGAATACTGCTCTTGCATCTGGTCTCCGCAGTATAACATTAGCCAGGATCGTATAGAATCTGTTCAGATGCAATTTATGCTTTTTGCCTTACGAGGTTTAAATTGGGACGCTAATCTTCGGTTGCAAGCTTCCTCCAGCAGGCTGCTTCTTCTTAAACTTCCGTCGTTAAGCAACCGTGGGACAATTCTCGGTGTTGTCTTCCTACATAAGTTTATCTGTTAGGGCGTCTTCAATCCTCTGTTCCATCTAGACTTACCAGGAATTATCGCCCCTTTTTCCTACTAACGTGCACAACAGACTACGCTATGCTCAATTCTTTTCGTGTGTTATGCAAAAATTATAATAGTTTGCATCACGTATTCTCCACCGGACTTTCTCTGCCTCTAATAAAATCGTTGCTTTCAGGATACCTTCGGGAAGTCACTGATCATTACCAGCTATGAGCAGGGGCATAGCTTGCCGGACTGGCTATAAATTTTCCACCACCGGGTCGGTGATTTCCCATTAATATCCTTCTATCCTATCTACCTAACATTCTATATATCTTGTTTAAATTTCTTTACTTTATTAATAACTGTTTTTTTTTCCTATCTATGGTATTTTCTTAAATAATATAGCAAATTAAGAATTTTTTTAATTTTAGTTAAGAACAATATTTTCTCTACTTACTTCCTCTTAGCTGTGGGCTCTAATAGCGTCACTGACAAAAATTGCTTTGAAAAGGGGCATAGCTGGCCGGACAGGCAAATAAAACACGTCCATCGGACGGTGATGCTTTTAGATAATTGTGTACTCTAACTAGGCTTTAAGCATTTAATTTTCATAATTGTATGCATAATGTATTGAATAATATCTATCCCTTGAATCTTCTGCATTTCCATCTCTTTAGAAAGATTATATATTATTCCACTCTACAAAAAGGTGGAAAGTCTGAAATAAAAAATTACAGGGGCATTGCAAAACTGTTCGCTATCCCTAAATTAATTGAAAAAAAGTAAGAGGTTATAGTCTTGAGCTCCCGACTGGGGAATACCCTGTACCACCTTACTCCAAATGCAGCGCTACGCGCTCTTTTGCTTAAGAAGTAACAGAAATAAATGTAAAAATAAAGTTCCCTTGGCAGGGTTTGAACTCGCAACTCACCACATAACTTGCTGCTCAAAAAAAAAAACAAGTAAGAGGTTATAGTCGGTAGCTCCCGACTAGGGAGTACCCTATTCCAACACTAAATGGATTCGAAGCAGACGCTCATGAATGTGTGTACACATGTATACAGAGATTCTTGGAATTTGCGCTTGCTGCTGCTAACACTTACGCAATTGCAATGCTGTTTATAGAATTCGAAGCAGACGCTCATGAATTACAGGGGCATTGCAAAACTGTTCGCTATCCCTAAATTATTTGAAAAAAAGTAAGAGGTTATAGTCTCGAGCTCCCGACTGGGGAATACCCTGTACCACCTTATTCCAAATGCAGCGCTACGCGCTCTTTTGCTTAAGAAGTAATAGAAATAAATTAAAAAAAAAAGTTCCTTGGCAGGGTTCGAATTCGCAACTCACCACATAACTTGCTGCTCAAAAAAAAAAAACAAGTAAGAGGTTCTAGTCGGTAGCTCCCGATTAGGGAATATCCTATTCCAACACCAAATGCACCACGTGATACGCGCTCATTTGAAGTAATTAAGATAAATTAAAAAAAAAAGTTCCCTTGGCTGGGTTCGAGATCGCGACTGACCACGCGATACGCGCTCATTTGAAGTAATTAAGATAAATTAAAAAAAAAAAGTTCCCTTGGCAGGGTTCGAGATCGCGACTGACCGCATTACATGCTGCCGACTCTACTCAACAGCCACAGCAACCAAAAAAAAAAAATGGTTTCCTCGGTAGAGCTCGTACTCACCATTGAAAAAAAAAACTAATTAAAATAGTAGCACAGAAAACAATACAATCGCAATTGCAATGCTGTTTATAGAATTCGAAGCAGACGCTCATGAATGTGTGTACACATGTATACAGAAATTCTTGGAATTTGCGCTTGCTGCTGCTAACACTTACGCAATTGCAATGCTGTTTATAGAATTCGAAGCAGACGCTCATTAATGTGTGTACACATGTATACAGAAATTCTTGGAATTTGCGTTTGCTGCTGCTAACACTTGCGCAGTCAAATCACATAACTGTTGTTTGTTTCTTAACCTATCTTAATGAACTTTTCTACAGTATATCATATTCTACCATAGAATATTTGTGTGTTCTCAAAAATTAAATTACATTAAAATTGTAGCTGAAATTGGTAGGCAATAAAAGTTTTGTTATTAACTTGTCAATGACCTTAAATTGTACTATACCTTATCTTTTTCAGTTTCCCACAATAATCCATCAGGTGCCAGCTCTAGGTATGGCTACACGGCATAAAGCGATGAGAATTTTAGAAGAGAGAGTATATTTATAATTTATTTTGATACCCTGAACCTATTAAAAATGTGTTAAAGGGGTATAATGTAGTTGTGCAAATGTATGTAACAGGAATAATGCAGCATCTCCGACCCCATAAAGAATATTCTTGATCAGCCATGTTCGTTTGTGTGTCTGTCCGTCCGCCGTCCGTCCGTATGTATGAACGCAAGGATCTCGGAGCCCATTAGAGCTCCTTTTATAATGAAACTTCTGTACATCTCTCTTGTTCGCCCTATCCTTGAATACTGCTCTTGCATCTGGTCTCCGCAGTATAACATTAGCCAGGATCGTATTGAATCTGTTCAGATGCAATTTATGCTTTTTGCCTTACGAGGTTTAAATTGGGACTCTAATCTTCGGTTGCCATCTTCCTCCAGCAGGCTGCTTCTTCTTAAACTTCCTTCGTTAAGCAACCGTGGGACAATTCTCGGTGTTGTCTTCCTACATAAGTTGATCTGTTAGGGCGTCTTCAATCCTCTGTTCCATCTAGACTTACCAGGAATTATCGCCCCTTTTTCCTACTAACGTGCACAGCAGACTACGCTATGCTCAATTCTTTTCGTGTGTTATGCAAAAATTATAATAGGTTGCATCACGTTTTCTCCACCGGACTTTCTCTGCCTCTAATAAAATCGTTGCTTTCAGGATACCTTCGGGAAGTCACTGATCATTACCAGCTATGAGCAGGGGCATAGCTTGCCGGACTGGCTATAAATTTTCCCCCACCGGGTCGGTGATTTCCCATTAATATCCTTCTATCCTATCTACCTAACATTCTATATATCTTGTTTAAATTTCTTTACTTTATTAATAACTGCCTTTTTTTTTTTCCTATCTATGGTATTTTCTTAAATAATATAGCAAATTAAGAATGTTTTTAATTTTAGTTAAGAACAATATTTTCTCTACTTACTTCCTCTTAGCTGTGGGCTCTAATAGCGTCACTGACAAAAATTGCTTTGAAAAGGGGCATAGCTGGCCGGACAGGCAAATAAAACACGTCCATCGGTCGGTGATGCTTTTAGATAATTGTGTACTCTTACTAGGCTTTAAGCATTTAATTTTCATAATTGTATGCATAATGTATTGAATAATAAGCAAAACACTCGTTTTGTCGACCATTTATAAATAAATAAATAAATAATAAATAAATATACACAGATGACGCTATAATCTTCGGTTAAATTATTGATCTAGTTACTCTTAATATATTCCTAAATAATGTTAATACTTATTGAAATTTATAATTGGTGGCTAGGCTCTGGTGCAACCCTCTTATCTAACAAATGTAAAATCCGGCATATCTTGAAAAAAAACACCGATATACATACACTAGTTTGATCTTTATTAATTTTGACATATAATCCGTTCAGGCTCCTAGAATACTTCGAATAAATTTCGATAAAAGAATGACTTTTAAGAACCATTGTTTATATTTAAGAGAGCCTCGAAACCGAGAATTCCCAAAAAAAAAAAACAGCATAAATGGCGAAACTTTCCGCCAGCTATTTACCAAACAAATTTACAAAAATCGAACTTGGTTATTCACTCACGCCAAAAAAAAAAAACGACCTCACTGCGTTTGCGTGTGTCGATCATAATGATAAAAACTTTAACAGTTAGGTGCCTCCCAGAGTATTGCTTTATATTCTCGGCGGGAGCAGAAGCTATTCTAAAAGTTATAAGCTACGCACAACGAAATTCTGGAAAAATTTGCCTTCTGCACTGACGGTCTGTCTACTGTGGAAGCCATAAGCAACATTTCTAAGTCCAACTCCATAACTGTCCCAATTCGAGGCCTGTTGGTAGGCATCACGTGCGACAAGACGAGGTTCAGCACGATTCCATTGAATCGATTGAATCGATCCCATTGAATCTTATGCGCAATAGCCCTTTTTCGTCCATTGCTTAAGTTTTTTATCCATCCCTTGAATCTTCTGCCTTTTCATATCTTTAGAAAGATTATATATTATTCCACTCTACAAAAAGGTGGAAAGTCTGAAATAAAAAATTACAGGAGCATTGCAAAACTGTTCGCTATCCTTAAATTATTTGAAAAAAAGTAAAAGGTTATAGTCTTGAGCTCCCGTCTGGGGAATACCCTGTACCACCTTATTCCACATGCAGCGCTACGCTCTCTTTTGCTTAAGAAGTAATAGAAATAAATTTAAAAAAAAAAGTTCCTTGGCAGGGTTCGAATTCGCAACTCACCACATAACTTGCTCCTCAAAAAAAAAAAAAACAAGTAAGAGGTTCTAGTCGGTAGCTCCCGATTAGGGAATATCCTATTCCAATACCAAATGCACCACGCGATACGCGCTCGTTTGAAGTAATTAAGATAAATTAAAAAAAAAAGTTCCCTTGGCAGGGTTCGAGATCGCGACTGACCGCACTACATGCTGCCGACTCTACTCACCAGCCGCAGCAACCAAAAAAAAAAATGATTTCCTCGGTAGAGCTCGTACTCGCGATTGAAAAAAAAAAAACTAATTAAAATAGTAGCACAGAAAACAATACAATCGCAATTGCAATGCTGTTTATAGAATTCGAAGCAGACGCTCATGAATGTGTGTACACATGTATACAGAAATTCTTGGAATTTGCGCTTGCTGCTGCTAACACTTACGCAATTGCAATGCTGTTTATAGAATTCGAAGCAGACGCTCATGAATTACAGGGGCATTGCAAAACTGTTCGCTATCCTTAAATTATTTGAAAAAAAGTAAGAGGTTATAGTCTCGAGCTCCCGACTGGGGAATACCCTGTACCACCTTATTCCAAATGCAGCGCTACGCTCTCTTTTGCTTAAGAAGTAATAGTAATAAATTAAAAAAAAAAAGTTCCTTGGCAGGGTTCGAATTCGCAACTCACCACATAACTTGCTCCTCAAAAAAAAACAACAATTAAGAGGTTCTAGTCGGTAGCTCCCGATTAGGGAATATCCTATTCCAACACCAAATACACCACGCGAAACGCGCTCGTTTGAAGTAATTAAGATAAATTAAAAAAAAAAGTTCCTTTGGCAGGGTTCGAGATCGCGACTGACCGCATTACATGCTGCCGACTCTACTCAACAGCCACAGCAACCAAAAAAAAAATGGTTTCCTCGGTAGAGCTCGTACTCGCGATTGAAAAAAAAAAACTAATTAAAATAGTAGCACAGAAAACAATAAAATCGCAATTGCAATGCTGTTTATAGAATTCGAAGCAGACGCTCATGAATGTGTGTACACATGTATACAGAAATTCTTGGAATTTGCGCTTGCTGCTGCTAACACTTATGCAATTGCAATGCTGTTTATAGAATTCGAAGCAGACGCTCATGAATTACAGGGGCATTGCAAAACTGTTCGCTATCCTTAAATTATTTGAAAAAAGTAAGAGGTTATAGTCTCGAGCTCCCGACTGGGGAATACCCTGTACCACCTTATTCCAAATGCAGCGCTACGCTCTCTTTGCTTAAGAAGTAATAGAAATAAATTTAAAAAAAAAAGTTCCTTGGCAGGGTTCGAATTCGCAAATCACCACATAACTTGCTCCTCAAAAAAAAAAACAAGTAAGAGGTTCTAGTCGGTAGCTCCCGATTAGGGAATATCCTATTCCAACACCAAATACACCACGCGATACGCGCTCGTTTGAAGTAATTAAGATAAATTAAAAAAAAAAGTTCCTTTGGCAGGGTTCGAGATCGCGACTGACCGCATTACATGCTGCCGACTCTACTCAACAGCCACAGCAACCAAAAAAAAAATGGTTTCCTCGGTAGAGCTCGTACTCACGATTGAAAAAAAAAACGAATTAAAATAGTAGCACAGAAAACAATACAATCGCAATTGCAATGCTGTTTATAGAATTCGAAGCAGACGCTCATGAATGTGTGTACACATGTATACAGAAATCTTGGAATTTGCGCTTGCTGCTGCTAACACTTTTGCAATTGCAATGCTGTTTATAGAATTCGAAGCAGACGCTCATGAATTACAGGGGCATTGCAAAATTGTTCGCTATCCCTAAATTATTTGAAAAAAAGTAAGAGGTTATAGTCTCGAGCTCCCGACTGGGGAATACCCTGTACCACCTTATTCCAAATGCAGCGCTACGCTCTCTTTTGCTTAAGAAGTAATAGAAATAAATTTAAAAAAAAAAGTTCCTTGGCAGGGTTCGAATTCGTAAATCACCACATAACTTGCTCCTCAAAAAAAAAAAACTAGTAAGAGGTTCTAGTCGGTAGCTCCCGATTAGGGAATATCCTATTCCAACACCAAATACACCACGCGATACGCGCTCGTTTGAAGCAATTAAGATAAATTAAAAAAAAAAGTTCCTTTGGCAGGGTTCGAGATCGCGACTGACCGCATTACATGCTGCCGACTCTACTCAACAGCCGCAGCAACCAAAAAAAAAATGATTTCCTCGGTAGAGCTCGAACTCGCGATTGAAAAAAAAAAATAATTAAAATAGTAGCACAGAAAACAATACAATCGCAATTGCAATGCTGTTTATAGAATTCGAAGCAGACGCTCATGAATGTGTGTACACATGTATACAGAAATTCTTGGAATTTGCGCTTGCTGCTGCTAACACTTATGCAATTGCAATGCTGTTTATAGAATTCGAAGCAGACGCTCATGAATTACAGGGGCATTGCAAAACTGTTCGCTATCCTTAAATTATTTGAAAAAAAGTAAGAGGTTATAGTCTCGAGCTCCCGACTGGGGAATACCCTGTACCACCTTATTCCAAATGCAGCGCTACGCTCTCTTTTGCTTAAGAAGTAATAGAAATAAATTTAAAAAAAAAAGTTCCTTGGCAGGGTTCGAATTCGTAAATCACCACATAACTTGCTCCTCAAAAAAAAAAAAACTAGTAAGAGGTTCTAGTCGGTAGCTCCCGATTAGGGAATATCCTATTCCAACACCAAATACACCACGCGATACGCGCTAGTTTGAAGCAATTAAGATAAATTAAAAAAAAAAGTTCCTTTGGCAGGGTTCGAGATCGCGACTGACCGCATTACATGCTGCCGACTCTACTCAACAGCCGCAGCAACCAAAAAAAAAATGATTTCCTCGGTAGAGCTCGAACTCGCGATTGAAAAAAAAAAATAATTAAAATAGTAGCACAGAAAACAATACAATCGCAATTGCAATGCTGTTTATAGAATTCGAAGCAGACGCTCATGAATGTGTGTACACATGTATACAGAAATTCTTGGAATTTGCGCTTGCTGCTGCTAACACTTATGCAATTGCAATGCTGTTTATAGAATTCGAAGCAGACGCTCATGAATTACAGGGGCATTGCAAAACTGTTCGCTATCCTTAAATTATTTGAAAAAAAGTAAGAGGTTATAGTCTCGAGCTCCCGACTGGGGAATACCCTGTACCACCTTATTCCAAATGCAGCGCTACGCTCTCTTTTGCTTAAGAAGTAATAGAAATAAAGTAAAAAAAAAAAGTTCCTTGGCAGGGTTCGAATTCGCAACTCACCACATAACTTGCTCCTCAAAAAAAAACAACAAGTAAGAGGTTCTAGTCGGTAGCTCCCGATTAGGGAATATCCTATTCCAACACCAAATACACCACGCGATACGCGCTCGTTTGAAGTAATTAAGATAAATTAAAAAAAAAAGTTCCTTTGGTTTCCTCGGTAGAGCTCGAACTCGCGATTGAAAAAAAAAAATAATTAAAATAGTAGCACAGAAAACAATACAATCGCAATTGCAATGCTGTTTATAGAATTCGAAGCAGACGCTCATGAATGTGTGTACACATGTATACAGAAATTCTTGGAATTTGCGCTTGCTGCTGCTAACACTTATGCAATTGCAATGCTGTTTATAGAATTCGAAGCAGACGCTCATGAATTACAGGGGCATTGCAAAACTGTTCGCTATCCTTAAATTATTTGAAAAAAAGTAAGAGGTTATAGTCTCGAGCTCCCGACTGGGGAATACCCTGTACCACCTTATTCCAAATGCAGCGCTACGCTCTCTTTTGCTTAAGAAGTAATAGAAATAAAGTAAAAAAAAAAAGTTCCTTGGCAGGGTTCGAATTCGCAACTCACCACATAACTTGCTCCTCAAAAAAAAACAACAAGTAAGAGGTTCTAGTCGGTAGCTCCCGATTAGGGAATATCCTATTCCAACACCAAATACACCACGCGATACGCGCTCGTTTGAAGTA
Organism: Drosophila littoralis; assembly: GCA_018903485.1. Taxonomy (NCBI): domain Eukaryota; kingdom Metazoa; phylum Arthropoda; class Insecta; order Diptera; family Drosophilidae; genus Drosophila; species Drosophila littoralis. Next base: position 208,373 of record JAEIGF010000311.1, on the reverse strand, counting down.
ATTAAGATAAATTAAAAAAAAAAGTTCCTTTGGCAGGGTTCGAGATCGCGACTGACCGCATTACATGCTGCCGACTCTACTCAACAGCCACAGCAACCAAAAAAAAAAATGGTTTCCTCGGTAGAGCTCGTACTCACGATTGAAAAAAAAAAAACTAATTAAAATAGTAGCACAGAAAACAATACAATCGCAATTGCAATGCTGTTTATAGAATTCGAAGCAGACGCTCATGAATGTGTGTACACATGTATACAGAAATTCTTGGAATTTGCGCTTGCTGCTGCTAACACTTATGCAATTGCAATGCTGTTTATAGAATTCGAAGCAGACGCTCATGAATTACAGGGGCATTGCAAAACTGTTCGCTATCTTTAAATTATTTGAAAAAAAGTAAGAGGTTATAGTCTCGAGCTCCCGACTGGGGAATACCCTGTACCACCTTATTCCAAATGCAGCGCTACGCTCTCTTTTGCTTAAGAAGTAATAGAAATAAATTCAAAAAAAAAAGTTCCTTGGCAGGGTTCGAATTCGCAACTCACCACATAACTTGCTCCTCAAAAAAAAACAACAAGTAAGAGGTTCTAGTAGGTAGCTCCCGATTAGGGAATATCCTATTCCAACACCAAATACACCACGCGATACGCGCTCGTTTGAAGTAATTAAGATAAATTAAAAAAAAAAGTTCCTTTGGCAGGGTTCGAGATCGCGACTGACCGCATTACATGCTGCCGACTCTACTCAACAGCCACAGCAACCAAAAAAAAAATGGTTTCCTCGGTAGAGCTCGTACTCACGATTGAAAAAAAAAAAACTAATTAAAATAATAGCACAGAAAACAATACAATCGCAATTGCAATGCTGTTTATAGAATTCGAAGCAGACGCTCATGAATGTGTGTACACATGTATACAGAAATTCTTGGAATTTGCGCTTGCTGCTGCTAACACTTATGCAATTGCAATGCTGTTTATAGAATTCGAAGCAGACGCTCATGAATTACAGGGGCATTGCAAAACTGTTCGCTATCCTTAAATTATTTGAAAAAAAGTAAGAGGTTATAGTCTCGAGCTCCCGACTGGGGAATACCCTGTACCACCTTATTCCAAATGCAGCGCTACGCTCTCTTTTGCTTAAGAAGTAATAGAAATAAATTAAAAAAAAAAAAGTTCCTTGGCAGGGTTCGAATTCGCAAATCACCACATAACTTGCTCCTCAAAAAAAAAAAACTAGTAAGAGGTTCTAGTCGGTAGCTCCCGATTAGGGAATATCCTATTCCAACACCAAATACACCACGCGATACGCGCTCGTTTGAAGTAATTAAGATAAATTAAAAAAAAAAGTTCCTTTGGCAGGGTTCGAGATCGCGACTGACCGCATTACATGCTGCCGACTCTACTCAACAGCCACAGCAACCAAAAAAAAAATGGTTTCCTCGGTAGAGCTCGTACTCACGATTGAAAAAAAAAACTAATTAAAATAGTAGCACAGAAAACAATACAATCGCAATTGCAATGCTGTTTATAGAATTCGAAGCAGACGCTCATGAATGTGTGTACACATGTATACAGAAATCTTGGAATTTGCGCTTGCTGCTGCTAACACTTATGCAATTGCAATGCTGTTTATAGAATTCGAAGCAGACGCTCATGAATTACAGGGGCATTGTAAAATTGTTCGCTATCCCTAAATTATTTGAAAAAAAGTAAGAGGTTATAGTCTCGAGCTCCCGACTGGGGAATACCCTGTACCACCTTATTCCAAATGCAGCGCTACGCTCTCTTTTGCTTAAGAAGTAATAGAAATAAATTTTAAAAAAAGTTCCTTGGCAGGGTTCGAATTCGCAAATCACCACATAACTTGCTCCTCAAAAAAAAACTAAGTAAGAGGTTCTAGTCGGTAGCTCCCGATTAGGGAATATCCTATTCCAACACCAAATACACCACGCGATACGCGCTCGTTTGAAGTAATTAAGATAAATTAAAAAAAAAAGTTCCTTTGGCAGGGTTCGAGATCGCGACTGACCGCATTACATGCTGCCGACTCTACTCAACAGCCACAGCAACCAAAAAAAAAATGGTTTCCTCGGTAGAGCTCGTACTCACGATTGAAAAAAAAAAAACTAATTAAAATAATAGCACAGAAAACAATACAATCGCAATTGCAATGCTGTTTATAGAATTCGAAGCAGACGCTCATGAATGTGTGTACACATGTATACAGAAATTCTTGGAATTTGCGCTTGCTGCTGCTAACACTTATGCAATTGCAATGCTGTTTATAGAATTCGAAGCAGACGCTCATGAATTACAGGGGCATTGCAAAACTGTTCGCTATCCTTAAATTATTTGAAAAAAAGTAAGAGGTTATAGTCTCGAGCTCCCGACTGGGGAATACCCTGTACCACCTTATTCCAAATGCAGCGCTACGCTCTCTTTTGCTTAAGAAGTAATAGAAATAAATTTTAAAAAAAAGTTCCTTGGCAGGGTTCGAATTCGCAAATCACCACATAACTTGCTCCTCAAAAAAAAAAACTAGTAAGAGGTTCTAGTCGGTAGCTCCCGATTAGGGAATATCCTATTCCAACACCAAATACACCACGCGATACGCGCTCGTTTGAAGTAATTAAGATAAATTAAAAAAAAAAGTTCCTTTGGCAGGGTTCGAGATCGCGACTGACCGCATTACATGCTGCCGACTCTACTCAACAGCCACAGCAACCAAAAAAAAAATGGTTTCCTCGGTAGAGCTCGTACTCACGATTGAAAAAAAAAACTAATTAAAATAGTAGCACAGAAAACAATACAATCGCAATTGCAATGCTGTTTATAGAATTCGAAGCAGACGCTCATGAATGTGTGTACACATGTATACAGAAATCTTGGAATTTGCGCTTGCTGCTGCTAACACTTATGCAATTGCAATGCTGTTTATAGAATTCGAAGCAGACGCTCATGAATTACAGGGGCATTGTAAAATTGTTCGCTATCCCTAAATTATTTGAAAAAAGTAAGAGGTTATAGTCTCGAGCTCCCGACTGGGGAATACCCTGTACCACCTTATTCCAAATGCAGCGCTACGCTCTCTTTTGCTTAAGAAGTAATAGAAATAAATTTTAAAAAAAAGTTCCTTGGCAGGGTTCGAATTCGCAAATCACCACATAACTTGCTCCTCAAAAAAAAAAAACTAGTAAGAGGTTCTAGTCGGTAGCTCCCGATTAGGGAATATCCTATTCCAACACCAAATACACCACGCGATACGCGCTCGTTTGAAGTAATTAAGATAAATTAAAAAAAAAAGTTCCTTTGGCAGTATTCGAGATCGCGACTGACCGCATTACATGCTGCCGACTCTACTCAACAGCCACAGCAACCAAAAAAAAAATGATTTCCTCGGTAGAGCTCGTACTCACGATTGAAAAAAAAAACTAATTAAAATAGTAGCACAGAAAACAATACAATCGCAATTGCAATGCTGTTTATAGAATTCGAAGCAGACGCTCATGAATGTGTGTACACATGTATACAGAAATCTTGGAATTTGCGCTTGCTGCTGCTAACACTTATGCAATTGCAATGCTGTTTATAGAATTCGAAGCAGACGCTCATGAATTACAGGGGCATTGCAAAATTGTTCGCTATCCCTAAATTATTTGAAAAAAAGTAAGAGGTTATAGTCTTGAGCTCCCGACTGGGGAATACCCTGTACCACCTTATTCCACATGCAGCGCTACGCTCTCTTTTGCTTAAGAAGTAATAGAAATAAATTTAAAAAAAAAAGTTCCTTGGCAGGGTTCGAATTCGCAACTCACCACATAACTTGCTCCTCAAAAAAAAAAAAACAAGTAAGAGGTTCTAGTCGGTAGCTCCCGATTAGGGAATATCCTATTCCAACACCAAATGCACCACGCGATACGCGCTCGTTTGAAGTAATTAAGATAAATTAAAAAAAAAAGTTCCTTTGGCAGGGTTCGAGATCGCGACTGACCGCATTACATGCTGCCGACTCTACTCAACAGCCACAGCAACCAAAAAAAAAAATGGTTTCCTCGGTAGAGCTCGTACTCGCGATTGAAAAAAAAAACTAATTAAAATAGTAGCACAGAAAACAATACAATCGCAATTGCAATGCTGTTTATAGAATTCGAAGCAGACGCTCATGAATGTGTGTACACATGTATACAGAAATTCTTGGAATTTGCGCTTGCTGCTGCTAACACTTATGCAATTGCAATGCTGTTTATAGAATTCGAAGCAGACGCTCATGAATTACAGGGGCATTGCAAAACTGTTCGCTATCCTTAAATTATTTGAAAAAAAGTAAGAGGTTATAGTCTCGAGCTCCCGACTGGGGAATACCCTGTACCACCTTATTCCAAATGCAGCGCTACGCTCTCTTTTGCTTAAGAAGTAATAGAAATAAATTAAAAAAAAAAAGTTCCTTGGCAGGGTTCGAATTCGCAACTCACCACATAACTTGCTCCTCAAAAAAAAACAACAAGTAAGAGGTTCTAGTCGGTAGCTCCCGATTAGGGAATATCCTATTCCAACACCAAATACACCACGCGATACGCGCTCGTTTGAAGTAATTAAGATAAATTAAAAAAAAGTTCCTTTGGCAGGGTTCGAGATCGCGACTGACCGCATTACATGCTGCCGACTCTACTCAACAGCCACAGCAACCAAAAAAAAATGGTTTCCTCGGTAGAGCTCGTACTCACGATTGAAAAAAAAACTAATTAAAATAGTAGCACAGAAAACAATACAATCGCAATTGCAATGCTGTTTATAGAATTCGAAGCAGACGCTCATGAATGTGTGTACACATGTATACAGAAATCTTGGAATTTGCGCTTGCTGCTGCTAACACTTATGCAATTGCAATGCTGTTTATAGAATTCGAAGCAGACGCTCATGAATTACAGGGGCATTGTAAAATTGTTCGCTATCCCTAAATTATTTGAAAAAAAGTAAGAGGTTATAGTCTCGAGCTCCCGACTGGGGAATACCCTGTACCACCTTATTCCAAATGCAGCGCTACGCTCTCTTTTGCTTAAGAAGTAATAGAAATAAATTTTAAAAAAAAGTTCCTTGGCAGGGTTCGAATTCGCAAATCACCACATAACTTGTTCCTCAAAAAAAAAAAACTAGTAAGAGGTTCTAGTCGGTAGCTCCCGATTAGGGAATATCCTATTCCAACACCAAATACACCACGCGATACGCGCTCGTTTGAAGTAATTAAGATAAATTAAAAAAAAAAGTTCCTTTGGCAGGGTTCGAGATCGCGACTGACCGCATTACATGCTGCCGACTCTACTCAACAGCCACAGCAACCAAAAAAAAATGATTTCCTCGGTAGAGCTCGTACTCACGATTGAAAAAAAAAACTAATTAAAATAGTAGCACAGAAAACAATACAATCGCAATTGCAATGCTGTTTATAGAATTCGAAGCAGACGCTGATGAATGTGTGTACACATGTATACAGAAATCTTGGAATTTGCGCTTGCTGCTGCTAACACTTATGCAATTGCAATGCTGTTTATAGAATTCGAAGCAGACGCTCATGAATTACAGGGGCATTGCAAAATTGTTCGCTATCCCTAAATTATTTGAAAAGAAGTAAGAGGTTATAGTCTTGAGCTCCCGACTGGGGAATACCCTGTACCACCTTATTCCACATGCAGCGCTACGCTCTCTTTTGCTTAAGAAGTAATAGAAATAAATTAAAAAAAAAAGTTCCTTGGCAGGGTTCGAATTCGCAACTCACCACATAACTTGCTCCTCAAAAAAAAAAAAACAAGTAAGAGGTTCTAATCGGTAGCTCCCGATTAGGGAATATCCTATTCCAACACCAAATGCACCACGCGATACGCGCTCGTTTGAAGTAATTAAGATAAATTAAAAAAAAAAGTTCCTTTGGCAGGGTTCGAGATCGCGACTGACCGCATTACATGCTGCCGACTCTACTCAACAGCCACAGCAACCAAAAAAAAAATGGTTTCCTCGGTAGAGCTCGTACTCGCGATTGAAAAAAAAAACTAATTAAAATAGTAGCACAGAAAACAATACAATCGCAATTGCAATGCTGTTTATAGAATTCGAAGCAGACGCTCATGAATGTGTGTACACATGTATACAGAAATTCTTGGAATTTGCGCTTGCTGCTGCTAACACTTATGCAATTGCAATGCTGTTTATAGCATTCGTAGCAGACGCTCATGAATTACAGGGGCATTGCAAAATTGTTCGCTATCCCTAAATTATTTGAAAAAAAGTAAGAGGTTATAATCTTGAGCTCCCGACTGGGGAATACCCTGTACCACCTTATTCCACATGCAGCGCTACGCTCTCTTTTGCTTAAGAAGTAATAGAAATAAATTTAAAAAAAAAAGTTCCTTGGCAGGGTTCGAATTCGCAACTCACCACATAACTTGCTCCTCAAAAAAAAAAACTAGTAAGAGGTTCTAGTCGGTAGCTCCCGATTAGGGAATATCCTATTCCAACATCAAATGCACCACGCGATACGCGCTCGTTTGAAGTAATTAAGATAAATTAAAAAAAAAAGTTCCTTTGGCAGGGTTCGAGATCGCGACTGACCGCATTACATGCTGCCGACTCTACTCAACAGCCACAGCAACCAAAAAAAAAAATGGTTTCCTCGGTAGAGCTCGTACTCGCGATTGAAAAAAAAAACTAATTAAAATAGTAGCACAGAAAACAATACAATCGCAATTGCAATGCTGTTTATAGAATTCGAAGCAGACGCTCATGAATGTGTGTACACATGTATACAGAAATTCTTGGAATTTGCGCATGCTGCTGCTAACACTTATGCAATTGCAATGCTGTTTATAGAATTCGAAGCAGACACTCATGAATTACAGGGGCATTGCAAAACTGTTCGCTATCCCTAAATTATTTGAAAAAAAGTAAGAGGTTATAGTCTCGAGCTCCCGACTGGGGAATACCCTGTACCACCTTATTCCAAATGCAGCGCTACGCGCTCTTTTGCTTATAAAAGTAATAGAAATAAATTAAAAAAAAAAGTTCCTTGGTAGGGTTCGAATTCGCAACTCACCACATAACTTGCTGCTCAAAAAAAAAACAAGTAAGAGGTTCTAGTCGGTAGCTCCCGATTAGGGAATATCCTATTCCAACACCAAATGCACCACGCGATACGCGCTCGTTTGAAGTAATTAAGATAAATTAAAAAAAAAAGTTCCTTTGGCAGGGTTCGAGATCGCGACTGACCGCATTACATGCTGCCGACTCTACTCAACAGCCACAGCAACCAAAAAAAAATGATTTCCTCGGTAGAGCTCGTACTCACGATTGAAAAAAAAAACTAATTAAAATAGTAGCACAGAAAACAATACAATCGCAATTGCAATGCTGTTTATAGAATTCGAAGCAGACGCTCATGAATGTGTGTACACATGTATACAGAAATTCTTGGAATTTGCGCTTGCTGCTGCTAACACTTATGCAATTGCAATGCTGTTTATAGAATTCGTAGCAGACGCTCATGAATTACAGGGGCATTGCACAATTGTTCGCTATCCCTAAATTATTTGAAAAAAAGTAAGAGGTTATAGTCTTGAGCTCCCGACTGGGGAATACCCTGTACCACCTTATTCCACATGCAGCGCTACGCTCTCTTTTGCTTAAGAAGTAATAGAAATAAATTTAAAAAAAAAAGTTCCTTGGCAGGGTTCGAATTCGCAACTCACCACATAACTTGCTCCTCAAAAAAAAAAAACTAGTAAGAGGTTCTAGTCGGTAGCTCCCGATTAGGGAATATCCTATTCCAACACCAAATGCACCACGAGATACGCGCTCGTTTGAAGTAATTAAGATAAATTAAAAAAAAAAGTTCCTTTGGCATTTTGTGCAAATGTATGTAACAGGAAGAAGGCAGCATCTCCGACCCCATAAAGAATATTCTTGATCAGCCATGTTCGTCTGTGTGTCTGTCCGCCCGCCGTCTGTCCGTATGTATGAACTCAAGGATCTCGGAGCCCATTAGAGCTAAAAACTTGAAATTTAGCTGAAATTCTAGCCGTAGTTCCTCCTAGTGCCCGCGCAGTTCGAGTTTGTTTCCGATAATCGATAACTTACTTCGATTCCAAGCAATCGATAAAAATCCAAATCGAAATCCTGTTTTTTGTGCAAATTGGTTAAATAATATGAGCTAGGGTCATCAAACTTGATATGTAGGTTCTAGAATAGTATAAATGAATCATGTATCTTTCATTGTATAGCTTTCAGCACCTCCCCGGTACTACCAGATAGATATAAATCAAATAAATAAACCAATTTATACTGCCCACTAATATGAGCCACAATTTTAATGCAATTGACTTTTTGATTATTTACAAAAATTCTATGGCACAATAGAAAATTTGATCAATATCGCTTAAGAAATACGAAAGTTATTAGAGAAAACATGTGGTTATATATATTTTGGATGCCCACGTGTCAGCGGCAGGAAGCACAAATTGCAATAATTTCTGTATACATGCCCATACACACATTAATGCGCGTCTTTATTGAATTCTATCAACAGCATTGCAATTGCGATTGTATTGTTTTCTGTGCTGCTATTTAAACAGGTTATTTTTCTCATTTAGACTTAATTATTTGTGTGGCTTTTGAGTAGTGTAGTATGTGCATATATTGAGGGTACACTGTACCAATAAAGACCATCGATTAAACTTAAATATATCAGCAACATATTGTTGCAGTATATAAACAAAACCTTTTCAAGTGAGCGTGACCATTCGTAACACATATATACATACATGCAAATATGTAAATTAGACTCTCTCTCTCCCGATTATGCTGATAAGACAAACTATGTATGAAGCCGCTCCACTGCTGGCGTAACCGGCAGATCAGATATTCGGTTTTAGATATAAGAAAAGATTGAATAAATCATTATTAAAACGAAAGTCAAATGGAGCAGACGCTCCGATCTGTTATTAACATTACATTGGCGAAGCACAACATATCTAATTCTACATGGCGACCGTGACAGGACGTCACAGGATCGCGACTAGCGGGACTGGAACAGCAACAATTGAAGAAACGAACAGCAGCAACTATTGAAGAAACGCAGTGAGTAGAGTGAGATATGTGCCAAAAGAAGTGGCCAAGTAAAAAGATTAAAAGCCAAAAAGGCTGAATTGCTAAAACGTTTAAATAATAGTGCGTTAAGTTGGGACAACTCGGTCAAATTACATGCCGAAGTTGCACACATAAAAACGCTATTAATAGAGCGAAAAAATCAAACACCAGCCGCGCACACATCCACCTACCCTGTGATTAAAAATATATATAATAAACAATTATCTAAACAATCTCCACCCAAACAAAAAGAGATACCGAAGCTGAAGAAGGCCTGTCCAAACAACTGCGAGGGACCTCTATTTACACCACATTGCCGATACACCTGTGCAGCCAGCACCGGTGCCCCATCAAAAAACAACAACCTGTGCAGCCAGCACCGGTCCCGTCTGAATCACCAATGCAGGCCAAAGATAAGTGCCCCCCCCCCCATTGCACTGCGTTGCATATTTTTTTTATATATTATAAAAAACTAATGTACAATTGAGCGACATTAAAGTTGCCCGATTAGCACGTGGCCTGAAAACCATACAAAAACTAGGTAGGAAAATATGTAAAACAAAAATATTTGAAGCAAAGTAAAGAATGGTCGATCAAACAAAGACATTAAACTAAAATTTAAATTTCATTTAATAATATGAATAACAACAGAATTAGCAAATCTGTCGAAAATATTAAAACAGTCGAACATATTAAATATATACTACAGTATAATTTGCTTAGCTGCCTCGAGTACTTTGCACGGACATTAGAGGCAGCTATCCTAAAAAGGCAGTTAACTTAATTTTATTTTTTCCTAAAAGTGAATCGATTTCACAGTAACCTAAATTTTTTTTAAGTTGCACTGAATTCTATTTAACAGTACTAAGTTAAATTAATTAATTTGGAGTTTTTATTAACTTCAGTACAGTTTATTGTATACATAAGAAAAACAAATCAAAAATCAAATCATCTGATCATAGATGGCGCAGTTAACTTACATGTTATTCATAGAAATTGGCAAAAAATTACTGCCGATATGAGGCGCTTAAGTGCAAAAGGCTGTTAGGTTAGATGTACTTAACGTAATTATTTGTATCCAAAATTAGCTTATTTCAGCGAAAAGAAAATTTAAGGCAGCTATCTTACCGATGCAGCTAAGTATCGAGGCAGCTAAGCAAATTATACTGTATATACAATACCCACAAAAATGGCAGTACTAGATGTAAAAACAGTGGATTCCACTGCCAATGTTATTAATAAGATAGAAAACACAGATATAACAATAATTACAACGTTACTGATAGTAATAGTTGTTATAATGATCGCCAATTTATTCATTAAAGTATACAAAGTACTCAATAAGTGTTTAAAAAAGACATACTTGAGCAGGGCGAATGATCTCGACAAGATCTAAATAGGTAATATCAATTACAATCAGTAACGACGTTTAAAAATATATACGAGAATTAAATATATATATATACAAGAAATGCCCACTAATACAAAAAAAAAAACTTCATAGATAAAGAACTATGTAATGGAGTGAATTAGCTAAACAAATAAATAACTTTAAAGATAAATTCGAAAAATCCTATAAGTGTGTTAATAAGAACACACCTATAAGAGTAGAAACGCTAATTCACCACATAACTATAGTAATCGCAAACTATAATAATATAGTTAAACTTTTTATAAGTAAAGAAAAAAGGCTTACAGATCAGCATAGAAATCAATGCCAAAAAATAATTAAATCACTTAGGACTAGATTATTAAATATTAGAACAAGGCATGATATTAACATAAACATCCCAAAAGATTTAAAATTGATGGCAACTTTTGACTCAGAACAGCTAGAAGACCTAAACGAATCTAAACCAACACTAATTAGTGACACTGATATTGAAGCTATAGCGACATTGAGCCACTTGAATTATCAGAACTAAACATGACGGACCAAGTAGCCTTAGATCGCGAATATGTAAGACAAATATCGTCTGCAATTCCAGAATTTGATGGTAAAAAACTATCACTAGCTAGATTTCTAACGGCTTTAAGACTTGTAGAACGTACTAAAGGTACGCAAGAAGACTTGGCCGTAGAGGTTATAAAATCTAAAATAATTGGAGCAATTTTGTACAAAGTACAAAATAAGACTTCTATTATCGGTATCATAGCTAAACTAAATACCAATATCAAAGGCGAGTCCACTGACGTTATTAAAGCAAAATTGCTGAATACAAAGCAAAAAGGGAAGTCAGCTTCGCAATATACGGCTGAAATTGACAACTTGCGTAAGCAATTCGAAGCAGCCTATATTGACGATGGCCTGGACTTTGATAACGCCGAAAAGTTCGCAACGAAAGAAACAATATCAGCTATGAACAAAAATTGCGAATTCGAGAAACTTCGCATAATACTAGAAGCCGGCAATTTCACTACTTTCAATGATGCTATGGGTAAATATATCCAATGTAGCACTGAAATGACTGGAAGCCCAAGTACAATATTGTACTATAAAGGGAAAAATTATCGTGGAAATTACAACCGAAATAACCCAAGAGGTAGAGGCAATGGCCGCGGTAATGGTAATTTCTACAACAATAACAACGGTAACAATAGGGGTAATTTCAGAGGAAATTACCGAGGTAGCAACCGAGGAAGAAATAATTCACACCGAGGTGGCAACCAAAACCAAAATAATAAGAATAGAGGTAATGTCCGAGTAACTCAAGATAATTCGGAAAACCAACAAGACCCCTCAGCTGTTCAGAGCCAATAAATGGCACAATAACAAATAATAAAATTAACAATGAAAGAACAGGTAAATCCTTTACACTGTTGCTTAATACTGGTGCAGATAATGCTATATTTAAAGAAAATGTAGATATATTTGAAAACGTAAACGAAAGAGTTACTACCCAAATATCGGGAATTGGCGAAGGTACAATTTTTTCAAAAGGCTTGGCCTTTATAGAACTCACTACAGGTAAATACATAATTCCGCACAACTTCCATTTAGTCGATCAAAATTTCCCAATACTTAGTGATGGCATACTAGGCATAGATTTCATAAAACAATATAATTGCCAATTAGATTTCACTCAGAGTGGCGATTCACTAATTCTTCGCACAAACAACTTAATATATCCAATTAAATTACAAATACTTCATACTTGTGACAATAATGCCACAGTACTCCCAGCTCGTTCCGAAGTTGTCCGTGAAATACAAATACCTTCAATAAAAAATCAAATTTTGATATTAAATCAAGAAATTGATGAAGGAATTTATATCGCAAATACCATAGCCAACCACAAAAAGACTGATGTCCGAATTTTAAATACAACAAATACCAATAAGATCGTCAATTTAAATAAAATAAAATATGAAACCTTAAATGATTATGAAATATTAAAAGAAACTAACGACGAAAGAGACAACTTCGTTATGAATAAATTAATTAAAAACTTTCCGCCTTTATTCAAAAATCAATTAAAAGATTTATATACCAGATATACAGACATATTCGGATTAGAAACCGAATCAATAACAACAAATAATTTTTACAAACAAAAGCTTAGACTGAAGGATGAAGGATGATGAGCCCGTATATATAAAAAATTATAGGAGTCTTCATAGCCAAGTACAAGAAATTCAAGCCCAAGTACAAAAATTAATAGACGATAAATAGTCGAACCATCTGTCTCAGAATATAATAGCCCACTCTTACTAGTCCCGAAGAAGTCTCTTCCAGACTCTGAAAAGAAAAAATGGCGATTATTAATTGACTATCGTCAAATTAATAAAAAGCTATTGTCCAACAAATTTCCACTACCTAGAATTGATGATATTCTAGATCAATTAGGTAGAGCAAAATATTTTTCATGCCTAGTTTTAATGTCTGGCTTCCACCAAATTAAACTTGAAAAAAGTTCTAGAAATATAACGTCATTCTCAACAAGCAATGGTTCATATCGCTTCACGCGATTACCATTTGGCTTAAAAATAGCCCCAAACTCATTTCAAAGAATGATGACAATAGCATTATCTGGTCTAGAACCATCGCAAGCATTTCTTTATATGGATGATCTAATAGTACTCGGTTGTTCCGAGAAACATATGGTCAAAAACTTAACTGATGTTTTCGACAAATGTAGGAAAATTAAACTAGATCCGGAAAAATGTTCATTTTTCATGCATGAAGTCACATTTTTGGGACACAAATGCACTGATAAAGGAATCTTGCCAGACGACAAAAAATACGTGATAAAAAACTACCCAGTTCCACACGATGCGGACAGCGCAAGACGATTCGTTTCATTTTGCAATTACAATAGGCGCTTTATAAAAAACTTTGCTGACTATTCACGTCACATAACAAGATTATGTAAAAATGACGTAAAATTCGAATGGACAACTGAATGCCAGAATGCCTTAGATCATCTGAAAACAGCACTAATAAATCCAACCCTTTTTATAATATCCAGACTTCTGTATAATAACAAATGCAAGTAAGCAGTTTTAACTCAAAACTATAATGGACTCCAACTTCCAATTGCATACGCATTAAGATTCTTTACTAAAGGAGAAAGTAACAAGAGTTAACAGCTATTCACTGGGCAATAACACACTTTCGACCATATATTTATGGTAACCATTTCACGGTCAAAACGGATCACAGACCACTAACTTATCTATTTTCAATGGTAAATCCAAGTTAAAAATTAACACGTAGGAGGCTTGAATTGGAGGAATATAACTTTACGGTAGAATATCTGAAGGGTAAAGACAATTCGTAGCAGATGCGTTATCGAGAATAGCCATCAAGGAGCTACAAAATATAACAGGAAACATAATGAAAGTCAGTACAAGACAATCAAGTAGATAAGAATCCTGCGCAGGAGAAAAAGAAATAGAATTGCCTAGGCAATCTATAGAAAAAGCTTCAAAGCCCAAAGTGTACCAAGTCATTAACAATGACGAGGTTCGAAAAGTAGTGACCTTGCATGTAAACAATATGACATGTTTTTTTAAACATGGCAAAAAAATTACAGAAAGATACGATGTTAGCGATTTATATGAATGAAACCATCGATTGAGATCAATCAAAGGCTTGAAACGCAAGCCGGTATATATAAAATCAGCCAACTCAAAGTGGCACCGTGGGAAAATATCTTTGAACACGTATCAATGGATAATTTCAAGAAAATGGGCAATCAAATATTCAAATCTTTAAGAGTAGCGCTACTCTACGCGTGACCCAAATAAATTCTGAAAAAGAAAAAGAAGCTATCTTATCTAAACTACATGATGATCCCATAGTAGGAGGACATACAGGCATTATAAAAACCTTGGCTAAGGTCAAACGACATTATTTTTGGAAAGGTATGTCTAAACAAATAAAAGACTACAGCCGAAAATGTCCAGAAAGCAAAAACTACAAGGAACACAAAAACTCCTCTAACAATAACAGAAACACCAATATCCGCTTTCGACAGAGTAATCGTTGACACAATAGGTCCATTACCTAGATCAGAGAATGGGAACGAGTATGCAGGTACACTCATTTGTGATTTAACGAAATACCTCGTGTCCATTCCGATCACAAAGAAAAGTGCAAACACTGTCGCTAAATATGAAAATAAACAACATAACATCAAACTGCACATCATCACCAGACAGTTGGAACAGTAGAAAGAAGTCACAGGACTTTTAACGACTACATACGATCATATAAATCAGTTGATAAAACTGATTGGGAAGTATGGATCCAATACTTCGTATACTGTTTTAACACGACCCCCTCTATGGCACACAATTATTGTCCATATGAGATAATTTTTGGTAAAACACCCAATTTACCAAAAGATTTTAATAATATAAATAAAATAGACCCACTATGTAATGTAGAAGATTATGTTAAAGAAGTTAAGTTTATATTAGAAATAGCATATAAAAGGTCTAGGATGTAAAAAACATAAAGCAAAAATTAAGCAAGTTTTTGATAAAAAGTTATAGATTTTCAAGTAAAAATAGGAGATAAAGTCCTATTAAGAAACGAAAGTGCCCATAAATTGGATCCAGTATATATAGCCCCATATGCAATAGTTAACATAGAAAATAGGGATAAAATTCTAATTAAAGATAACAAAAATAGGACCCAAAAAGTTCAAAAGGATAGATTAAAAATGTTTAACAGTTGAATCATTCAAGTTTTTAAAAACAAAGTAAATATTTAAACTTATATTTTGCCCCAAAAATCCAATAATAACGGTCTGATCAGCTGACAAAAATAATAAATAAAATAACTTATTTTTATATACAATTTTGATTCTCATATGTATTCTTATTGTAAACTCAAAAACACAAAAAAATTTTAATTACACAAATTTTATAAAAGTAAAAAAAAGATACGTTATTTTTAAAAAGGAGAGAGATGTAGTATGTGCATATATTGAGGGTGCACTGTACCAATAAAGTAACATCGATTAAACTTAAATATATCAGCAACATATTGTTGCAGTATATAAACAAAACCGTTTCATGTGAGCGTGTAATATGATCGCCCACCTATGAGCTACGCTAAGTCAGCAGTCCCACGCTGACCATTCGTAACACATGTATACATACATGCAAATATGTACATAAGACTCTCTCTCTCCCGATTATGCTGATAAGACAAACTATGTATGAAGCCGCTCCGCTGCTGGCGTAATCGGCAGCGCAGCTATTCGGTTTTAGATATAAGAAAAGATTGAACAAATCATTATTAAAACGAAAGTCAAATGGAGCAGACGCTCCGATCTGTTATTAACATTACATTGGCGAAGCACAACATATCTAATTCTACAGTAGGGACGGCGGCAATTAGTGTGGTCCGTTTGCGAGCTCGAACTCTAACGAGGAAACTATTTTTTTTTTAAAATTTACTTTTATGACTGCTGAAGCAAACTAGCGCGTAGCGCGAGCTGTATTTGGTGTAGGTAAAATAGGTTTCAGGGTTGCCCCTATTCAGGCAGACTGCTCTTACTTGTTTTTAATAATATTTTATTTATTAATTGAGTAGTTAGGGAAGTGACATCAAGGGGTTGTTATTAGCGGAAGTGGTTTTCTTACATATTTATCAAGGTCAAGTTTGTTTACATTTTTTATCAAGGTTAAGAGTTTGTTTACGTTTATCCGGAAGTGATTTGTTTAAATTTATTGTGCATGTTATTAATTGTTTAAATTTTGGAGGGAGGTGGGGCTTGTTTTTATACCCTGAACCCAGAAGCATCTCCGACCCCTTAAACGATACGTACTCTTAATCAGCATCGATAGCCGAGTCTATCTAGCCATGTCTGTCTGTCCGTCCGTCTGCCCGACCGTCCGTCTGTCGTTCTGTTCGTATGTGTAAACGCAAGGATCTCAGAACCTATTAGAGCTAGAGATTTCCTCAGTGCTATAGGAATTGCAAATGGCAATTTGCACAAAATCCGAAACGATTTTATAATTTTGAAAACTTAAAGCGTAAATCTTCAATATTTTCATCTTCATTTTATCTTGGATGGATAATGCTAGCAATTATTCTGATGCTGCTAACCTCTTTGATCATTTTCTGCAATCAATTTCTCTCTTCTATCTGTCGTAATAATAATTCTTACCTTTACAATATGACTTCCTGTAGCTCTAAACTTTCTCCCATTATTTCCCATTCCTCTCTCCTTTCTGCTTTAAACTCTTTAGAGTCCTCTGACTCTCTTTGGCCTGAAAATACTCCTAGCTGTTTAGGAGTGTAGTTCAACCATTCTTCTCCCATTGCTTAAGCGTTTTTTACTTGAATCCGTTGAATCTTCTGTTTTTCCATCTCTTTAGAAAGAATCTTATATTATTCCCCTCTAAAAAAAGTAAGACGTTTGACTTTGTGCACCATGCTCTTTACTCTTTAAATTTTACCGTTTAGGCTTCCCTCCATTTCTTTTGCTTTGGATTTTTCTTATTTGAAAGGTAGGACCCAAAGAGTAATGCTGAGACTACCTCAAAATAAGTTCACGTTACTTTTGGTGTTCCTCAAGCACCTTTTTTTTTGGGTCTAGGTTGCCACGCGTGCCAAGCGTGGGGTTATTTGGCCGCCCACCTTACGGTGAAAATTGACAAGTCTGAAAATTGCCGTGACCGTTGTCTTATAGGATGATTTTGCTAGAATTAAGAAATTTTGTTAGATCTTGGTATGCAGTGTTGTTTTCCTTTTGGAAAAATTCGTATATGTTGTTGTGTCTGATTAGTGATGGGAATGTCTGCCGAGTAGCTGTGTGTTTGCTGCAGTTGAAAATGATGTGCGAAGCTTTATCGATAGTGTTGCATGTTTCACATGTGTTATCGGGGTAGATGCGCATTTTGGCGAGTGTGTGTTTGTCAAAAGCGTTGCTACTAAGCAATCTGTTGAAGAGTTTGATTTCTTTTGGCTTTAGTGTGATTCCTGTTTTGGTAAACCACGGCTTGTTATGGGTGGTTGGGAACATTTCGCAGAAGCCTCGAAACTTCGTGGCTGTGAACTCTGCATATTTTCTATCCCAATCGTCTTTAATGGTTCTGTATGTGGTGCTTAAGGCGTCTTTGAGAGTCCAATTCATTAAAAGGAAGGCTTGAATTGGAGGAATATAACTTTACGGTAGAATATCTGAAGGGTAAAGACAATTCGTAGCAGATGCGTTATCGAGAATAGCCATCAAGGAGCTACAAAATATAACAGGAAACATAATGAAAGTCAGTACAAGACAATCAAGTAGATAAGAATCCTGCGCAGGAGAAAAAGAAATAGAATTGCCTAGGCAATCTATAGAAAAAGCTTCAAAGCCCAAAGTGTACCAAGTCATTAACAATGACGAGGTTCGAAAAGTAGTGACCTTGCATGTAAACAATATGACATGTTTTTTTAAACATGGCAAAAAAATTACAGAAAGATACGATGTTAGCGATTTATATGAATGAAACCATCGATTGAGATCAATCAAAGGCTTGAAACGCAAGCCGGTATATATAAAATCAGCCAACTCAAAGTGGCACCGTGGGAAAATATCTTTGAACACGTATCAATGGATAATTTCAAGAAAATGGGCAATCAAATATTCAAATCTTTAAGAGTAGCGCTACTCTACGCGTGACCCAAATAAATTCTGAAAAAGAAAAAGAAGCTATCTTATCTAAACTACATGATGATCCCATAGTAGGAGGACATACAGGCATTATAAAAACCTTGGCTAAGGTCAAACGACATTATTTTTGGAAAGGTATGTCTAAACAAATAAAAGACTACAGCCGAAAATGTCCAGAAAGCAAAAACTACAAGGAACACAAAAACTCCTCTAACAATAACAGAAACACCAATATCCGCTTTCGACAGAGTAATCGTTGACACAATAGGTCCATTACCTAGATCAGAGAATGGGAACGAGTATGCAGGTACACTCATTTGTGATTTAACGAAATACCTCGTGTCCATTCCGATCACAAAGAAAAGTGCAAACACTGTCGCTAAATATGAAAATAAACAACATAACATCAAACTGCACATCATCACCAGACAGTTGGAACAGTAGAAAGAAGTCACAGGACTTTTAACGACTACATACGATCATATAAATCAGTTGATAAAACTGATTGGGAAGTATGGATCCAATACTTCGTATACTGTTTTAACACGACCCCCTCTATGGCACACAATTATTGTCCATATGAGATAATTTTTGGTAAAACACCCAATTTACCAAAAGATTTTAATAATATAAATAAAATAGACCCACTATGTAATGTAGAAGATTATGTTAAAGAAGTTAAGTTTATATTAGAAATAGCATATAAAAGGTCTAGGATGTAAAAAAATAAAGCAAAAATTAAGCAAGTTTTTGATAAAAAGTTATAGATTTTCAAGTAAAAATAGGAGATAAAGTCCTATTAAGAAACGAAAGTGCCCATAAATTGGATCCAGTATATATAGCCCCATATGCAATAGTTAACATAGAAAATAGGGATAAAATTCTAATTAAAGATAACAAAAATAGGACCCAAAAAGTTCAAAAGGATAGATTAAAAATGTTTAACAGTTGAATCATTCAAGTTTTTAAAACAAAGTAAATATTTAAACTTATATTTTGCCCCAAAATCCAATAATAACGGTCTGATCAGCTGACAAAAATAATAAATAAAATAACTTATTTTTATATACAATTTTGATTCTCATATGTATTCTTATTGTAAACTCAAAAACACAAAAAAATTTTAATTACACAAATTTTATAAAAGTAAAAAAAAAAGATACGTTATTTTTAAAAAGGAGAGAGATGTAGTATGTGCATATATTGAGGGTGCACTGTACCAATAAAGTAACATCGATTAAACTTAAATATATCAGCAACATATTGTTGCAGTATATAAACAAAACCGTTTCATGTGAGCGTGGAATATGATCGCCCACCTATGAGCTACGCTAAGTCAGCAGTCCCACGCTGACCATTCGTAACACATGTATACATACATGCAAATATGTACATAAGACTCTCTCTCTCCCGATTATGCTGATAAGACAAACTATGTATGAAGCCGCTCCGCTGCTGGCGTAATCGGCAGCGCAGCTATTCGGTTTTAGATATAAGAAAAGATTGAACAAATCATTATTAAAACGAAAGTCAAATGGAGCAGACGCTCCGATCTGTTATTAACATTACATTGGCGAAGCACAACATATCTAATTCTACAGTAGGGACGGCGGCAATTAGTGTGGTCCGTTTGCGAGCTCGAACTCTAACGAGGAAACTATTTTTTTTTTTAAATTTACTTTTATGACTGCTGAAGCAAACTAGCGCGTAGCGCGAGCTGTATTTGGTGTAGGTAAAATAGGTTTCAGGGTTGCCCCTATTCAGGCAGACTGCTCTTACTTGTTTTTAATAATATTTTATTTATTAATTGAGTAGTTAGGGAAGTGACATCAAGGGGTTGTTATTAGCGGAAGTGGTTTTCTTACATATTTATCAAGGTCAAGTTTGTTTACATTTTTTATCAAGGTTAAGAGTTTGTTTACGTTTATCCGGAAGTGATTTGTTTAAATTTATTGTGCATGTTATTAATTGTTTAAATTTTGGAGGGAGGTGGGGCTTGTTTTTATACCCTGAACCCAGAAGCATCTCCGACCCCTTAAACGATACGTACTCTTAATCAGCATCGATAGCCGAGTCTATCTAGCCATGTCTGTCTGTCCGTCCGTCTGCCCGACCGTCCGTCTGTCGTTCTGTTCGTATGTGTAAACGCAAGGATCTCAGAACCTATTAGAGCTAGAGATTTCCTCAGTGCTATAGGAATTGCAAATGGCAATTTGCACAAAATCCGAAACGATTTTATAATTTTGAAAACTTAAAGCGTAAATCTTCAATATTTTCATCTTCATTTTATCTTGGATGGATAATGCTAGCAATTATTCTGATGCTGCTAACCTCTTTGATCATTTTCTGCAATCAATTTCTCTCTTCTATCTGTCGTAATAATAATTCTTACCTTTACAATATGACTTCCTGTAGCTCTAAACTTTCTCCCATTATTTCCCATTCCTCTCTCCTTTCTGCTTTAAACTCTTTAGAGTCCTCTGACTCTCTTTGGCCTGAAAATACTCCTAGCTGTTTAGGAGTGTAGTTCAACCATTCTTCTCCCATTGCTTAAGCGTTTTTTACTTGAATCCGTTGAATCTTCTGTTTTTCCATCTCTTTAGAAAGAATCTTATATTATTCCCCTCTAAAAAAAAGTAAGACGTTTGACTTTGTGCACCATGCTCTTTACTCTTTAAATTTTACCGTTTAGGCTTCCCTCCATTTCTTTTGCTTTGGATTTTTTCTTATTTGAAAGGTAGGACCCAAAGAGTAATGCTGAGACTACCTCAAAATAAGTTCACGTTACTTTTGGTGTTCCTCAAGCACCTTTTTTTTTTGGGTCTAGGTTGCCACGCGTGCCAAGCGTGGGGTTATTTGGCCGCCCACCTTACGGTGAAAATTGACAAGTCTGAAAATTGCCGTGACCGTTGTCTTATAGGATGATTTTGCTAGAATTAAGAAATTTTGTTAGATCTTGGTATGCAGTGTTGTTTTCCTTTTGGAAAAATTCGTATATGTTGTTGTGTCTGATTAGTGATGGGAATGTCTGCCGAGTAGCTGTGTGTTTGCTGCAGTTGAAAATGATGTGCGAAGCTTTATCGATAGTGTTGCATGTTTCACATGTGTTATCGGGGTAGATGCGCATTTTGGCGAGTGTGTGTTTGTCAAAAGCGTTGCTACTAAGCAATCTGTTGAAGAGTTTGATTTCTTTTGGCTTTAGTGTGATTCCTGTTTTGGTAAACCACGGCTTGTTATGGGTGGTTGGGAACATTTCGCAGAAGCCTCGAAACTTCGTGGCTGTGAACTCTGCATATTTTCTATCCCAATCGTCTTTAATGGTTCTGTATGTGGTGCTTAAGGCGTCTTTGAGAGTCCAATTCATTAAAAGGAAGGCTTGAATTGGAGGAATATAACTTTACGGTAGAATATCTGAAGGGTAAAGACAATTCGTAGCAGATGCGTTATCGAGAATAGCCATCAAGGAGCTACAAAATATAACAGGAAACATAATGAAAGTCAGTACAAGACAATCAAGTAGATAAGAATCCTGCGCAGGAGAAAAAGAAATAGAATTGCCTAGGCAATCTATAGAAAAAGCTTCAAAGCCCAAAGTGTACCAAGTCATTAACAATGACGAGGTTCGAAAAGTAGTGACCTTGCATGTAAACAATATGACATGTTTTTTTAAACATGGCAAAAAAATTACAGAAAGATACGATGTTAGCGATTTATATGAATGAAACCATCGATTGAGATCAATCAAAGGCTTGAAACGCAAGCCGGTATATATAAAATCAGCCAACTCAAAGTGGCACCGTGGGAAAATATCTTTGAACACGTATCAATGGATAATTTCAAGAAAATGGGCAATCAAATATTCAAATCTTTAAGAGTAGCGCTACTCTACGCGTGACCCAAATAAATTCTGAAAAAGAAAAAGAAGCTATCTTATCTAAACTACATGATGATCCCATAGTAGGAGGACATACAGGCATTATAAAAACCTTGGCTAAGGTCAAACGACATTATTTTTGGAAAGGTATGTCTAAACAAATAAAAGACTACAGCCGAAAATGTCCAGAAAGCAAAAACTACAAAGAACACAAAAACTCCTCTAACAATAACAGAAACACCAATATCCGCTTTCGACAGAGTAATCGTTGACACAATAGGTCCATTACCTAGATCAGAGAATGGGAACGAGTATGCAGGTACACTCATTTGTGATTTAACGAAATACCTCGTGTCCATTCCGATCACAAAGAAAAGTGCAAACACTGTCGCTAAATATGAAAATAAACAACATAACATCAAACTGCACATCATCGCCAGACAGTTGGAACAGTAGAAAGAAGTCACAGGACTTTTAACGACTACATACGATCATATAAATCAGTTGATAAAACTGATTGGGAAGTATGGATCCAATACTTCGTATACTGTTTTAACACGACCCCCTCTATGGCACACAATTATTGTCCATATGAGATAATTTTGGTAAAACACCCAATTTACCAAAAGATTTTAATAATATAAATAAAATAGACCCACTATGTAATGTAGAAGATTATGTTAAAGAAGTTAAGTTTATATTAGAAATAGCATATAAAAGGTCTAGGATAATGCTTAAAAAACATAAAGCAAAAATTAAGCAAGTTTTTGATAAAAAGTTATAGATTTTCAAGTAAAAATAGGAGATAAAGTCCTATTAAGAAACGAAAGTGCCCATAAATTGGATCCAGTATATATAGCCCCATATGCAATAGTTAACATAGAAAATAGGGATAAAATTCTAATTAAAGATAACAAAAATAGGACCCAAAAAGTTCAAAAGGATAGATTAAAAATGTTTAACAGTTGAATCATTCAAGTTTTTAAAACAAAGTAAATATTTAAACTTATATTTTGCCCCAAAAATCCAATAATAACGGTCTGATCAGCTGACAAAAATAATAAATAAAATAACTTATTTTTATATACAATTTTGATTCTCATATGTATTCTTATTGTAAACTCAAAAACACAAAAAAATTTTAATTACACAAATTTTATAAAAGTAAAAAAAAAAGATACGTTATTTTTAAAAAGGAGAGAGATGTAGTATGTGCATATATTGAGGGTGCACTGTACCAATAAAGTAACATCGATTAAACTTAAATATATCAGCAACATATTGTTGCAGTATATAAACAAAACCGTTTCATGTGAGCGTGGAATATGATCGCCCACCTATGAGCTACGCTAAGTCAGCAGTCCCACGCTGACCATTCGTAACATATATATACATACATGCAAATATGTACATAAGACTCTCTCTCCCGATTATGCTGATAAGACAAACTATGTATGAAGCCGCTCCGCTGCTGGCGTAACCGGCAGCGCAGCTATGCGGGTTTAGATATAGGAAAAGATTGAACAAATCATTATTAAAACGAAAGTCAAATGGAGCAGACGCTCCGATCTGTTATTAACATTACATTGGCGAAGCACAACATATCTAATTCTACAGTAGGGACGGCGGCAATTAGTGTGGTCCGTTTGCGAGCTCGAACTCTAACGAGGAAACTATTTTTTTTTTTAAATTTACTTTTATGACTGCTGAAGCAAACTAGCGCGTAGCGCGAGCTGTATTTGGTGTAGGTAAAATAGGTTTCAGGGTTGCCCCTATTCAGGCAGACTGCTCTTACTTGTTTTTAATAATATTTTATTTATTAATTGAGTAGTTAGGGAAGTGACATCAAGGGGTTGTTATTAGCGGAAGTGGTTTTCTTACATATTTATCAAGGTCAAGTTTGTTTACATTTTTTATCAAGGTTAAGAGTTTGTTTACGTTTATCCGGAAGTGATTTGTTTAAATTTATTGTGCATGTTATTAATTGTTTAAATTTTGGAGGGAGGTGGGGCTTGTTTTTATACCCTGAACCCAGAAGCATCTCCGACCCCTTAAAGGATACGTACTCTTAATCAGCATCGATAGCCGAGTCTATCTAGCCATGTCTGTCCGTCCGTCTGCCCGACCGTCCGTCTGTCGTTCTGTTCGTATGTGTAAACGCAAGGATCTCAGAACCTATTAGAGCTAGAGATTTCCTCAGTGCTATAGGAATTGCAAATGGCAATTTGCACAAAATCCGAAACGATTTTATAATTTTGAAAACTTAAAGCGTAAATCTTCAATATTTCCATCTTCATTTTATCTTGGATGGATATTGCTAGCAATTATTCTGATGCTGCTAACCTCTTTGATCATTTTCTGCAATCAATTTCTCTCTTCTATCTGTCGTAATAATAATTCTTACCTTTACAATATGACTTCCTGTAGCTCTAAACTTTCTCCCATTATTTCCCATTCCTCTCTCCTTTCTGCTTTAAACTCTTTAGAGTCCTCTGACTCTCTTTGGCCTGAAAATACTCCTAGCTGTTTAGGAGTGTAGTTCAACCATTCTTCTCCCATTGCTTAAGCGTTTTTTACTTGAATCCGTTGAATCTTCTGTTTTTCCATCTCTTTAGAAAGAATCTTATATTATTCCCCTCTAAAAAAAAGTAAGACGTTTGACTTTGTGCACCATGCTCTTTTACTCTTTAAATTTTACCGTTTAGGCTTCCCTCCATTTCTTTTGCTTTGGATTTTTTCTTATTTGAAAGGTAGGACCCAAAGAGTAATGCTGAGACTACCTCAAAATAAGTTCACGTTACTTTTGGTGTTCCTCAAGCACCTTTTTTTTTTTTTTTTTGGGTCTAGGTTGCCACGCGTGCCAAGCGTGGGGTTATTTGGCCGCCCACCTTACGGTGAAAATTGACAAGTCTGAAAATTGCCGTGACCGTTGTCTTATAGGATGATTTTGCTAGAATTAAGAAATTTTGTTAGATCTTGGTATGCAGTGTTGTTTTCCTTTTGGAAAAATTCGTATATGTTGTTGTGTCTGATTAGTGATGGGAATGTCTGCCGAGTAGCTGTGTGTTTGCTGCAGTTGAAAATGATGTGCGAAGCTTTATCGATAGTGTTGCATGTTTCACATGTGTTATCGGGGTAGATGCGCATTTTGGCGAGTGTGTGTTTGTCAAAAGCGTTGCTACTAAGCAATCTGTTGAAGAGTTTGATTTCTTTTGGCTTTAGTGTGATTCCTGTTTTGGTAAACCACGGCTTGTTATGGGTGGTTGGGAACATTTCGCAGAGGCCTCGAAACTTCGTGGCTGTGAACTCTGCATATTTTCTATCCCAATCGTCTTTAATGGTTCTGTATGTGGTGCTTAAGGCGTCTTTGAGAGTCCAATTCATTAAAAGGAAGGCCCCGCGTCCTGGGGCATTCTTGTCGGCTGAGTCCACCATGTCGTTCTGCGCTATACATGCATGACCTGGGATGTAGTGGAATTCGATTTCGTCTGTTAGTATGGCGACGCGAGGGAGGCCCCAAGTTAGAGCGTCGTCAAGAGCTTTCTCAATTGCTGAGAGAGATGACAGAACCATGTCGGTATAGAAACTTAAGATTTGCCCTGTTCTAGCTTGTAGGAAGGTTCCGCTGGTGTTACGACTCTCCCTATGAGTTTGTAGTATGATTTCCCTATTGCTATCCCCCTTCCTGTTCGATAAGCCTTTGAAGAAGTCAGTGCTGGTCTCGATTTTGTCACATCGGAGCGGTTCCAACCTTTTAAATATCCCAGCGAATTCTCTATATACCCTGGAGTAGCTATTCTTTAGCACCTTGTCACCCTCAAGCGTCTCGCAAACCGGTAGTTGATAGGCAAAGGCCTTTGCCAACTCTTTTGCTGTCAGAAACTTGATCCTGTACCTGGGAGGAAGCTGCGCGGCCAGATGGTATACGATGGGTATCGGGGTGCATGAGCCCTAGTGCCCTTCTGAGGTGCGCATTACAATGAGTTTTTATTTTGCAAAGTGCCGCTTTTTAATAGATTGTTGAAGGATGAGCATGCATATTCCAGCCTTCTGCGTACGAACGCTTTGAACAGAATTAAGCCCCTTCTGGGGTCCACTCCGAAGGTGCATCCGCTTGGTAGATTGAGGAATGCGCAGGACCTATTTGCGTCCGAAATGGCTCGATCGATTTGGGGACATGCCGAATTATTTGCTGCCAACGTTCTACCTAAGTATCTTATTTGGTCCACCTCTTTGATCGGTGCACCGATGTGGGTGATGTTAAGGGGCTCTCTATGCTTGTTAAAATGGATTACTTTAGACTTTGCGGGGTTAAATGAAAGGTTGAGGAAGTTGCATTTTTCCCCAAAATTTTCTATTTTCCCAACTAGCGTATTTTTGACTATTTGAAGGTATGAATGAAATACGAAGAAATCATCCGCGTACTGGAAAAGTAGACAATTACTGTCGTTCAAGCTATGCAGCTCCGACGTGTACAGGTTAAATAATGTCGGGCTTAGACAGCTGCCTTGTCAAACTCCCCTGTCCACCACTACCCTCGCGTTGCCCTTGGTCAGAGCCCTATTAAGAATGCTTGCGAACCAGGTTACCTCGCTAGCGTTGAAACCCATAACCCCCAGCTTGTGTGCTAATCTGTCCACCAGCACACAGTCAAAAGCCTTATGTAAGTACAAACATGCCGCTACGACTTGGAGGTTATTAGATTTGAGATCTTGAACTTTATTTATAAGGTCATTTATGTATTGCGCTGTGGACCTGTGCCTTCTAAAGGCTTAGGATCTGTCGGGAAAGAGTTTTTTGGCCGATATCTGCGCGTCAAACCCAATGTTGATTAACCCCTCAATAGTTTTAAGCAGCGTACTGAGCAACATGATGGGTCTGTAATTACTTATATTTGTGGGGTCAGAATTTTTTTTTGGGATCGGTACAATTTTTATTAATCTCCAGCTTTGTGGGATTACTTGTCGTTGCCATACTTCGTTTAGAATTGTGAAAAGATCCGCTTTCTTTTCTGCTGAAAGCCTCTGGAGCAGGCTGTAGGACAGAAAGTCATCGAGTGTAAAAGGCTCCGGTACTTGCTCAGAGGATACGACAGGTGGTGCGAAGAGTACTGTGCTGCTCGGAATGAAAGGGGAGTTTTTAAACATCCCACGCAAGTTTTCATTGCCTTTGTTTGACCAGGTGTTGCCTATGGGTTTGGCCTGTTTGTAAAGTTTTAGATTTTTACCCTGCTCCAAATTGACGGAGCTGCAGACATTTCCTGTACAAATTGCTCAAAGTTTGCTTTTCTGCGCTTCTTGACGTGCGCCTGGAGCCGTTTTTCGGCTGACATAGCAGCCCTGGCGTCCTCAAACTTCTTTGTGAGGTAAAATTTTTTCCGACACCCGGAAATGTCTTTCCGCCTCTTTATCCTACCATTTCTTGGGTACATAACGGTTTAAGCTGGGGATTGTTATGGTGCTTTCCTTTGAGATTCTGACTACTTTTTGGTTTAATTTTTCTATATTTAAAACATTACAAGCGTTGAGCTCCCTGGCTACCTGGTGATGTAGCGTTCTTTTGCTAATTGTGGATGCACTTATGACGTTCACTGATATGACAATCGGAAAATGATTACTATTGGAGACTTTCTCTCTCTTGACCTCCCATGTAGTATTAGGCATGCTTGCGTTGCAGAAGGTTAGGTCTAGCCCCGAAAAATGTACTGGGCTATGCGAGAAGGTAGGCGAGCCGTCGTTCAGGCAAATAAAGCCGGCCCTCAAAGCTGCCCTTTCTAGTATCTGCTCTTTGCTGTCGCTGTTGTCGCTCCCTCATATCGGGGATTTTGCGTTAAAGTCTCCACCCACGAGGGAGGGGTTGCTTAGAGCTGATGCCACCGAGGACACTCTTTTAATTCCTTCTCTCAAATTACCCACGCTTGTGGCAGGTGACGCGTATGGACTGAATACATTAATGTTTCCCTTAAGGTTGAGGGTCTGTAAACCTATTGCTTCGATACTGCTGTCAAGGTTTCTCAAGCACCTTTACTCTTTACTCTTTATATAAATGATCTCCCCTCTGTTATATCACATGCCCCATTTCATTCATTGATCCTCTACATCACTCTCGTCTTCAAGATGATTTGAACGTTATGCAACTTTGGTGTTCGATCAATCAATTGAATCCGAATTGTTCAAAGTGTATGTATATTCAATCTTCAATCGTACTATACCTTATCGTGTCAGTTATACAATCGACAATAACTCATTGCAACGTATACTAACATTTAAGGACTTGGCGTTCTTTTTATACCTTCCGAGAGAGTTTTATATTTTTTGCGCTTTAATCCTGCTTTTTATTTTTTAATTTTGCATTTCTTGTGCTTTATACAAAAAGCTTTTGTAACTTGTGCAAGGTGTTATCTGTTGTGCAGCGTATGTCTGTTAATTTTTGCATTTATTAAACGCGGCGTCAGTTCCGTGTTGTTGTTATTGCCTGTTTTGATTCTTTAGCTTTGGTGCTCCCCTGTGCATACACTTGTTTGTACGTGTGTTAGCTGCTGCATATTTCTGCTGTGCATCGCGTTCTCGCAAACTTTTGCTGTTGCCATTCGCTCCTAACAATTTGTTTGCGTACAAATAATTATTTTTATCGATTACTTGCTCCAAAAGAAAAGAAATCTTTTGGGTAACATGCTTGGAGAATTCCTAAAAAGCAATTTACCAAATGAATTTACAAAAATCAAACTTGGTTATTCACTCTAGCCACAAAAACTAACGACCTCACTGCGTTTGCGTGTGTCGATCATAATGATAAAAACTTTAACAGCTAGGTGCCTCACAGAGTATTGTTGTATATTCTAGGCGGGAGCAGTAGCTATTCTAAAAGCTGTAAGCTACGCTCAACGAAATTCTGGAAAAATATGCCATCTGCGCTGACGGTCTGTCTACTGTGGAAGCCATAAGCAACATTTCAAAATCCAACACCATAACTGTCCCAATTCGAGGCCTGTTGGCAGGCATCACGACAAAACGAAGTTCAACACGATTCCATTTAATCGATTCCATTGAATCGATTGAATCGATTCCATTGAATCTCAGACGCAATATTAAATCAGCAACCGGGGGGTCCGATTTCTTGAAGGCTTGCATTAAAGAGTGATGTTGCGAGAGTGAACAAACGAAAATGCAGAAGCATCGGTCGGAGATTTATTAAGTGACAAACGTCCTACACAGTTTCAGAACGAATTAAGTACGCTAGCCAAAAATAACCGACAGTGTTCCTTAATCACTGTGAATGCTTGTGTTGGACTCTATTGAAATTTGACAACGATTAGAGCAAATGCCGTGAACTGTGCTCATTTAGTACAAAACAGAAAAAACACTAAAACTGTCCTCGTATTCAGCGGGTGCATCAGAGGACGTCCAACACATCATAGCCGTTCACTACAAAAAGTTCAGCAAGGCAACTTACTCATCGGCACCGGTGTCGGCATCTCCGTCTTGCCACCGCCATCAACGGAACCAAATTCAACGCCCTTATTTTTATTTATTTATTAATTTATTAATGGTCGACAAAACGAGTGTCTTCCTCATTATACATACAATACATAACGGAATTATATGCTAAAAGCCTAGTTAAATAACACAGTTCTCTAAATAGCATCACCGACCGATGAAGGTGGTTTAGTTGCCAGTCCGGCCAGCTGTGCCCCTTTTCACAGCTAAATTTGTCAGTGACGCTATTAGAGCCTACCTCTTAGCAGAAGGGTGTGTAAGTAGGAAAAAGGGTTCTTAAGTAAAATTAATAATAGTGTTAGTTTGCTATATTAATTAATAAAATACAATAAATAAGAAAAAGAAAGTAAGAAGATTGTTAATAAAGTAAAGAAATTTAAGCTAGATATACAGAGTGTTAAGTAGATAGGACAGAGAGAAAAGTAATGGGAAATCACCGACCCGGTGGGGGAAAATTTACAGCCTGTCCGGCAAGCTATGCCCCTGCTCATAGCTGGGAATGGTCAGTGACTTCCCGAAGGTATCCTGAAAGCAACGATTTTATTAGGGGTAGAGAAAGTTCTATAGAGAAAAGGTGATGCAAACTATTATAATTTTTACATAGCACGCGAAAAGGATTGTGCAAGGCGTAGTCTGTTGTGCACGTAGACAGGAATAAGGGGCGGTAATTTCTGGTTGGTCTAGACGGAACAGAGAATTGAAGACGCCCTAGCAGAAAAGGAGAATCTATATCGCCAATAATCAACTTATGTAGAAGGACAACACCAAGAATTGTCCTACGGTTGGTTAACGACGGAAGGTTAAGAAGAAGCAGCCTGCTCGTAAGGCAAAAAGCAGAAATTGCTTCTGAACAGATTCAATACGATCCTGGCTATTGTTATACTGCGGAGACCAGATGCAAGAGCAGTATTCAAGGATAGGGCAAACAAGAGAGATGTACAGAAGTTTCGTTATAAAGGGATCGTTAAACTCTTTAGACCATCGTTTAATGAATCCAAGTACACCTTTTGCCTCATTAACGATGGTATCTATGTGAAGATTGAAACAGAGTTTAGAATCAAAAAGAACGCCTAGATCCTTAACTGTTAGTATACGTTGCAAAGGGGTATTGTCCATTGTATAACTGACAAGATGAAGTGTATTACGATAAAATGTCATAAACATACACTTTGAACAATTCAGATGCAATTGATTGGCCGAACACCAAAGTTGCATAGCGTTCAAATCGTCTTGTAGACGAGAATGATGTAGGGGATTATTGTATTTTAGAATAAGTTTCACATCATCCGCATACATGAGTACACGGGCATGGTATATAACAGAGGGGAGATCATTTATAAAAAGAGTAAAGAGTAAAGGTCCAAGATGACTACCTTGAGGAACACCAGAAGTAACGTGAACCTGTTTAGAGGTAGTCTGCCTCAGCATTACTCTTTGGCTCCTACCTTTTAAATAAGAATTAATCCAAAGCAAAAGAGACGGAGGGAAACCTATTCGGTCAAGTTTAAAAAGTAAAATCTCATGGTGCACAGAGTCAAACGCCTTACTGAAGTCAGTATAAATGACATCAGTTTGCATTTTCGAAAGAAAAGCATCATTTACCAAGGAAGTAAATTCAAGCAGATTGGTCGTAGTTGACCGATTCTTTACGAATCCATGTTGAACAGGGGAAACAACTGATTTGCAGAAATGCTGCAAATTCGAAGTGATTATTTTTTCAAATAATTTAGGAATAGCGGACAGTTTTGCAATGCCCCTGTAATTTTGTATATCAGACTTTCCACCTTTCTTGTGGAGAGGAATGATATAAGATTCTTTCCAAAGAGATGGAAAGACAGAAGTTTCAAGAGATAGATTAAAAAGCTTTTGCAATGGATAAAGAAGGGAAGAACTACACTCCTTGAGTAGACAACTAGAAATTTTGTCAGGCCCAGGAGAGTAAGAAGATTTTAAAGAGTTTATAGCTAAAAGGAGAGAGGAGTGTGAAATAATAGGAGGAGGTATAGAACTAGAGGAAGAAATAGTATAACGATAAGAATTATTATTAGGACAGACTGAGGAGTAAGTCGATTGGAAAAAATTAGCAAAGAGGTTAGCAGAATCAGAGTCATTACTAGCTTTATCCATCCCGAAAGAAAAAGAAGTTGGCAAGCTTGAAGATTTACGCTTCAAGTTTACAAAATTGTAAAACTGTCTCGGATTTTGGGCAAATTGCCTTTTACAACGAGTTAGATAATTCTCATAGCATTGAGAATTCAGAAGAAAGAAGTTCGACTTGGCTATGGAATATTTAGCCAAGTCTGTACACGAACCCGACTTTTTAAAACAAAATAAAACTATTCGAAAATACCTCAAAATCGGATATGGTTGAATTTAACCATGTTTCGAAAATGCTATTATATCCGAGTCGAAGGAAGTACTGTGTTTAACAATCTGGGCAAGATTACGCACAGGTCTACCTTTGCGGCCAGGAGCTGAAGGGGCTGAGGCAGTTTGGATAACTGGGACGGTATCAGGTACGGGCTCTACTGGAACTACTATAGGGGATGAAACGGGGGTAATTGGGCAGTCGCTTGGGGAAGGCGATAAAGACAACATGGGAGATAAATCCATGTTGCTAGGTAGGGACAAGAAAGGCGAAGGTGTCTGAACAGACGTAGACGGCAATTGCAAAAGTTGAGGCTCCAACCGGCGATTGGTTGGAGACTCAAATTTATAATTGGCAAGCAACTCAAAACTCGAGTCAAATTTACTCGACAGTTGCTTAGCCACATTATTCAATTTTAAGAATTGATTTCTCACAGAATTATACATTCACCGAAAACGGTGCACAAGAATAGAGCAAGTAAACACTCAAAAACAATTATCGTACACAAACAAATTGTTTGGAGCGAAAGGCAATAGCAAAAATTTGCGAGAGCGCGATGCACAAGCAGAAATATGCGGCAGCGAGCACACGCACAAACAAGTGTATGCACAGGGGAGCACCAAAGCAAAAGAATCAAAACAGGCAATAACAACAATACAGAACTGACGCCGCGTTCAATAAATGCAATTATTAACAGACTTACGCTGCGACAACAGAATAACACTTTGCACAATTATACAGCTTTTTAAATAAAGCACAAAAAAGGCCAAATTTAGAAATAAAAAGCAGGATTAAAGCGCAAAAAAATATATAAAAATCTTGGAGCACAAGTAAAACACGTCAATCACTCTCAACTGAGAACTCTCTCTGTTATTTGCAGATAATGGATCGTCTATACTAAATTTTATTATTGTCTCAGTTATATGTGTGAATGAAAAGACCTTTTATTAGCTTTGGGTGATTTTAATTTATCAAAAATCTCTTGGTCATTATTCACAGCCCTCAGCACAGGATGACTTTATAGATTGCATGCTAGATCAATTAAATTTCTAATCATTTGAATAGAAGACTTCATCTTGCATTTGTCAACGATTACTACCGACAAGCCCCCCATGCAACCGATTGGTATTTTTTATGACTCGGTTTATATGCAAGCCAAACTTCTTTTCCTGTGCTTTAATTCTCAGTGCTATAAGTATTATCTTACTCATTGCAAATGACAATCTGCACAAAATCCGAGACGGTTTTATAATTTTTAAAACTTGAAGCGTAAATCTTGAAATCTTCTTTTTATCTTGGATGGATAAAGCTATCAATTATTCTAATGCTGCCAAACTCAATCAACTTGCTCCTCTGTCCGTCATAATAATAATTCTTACCCTTATAATTTGACTTCCTGTAGCTCTATACTTCCTCCCATTATTTCCCATTCCTCTCTCCTTTCTGCTTTAAACTATTTAGAGTCCTCTGACTTTCTGGGCTGAAAATACTGCTAGCTGTCTATTCACGAAGAGTAGTGCAACCCTTCTTCGCCCATTGCTTAAGCTTTTTTAGCTATCCCTTGAATCTTCTGCCTTTCCATCTCTTTAGAAAGAATCTTATATTATTCCCCTCTACAAAAAAGTAAGAAGTTTGACTGTATGCACCATTCTCTTTTACTCTTTAAATTTTACCGTTTAGGTTTCCTTCCATTTCTTTTGCTGTGGATTTCTTCTTATTTTTAAGGTAGGACCCAAAGAGTAATGCTGAGGCAGACTACCTAAAAATAAGTTCACGTTACTTTTGGTGCTCCTCAAGTACCTTTACTCTTTACTCTTTATATAAATGATCTCCCCTCTGTTATATCACATGCCCCATTTCATTCATTGATCCTCTACATCACTCTCGTCTTCAAGATGATTTGAACGTTATGCAACTTTGGTGTTCGATCAATCAATTGAATCCGAATTGTTCAAAGTGTATGTATATTCAATCTTCAATCGTACTATACCTTATCGTGTCAGTTATACAATCGACAATAACTCATTGCAACGTATACTAACATTTAAGGACTTGGCGTTCTTTTTATACCTTCCGAGAGAGTTTTATATTTTTTGCGCTTTAATCCTGCTTTTTATTTTTTAATTTTGCATTTCTTGTGCTTTATACAAAAAGCTTTTGTAACTTGTGCAAGGTGTTATCTGTTGTGCAGCGTATGTCTGTTAATTTTTGCATTTATTAAACGCGGCGTCAGTTCCGTGTTGTTGTTATTGCCTGTTTTGATTCTTTAGCTTTGGTGCTCCCCTGTGCATACACTTGTTTGTACGTGTGTTAGCTGCTGCATATTTCTGCTGTGCATCGCGTTCTCGCAAACTTTTGCTGTTGCCATTCGCTCCTAACAATTTGTTTGCGTACAAATAATTATTTTTATCGATAACTTGCTCCAAAAGAAAAGAAATCTTTTGGGTAACATGCTTGGAGAATTCCTAAAAAGCAATTTACCAAATGAATTTACAAAAATCAAACTTGGTTATTCACTCTAGCCACAAAAACTAACGACCTCACTGCGTTTGCGTGTGTCGATCATAATGATAAAAACTTTAACAGCTAGGTGCCTCACAGAGTATTGTTGTATATTCTAGGCGGGAGCAGTAGCTATTCTAAAAGCTGTAAGCTACGCTCAACGAAATTCTGGAAAAATATGCCATCTGCGCTGACGGTCTGTCTACTGTGGAAGCCATAAGCAACATTTCAAAATCCAACACCATAACTGTCCCAATTCGAGGCCTGTTGGCAGGCATCACGACAAAACGAAGTTCAACACGATTCCATTTAATCGATTCCATTGAATCGATTGAATCGATTCCATTGAATCTCAGACGCAATATTAAATCAGCAACCGGGGGGTCCGATTTCTTGAAGGCTTGCATTAAAGAGTGATGTTGCGAGAGTGAACAAACGAAAATGCAGAAGCATCGGTCGGAGATTTATTAAGTGACAAACGTCCTACACAGTTTCAGAACGAATTAAGTACGCTAGCCACAAATAACCGACAGTGTTCCTTAATCACTGTGAATGCTTGTGTTGGACTCTATTGAAATTTGACAACGATTAGAGCAAATGCCGTGAACTGTGCTCATTTAGTACAAAACAGAAAAAAACACTAAAACTGTCCTCGTATTCAGCGGGTGCATCAGAGGACGTCCAACACATCATAGCCGTTCACTACAAAAGTTCAGCAAGGCAACTTACTCATCGGCACCGGTGTCGGCATCTCCGTCTTGCCACCGCCATCAACGGAACCAAATTCAACGCCCTTATTTTTATTTATTTATTAATTTATTAATGGTCGACAAAACGAGTGTCTTCCTCATTATACATACAATACATAATGGAATTATATGCTAAAAGCCTAGTTAAATAACACAGTTCTCTAAATAGCATCACCGACCGATGAAGGTGGTTTAGTTGCCAGTCCGGCCAGCTGTGCCCCTTTTCACAGCTAAATTTGTCAGTGACGCTATTAGAGCCTACCTCTTAGCAGAAGGGTGTAAGTAGGAAAAAAGGGTTCTTAAGTAAAATTAATAATAGTGTTAGTTTGCTATATTAATTAATAAAATACAATAAATAAGAAAAAAGAAAGTAAGAAGATTGTTAATAAAGTAAAGAAATTTAAGCTAGATATACAGAGTGTTAAGTAGATAGGACAGAGAGAAAAGTAATGGGAAATCACCGACCCGGTGGGGGAAAATTTACAGCCTGTCCGGCAAGCTATGCCCCTGCTCATAGCTGGGAATGGTCAGTGACTTCCCGAAGGTATCCTGAAAGCAACGATTTTATTAGGGGTAGAGAAAGTTCTATAGAGAAAAGGTGATGCAAACTATTATAATTTTTACATAGCACGCGAAAAGGATTGTGCATAGCGTAGTCTGTTGTGCACGTAGACAGGAATAAGGGGCGGTAATTTCTGGTTGGTCTAGACGGAACAGAGAATTGAAGACGCCCTAGCAGAAAAGGAGAATCTATATCGCCAATAATCAACTTATGTAGAAGGACAACACCAAGAATTGTCCTACGGTTGGTTAACGACGGAAGGTTAAGAAGAAGCAGCCTGCTGTGGTAGGATGGCAACCGAAGATTAGGGTCCCAATTTAAACCTCGTAAGGCAAAAAGCAGAAATTGCTTCTGAACAGATTCAATACGATCCTGGCTATTGTTATACTGCGGAGACCAGATGCAAGAGCAGTATTCAAGGATAGGGCAAACAAGAGAGATGTACAGAAGTTTCGTTATAAAAGGATCGTTAAACTCTTTAGACCATCGTTTAATGAATCCAAGTACACCTTTTGCCTCATTAACGATGGTATCTATGTGAAGATTGAAACAGAGTTTAGAATCAAAAAGAACGCCTAGATCCTTAACTGTTAGTATACGCTGGAAAGGGGTATTGTCCATTGTATAACTGACAAGATGAAGTGTATTACGATAAAATGTCATAAACATACACTTTGAACAATTCAGATGCAATTGATTGGCCGAACACCAAAGTTGCATAGCGTTCAAATCGTCTTGTAGACGAGAATGATGTAGGGGATTATTGTATTTTAGAATAAGTTTCACATCATCCGCATACATGAGTACACGGGCATGGTATATAACAGAGGGGAGATCATTTATAAAAAGAGTAAAGAGTAGGTCCAAGATGACTACCTTGAGGAACACCAGAAGTAACGTGAACCTGTTTAGAGGTAGTCTGCCTCAGCATTACTCTTTGGCTCCTACCTTTTAAATAAGAATTAATCCAAAGCAAAAGAGACGGAGGGAAACCTATTCGGTCAAGTTTAAAAAGTAAAATCTCATGGTGCACAGAGTCAAACGCCTTACTGAAGTCAGTATAAATGACATCAGTTTGCATTTTCGAAAGAAAAGCATCATTTACCAAGGAAGTAAATTCAAGCAGATTGGTCGTAGTTGACCGATTCTTTACGAATCCATGTTGAACAGGGGAAACAACTGATTTGCAGAAATGCTGCAAATTCGAAGTGATTATTTTTTCAAATAATTTAGGAATAGCGGACAGTTTTGCAATGCCCCTGTAATTTTGTATATCAGACTTTCCACCTTTCTTGTGGAGAGGAATGATATAAGATTCTTTCCAAAGAGATGGAAAGACAGAAGTTTCAAGAGATAGATTAAAAAGCTTTTGCAATGGATAAAGAAGGGAAGAACTACACTCCTTGAGTAGACAACTAGAAATTTTGTCAGGCCCAGGAGAGTAAGAAGATTTTAAAGAGTTTATAGCTAAAAGGAGAGAGGAGTGTGAAATAATAGGAGGAGGTATAGAACTAGAGGAAGAAATAGTATAACGATAAGAATTATTATTAGGACAGACTGAGGAGTAAGTCGATTGGAAAAAATTAGCAAAGAGGTTAGCAGAATCAGAGTCATTACTAGCTTTATCCATCCCGAAAGAAAAAGAAGTTGGCAAGCTTGAAGATTTACGCTTCAAGTTTACAAAATTGTAAAACTGTCTCGGATTTTGGGCAAATTGCCTTTTACAACGAGTTAGATAATTCTCATAGCATTGAGAATTCAGAAGAAAGAAGTTCGACTTGGCTATGGAATATTTAGCCAAGTCTGTACACGAACCCGACTTTTTAAAACAAAATAAAACTATTCGAAAATACCTCAAAATCGGATATGGTTGAATTTAACCATGTTTCGGAAAATGCTATTATATCCGAGTCGAAGGAAGTACTGTGTTTAACAATCTGGGCAAGATTACGCACAGGTCTACCTTTGCGGCCAGGAGCTGAAGGGGCTGAGGCAGTTTGGATAACTGGGACGGTATCAGGTACGGGCTCTACTGGAACTACTATAGGGGATGAAACGGGGGTAATTGGGCAGTCGCTTGGGGAAGGCGATAAAGACAACATGGGAGATAAATCCATGTTGCTAGGTAGGGACAAGAAAGGCGAAGGTGTCTGAACAGACGTAGACGGCAATTGCAAAGTTGAGGCTCCAACCGGCGATTGGTTGGAGACTCAAATTTATAATTGGCAAGCAACTCAAAACTCGAGTCAAATTTACTCGACAGTTGCTTAGCCACATTATTCAATTTTAAGAATTGATTTCTCACAGAATTATACATTCACCGAAAACGGTGCACAAGAATAGAGCAAGTAAACACTCAAAAACAATTATCGTACACAAACAAATTGTTTGGAGCGAAAGGCAATAGCAAAAATTTGCGAGAGCGCGATGCACAAGCAGAAATATGCGGCAGCGAGCACACGCACAAACAAGTGTATGCACAGGGGAGCACCAAAGCAAAAGAATCAAAACAGGCAATAACAACAATACAGAACTGACGCCGCGTTCAATAAATGCAATTATTAACAGACTTACGCTGCGACAACAGAATAACACTTTGCACAATTATACAGCTTTTTAAATAAAGCACAAAAAAGGCCAAATTTAGAAATAAAAAGCAGGATTAAAGCGCAAAAAAATATATAAAAATCTTGGAGCACAAGTAAAACACGTCAATCACTCTCAACTGAGAACTCTCTCTGTTATTTGCAGATAATGGATCGTCTATACTAAATTTTATTATTGTCTCAGTTATATGTTATGTTAATATGAAACATATAACTTGTATTCAAGAAGTATTATTTATTTATTTATTTATTTATTAATGGTCGACAAAACGAGTGTCTTCCTCATTATACATACAATACATAATGGAATGCTAAAAGCCTAGTTAGATAACACAGTTCTCTAAATAGCATCACCGACCGATGGAGGTGTTTTAGTTGCCAGTCCGGCCAGCTGTGCCCCTTTTCACAGCTAAATTTGTCAGTGACGCTATTAGAGCCTACATCTAAGCAGAAGGGAGTAAGTAGGAAAATAGTGTTCTTAAGTAAAATTAAAGATAATCTTAGTTTGCTATATTAATTAATAAAATACAATAAATAAGAAAAAGGAAAGTAAGAAGATTGTTAATAAAGTAAAGAAATTTAAGCTAGATGTATAGAGTGTTAAGTAGATAGGACAGAGAGAAAAGTAATGGGAAATCACCGACCCGGTGGGGGAAAATTTACAGCCTGTCCTGCAAGCTATGCCCCTGCTCATAGCTGGGAATGGTCAGTGACTTCCCGAAGGTATCCTGAAAGCAACGATTTTATTAGGGGTAGAGAAAGTTCTATAGAGAAAACGTGATGTAAACTATTATAATTTTTACATAGCACGCGAAAAGGATTGTGCATAGCGTAGTCTGTTGTGCACGTAGACAGGAATAAGGGGCGGTAATTTCTGGTTGGTCTAGACGGAACAGAGAATTGAAGACGCCCTAGCAGAAAAGGAGAATCTATATCGCCAATAATCAACTTATGTAGAAGGACAACACCAAGAATTGTCCTACGGTTGGTTAATGACGGAAGGTTAAGAAGAAGCAGCCTGCTGGAGTAGGATGGCAAACGAAGATTAGGGTCCCAATTTAAACCTCGTAAGGCAAAAAGCAGAAATTGCTTCTGAACAGATTCAATACGATCCTGGCTATTGTTATACTGCGGAGACCAGATGCAAGAGCAGTATTCAAGGATAGGGCGAACAAGAGAGATGTACAGAAGTTTCGTTATAAAAGGATCGTTAAACTCTTTAGACCATCGTTTAATGAATCCAAGTACACCTTTTGCCTCATTAACGATGGTATCTATGTGAAGATTGAAACAGAGTTTAGAATCAAAAAGAACGCCTAGATCCTTAACTGTTAGTATACGTTGCAAAGGGGTATTGTCGATTGTATAACTGACAAGATAAGGTGTAGTACGATAAAATGTCATAAACATACACTTTGAACAATTCAGATGCAATTGATTGGCCGAACACCAAAGTTGCATAGCGTTCAAATCGTCTTGTAGACGAGAATGATGTAAGGGATTAGTGTATGATAGAATAAGTTTCACATCATCCGCATACATGAGTACACGGGCATGTGATATAACAGAGGGGAGATCATTTATAAAAAGAGTAAAGAGTAAAGGTCCAAGATGACTACCTTGAGGAACACCAGAAGTAACGTGAACCTGTTTAGAGGTAGTCTGCCTCAGCATTACTCTTTGGGTCCTACCTTTTAAATAAGAATTAATCCAAAGCAAAAGAGACGGAGGGAAACCTATTCGGTCAAGTTTAAAAAGTAAAATGTCATGGTGCACAGAGTCAAACGCCTTACTGAAGTCAGTATAAATGACATCAGTTTGCATTTTCGAAAGAAAAGCATCATTTACCAAGGAAGTAAATTCAAGCAGATTGGTCGTAGTTGACCGATTCTTTACGAATCCATGTTGAACAGGGGAAACAACTGATTTGCAGAAATGCTGCAAATTCGAAGTGATTATTTTTTCAAATAATTTAGGAATAGCGGACAGTTTTGCAATGCCCCTGTAATTTTGTATATCAGACTTTCCACCTTTCTTGTGGAGAGGAATGATATAAGATTCTTTCCAAAGAGATGGAAAGACAGAAGATTCAAGAGATAGATTAAAAAGCTTTTGCAATGGATAAAGAAGGGAAGAACTACACTCCTTGAGTAGACAACTAGGAATATTGTCAGGCCCAGGAGAGTAAGAAGATTTTAAAGAGTTTATAGCTGAAAGGAGAGAGGAGTGTGAAATAATAGGAGGAGGTATAGAACTAGAGGAAGAAATAGTATAAGGATAAGAATTATTATTAGGACAGACTGAGGAGTAAGTAGATTGGAAAAAATTAGCAAAGAGGTTAGCAGAATCCGAGTCATTACTAGCTTTATCCATCCCGAAAGAAAAGAAGTTGGCAAACTTGAAGATTTACGCTTCAAGTTTACAAAATTGTAAAACTGTCTCGGATTTTGGGCAAATTGCCTTTTACAACGAGTTAGATAATTCTCATAGCATTGAGAATTCAGAAGAAAAAAGTTCGACTTGGCTATGGAATATTTAGCCAAGTCTGTACACGAACCAGACTTTTTAAACTTTTTAAAATATTTAGATTTCAAGTTTTTAAGATGTGACAATCTGGGAGTAAACCAGGGTGGTTTTGAAGAAGTAGTCGAAGGAGTTGACTTGGGAATGCTCATATCTAAGAGGGAGTTTAGGGTGCTATAAAAAAAGTAATAGCAGTATTCATATCAACCGAGTCATATAAGAAAGACCAATCGGTTGCATAAATAAGCTGATTCAGCAATGAATAATTTCCTTTGCGAAAGCAGAGGCGGGGCTTATTGGCTGATGAGCACGAAATGAGACGATTACAATTGAACATTGTAATCTCTAAGGTAGGATGATATACATCCTCAGGAAGAGATAAAGGAGGGTACCTAGACACATTAGAGATAAGGTAGTTGTTAACAAATACAAGGTCAAGTGTTCTATTCAAATGATTAGAAATTGAATTGATTTGAAACAACGAAAGATCAAGCATGCAGTCTATAAAATCATGCTGTGCTAAGGGCACTAGATAATTTTCGGCAGTGAATAATGACCAAGAGATGCTCGGCAAATTAAAATCACCCAACACCATAAATAGGTCATTATCACGCACGTGTGAAGAAACTTCTTTAATACAAGTAATATGTTTCATATAAACTTGAATATCAGAAGAAGGAGGAACATAAGAGCATGTAATATAGATATTCCGTGTAGGAAAAGACACCTTGACTGAGATAATTTCAGCGTCAGTAGGCGTACTAAAACAGAAAAGTTCTGACTGGAGAGTGGCTTTAACGGCAATTAACACCCCACCACCTCGAGTCGGCCGATCATTTCTATGCAAAATAAAACTATTCGAAAATACCTCAAAATCGGATATGGTTGAATTTAACCATGTTTCGGAAAATGCTATTATATCCGAGTCGAAGGAAGTACTGGCCATGAACAGATTTTTAAGCTTTGAAATAAGACCTCTGACATTCTGATAATGAATACAGATTTGGTCAGAAGATGAAGTTAGTTTTTTGGGGCAGAAATGGTACCCGGTATTGAAGGGACTGGAAGGGTGACAGGCTGGTTACGCTTTTTTGGCTTGAACTCGTGAACAATCATGTGTGGAGGCCAAAATTTGGGATCACAAATGATTGGGAACATATCATGTGAAACATTTATTTTGAATGATGATATTTCACGAGGGGTGGAGAAATTAAATTTGGTTATTGACACGCTAGCAGAAGATTTGCTAGCAATATAGGCTGCCAATGACTCAGAAGTGGTGTCCGATGAAAGTCGAGACACAAAAACTTGCCTACGAGGGGCAACAACCGTTAAGGTAGGTGCTGATGGGGCTGCAGGTAGTGCAGGAGATGGAGGAGCTAAAGAGGCACCATGATTGTGTTTAACAATCTGGGCAAGATTACGGGCAGGTCTACCTTTGCGGCCAGGAGCTGACGGGGCTGAGGCAGTTTGGATAACTGGGACGGTTTCAGGTACGGGCTCTGCTGGAACTACTATAGGGGATAAATCGGGGGTAATTGGGCAGTCGCTTGGGGAAGGCGATAAAGACAACATTGGAGATAAATCCATGTTGCCAGGTAGGGACAAGAAAGGCGTAGGTGTCTGAACAGACGTAGACGGCAATTGCAAAAGTTGAGGCTCCAACCGGCGATTGGTTGGAGACTCAAATTTATAATTGGCAAGCAACTCAAAACTCGAGTCAAATTTACTCGACAGTTGCTTAGCCACATTATTCAATTTTAAGAATTGATTTCTCACAGAATTATACATTCTGGAGAAATCAATTTGCTTGTCGATGCAATCTGGGCACGACCAGCGCAAGCCACCGCAGCCCTTCTTGGCAACTGCAGCGATCTTGTCGCAATCACGCCCAGTGAGACCTGCACATTTAGCATGCATCATATTCTCACACAGCCAACAATTAACAAATTGCGGCTGTGCAGAATCATCAGCCTGCTTGAACGTGCAAGGTTTCTTACAGCACGACATAATTCTTGTAATAAGCAAGTTGCGAGAGCGCAGAGCAAAACGAAAACGGTGCACAAGAATAGAGCAAGTAACAAGTAACAATTATCGTACACAAACAAATTGTTTGGAGCGAAAGGCAATAGCAAAAATTTGCGAGAGCGCGATGCACAAGCAGAAATATGCGGCAGCGAACACACGCACAAACAAGTGTATGCACAGGGGAGCACCAAAGCAAAAGAATCAAAACAGGCAATAACAACAATACAGAACTGACGCCGCGTTCAATAAATGCAATTATTAACAGACTTACGCTGCGACAACAGAATAACACTTTGCACAATTATACAGCTTTTTAAATAAAGCACAAAAAAGGCCAAATTTAGAAATAAAAAGCAGGATTAAGGCGCAAAAAAATATATAAAAATCTTGGAGCACAAGTAAAACACGTCAATCACTCTCAACTGAGAACTCTCTCTGACATGTGAATGAAAAGACCTTTTATTAGCTTTGGGTGATTTTAATTTATCAAAAATCTCTTGGTCATTATTCACAGCCCTCAGCACAGGATGACTTTATAGATTGCATGCTAGATCAATTAAATTTCTAATCATTTGAATAGAAGACTTCATCTTGCATTTGTCAACGATTACTACCGACAAGCCCCCATGCAACCGATTGGTATTTTTTATGACTCGGTTTATATGCAAGCCAAACTTCTTTTTCCTGTGCTTTAATTCTCAGTGCTATAAGTATTATCTTACTCATTGCAAATGACAATCTGCACAAAATCCGAGACGGTTTTATAATTTTTAAAACTTGAAGCGTAAATCTTGAAATCTTCTTTTTATCTTGGATGGATAAAGCTATCAATTATTCTAATGCTGCCAAACTCAATCAACTTGCTCCTCTGTCCGTCATAATAATAATTCTTACCCTTATAATTTGACTTCCTGTAGCTCTATACTTCCTCCCATTATTTCCCATTCCTCTCTCCTTTCTGCTTTAAACTATTTAGAGTCCTCTGACTTTCTGGGCTGAAAATACTGCTAGCTGTCTATTCACGAAGAGTAGTGCAACCCTTCTTCGCCCATTGCTTAAGCTTTTTTAGCTATCCCTTGAATCTTCTGCCTTTCCATCTCTTTAGAAAGAATCTTATATTATTCCCCTCTACAAAAAAGTAAGAAGTTTGACTCTATGCAC
This sequence comes from Drosophila littoralis, assembly GCA_018903485.1. Lineage (NCBI taxonomy): Eukaryota > Metazoa > Arthropoda > Insecta > Diptera > Drosophilidae > Drosophila > Drosophila littoralis. The sequence goes on along the minus strand of JAEIGF010000311.1, from coordinate 164,263 downwards.
CATGCTCTTTTACTCTTTAAATTTTACCGTTTAGGTTTCCTTCCATTTCTTTTGCTGTGGATTTCTTCTTATTTTTAAGGTAGGACCCAAAGAGTAATGCTGAGGCAGACTACCTAAAAATAAGTTCACGTTACTTTTGGTGCTCCTCAAGTACCTTTACTCTTTACTCTTTATATAAATGATCTCCCCTCTGTTATATCACATGCCCGTGTACTTGTGTGTGAGGACGATGTGAAACTTTTTCTTTCATTCATTGATCCCCTACATCACTCTCCTCTTCAAGATGATTTGAACGTTATGCAACTTTGGTGTTCGAGCAATCAATTGAATCCGAATTGTTCAAAGTGTATGTATATGACCTTCAATCTATACCTTATCTTACTATACCTTATCTTGTCAGTTATACAATCGACAATTATTCATTGCAACGAATACTAACATTTAAGCATTTTTTTATACCTTCCGAGAGTTTTATATTTTTTGCGCTTTAATCCTGCTTTTTATTTTTAAATTTTGCTTTTAACTTGTGCAAGGTGTTATCTGTTGTGCAGCGTAAGTCTGTTAATTATTGCATTTATTAAACGCGGCGTCAGTTTCGTGTTGTTGTTATAGCCTGTTTTGATTCTTTAGCTTTGGTGCTCCCCTGTGCATACACTTGTTTGTACGTGTGTTAGCTGCTGCATATTTCTGCTGTGCATCGCGTTCTCGCCAACTTTTGCTGTTGCCATTCGCTCCTAACAATTTGTTTGTGTACGAATAGTTATTTTGATCGATTACTCGTTCTTCTTTTGGGTAACGTGCTTCGATTCGCTCTGCGCTTTCGCAACTTCTGTTTATCTTTCAATTTTGGCAGTTGCCCTCTCGACTTTCGGCTGACACAACTTCTGAGTCATTGGCAGCTTTTATTTCTAGCAAATCTTCTGCTAGTGTGACAATTTCTAAATTTAATTTCTCCACTCCTCGTGAAATATCATCATTCAAAATAAATGTTTCACGTGATATGTTCCCAATCACGACAAGACGAAGTTCAACACGATTCCATTTAATCGATTCCATTGAATCGATTGAATCGATTCCATTGAATCTCAGACGCAATATTAAATCAGCAACCGGGGGGTCCGATTTCTTGAAGGCTTGCATTAAAGAGTGATGTTGCAAGAGTGAACAAACGAAAATGCAGAAGCATCGGTCGGAGATTTATTAAGTGACAAACGTCCCACACAGTTTCAGAACGAATTAAGTACGCTAGCCAAAAATAACCGACAGTGTTCCTTAATCACTGTGAATGCTTGTGTTGGACTCTCTTGAAATTTGACAACGATTAGAGCAAATGCCGTGAACTGGGCTTGTTTAGTACAAAACAGAAAAAAACACTAAAACTGTCCTCGTATTCAGCGGGTGCATCAGAGGACGTCCAACACATCATAGCCGTTCACTACAAAAGTTCAGCAAGGCAACTTACTCATCGGCACCGGTGTCGGCATCTCCGTCTTGCCACCGCCATCAACGGAACCAAATTCAACGCCCTTATTTGCAGATAATGGATCGTCTTTACTAAATTTTATTATTGTCTCAGTTATATGTTCGTCTTTCATCTGTTATTCAAGTTAATATGAAACATATTACTTGTATTCAAGAAGTTTCTACACATGTGAATGAAAAGACCTTTTATTAGCTTTGGGTGATTTTAATTTATCAAAAATCTCTTGGTCATTATTCACAGCCCTCAGCACAGGATGACTTTATAGATTGCATGCTAGATCAATTAAATTTCTAATCATTTGAATAGAAGACTTCATCTTGCATTTGTCAACGATTACTACCGACAAGCCCCCATGCAACCGATTGGTATTTTTTATGACTCGGTTTATATTCAAGCCAAACTTCTTTTTCCTGTGCTTTAATTCTCAGTGCTATAAGTATTATCTTACTCATTGCAAATGACAATCTGCACAAAATCCGAGACGGTTTTATAATTTTGAAAACTTGAAGCGTAAATCTTGAAATCTTCTTTTTATCTTGGATGGATAAAGCTGTCAATTATTCTAATGCTGCCAAACTCTTTGCTGATTTTCTGCAATCAACTTACTCCTCTGTCCGTCATAATAATAATTCTTACCCTTATAATTTGACTTCCTCTCGCTCTATACTTCCTCCCATTATTTCCCATTCCTCTCTCCTTTCTGCTTTAAACTCTTTAGAGTCCTCTGACTTTCTGGGCTGAAAATACTCCTAGCTGTCTATTCACGAAGAGTAGTGCAACCCTTCTTCGCCCATTGCTTAAGCTTTTTTAGCTATCCCTTGAATCTTCTGACTCTATGCACCATGCTCTTTTACTCTTTAAATTTTACCGTTTAGGTTTCCTTCCATTTCTTTTGCTGTGGATTTCTTCTTATTTTTAAGGTAGGACCCAAAGAGTAATGCTGAGGCAGACTACCTAAAAATAAGTTCACGTTACTTTTGGTGCTCCTCAAGTACCTTTACTCATTACTCTTTATATAAATGATCTCCCCTCTGTTATATCACATGCCCGTGTACTTGTGTGTGAGGACGATGTGAAACTTTTTCTTTCATTCATTGATCCCCTACATCACTCTCCTCTTCAAGATGATTTGAACGTTATGCAACTTTGGTGTTCGAGCAATCAATTGAATCCGAATTGTTCAAAGTGTATGTATATGACCTTCAATCTATACCTTATCTTACTATACCTTATCTTGTCAGTTATACAATCGACAATTATTCATTGCAACGAATACTAACATTTAAGCGTTTTTTTATACCATCCGAGAGTTTTATATTTTTTGCGCTTTAATCCTGCTTTTTATTTTTAAATTTTGCTTTTAACTTGTGCAAGGTGTTATCTGTTGTGCAGCGTAAGTCTGTTAATTATTGCATTTATTAAACGCGGCGTCAGTTTCGTGTTGTTGTTATAGCCTGTTTTGATTCTTTAGCTTTGGTGCTCCCCTGTGCATAAACTTAATTGTACGTGTGTTAGCTGCTGCATATTTCTGCTGTGCATCGCGTTCTCGCAAACTTTTGCTGTTGCCATTCGCTCCTAACAATTTGTTTGTGTACGAATAGTTATTTTGATCGTTAACTCGTTCTTCTTTTGGGTAACGTGCTTCGATTCGCTCTGCGCTTTCGCAACTTCTGTTTATTTTTCAATTTTGGCAGTTGCCCTCTCGACTTTCGGCTGACACAACTTCTGAGTAACTTCGTCTTCTGACCAAGTCTCTATTTATTATCAGAATGTCAGAGGTCTCATTTCCACACTTAAAATTCTTTTTATGGCCAGGTCTTCCTTCGATTCGAACATTATCGCGTTTTCAGAAACATGGTTAAATTAAACCATACCTGATTTTGAGGTTTTTTCGAACAATTTTATTTTGCGTAGATATGATCGGGCGACTCGAAGTGGTGGCGTATTAATTGCCGTTAAACCCACACTCCAGTCTGAACTTTTATGTTTTAGTACGCCTACTGACACTGAGATTGGCTCAGTTAAGTTGTATTTTCCCACACGGAATATCTATATTATATGCTCTTATGTTCCTCCATCTTCTGATATTCAAGTTTATATGAAACATATTACTTGTAAAAGAAGTTTCTTCACACGTGCGTGATAATGACCTATTTATGGTGTTGGGTGATTTTAATTTGCCGAACATCTCTTGGTCATTATTCACCGCTGAAAATTATCTAGTACCCTCAGCACAGCCTAATTTAATAGATTGCATGCTAGACCTTTCCTTGTTTCAAAGAAATTCAATCCAATCATTTAAATAGAACTCTTGATCTGGTATTTGTTAATGACTACCTTATTACTAATGTGTTCAGGTCCCCTCCTTTATCCCTTCCTGAGGATCTACATCATCCTACTTTAGAAGGTGCAAGGTTCAATTGTAATCCTCTCCTTTACATTCATCAGCCACATATAAGCCCCGCCGTTGATTTCGCAAAGGAAACAATTCCTTGTGTAATCAACGTATTCATGCAATCCATTGGTCTTTTATATGATACTGTTGATATGAGTATTGCTATTACTTTTTTTTATAATACCCTTAACTCCATTTTAGATGATTGTATTCCTAATTCAATTCCCTCAATTGCTTCTTCAAAACCACCCTGGTTCACTGCCAGACTATCAAACCTAAAAATTTTAAATTTAGTTGTCCAAATATTTCATAGCCAAGTCAAACTTCTTTCTTCTTAATTCTCAGTGCTATGAGAATTATCTTTCTCGTTGCAAAAGACAATTTGCCCAAAACCCGAGACAGTTTTATAATTTCTAAACTTGAAGCGTAAATCTTCAAGTATGCCATCGTCTTTTTCTCTTGGGATAGATAAAGCTAGCAAAGATTCCGATTCTGCTAACCTCTTTTCTAATTTTTTCCAATCAACTTACTCTTCCGTCTGTCCTAATAATAATTCTTACCATTACAATATTACTTCATCCGGATATATACCTGCACCTTTTATTTCCCAATCCTCTCTTCTTTCTGCTATAAATTCTTTAAAATTTTCTTACTCTCCTAGGCCTGACAATGTTCCTAGTTGTCTACTCAAGGAGTGTTGTTCTTCTCTCTTCGTCTATTACTTAAGTTTTATTTATCTATCCCTTGTATCTGCTGTCTTTCCATCTCATTGGAAAGAATCTTATATCATACCTCTCCACAAGAAAGGTGGAAAGTCTGATATACAAAATTACAGGGGCATTGCAAAACTGTCCGCTATCCCTAAATTATTTGAAAAATTAATCACTTCGAAAGTGCAGCTTTTCTGCAAGTCAGTTGTCTCCCTTGTTCAACATGGACCAATCTGCTAGAATTTACTTCCTTGGTAAATTTATGCTTTCCTTTCGAAAATGCATGCTGATGTTATGTACACTGACTTCAGTAAGGCGTTTGACACTGTCCACCATGACATTTTACTTTTTGAACTTAACCGATTAGGTTTCCCTCCATCTCTTGTGCTTTGGATTAGTTCTTATTTAAGAGGTAGGACCCAAAGAGTAATTCTGAGGCTGACTACCTCTAAACAGGTTCACGTTACTTCTGGTGTTCCTCAGGTCATCTTGGTCCTTTACTCTTTACTCTTTTTATAAATGATCTCTCCTCCGATATATCACATGCCCGTGTACTTATGTATGCGGATGATGTGAAACTTATTCTATCATACACTAATCCCCTACATTATTCTCGACATCAAGACGATTTGAACGCTTTGCAACTTTGGTGTTCGGCCAATCAATTGAATCTAAATTGTTCAAAGTGTATTTTTATGACATTTAATCGTACTACACATTATCTTGTCAGTTATACAATCGAAAATACTCCATTGCAACGTATACTTACAGTTAAGGACCTCGGCGTTCTTTTTGATTGTAAACTCTGCTTAAACCTCCATATAGCTATCATCGTTTTTGAGGCCAAGGTGTACTTGGATTCATAAAACGTTGGTCTCCTATTGATCTCTGTTATTTATTTATTTATTTTATTTTTGGTCGGCAGGAAGCGCAAATTGCAAGAATTTCTGAATAAGCAGCAAACGAGCGCGTAGCTCGAGCTGTATTTGGTGTTGTTAAAGAGGGCTCAGGGTTGCCCCTATTCGAGAACTCCAGACTGCTCTTACTTGTTTTTAATAATATTTTATTTATTAATTGAGTAGTTAAGGAAGTGAGATCAAGGGGTTGTTATTAGCGGAAGTGGTTTGCTTACATATATATCAAGGTCAAGTTTCTTTACATTTTTTATCAAGGTCAAGGGTTTGTTTTCGTTTGGCCGGAAGGGAGGTGGGGCTTGTTTTTATACCCTGAACCCAGGAGAATCTGCGACCCCATAAGGGATACATACTCTTGATCAGCATCAATAGCCGAGTCGATCTAGCCATGTCCGTTTGTCTGTCCGACCGTCCGTCTGTCGTTCTGTTCGTATGTATAAGCGCAAGGATCTCAGAACCTATAAGATCTTGAGATTTTCTCAGTGCTGTAGGAATTGCAAATGGCAATTTGCACAAAATCCGAGACTATTTATAATTTTGAAAACTTAAAGCGTAAATCTTCAATATTTCCATCTTCATTTTTTCTTGGATGGATAAAGCTAGCAATTATTCTGGTGCTGCTAACCTCTTTGCTCATTTTCTGCAATCAATTTACTCTTCTATCTGTCGTAATAATAATTCTTACCCTTACAATAACACTTCCTTTAGCTCTACACTTCCTCCCATTATTTCCCATTCTCTCTCCTTCCTGCTTTAAACTCTTTAGAGTCCTCTGACTTTGTAGGCCTGAAAATACTCCTAGCTGTCTATTCACGGAGAGTAGTGCAACCCTTCTTCGCCCGTTGCTTAAGCTTTTTTAGATATCCCTTGAATCTTCTGACTCTATGCACCATGCTCTTTCACTCTTTAAATTTTACCGATTAGGTTTCCTTCCATTTCTTTTGCTTTGGATTTCTTCTTATTTTAAAGGTAGGAACCAAAGAGTAATGCTGAGGCAGACTGCCTCAAAATAAGTTCACGTTACTTTTGGTGTACCTCAAGCTTTGCTTTAATTTTTATATAAATGATCTCCCCTCAGTTATATCACATGCCCGTGTACTTGTGTGTGCGGACGATGTGAAACTTTTTCTTTCATTCATTGATCCCCTACATCACTCTCGTCTTCAAGATGATTTGAACGTTATGCAACTTTGGTGTTCGAGCAATCAATTGAATCCTAATTGTTCAAAGTGTATCGTACTATACCTTATCTTGTCAGTTATACAATCGACAATAATTCATTGCAACGAATACTAACATTTAAAGACTTGGCGTTTTTTTATACCTTCCGAGAGTTTTATATTTTTTGCGCTTTAATCCTGCTTTTTATTTTTATATTGCATTTATTAAACGCGGCGTCAGTTTCGTGTTGTTGTTATAGCCTGTTTTGATTCTTTAGCTTTGGTGCTCCCCTGTGCATAAAATTATTTGTACGTGTGTTAGCTGCTGCATATTTATTTATTTATTTATTTATTTTATTAATGGTCGACAAAACGAGTGTCTTCCTCATTATACATACAATACATAATGGAATTATATGCTAAAAGCCTAGTTAGATAACACAGTTCTCTAAATAGCATCACCGACCGATGAAGGTGGTTTAGTTGCCAGTCCGGCCAGCTGTGCTCCTTTTCACAGCTAAATTTGTCAGTGAAGCTATTAGAGCCTACATCTAAGCAGAAGGGTGTAAGTAGGAAAAAAGTGTTCTTAAGTAAAATTAAAGAAAATCTTAGTTTGCTATATTAATTAATAAAATACAATAAATAAGAAAAAAGAAAGTAAGAAGATTGTTAATAAAGTAAAGAAATTTAAGCTAGATATACAGAGTGTTAAGTAGATAGGACAGAGAGAAAAGTAATGGGAAATCACCGACCCGGTGGGGGAAAATTTACAGCCTGTCCGGCAAGCTATGCCCCTGCTCATAGCTGGGAGTGGTCAATGACTTCCCGAAGGTATCCTGAAAGCAACGATTTTATTAGGGGTAGAGAAAGTTCTATAGAGAAAAATGATGCAAACTATTATAATTTTTACATAGCACGCGAAAAGGATTGTGCATAGCGTAGTCTGTTGTGCACGTAGACAGGAATAAGGGGCGGTAATTTCTGGTTGGTCTAGACGGAACAGAGAATTGAAGACGCCCTAGCAGAAAAGGAGAATCTATATCGCCAATAATCAACTTATGTAGAAGGACAACACCAAGAATTGTCCTACGGTTGGTTAATGACGGAATGTTAAGAAGAAGCAGCCTGCTGGAGTAGGATGGCAAACGAAGATTAGGGTCCCAATTTAAACCTCGTAAGGCAAAAAGCAGAAATTGCTTCTGAACAGATTCAATACGATCCTGGCTATTGTTATACTGCGGAGACCAGATGCAAGAGCAGTATTCAAGGATAGGGCGAACAAGAGAGATGTACAGAAGTTTCGTTATAAAAGGATCGTTAAACTCTTTAGACCATCGTTTAATGAATCCAAGTACACCTTTTGCCTCATTAACGATGGTATCTATGTGAAGATTGAAACAGAGTTTAGAATCAAAAAGAACGCCTAGATCCTTAACTGTTAGTATACGCTGGAAAGGGGTATTGTCGATTGTACGACTGATAAGATAAGGTGTAGTACGATAAAATGTCATAAAAATACACTTTGAACAATTTAGATTCAATTGATTGGCCGAGCACCAAAGTTGCAAAGCGTTCAAATCGTCTTGATGTCGAAAATGATGTAGGGGATTAGTGTATGATAGAATAAGTTTCACATCATCCGCATACATGAGTACACGGGCATGTGATATAACAGAGGGGAGATCATTTATAAAAAGAGTAAAGAGTAAAGGTCCAAGATGACTACCTTGAGGAACACCAGAAGTAACGTGAGCCTGTTTAGAGGTAGTCTGCCTCAGCATTACTCTTTGGGTCCTACCTTTTAAATAAGAATTTATCCAAAGCAAAAGAGACGGAGGGAAACCTATTCGGTCAAGTTTAAAAAGTAAAATGTCATGGTGCACAGAGTCAAACGCCTTACTGAAGTCAGTATAAACGACATCAGTTTGCATTTTCGAAAGAAAGGCATCATTTACCAAGGAAGTAAATTCAAGCAGATTGGTCGTAGTTGACCGATTCTTTACGAATTAATGTTGAACAGGGGAAACAACTGATTTGCAGAAATGCTGCAAATTCGAAGTGATTATTTTTTCAAATAATTTAGGAATAGCGGACAGTTTTGCAATGCCCCTGTAATTTTGTATATCAGACTTTCCACCTTTCTTGTGGAGAGGAATGATATAAGATTCTTTCCAAAGAGATGGAAAGACAGAAGATTCAAGAGATAGATTAAAAAGCTTTTGCAATGGATAAAGTAGGGAAGAACTACACTCCTTGAGTAGACAACTAGGAATATTGTCAGGCCCAGGAGAGTAAGAAGATTTTAAAGAGTTTATAGCTGATAGGAGAGAGGAGTGTGAAATAATAGGAGGAGGTATAGAACTAGAGGAAGAAATAGTATAAGGATAAGAATTATTATTAGGACAGACTGAGGAGTAAGTAGATTGGAAAAAATTAGCAAAGAGGTTAGCAGAATCAGAGTCATTACTAGCTTTATCCATCCCGAAAGAAAAAGAAGTTGGCAAGCTTGAAGATTTACGCTTCAAGTTTACAAAATTGTAAAACTGTCTCGGATTTTGGGCAAATTGCCTTTTACAACGAGTTAGATAATTCTCATAGCATTGAGAATTCAGAAGAAAAAAGTTCGACTTGGCTATGGAATATTTAGCCAAGTCTGTACCTGAACCAGACTTTTTAAACTTTTTAAAATATTTATATTTTAAGTTTTTAAGATGTGACAATCTGGGAGTAAACCAAGGTGGTTTTGAAGAAGTAGTCGAAGGAATTGACTTGGGAATGGTCATATCTAAGAGGGAGTTTAGGGTGCTATAAAAAAAAGTAATAGCAGTATTCATATCAACCGAGTCATATAAGAAAGACCAATCGGTTGCATAAATAAGCTGATTCAGCAATGAATAATTTCCTTTGCGAAAGCAGAGGCGGGGCTTATTGGCTGATGAGCACGAAATGAGACGATTACAATTGAACATTGTAATCTCTAAAGTAGGATGATATTCATCCTCAGGAAGAGATAAAGGAGGGTACCTAGACACATTAGAGATAAGGTAGTTGTTAACAAATACAAGGTCAAGTGTTCTATTCAAATGATTAGAAATTGAATTGATTTGAAACAACGAAAGATCAAGCATGCAGTCTATAAAATCATGCTGTGCTAAGGGCACTAGATAATTTTCGGCAGTGAATAATGACCAAGAGATGTTCGGCAAATTAAAATCACCCAACACCATAAATAGGTCATTATCACGCACGTGTGAAGAAACTTCTTTAATACAGGTAATATGTTTCATATAAACTTGAATATCAGAAGATGGAGGAATATAAGAGGAAAAGACACCTGTAGGAAAAGACACCTTGACTGAGATAATTTCAGCGTCAGTAGGCGTACTAAAACAGAAAAGTTCTGACTGGAGAGTGGCTTTAACTGCAATTAACACCCCACCACCTCGAGTCGGCCGATCATTTCTATGCATAATAAAACTATTCGAAAATACCTCAAAATCGGATATGGTTCAATTTAAGCATGTTTCGGAAAATGCTATTATATCCGAGTCGAAGGAAGTACTGGCCATGAAAAGATTTTTAAGCTTTGAAATAAGACCTCTGACATTCTGATAATGAATACAGATTTGGTCAGAAGATGAAGTTAGTTTTTTGGGGCAGAAATGGTACCCGGTATTGAAGGGACTGGAAGGGTGACAGGCTGGTTACGCTTTTTTGGCTTGAACTCGTGAACAATCATGTGTGGAGGCCAAAATTTGGGATCACAAATGATTGGGAACATATCATGTGAAACATTTATTTTGAATGATGATATTTCACGAGGGGTGGAGAAATTAAATTTGGTTATTGACACGCTAGCAGAAGATTTGCTAGAAATAAAGGCTGCCAATGACTCAGAAGTGGTGTCCGATGAAAGTCGAGACACAAAAACTTGCCTACGAGGGGCAACAACCGTTAAAGTAGGTGCTGATGGGGCTGCAGGTAGTACAGGAGATGGAGGAGCTAAAGAGGCACCATGATTGTGTTAAACAATCTGGGCAAGATTACGCGCAGGTCTACCTTTGCGGCCAGGAGCTGACGGGGCTGAGGCAGTTTGGATAACTGGGACGGTATCAGGTACGGGCTCTACTGGAACTACTTTAGGGGATGAAACGGGGTAATTGGGCAGTCGTTTGGGGAAGGCGATAAAGACAACATTGGAGATAAATCCATGTTGCTAGGTAGGGACAAGAATGGCGTAGGTGTCTGAACGGACGTAGACGGCAATTGCTAAAGTTGAGGCTCCAACCGGCGATTGGTTGGAGACTCAAATTTATAATTGGCAAGCAACTCAAAACTCGAGTCAAATTTACTCGACAGTTGCTTAGCCACATTATTCAATTTTAAGAATTGATTTCTCACAGAATTATACATTCTGGAGTAATCAATTTGCTTGTCGATGCAATCTGGGCACGACCAACGCAAGCCACCGCAGCCCTTCTTGGCAACTGCAGCGATCTTGTCGCAATCACGCCCAGTGAGACCTGCACATTTAGCATGCGTCATATTCTCACACAGCCAGCAATTAACAAATTGCGGCTGTGCAGAATCATCAGCCTGCTTGAACGTGCAAGGTTTCTTACAGCACGACATAATTCTTGTAATAAGCAAGTTGCGAGAGCGCAGAGCAAAACGAAAACGGTGCACAAGAATAGAGCAAGTAAACACTCAAAAACAATTATCGTACACAAACAAATTGTTTGGAGCGAAAGGCAATAGCAAAAATTTGCGAGAGCGCGATGCACAAGCACAAATATGCGGCAGCGAACACACGCACAAACAAGTGTATGCACAGGGGAGCACCAAAGCAAAAGAATCAAAACAGGCAATAACAACAATACAGAACTGACGCCGCGTTCAATAAATGCAATTATTAACAGACTTACGCTGCGACAACAGAATAACACTTTGCACAATTATACAGCTTTTTAAATAAAGCACAAAAAAGCCAAATTTAGAAATAAAAAGCAGGATCAAAGCGCAAAAAAATATATAAAAATCTTGGAGCACAAGTAAAACACGTCAATCACTCTCAACTGAGAACTCTCTCTATTTCTGCTGTGCATCGCGTTCTCGCAAATTTTTGCAGTGTCCAGATCCCCTCCTTTATCCCTTCCTGAGGATCTACATCATCCTACTTTAGAGGGTGCAACGTTCAATTGTAATCCTCTCCTTTACATTCATCAGCCACATATAAGCCCCGCCGTTGCTTTCGCAAAGGAAACAATTCCTTGCTTAATCAACGTATTCATGCAATCGATTGGTATTTTTTATATGACGCCGTTGATATGAGTATTGCTATTACTTTTTTTATAATACCCTGAACTCCACTTTAGATGTTTGTATCTCTAACTCAATTCCTTCAATTGCTTATTCAAAACCACCCTGGTTCACTCCCAGACTATCAAACCTACAAAATATAAAGTCTAAATATTTTAAATAGTATAAAAGGTCTGGTTCGAGTATTAACTTGTCCAAATATTTCATAGCCAAATCGAACTTCTTTCTTCTTAATTCTCAGTGCTATGAGAATTATCTTTCTCGTTGCAAAAGACAATTTGCCCAAAACCCGAGACAGTTTTATAATTTCTAAACTTGAAGCGTAAATCTTCAAGTATGCCATCGTCTTTTTCTCTTGGGATAGATAAAGCTAGCAAAGATTCCGATTCTGCTAACCTCTTTTCTAATTTTTTCCAATCAACTTACTCTTCCGTCTGTCCTAATAATAATTCTTACCATTACAATATTACTTCATCCGGATATATACCTGCACCTTTTATTTCCCAATCCTCTCTGCTGTCTTTCCATCTCTTTGGAAAGAATCTTTTATCATACCTCTCCACAAGAAAGGTGGAAAGTCTGATATACAAAATTACAGGGGCATTGCAAAACTGTCCGCTATCTCTAAATTATTTGAAAAAATAATCACTTTGAAAGTGCAGCTTTTCTGCAAGTCAGTTGTCTCCCCTGTTCAGCATGGATTCGTAAATAACCGGTTAACTACGACCAATCTTCTAGAATTTACTTCCTTGGTAAATTTATGCTTTCCTTGAGAAAATGCAAGCTGATGTTATGTACACTGACTTCAGTAAGGCGTTTGACACTGTCCACCATAACATTTTACTTTTTGAACTTAGCCGATTAGCTTTCCCTCCATCTCTTGGGCTTTGGATTAGTTCTTATTTAAAAGGTAGGACCCAAAGAGTAATTCTGAGGCTGACTACCTTTAAACAGGTTCACGTTACTTCTGGTGTTCCTCAAGGTAGTCTTGGTCCTTTACTCTTTACTCTTTTTATAAATTATCTCTCCTCAGTTATATCACATGCCCGTGTACTTATGTATGCGGATGATGTGAAACTTATTCTATCATACAATAATCCCCTACATCATTCTCGACTACAAGACGATTTGAACGCTTTGAACTTTGGTGTTCGGCCAATCAATTGAATCTAAATTGTTCAAAGTGTATTTTTATGACATTTAATTGTACTACACATTATCTTGTCAGTTATACAATCGAAAATACTCCATTGCAACGTTTACTTACAGTTAAGGACCTCGGCGTTCTTTTTGATTGTAAACTCTGCTTAAACCTCCATATAGCTACCATCGTTTTTGAGGCCAAGGTATACTTGGATTCATAAAACGTTGGTCTCCTATTGATCTCTCTTATTCATTTATTTATTTTATTAATGGTCGGCAGGAAGCGCAAGTTGCAAGAATTTCTGTATACATGCCCATACACATTAATGCGCGTCTTTATTTAATTCTATCAACAGCATTGCAATTGCGATTATATTGTTTTCTGTGCTGCTATTTAAACGGGTTTTATTTTACTCAATTAGACATAATTATTTGTGTGGCTTTTGAGTAGGGATGGCGGCAATTAGTGTGGTCTGATTGCATTTCGAACCCTACCGAGGAAACTATTTTTTTTTTTAAATTTACTTTTATTACTGCTTAAGCTAACAAGCGCGTAGCGCGAGCTGTATTTGGTGTGTTAAATAGGTCTCAGGGTTGCCCCTATTCGGGAACTCAAGACTGCTCTTACTTGTTTTTAATAATATTTTATTTATTAATTGCTTAGTTAGGGAAGTGACATCTAGGGGTTGTTATTAGAGGAAGTGGTTTGCTTACATATATTTTTATATTTTTTTTTGCGCTTTAATCCTGCTTTTTATTTCTAAATTTGGCTTTTTTGTGCTTTATTTAAAAAGCTGTATAATTGTGCAAAGTGTTATTCTGTTGTCGCAGCGTAAGTCTGTTAATAATTGCATTTATTGAACGCGGCGTCAGTTCTGTATTGTTGTTATTGCCTGTTTTGATTATTTTGCTTTGGTGCTCCCCTGTGCATACACTTGTTTGTGCGTGTGTTCGCTGCCGCATATTTGTGCTTGTGCATCGCGCTCTCGCAAATTTTTGCTATTGCTTTTCGCTCCAAACAATTTGTTTGTGTACGATAATTGTTTTTGAGTGTTTAATTGCTCTATTCTTGTGCACCGTTTTCGTTTTGCTCTGCGCTCTCGCAACTTGCTTACTTGTAATTATTATGTCGTGCTGTAAGAAACCATGCACGTTCAAGCAGGCTGATGATTCTGCACAGCCGCAATTTGTTAATTGCTGGCTGTGTGAGAATATGACGCATGCTAAATGTGCAGGTCGCTGCAGTTGCCAAGAAGGGCTGCGGTGGCTTGCGTTGGTCGTGCCCAGATTGCATCGACAAGCAAATTGATTACTCCAGAATGTATAATTCTGTGAGAAATCAATTCTTAAAATTGAATAATGTGGCTAAGCAACTGTCGAGTAAATTTGACTCGAGTTTTGAGTTGCTTGCCAATTATAAATTTGAGTCTCCAACCAATCGCCGGTTGGAGCCTCAACTTTAGCAATTGCCGTCTACGTCCGTTCAGACACCTACGCCTTTCTTGTCCCTACCTAGCAACGTGGATTTATCTCCAATGTTGTCTTTATCGCCTTCCCCAAACGACTGCCCAATTACCCCGTTTCATCCCCTAAAGTAGTTCCAGTAGAGCCCGTACCTGATACCGTCCCAGTTATCCAAACTGCCTCAGCCCCGTCAGCTCCTGGCCGCAAAGGTAGACCTGTGCGTAATCTTGCCCAGATTGTTAAACACAATCATGGTGCCTCTTTAGCTCCTCCATCTCCTGTACTACCTGCAGCCCCATCAGCACCTACTTTAACGGTTGTTGCACCTCGTAGGCAAGTTTTTGTGTCTCGACTTTCATCGGACACCACTTCTGAGTCATTGGCAGCCTATATTTTTAGCAAATCTTCTGCTAGCGTGTCAATAACCAAATTTAATTTCTCCACTCCTCGTGAAATATCATCATTCAAAATAAATGTTTCACATGATATGTTTCCAATCACACATGATTTTTCACGAGTTCAAGCCAAAAAAGCCTAACCAGCCTGTCACCCTTCCAGTCCCTTCAATACAGGGTACCATTTCTGCCCCAAAAAACTAATTTCATCTTCTGACCAAATCTGTATTCATTATCAGAATATCAGAGGTCTTATTTCAAAGCTTAAAAATCTTTTCATGGCCAGTACTTCCTTCGACTCGGATATAATAACATTTTCCGAAACATGGTTAAATTCAACCATATCCGATTTTGAGGTATTTTCGAATAGTTTTACTTTGCATAGAAATGATCAAATGATGAATTGCCGTTAAAGCCACTCTCCAGTCAGAACTTTTCTGTTTTAGTACGCCTACTGACGCTGAAATTATCTCAGTCAAGGTGTCTTTTCCTACACGGAATATCTATATTACATGCTCTTATATTCCTCCATCTTCTGATATTCAAGTTTATATGAAACATATTACTTGTATTAAAGAAGTTTCTTCACACGTGCGTGATAATGACCTATTTATTGTGTTGGGTGATTTTAATTTGCCGAACATCTCTTCATTATTCACTGCCGAAAATTATCTAGTGCCCTAAGCACAGCATGATTTTATAGACTGCATGCTTGATCTTTCGTTGTTTCAAATCAATTCAATTTCTAATCATTTGAATAGAACACTTGACCTTGTATTTGTTAACAACTACCTTATCTCTAATGTGTGTAGGTACCCTCCTTTATCTCTTCCTGAGGATGTATATCATCCTACTTTAGAGATTACAATGTTCAATTGTAATCGTCTCATTTCGTGCTCATCAGCCAATAAGCCCCGCCTCTGCTTTCGCAAAGGAAATTATTCATTGCTGAATCAGCTTATTTATGCAACCGATTGGTCTTTCTTATATGACTCGGTTGATATGAATACTGCTATTACTTTTTTTATAGCACCCTAAACTCCCTCTTAGATATGAGCCTTTTCAAGTCAATTCTTTCGACTACTTCTTCAAAACCACCTTGGTTTACTCCCAGATTGTCACATTTTAAAAACTTAAAATCTAAATATTTTAAAAAGTTTAAAAAGTCTGGTTCGTGTACAGACTTGGCTAAATATTCCATAGCCAAGTCGAACTTCTTTCTTCTGAATTCTCAATGCTATGAGAATTATCTTTCTCGTTGTAAAAGGCAATTTGACCAAAATCCGAGACAGTTTTACAATTTTGTAAACTTGAAGCGTAAATCTTTAAGTTTGCCAACTTATTTTTCTTTCGGGATGGATAAAGCTAGTAATGACTCTGATTCTGCTAACCTCTTTGCTAATTTTTCCAATCGACTTACTCCTCAGTCTGTCCTAATAATAATTCTTATCCTTATACTATTTCTTCCTCTAATTCTATACTTCCTCCTATTATTTCACACTCCTCTCTCCTTTTAGCTATAAACTCTTTAAAATCTTCTTACTCTCCTTAGCCTGACAATATTCCTAGTTGTCTACTCAAGGAGTGTAGTTCTTCCCTTCTTTATCCATTGCAAAGGCTTTTTAATCTATCTCTTGAATCTTCTGTCTTTCCATCTCTTTGGAAAGAATCTTATATCATTCCTCTCCACAAGAAAGGTGGAAAGTCTGATATACAAAATTACAGGGGCATTGCAAAGCTGTCCGATATTCCTAAATTATTTGAGAAAATAATCACTTCGAATTTGCAGCATTTCTGCAAATCAGTTGTTTTCCCTGTTCAACATGGATTCGTAAAGACTCGGTCAACTACGACCAATCTGCTTGAGTTTACTTCCTTGGTAAATTATGCTTTCCTTTCGAAAATGCAAACTGATGTCATTTATACTGACTTCAGTAACGCGTTTGACTCTGTGCACCATGACATTTTACTTTTTAAACTTGACCGAATAGGTTTCCCTCCGTCTCTTTTGCTTTGGATTAATTCTTATTTAAAAGGTAGGACCCAAAGAGTAATGCTGAGGCAGACTACCTCTAAACAGGCTCACGTTACTTCTGGTGTTCCTCAAGGTAGTCATCTTGGACCTTTACTCTTTACTCTTTTTATAAATGATCTCCCCTCTGTTATATCACATGCCCGTGTACTCATGTATGCGGATGATGTGAAACTTATTCTAAAATACAATAATCCCCTACATCATTCTCGTCTACAAGACGATTTGAACGCTATGCAACTTTGGTGCTCGGCCAATCAATTGAATCTAAATTGTTCAAAGTGTATTTTTATGACATTTTATCGTACTACACCTTATCTTGTCAGTCGTACAATCGACAATACCCCTTTCCAGCGTATACTAACAGTTAAGGATCTAGGCGTTCTTTTTGATTCTAAACTCTGTTTCAATCTTCACATAGATACAATCGTTAATGAGGCAAAAGGTGTACTTGGATTCATTAAACGATGGTCTAAAGAGTTTAACGATCCTTTTATAACGAAACTTCTGTACATCTCTCTTGTTCGCCCTATCCTTGAATACTGCTCTTGCATCTGGTCTCCGCAGTATAACAATAGCCAGGATCGTATTGAATCTGTTCAGAAGCAATTTCTGCTTTTTGCCTTACGAGGTTTAAATTGGGACCCTAATCTTCGTTTGCCATCCTACTCCTGCAGTCTGCTTCTTCTTAACCTTCCGTCATTAACCAACCGTAGGACAATTCTTGGTGTTGTCCTTCTACATAAGTAGATTATTGGCGATATAGATTCTCCTTTTCTGCTAGGGCGTCTTCAATTCTCTGTTCCGTCTAGACCAACCAGAAATTACCGCCCCTTATTCCTGTCTACGTGCACAACAGACTACGCTATGCACAATCCTTTTCGCGTGCTATGTAAAAATTATAATAGTTTGCATCACCTTTTCTCTATAGAACTTTCTCTACCCCTAATAAAATCGTTGCTTCCAGGATACCTTCGGGAAGTCACTGACCATTCCCAGCTATGAGCAGGGGCATAGCTTGCCGGACAGGCTGTAAATTTTCCCCCACCGGGTCGGTGATTTCCCATTACTTTTCTCTCTGTCCTATCTACTTAACACTCTGTATATCTAGCTTAAATTTCTTTACTTTATTAACCATCTTCTTACTTTCTTTTTTCTTATTTATTGTATTTTATTAATTAATATAGCAAACTAAGATTTTCTTTAATTTTACTTAAGAACACTTTTTCCTACTTACACCCTTCTGCTTAGATGTAGGCTCTAATAGCTTCACTGACAAATTTAGCTGTGAAAAGGAGCACAGCTGGCCGGACTGGCAACTAAAACACCTCCATCGGTCGGTGATGCTATTTAGAGAACTGTGTTATCTAACTAGGCTTTTAGCATATAATTCCATTATCCATTATATGTATAATGAGGAAGACACTCGTTTAGTCGACCATTAATAAAATAAATAATAAAACAAAAAAAAAAAATAAAATATTTATCAAGGTCAAGTTTCTTTACAATTTTATCAAGGTCAAGAGTTTGTTTTCGTTTGGACGGAAGGGAGGTGGAGCTTGTTTTTATACCCTGAACCCAGGAGAATCTGCGACCCCATAAGGGATACATACTCTTGATCAGCATCAATAGCCGAGTCGATCTAGCCATGTCCGTTTGTCTGTCCGTCCGTCTGTCCGACCGTCCGTCTGTCGTTCTGTTCGTATGTATAAAAGCATGTATCTCAGAACCTATAAGATCTAGAGATTTTCTCAGTGCTATAGGAATTGCAAATGGCAATTTGCACAAAATCCGAGACGATTAATAATTTTAAAAACTTAAAGCGTAAATCTTCAATATTTCCATCTTCATTTTATCTTGGATGGATAAAGCTAGCAATAATTCTGGTGCTGCTAACCTCTTTGCTCATTTTATGCAATCAATTTACTCTTCTATCTGTCGTAATAATAATTCTTACCCTTACAATAACACTTCCTGTAGCTCTATACTTCCTCCCATTATTTCCCAATCTCTCTCCTTCCTGCTTTAAACTCTTTAGAGTCCTCTGACTTTGTGGGCTGAAAATACTCCTAGCTGTCTATTCACGGAGAGTAGTGCAACCCTTCTTCGCCCATTGCTTAAGCTTTTTTAGCTATCCCTTGAATCTTCTGACTTTATGCACCATGCTCTTTTACTCTTTAAATTTTACCGTTTAGATTTCCTTCCATTTCTTTTGCTTTGGATTTCTTCTTATTTTAAAGGTAGGACCCAAAGAGTAATGCTGAGGCAGACTGCCTCAAAAGCTTTACTTTAATTTTTATATAAATGATCTCCCCTCAGTTATATCACAAGCCCGTGTACTTGTGTGTGCGGACGATGTGAAACTTTTTCTTTCATTCATTGATCCCCTACATCACTCTCGTCTTTAAGATTTGAACGTTATGCAACTTTGGTGTTCGAGCAATCAATTGAATCCGAATTGTTCAAAGTGTATGTATATGACCTTCAATCGTACTATACCTTATCTTGTCATTTATACAATCGACAATAATTCATTGCAACGAATACTAACATTTAAAGACTTGGCGTTTTTTTATACCTTCCGAGAGTTTTATATTTTTTGCGCTTTAATCCTGCTTTTTATTTTTGAATTTTGCTTTTAACTTGTGCAAGGTGTTATCTGTTGTGCAGCGTAAGTCTGATAATTATTGCATTTATTAAACGCGGCGTCAGTTTCGTGTTGTTGTTATAGCCTGTTTTGATTCTTTAGCTTTGGTGCTCCCCTGTGCATAAACTTATTTGTACGTGTGTTAGCTGCTGCATATTTCTGCTGTGCATCGCGTTCTCGCAAATTTTTGCAGTGTTCAGATCCCCTCCTTTATCCCTTCCTGAGGATCTACATCATCCTACTTTAGAGGGTGCAGCGTTCAATTGTAATCCTCTCCTTTACATTCATCAGCCACATATAAGCCCCGCCGTTGCTTTCGCAAAGGAAACAATTCCTTGCTTAATCAACGTATTCATGCAATCGATTGGTTTTTTTTATATGACGCCGTTGATATGAGTATTGCTATTACTTTTTTTTTATAATTCCCTGAACTCCACTTTAGATAATTTTATTCCTAATTCAATTCCCTCAATTGCTTCTTCAAAACCACCGTGCAAAATATAAAGTCTAAATATTTTAAATAGTTTAAACGGTCTGGTTCGAGTATTAACTTGGCCAAATATTTCATAGCCAAGTCGAACTTCTTTCTTCTTAATTCTCAGTGCTATGAGAATTATCTTTCTCGTTGCAAAAGACAATTTGCCCAAAACCCGAGACAGTTTTATAATTTCTAAACTTGAAGCGTAAATCTTCAAATATGACATCTTTTTCTCTTGGGATAGATAAAGCTAGCAAAGATTCCGATTCTGCTAACCTCTTTTCCAATTTTTTCCAATCAACTTACTCTTCCGTCTGTCCTAATAATAATTCTTACCATTACAATATTACTTCATCCGGATCTATACCTGCACCTTTTATTTCCCAATTCTTCTTTTTTTGGAAAGAATCTTTTATCATACCTCTCCACAAGTAAGGTGGAAAGTCTGATATACAAAATTACAGGGGCATTGCAAATTAAATTATTTGAAAAAATAATCACTTCGAAAGTGCAGCTTTTCTGCAAGTCAGTTGTCTCCCCTGTTCAGCATGGATTCGTAAATAACCGGTTAACTACGACCAATCTGCTAGAATTTACTTCCTTGGTAAATTTATGCTTTCCTTGCGAAAATGCAAGCTGATGTTATTCATGCTCAGTAAGGCGTTTGACACTGTCCACCATAACATTTTACTTTTTGAACTTAACCGATTAGGTTTCCCTCCATCTCTTGTGCTTTGGATTAGTTCTTATTTAAGAGGTAGGACCCAAAGAGTAATTCTGAGGCTGACTACCTTTAAACAGGTTCATGTTTCTTCTGGTGTCCCTCAAGGTAGTCTTGGTCCTTTACTCTTTACTCTTTTTATAAATGATCTCTCCTCCGTTATATCACATGCCCGTGTACTTATGTATGCGGATGATGTTAAACTTATTCTATCATACCCTAATCCCCTACATCATTCTCGACATCAAGACGATTTGAACGCTTTGCAACTTTGGTGTTCGGCCAATCAATTGAATCTAAATTGTTCAAAGTGTATTTTTATGACATTTAATCGTACTATACCTTATCTTGTCAATTATACAATCGAAAATACTCCATTGCAACGTATACTTACAGTTAAGGACCTCGGCGTTCTTTTTGATTGTAAACTGTGCTTAAACCTCCATATAGCTACCATCGTTTTTGAGGCCAAGGTGTACTTGGATTCATAAAACGTTGGTCTCCTACTGATCTATGTTATTTATTTATTTATTTTATTTTTGGTCGGCTGGAAGCGCAAATTGCAAGAATTTCTGTATACATGCCCATACACACATTAATGCGCGTCTTTATTGAATTCTATCAACAGCATTGCAATTGCGATTATATTGTTTTCTGTGCTGCTATTTAAACGGGTTTTTTTTTCATTTAGACATAAATGATAGCTCAAACCCTATCGAGGAAACTATTTTTTTTTTTAAATTTACTTTTATTACTGCTTAAGCTAACGAGCGCGTAGCGCTAGCTGTATTTGGTGTTGTTAAAGAGGGCTCAGGGTTGCCCCTATTCGGGAACTCCAGACTGCTCTTACTTGTTTTTAATAATATTTTATTTATTAATTGAGTAGTTAGGGAAGTGAGATCAAGGGGTTGTTATTAGCGGAAGTGGTTTGCTTACATATATATCAAGGTCAAGTTTCTTTACATTTTTTATCAAGGTCAAGAGTTTGTTTTCGTTTGGCCGGAAGGGAGGTGGGGCTTGTTTTTATACCCTGAACCCAGGAGAATCTGCGACCCCATAAGGGATACATGCTCTTGATCAGCATCAATAGCCGAGTCGATCTAGCCATGTCCGTTTGTCTGTCCGTTTGTCTGTCCGTTTGTCTGTCCGACCGTCCGTCTGTCGTTCTGTTCGTATGTATAAACGCAAGTATCTCAGAACCTATAAGATATAGAGATTTTCTCAGTGCTATAGGAATTGCAAATGGCAATTTGCACAAAATCCGAGACGATTAATAATTTTAAAAACTTAAAGCGTAAATCTTCAATATTTCCTACTTCATAGCTAGCAATTATTCTGATGCTGCTAACCTCTTTGCTCATTTTCTGCAATCAATTTACTCTTCTATATGTCGTAATAATAATTCTTACCCTTACAATAACACTTCCTGTAGCTCTATACTTCCTCCCATTATTTCCCATTCTCTCTCCTTCCTGCTTTAAACTCTTTAGAGTCCTCTGACTTTGTGGGCCTGAAAATACTCCTAGCAGTCTATTCACGGTGCAACCCTTCTTCGCCCATTGCTTAAGCTTTTTTAGCTATCCCTTGAATCTTCTGACTCTATGCACCATGCTCTTTTACTCTTTAAATTTTACCGTTTAGATTTCCTTCCATTTCTTTTGCTTTGGATTTCTTCTTATTTTAAAGGTAGGACCCAAAGAGTAATGCTGAGGCAGACTGCCTCAAAATAAGTTCACGTTACTTTTGGTGTACCTCAAGCTTTACTTTCCCCTCAGTTATATCACATGCCCGTGTACTTGTGTGTGCGGACGATGTGAATCTTTTTCTTTCATTCATTGATCCCTACATCACTCTCGTCTTTAAGATGATTTGAACGTTATGCAACTTTGGTGTTCGAGCAATCAATTGAATCCGAATTGTTCAAAGTGTATGTATATGACCTTCAATCGTACTATACCTTATCTTGTCAGTTTTACAATCGACAATAATTCATTGCAACGAATACTAACAATTAAAGACTTGGCGTTTTTTTTATACCTTCCGAGAGTTTTATATTTTTTGCGCTTTAATCCTGCTTTTTATTTTGAAATTTTGCTTTTAACTTGTGCAAGGTGTTATCTGTTGTGCAGCGTAAGTCTGGTAATTATTGCATTTATTAAACGCGGCGTCAGTTTCGTGTTGTTGTTATAGCCTGTTTTGATTCTTTAGCTTTGGTGCTCCCCTGTGCATAAACTTATTTGTACGTGCGTTAGCTGCTGCATATTTCTGCTGTGCATCGCGTTCTCGCAAATTTTTGCAGTGTCCAGATCCCCTCCTTTATCCCTTCCTGAGGATCTACATCATCCTACTTTAGCGGGTGCAACGTTCAATTGTAAGCCTCTCCTTAACATTCATCAGCCACATATAAGCCCCGCCGTTGCTTTCGCAAAGGAAACAATTCCTTGCTTAATCAACGTATTCATGCAATCAATTGGTATTTTTTATATACCACCGTTGATATGAGTATTGCTATTACTTTTTTTTATAATTCCCTGAACTCCACTTTAGATAATTATATTCCTAATTCAATTCCCTCAATTGCTTCTTCAAAACCAACGTGGCTCACTCCCAGTTTCGTGTTGTTGTTATAGCCTGTTTTGATTCTTTAGCTTTGGTGCTCCCCTGTGCATAAAATTATTTGTACGTGCGTTAGCTGCTGCATATTTCTGCTGTGCATCGCGTTCTCGCAAATTTTTGCAGTGTCCAGATCCCCTCCTTTATCCCTTCCTGAGGATCTACATCATCCTACTTTAGCGGGTGCAACGTTCAATTGTAAGCCTCTCCTTTACATTCATCAGCCACATATAAGTCCCGCCGTTGCTTTCGCAAAGGAAACAATTCCTTGCTTAATCAACGTATTCATGCAATCAATTGGTATTTTTTATATGACCCCGTTGATATGAGTATTGCTATTACTTTTTTTTTATAATTCCCTGAACTCCACTTTAGATAATTGTATTCCTAATTCAATTCCCTCAATTGCTTCTTCAAAACCACCGTGGTTCACTCCCAGACTATCAAACCTACAAAATATAAAGTCTAAATATTTTAAATAGTTTAAACGGTCTGGTTCGAGTATTAACTTGGCCAAATATTTCATAGCCAAGTCGAACTTCTTTCTTCTTAATTCTCAGTGCTATGAGAATTATCTTTCTCGTTGCAAAAGACAATTTGCCCAAAACCCGAGACAGTTTTATAATTTCTAAACTTGAAGCGCAAATCTTCAAGTATTCCATCGTCTTTTTCTCTTGGGATAGATAAAGCTAGCAAAGATTCCGATTCTGCTAACCTCTTTCTAATTTTTTCCAATCAACTTACTCTTCCGTCTGTCCTAATAATAATTCTTACCATTACAATATTACTTCATCCGGATCTATACCTGCACCTTTTATTTCCCAATTCTTCTTTCTTTGGAAAGAATCTTTTATCATACCTCTCCACAAGAAAGGTGGAAAGTCTGATATACAAAATTGCAGGGGCATTGCAAAACTGTCCGCTATCCCTAAATTAATTTAAAAAATATTCACTTCGAAAGTGCAGCTTTTCTGCAAGTCAGTTGTCTCCCCTGTTCAGCATGGATTCGTAAATAACCGGTTAACTACGACCAATCTGCTAGAATTTACTTCCTTGGTAAATTTATGCTTTCCTTGCGAAAATGCAAGCTGATGTTATTCATGCTCAGTAAGGCGTTTGACACTGTCCACCATAACATTTTACTTTTTGAACTTAACCGATTAGGTTTCCCTCCATCTCTTGTGCTTTGGATTAGTTCTTATTTAAGAGGTAGGACCCAAAGAGTAATTCTGAGGCTGACTACCTTTAAACAGGTTCATGTTACTTCTGGTGTCCCTCAAGGTAGTCTTGGTCCTTTACTCTTTACTCTTTTTATAAATGATCTCTCCTCCGTTATATCACATGCCCGTGTACTTATGTATGCGGATGATGTTAAACTTATTCTATCATACCCTAATCCCCTACATCATTCTCGACATCAAGACGATTTGAACGCTTTGCAACTTTGGTGTTCGGCCAATCAATTGAATCTAAATTGTTCAAAGTGTATTTTTATGACATTTAATCGTACTATACCTTATCTTGTCAGTTATACAATCGAAAATACTCCATTGCAACGTATACTTACAGTTAAGGACCTCGGCGTTCTTTTTGATTGTAAACTCTGCTTAAACCTCCATATAGCTACCATCGTTTTTGAGGCCAAGGTGTACTTGGATTCATAAAACGTTGGTCTCCTATTGATCTCTCTTATTCATTTATTTATTTTATTTTTGGTCGGCAGGAAGCGCAAGTTGCAAGAATTTCTGTATACATGCCCATACACACATTAATGCGCGTCTTTATTGAATTCTATCAACAGCATTGCAATTGCGATTATATTGTTTTCTGCGCTGCTATTTAAACGGGTTTTTTTTTTCATTTAGACATAATTATTTGTGTGGCTTTCGAGTAGGGATGGCGGTAATTAGTGTGGTCTGTTTGCGAGCTCGAACCCTACCGAGGAAACTATTTTTATACCCTTGCAGAGGGTATTATAATTTTGTCGTGAAATGTGTAACGCATAGAAGGAGACATCTCCGACCCCATAAAGTATATATATTCTTGATCAGCATCAACAGCCGAGTCGATATAGCCATGTCCGTCTGTCCGTCTGTCCGTCTGTCTGTTTCTATGCGAACTAGTCCCTCAGTTTTAAAGCTATCTTAATGAAACTTTGCAGAAGTCCCTAATTCTGTTGCACGCAGCACATATGTCAAAACCAGCTGGATCGGACCACTATATCATATAGCTGCCATAGGAACGATCGGTCGAAAATTAAGTTTTTGTATGAAAAAACATTTTGTTTATCAAGATATCTTGACCAAACTCGACATTTATTAGTTTTACTATGCTCCTCATATATATGCAAAATTCTATTAAGATCGGACCAATATATCATATAGCCGCCATAGGAACGATCGGTCGAAAATTAAGTTTTTGTATGAAAAAACATTTTGTTTGTCAAGATATCTTGACCAAACTCGGCATTTATTAGTTTTACTAAGCTCCTCATATATATGCAAAATCCTATTAAGATCGGACCACTATATCATATAGCTGCCATAGGAACGATCGGTCGAAAATTAAGTTTTTGTATGAAAAAACCTTTTTGTTTATCAAGATATCTTGACCAAACTCGACATTTATTAGTTTTACTATGCTCCTCATATATATGCAAAATTTTATTAAGATCGGACCACTATATCATATAGCCGCCATAGGAACTATCGGTCGAAAATTAAGTTTTTGTATGAAAAAACATTTTGTTTGTCAAGATATCTTGAGCAATCTCGGCATTTATTAGTTTTACTAAGCTCCTCATATATATGCAAAATCCTATTAAGATCGTACCACTATATCATATAGCTGCCATAGGAACGATCTATCGAAAATTAAGTTTTTGTATGAAAAAACATTTTGTTTTTCAAGATATCTTAACCAAACTCGGCATTTATTAGTTTTACTATGCTCCTCATATATATGCAAAATCCTATTAAGATCGGACCACTATATCATATTATTAAGTTTTTGTATGGAGAATTTTTTGTTTTTCATGATTTTGCCATTAAACACGGCATTTAAAGATTTCACTATGCTCCCTTCATTTTTGCTAAATCTTATTTACATCGGTTTTTGATTAAAAGCCTTTTTTTGTTTATCAATATACCTTGACCAAACTCGGCCTTAACCATTTTCTCGGCATTAAAAGGTTGGGTCTGCAAGGGTATTAAATCTTCGGCGTGCCGAAGATAGCCCTTCTTTCTCGTTTTTTTTTAAATTTACTTTTATTACTGCTTAAGCTAACGAGCGCGTAGGCCTAGCTGTATTTGGTGTTGTTAAAGAGGGCTCAGGGTTGCCCCTATTCGGGAACTCCAGACTGCTCTTACTTGTTTTTAATAATATTTTATTTATTAATTGAGTAGTTAGGGAAGTGAGATCAAGGGGTTGTTATTAGCGGAAGTGGTTTGCTTACATATATATCAAGGTCAAGTTTCTTTACATTTTTTATCAAGGTCAAGAGTTTGTTTTCGTTTGGCCGGAAGGAAGGTGGGGCTTGTTTTTATACCCTGAACCCAGGAGAATCTGCGACCCCATAAGGGATACATACTCTTGATCAGCATCAATAGCCGAGTCGATCTAGCCATGTCCGTTTGTCTGTCCGTTTGTCTGTCCGACCGTCCGTCTGTCGTTCTGTTCGTATGTATAAACGCAAGTATCTCAGAACCTATAAGATATAGAGATTTTCTCAGTGCTATAGGAATTGCAAATGGCAATTTGCACAAAATCCGAGACGATTAATAATTTTAAAAACTTAAAGCGTAAATCTTCAATATTTCCTACTTCATAGCTAGCAATTATTCTGATGCTGCTAACCTCTTTGCTCATTTTCTTCAAGATGATTTGAACGTTATGCAACTTTGGTGTTCGAGCAATCAATTGAATCCGAACTGTTCAAAGTGTATGTATATGACCTTCAATCGTACTATACCTTATCTTGTCAGTTTTACAATCGACAATAATTCATTGCAACGAATACTAACAATTAAGGACTTGGCGTTTTTTTTATACCTTCCGAGAGTTTTATATTTTTTGCGCTTTAATCCTGCTTTTTATTTTGAAATTTTGCTTTTAACTTGTGCAAGGTGTTATCTGTTGTGCAGCGTAAGTCTGGTAATTATTGCATTTATTAAACGCGGCGTCAGTTTCGTGTTGTTGTTATAGCCTGTTTTGATTCTTTAGCTTTGGTGCTCCCCTGTGCATAAACTTATTTGTACGTGCGTTAGCTGCTGCATATTTCTGCTGTGCATCGCGTTCTCGCAAATTTTTGCAGTGTCCAGATCCCCTCCTTTATCCCTTCCTGAGGATCTACATCATCCTACTTTAGAGGGTGCAACGTTCAATTGTAATCCTCTCTTTTACAATCATCAGCCACATATAAGCCCCGCCGTTGCTTTCGCAAAGGAAACAATTCCTTGCTTAATCAACGTATTCATGCAATCAATTGGTATTTTTTATATGCCACCGTTGATATGAGTATTGCTATTACTTTTTTTTATAATTCCCTGAACTCCACTTTAGATAATTATATTCCTAATTCAATTCCCTCAATTGCTTCTTCAAAACCAACGTGGCTCACTCCCAGTTTCGTGTTGTTGTTATAGCCTGTTTTGATTCTTTAGCTTTGGTGCTCCCCTGTGCATAAAATTATTTGTACGTGTGTTAGCTGCTGCATATTTCTGCTGTGCATCGCGTTCTCGCAAATTTTTGCAGTGTCCAGATCCCCTCCTTTATCCCTTCCTGAGGATCTACATCATCCTACTTTAGAGGGTGCAACGTTCAATTGTAATCCTCTCCTTAACATTCATCAGCCACATATAAGCCCCGCCGTTGCTTTCGCAAAGGAAACAATTCCTTGCTTAATCAACGTATTCATGCAATCAATTGGTATTTTTTATATGCCACCGTTGATATGAGTATTGCTATTACTTTTTTTTATAATTCCCTGAACTCCACTTTAGATAATTATATTCCTAATTCAATTCCCTCAATTGCTTCTTCAAAACCAACGTGGCTCACTCCCAGTTTCGTGTTGTTGTTATAGCCTGTTTTGATTCTTTAGCTTTGGTGCTCCCCTGTGCATAAACTTATTTGTACGTGTGTTAGCTGCTGCATATTTCTGCTGTGCATCGCGTTCTCGCAAATTTTTGCTGTGTCCAGATCCCCTCCTTTATCCCTTCCTGAGGATCTACATCATCCTACTTTAGAGGGTGCAGCGTTCAATTGTAATCCTCTCCTTTACATTCATCAGCCACATATAAGCCCCGCCGTTGCTTTCGCAAAGGAAACAATTCCTTGCTTAATCAACGTATTCATGCAATCGATTGGTTTTTTTTATATGACGCCGTTGATATGAGTATTGCTAATACTTTTTTTTTATAATTCCCTGAACTCCACTTTAGATAATTTTATTCCTAATTCCTCCAAAACCACCGTGCAAAATATAAAGTCTAAATATTTTAAATAGTTTAAACGGTCTGGTTCGAGTATTAACTTGGCCAAATATTTCATAGCCAAGTCGAACTTCTTTCTTCTTAATTCTCAGTGCTATGAGAATTATCTTTCTCGTTGCAAAAGACAATTTGCCCAAAACCCGAGACAGTTTTATAATTTCTAAACTTGAAGCGCAAATCTTCAAGTATTCCATCGTCTTTTTCTCTTGGGATAGATAAAGCTAGCAAAGATTCCGATTCTGCTAACCTCTTTTCTAATTTTTTCCAATCAACTTACTCTTCCGTCTGTCCTAATAATAATTCTTACCATTACAATATTACTTCATCCGGATCTATACCTGCACCTTTTATTTCCCAATTCTTCTTTCTTTGGAAAGAATCTTTTATCATACCTCTCCACAAGAAAGGTGGAAAGTCTGATATACAAAATTACAGGGGCATTGCAAAACTGTCCGCTATCCCTAAATTAATTTAAAAAATATTAACTTCAAAAGTGCAGCTTTTCTGCAAGTCAGTTGTCTCCCCTGTTCAGCATGGATTCGTAAATAACCGGTTAACTACGACCAATCTGCTAGAATTTACTTCCTTGGTAAATTTATGCTTTCCTTGCGAAAATGCAAGCTGATGTTATTCATACTCAGTAAGGCGTTTGACACTGTCCACCATAACATTTTACTTTTTGAACTTAACCGATTAGGTTTCCCTCCATCTCTTGTGCTTTGGATTAGTTCTTATTTAAGAGGTTGGACCCAAAGAGTAATTCTGAGGCTGACTACCTTTAAACAGGTTCATGTTACTTCTGGTGTCCCTCAAGGTAGTCTTGGTCCTTTACTTTTTACTCTTTTTATAAATGATCTCTCCTCCGTTATATCACATGCCCGTGTACTTATGTATGCGGATGATGTTAAACTTATTCTATCATACCCTAATCCCCTACATCATTCTCGACATCAAGACGATTTGAACGCTTTGCAACTTTGGTGTTCGGCCAATCAATTGAATCTAAATTGTTCAAAGTGTATTTTTATGACATTTAATCGTACTATACCTTATCTTGTCAGTTATACAATCGAAAATACTCCATTGCAACGTATACTTACAGTTAAGGACCTCGGCGTTCTTTTTGATTGTAAACTGTGCTTAAACCTCCATATAGCTACCATCGTTTTTGAGGCCAAGGTGTACTTGGATTCATAAAACGTTGGTCTCCTATTGATCTCTCTTATTCATTTATTTATTTTATTAATGGTCGGCAGGAAGCGCAAGTTGCAAGAATTTCTGTATACATGCCCATACACACATTAATGCGCGTCTTTATTGAATTCTATCAACAGCATTGCAATTGCGATTATATTGTTTTCTGCGCTGCTATTTAAACGGGTTTTTTTTTTCATTTAGACATAATTATTTGTGTGGCTTTCGAGTAGGGATGGCGGTAATTAGTGTGGTCTGTTTGCGAGCTCGAACCCTACCGAGGAAACTATTTTTTTTTTTTTAATTTACTTTTATTACTGCTTAAGCTAACGAGCGCGTAGGCCTAGCTGTATTTGGTGTTGTTAAAGAGGGCTCAGGGTTGCCCCTATTCGGGAACTCCAGACTGCTCTTACTTGTTTTTAATAATATTTTATTTATTAATTGAGTAGTTAGGGAAGTGAGATCAAGGGGTTGTTATTAGCGGAAGTGGTTTGCTTACATATATATCAAGGTCAAGTTTCTTTACATTTTTTATCAAGGTCAAGAGTTTGTTTTCGTTTGGCCGGAAGGAAGGTGGGGCTTGTTTTTATACCCTGAACCCAGGAGAATCTGCGACCCCATAAGGGATACATACTCTTGATCAGCATCAATAGCCGAGTCGATCTAGCCATGTCCGTTTGTCTGTCCGACCGTCCGTCTGTCGTTCTGTTCGTATGTATAAACGCAAGTATCTCAGAACCTATAAGATATAGAGATTTTCTCAGTGCTATAGAAATTGCAAATGGCAATTTGCACAAAATCCGAGACGATTAATAATTTTAAAAACTTAAAGCGTAAATCTTCAATATTTCCTACTTCATAGCTAGCAATTATTCTGATGCTGCTAACCTCTTTGCTCATTTTCTTCAAGATGATTTGAACGTTATGCAACTTTGGTGTTCGAGCAATCAATTGAATCCGAACTGTTCAAAGTGTATGTATATGACCTTCAATCGTGCTATACCTTATCTTGTCAGTTTTACAATCGACAATAATTCATTGCAACGAATACTAACAATTAAGGACTTGGCGTTTTTTTTTATACCTTCCGAGAGTTTTATATTTTTTGCGCTTTAATCCTGCTTTTTATTTTGAAATTTTGCTTTTAACTTGTGCAAGGTGTTATCTGTTGTGCAGCGTAAGTCTGGTAATTATTGCATTTATTAAACGCGGCGTCAGTTTCGTGTTGTTGTTATAGCCTGTTTTGATTCTTTAGCTTTGGTGCTCCCCTGTGCATAAACTTATTTGTACGTGCGTTAGCTGCTGCATATTTCTGCTGTGCATCGCGTTCTCGCAAATTTTTGCAGTGTCCAGATCCCCTCCTTTATCCCTTCCTGAGGATCTACATCATCCTACTTTAGAGGGTGCAACGTTCAATTGTAATCCTCTCTTTTACAATCATCAGCCACATATAAGCCCCGCCGTTGCTTTCGCAAAGGAAACAATTCCTTGCTTAATCAACGTATTCATGCAATCAATTGGTATTTTTATATGCCACCGTTGATATGAGTATTGCTATTACTTTTTTTTATAATTCCCTGAACTCCACTTTAGATAATTATATTCCTAATTCAATTCCCTCAATTGCTTCTTCAAAACCAACGTGGCTCACTCCCAGTTTCGTGTTGTTGTTATAGCCTGTTTTGATTCTTTAGCTTTGGTGCTCCCCTGTGCATAAAATTATTTGTACGTGTGTTAGCTGCTGCATATTTCTGCTGTGCATCGCGTTCTCGCAAATTTTTGCAGTGTCCAGATCCCCTCCTTTATCCCTTCCTGAGGATCTACATCATCCTACTTTAGAGGGTGCAACGTTCAATTGTAATCCTCTCCTTAACATTCATCAGCCACATATAGGCCCCGCCGTTGCTTTCGCAAAGGAAACAATTCCTTGCTTAATCAACGTATTCATGCAATCAATTGGTATTTTTTATATGCCACCGTTGATATGAGTATTGCTATTACTTTTTTTTTATAATTCCCTGAACTCCACTTTAGATAATTATATTCCTAATTCAATTCCCTCAATTGCTTCTTCAAAACCAACGTGGCTCACTCCCAGTTTCGTGTTGTTGTTATAGCCTGTTTTGATTCTTTAGCTTTGGTGCTCCCCTGTGCATAAACTTATTTGTACGTGTGTTAGCTGCTGCATATTTCTGCTGTGCATCGCGTTCTCGCAAATTTTTGCAGTGTCCAGATCCCCTCCTTTATCCCTTCCTGAGGATCTACATCATCCTACTTTAGAGGGTGCAGCGTTCAATTGTAATCTTCTCCTTTACATTCATCAGCCACATATAAGACCCGCCGTTGCTTTCGCAAAGGAAACAATTCCTTGCTTAATCAACGTATTCATGCAATCGATTGGTTTTTTTTATATGACGCCGTTGATATGAGTATTGCTAATACTTTTTTTTTATAATTCCCTGAACTCCACTTTAGATAATTTTATTCCTAATTCCTCCAAAACCACCGTGCAAAATATAAAGTCTAAATATTTTAAATAGTTTAAACGGTCTGGTTCGAGTATTAACTTGGCCAAATATTTCATAGCCAAGTCGAACTTCTTTCTTCTTAATTCTCAGTGCTATGAGAATTATCTTTCTCGTTGCAAAAGACAATTTGCCCAAAACCCGAGACAGTTTTATAATTTCTAAACTTGAAGCGCAAATCTTCAAGTATTCCATCGTCTTTTTCTCTTGGGATAGATAAAGCTAGCAAAGATTCCGATTCTGCTAACCTCTTTTCTAATTTTTTCCAATCAACTTACTCTTCCGTCTGTCCTAATAATAATTCTTACCATTACAATATTACTTCATCCGGATCTATACCTGCACCTTTTATTTCCCAATTCTTCTTTCTTTGGAAAGAATCTTTTATCATACCTCTCCACAAGAAAGGTGGAAAGTCTGATATACAAAATTACAGGGGCATTGCAAATTAAATTAATTGAAAAAATAATCACTTCGAAAGTGCAGCTTTTCTGCAAGTCAGTTGTCTCCCCTGTTCAGCATGGATTCGTAAATAACCGGTTAACTACGACCAATCTTGGTAAATTTATGCTTTCCTTGCGAAAATGCAAGCTGATGTTATTCATACTCAGTAAGGCGTTTGACACTGTCCACCATAACATTTTACTTTTTGAACTTAACCGATTAGGTTTCCCTCCATCTCTTGTGCTTTGGATTAGTTCGTATTTAAGAGGTAGGACCCAAAGAGTAATTCTGAGGCTGACTACCTTTAAACAGGTTCACGTTACTTCTGGTGTCCCTCAAGGTAGTCTTGGTCCTTTACTCTTTACTCTTTTTATAAATGATCTCTCCTCCGTTATATCACATGCCCGTGTACTTATGTATGCGGATGATGTGAAACTTATTCTATCATACCCTAATCCCCTACATCATTCTCGACATCAAGACGATTTGAACGCTTTGCAACTTTGGTGTTCGGCCAATCAATTGAATCTAAATTGTTCAAAGTGTATTTTTATGACATTTAATCGTACTACACATTATCTTGTCAGTTACACAATCGAAAATACTCCATTGCAACGTATACTTACAGTTAAGGACCCCGGCGTTCTTTTTGATTGTAAACTCTGCTTATACCTCCATATAGCTACCATCGTTTTTGAGGACAAGGTGTACTTGGATTCATAAAACGTTGGTCTCCTATTGATCTCTGTTATTTATTTATTTATTTTATTTTTGGTCGGCAGGAAGCGCAAATTGCAAGAATTTCTGTATACATGCCCATACACATATTAATGCGCGTCTTTATTGAATTCTATCAACAGCATTGCAATTGCGATTATATTGTTTTCTGTGCTGCTATTTAAACGGTTTTTTTTTTCATTTGGACATAATTATTTGTGTGGCTTTCGAGTAGGGATGGCGGTAATTAGTGTGGTCTGTTTGCGAGCTCGAACCCTACCGAGGAAACTATTTTTTTTTTAAATTTACTTTTATTACTGCTTAAGCAAACGAGCGCGTAGCGCTAGCTGTATTTGGTGTTGTTAAAGAGGGCTCAGGGTTGCCCCTATTCGGGAACTCCAGACTGCTCTTACTTGTTTTTAATAATATTTTATTTATTAATTGAGTAGTTAGGGAAGTGAGATCAAGGGGTTGTTATTAGCGGAAGTGGTTTGCTTACATATATATCAAGGTCAAGTTTCTTTACATTTTTTATCAAGGTCAAGAGTTTGTTTTCGTTTGGCCGGTGGGGCTTGTTTTTATACCCTGAACCCAGGAGAATCTGCGACCCCATAAGGGATACATACTCTTGATCAGCATCAATAGCCGAGTCGATCTAGCCATGTCCGTTTGTCTGTCCGTTTGTCTGTCCGACCGTCCGTCTGTCGTTCTGTTCGTATGTATAAGCGCAAGGATCTCAGAACCTATCAGATCTCGAGATTTTCTCAGTGCTATAGGAATTGCAAATGGCAATTTGCACAAAATCCGAGACGATTAATAATTTTAAAAACTTAAAGCGTAAATCTTCAATATTTCCTACTTCATAGCTAGCAATTATTCTGATGCTGCTAACCTCTTTGCTCATTTTCTGCAATCAATTTACTCTTCTATATGTCGTAATAATAATTCTTACCCTTACAATAACACTTCCTGTAGCTCTATACTTCCTCCCATTATTTCCCATTCTGTCTCCTTCCTGCTTTAAACTCTTTAGAGTCCTCTGACTTTGTGGGCCTGAAAATACTCCTAGCAGCCTATTCACGGTGCAACCCTTCTTCGCCCGTTGCTTAAGCTTTTTTAGCTATCCCTTGAATCTTCTGACTCTATGCACCATGCTCTTTTACTCTTTAAATTTTACCGTTTAGGTTTCCTTCCATTTCTTTTGCTTTGGATTTCTTCTTATTTTAAAGGTAGGACCCAAAGAGTAATGCTGAGGCAGACTGCCTCAAAATAAGTTCACGTTACTTTTGGTGTACCTCAAGCTTTACTTTAATTTTTATATAAATGATCTCCCCTCAGTTATATCACAAGCCCGTGTACTTGTGTGTGCGGACGATGTGAAACTTTTTCTTTCATTCATTGATCCCCTACATCACTCTCGTCTTTAAGATGATTTGAACGTTATGCAACTTTGGTGTTCGAGCAATCAATTGAATCCGAATTGTTCAAAGTGTATGTATATGACCTTCAATCGTACTATACCTTATCTTGTCAGTTTTACAATCGACAATAATTCATTGCAACGAATACTAACAATTAAGGACTTGGCGTTTTTTTATACCTTCCGAGAGTTTTATATTTTTTGCGCTTTAATCCTGCTTTTTATTTTGAAATTTTGCTTTTAACTTGTGCAAGGTGTTATCTGTTGTGCAGCGTAAGTCTGGTAATTATTGCATTTATTAAACGCGGCGTCAGTTTCGTGTTGTTGTTATAGCCTGTTTTGATTCTTTAGCTTTGGTGCTCCCCTGTGCATAAACTTATTTGTACGTGCGTTAGCTGCTGCATATTTCTGCTGTGCATCGCGTTCTCGCAAATTTTTGCAGTGTCCAGATCCCCTCCTTTATCCCTTCCTGAGGATCTACATCATCCTACTTTAGAGGGTGCAACGTTCAATTGTAATCCTCTCCTTAACATTCATCAGCCACATATAAGCCCCGCCGTTGCTTTCGCAAAGGAAACAATTCCTTGCTTAATCAACGTATTCATGCAATCAATTGGTATTTTTTATATGCCACCGTTGATGTGAGTATTGCTATTACTTTTTTTTATAGTTCCCTGAACTCCACTTTAGATAATTATATTCCTAATTCAATTCCCTCAATTGCTTCTTCAAAACCAACGTGGCTCACTCCCAGTTTCGTGTTGTTGTTATAGCCTGTTTTGATTCTTTAGCTTTGGTGCTCCCCTGTGCATAAAATTATTTGTACGTGCGTTAGCTGCTGCATATTTCTGCTGTGCATCGCGTTCTCGCAAATTTTTGCAGTGTCCAGATCCCCTCCTTTATCCCTTCCTGAGGATCTACATCATCCTACTTTAGAGGGTGCAACGTTCAATTGTAATCCTCTCCTTTACATTCATCAGCCACATATAAGCCCCGCCGTTGCTTTCGCAAAGGAAACAATTCCTTGCTTAATCAACGTATTCATGCAATCGATTGGCTTTTTTATATGACCCCGTTGATATGAGTATTGCTATTACTTTTTTTTTATAATTCCCTGAACTCCACTTTAGATAATTGTATTCCTAATTCAATTCCCTCAATTGCTTCTTCAAAACCACCGTGGTTCACTCCCAGACTATCAAACCTACAAAATATAAAGTCTAAATATTTTAAATAGTTTAAACGGTCTGGTTCGAGTATTAACTTGGCCAAATATTTCATAGCCAAGTCGAACTTCTTTCTTCTTAATTCTCAGTGCTATGAGAATTATCTTTCTCGTTGCAAAAGACAATTTGCCCAAAACCCGAGACAGTTTTATAATTTCTAAACTTGAAGCGCAAATCTTCAAGTATTCCATCGTCTTTTCTCTTGGGATAGATAAAGCTAGCAAAGATTCCGATTCTGCTAACCTCTTTTCTAATTTTTTCCAATCAACTTACTCTTCCGTCTGTCCTAATAATAATTCTTACCATTACAATATTACTTCATCCGGATCTATACCTGCACCTTTTATTTCCCAATTCTTCTTTCTTTGGAATGAATCTTTTATCATACCTCTCCACAAGAAAGGTGGAAAGTCTGATATACAAAATTACAGGGGCATTGCAAATTAAATTAATTGAAAAAATAATCACTTCGAAAGTGCAGCTTTTCTGCAAGTCAGTTGTCTCCCCTGTTCAGCATGGATTCGTAAATAACCGGTTAACTACGACCAATCTGCTAGAATTTACTTCCTTGGTAAATTTATGCTTTCCTTGCGAAAATGCAAGCTGATGTTATTCATGCTCAGTAAGGCGTTTGACACTGTCCACCATAACATTTTACTTTTTGAACTTAACCGATTAGGTTTCCCTCCATCTCTTGTGCTTTGGATTAGTTCGTATTTAAGAGGTAGGACCCAAAGAGTAATTCTGAGGCTGACTACCTTTAAACAGGTTCACGTTACTTCTGGTGTCCCTCAAGGTAGTCTTGGTCCTTTACTCTTTACTCTTTTTATAAATGATCTCTCCTCCGTTATATCACATGCCCGTGTACTTATGTATGCGGATGATGTGAAACTTATTCTATCATACCCTAATCCCCTACATCATTCTCGACATCAAGACGATTTGAACGCTTTGCAACTTTGGTGTTCGGCCAATCAATTGAATCTAAATTGTTCAAAGTGTATTTTTATGACATTTAATCGTACTACACATTATCTTGTCAGTTATACAATCGAAAATACTCCATTGCAACGTATACTTGGTACTTGTACTTGGATTCATAAAACGTTGGTCTCCTATTGATCTCTGTTATTTATTTATTTATTTTATTTTTGGTCGGCAGGAAGCGCAAATTGCAAGAATTTCTGTATACATGCCCATACACATATTAATGCGCGTCTTTATTGAATTCTATCAACAGCATTGCAATTGCGATTATATTGTTTTCTGTGCTGCTATTTAAACGGTTTTTTTTTTTCATTTGGACATAATTATTTGTGTGGCTTTCGAGTAGGGATGGCGGTAATTAGTGTGGTCTGTTTGCGAGCTCGAACCCTACCGAGGAAACTATTTTTTTTTTAAATTTACTTTTATTACTGCTTAAGCAAACGAGCGCGTAGCGCTAGCTGTATTTGGTGTTGTTAAAGAGGGCTCAGGGTTGCCCCTATTCGGGAACTCCAGACTGCTCTTACTTGTTTTTAATAATATTTTATTTATTAATTGAGTAGTTAGGGAAGTGAGATCAACGGGTTGTTATTAGCGGAAGTGGTTTGCTTACATATATATCAAGGTCAAGTTTCTTTACATTTTTTATCAAGGTCAAGAGTTTGTTTTCGTTTGGCCGGTGGGGCTTGTTTTTATACCCTGAACCCAGGAGAATCTGCGACCCCATAAGGGATACATACTCTTGATCAGCATCAATAGCCGAGTCGATGTAGCCATGTCCGTTTGTCTGTCCGACCGTCCGTCTGTCGTTCTGTTCGTATGTATAAGCGCAAGGATCTCAGAACCTATCAGATCTCGAGATTTTCTCAGTGCTATAGGAATTGCAAATGGCAATTTGCACAAAATCCGAGATTCTTTAGCCTGTTTTGATTCTTTAGCTTTGGTGCTCCCCTGTGCATAAACTTATTTGTACGTGCGTTAGCTGCTGCATATTTCTGCTGTGCATCGCGTTCTCGCAAATTTTTGCAGTGTCCAGATCCCCTCCTTTATCCCTTCCTGAGGATCTACATCATCCTACTTTAGAGGGTGCAACGTTCAGTTGTAATCCTCTCCTTAACATTCATCAGCCACATATAAGCCCCGCCGTTGCTTTCGCAAAGGAAACAATTCCTTGCTTAATCAACGTATTCATGCAATCAATTGGTATTTTTTATATGCCACCGTTGATATGAGTATTGCTATTACTTTTTTTATAATTCCCTGAACTCCACTTTTTAGATAATTATATTCCTAATTCAATTCCCTCAATTGCTTCTTCAAAACCAACGTGGCTCACTCCCAGTTTCGTGTTGTTGTTATAGCCTGTTTTGATTCTTTAGCTTTGGTGCTCCCCTGTGCATAAACTTATTTGTACGTGCGTTAGCTGCTGCATATTTCTGCTGTGCATCGCGTTCTCGCAAATTTTTGCAGTGTCCAGATCCCCTCCTTTATCCCTTCCTGAGGATCTACATCATCCTACTTTAGAGGGTGCAACGTTCAATTGTAATCCTCTCCTTTACATTCATCAGCCACATATAAGCCCCGCCGTTGCTTTCGCAAAGGAAACAATTCCTTGCTTAATCAACGTATTCATGCAATCGATTGGCTTTTTTATATGACCCCGTTGATATGAGTATTGCTATTACTTTTTTTTATAATTCCCTGAACTCCACTTTAGATAATTGTATTCCTAATTCAATTCCCTCAATTGCTTCTTCAAAACCACCGTGGTTCACTCCCAGACTATCAAACCTACAAAATATAAAGTCTAAATATTTTAAATAGTTTAAACGGTCTGGTTCGAGTATTAACTTGGCCAAATATTTCATAGCCAAGTCGAACTTCTTTCTTCTTAATTCTCAGTGCTATGAGAATTATCTTTCTCGTTGCAAAAGACAATTTGCCCAAAACCCGAGACAGTTTTATAATTTCTAAACTTGAAGCGCAAATCTTTATCATATTCCATCGTCTTTTTCTTGGGATAGATAAAGCTAGCAAAGATTCCTATTCTGCTAACCTCTTTCTAATTTTTTCCAATCAACTTACTCTTCCGTCTGTCCTAATAATAATTCTTACCATTACAATATTACTTCATCCGGATCTATACCTGCACCTTTTATTTCCCAATTCTTCTTTCTTTGGAAAGAATCTTTTATCATACCTCTCCACAAGAAAGGTGGAAAGTCTGATATACAAAATTACAGGGGCATTGCAAAACTGTCCGCTATCCCTAAATTAATTTAAAAATATTCACTTCGAAAGTGCAGCTTTTCTGCAAGCCAGTTGTCTCCCCTGTTCAGCATGGATTCGTAAATAACCGGTTAACTACGACCAATCTGCTAGAATTTACTTCCTTGGTAAATTTATGCTTTCCTTGCGAAAATGCAAGCTGATGTTATTCATACTCAGTAAGGCGTTTGACACTGTCCACCATAACATTTTACTTTTTGAACTTAACCGATTAGGTTTCCCTCCATCTCTTGTGCTTTGGATTAGTTCTTATTTAAGAGGTAGGACCCAAAGAGTAATTCTGAGGCTGACTACCTTTAAACAGGTTCACGTTACTTCTGGTGTCCCTCAAGGTAGTCTTGGTCCTTTACTCTTTACTCTTTTTATAAATGATCTCTCCTCCGTTATATCACATGCCCGTGTACTTATGTATGCGGATGATGTAAAACTTATTCTATCATACCCTAATCCCCTACATCATTCTCGACATCAAGACGATTTGAACGCTCTGCAACTTTGGTGTTCGGCCAATCAATTGAATCTAAATTGTTCAAAGTGTATTTTTATGACATTTAATCGTACTATACCTTATCTTGTCAGTTATACAATCGAAAATACTCCATTGCAACGTATACTTACAGTTAAGGACCTCGGCGTTCTTTTTGATTGTAAACTCTGCTTAAACCTCCATATAGCTACCATCGTTTTTGAGGCCAAGGTGTACTTGGATTCATAAAACGTTGGTCTCCTTTGATCTCTGTTATTTATTTATTTATTTTATTTTTGGTTGGCTGGAAGCGCAAATTGCAAGAATTTCTGTATACATGCCCATACACACATTAATGCGCGTCTTTATTGAATTCTATCAACAGCATTGCAATTGCGATTATATTGTTTTCTGCGCTGCTATTTAAACGGGTTTTTTTTCATTTAGACATAATTATTTGTGTGGCTTTCGAGTAGGGATGGCGGTAATTAGTGTGGTCTGTTTGCGAGCTCGAACCCTACCGAGGAAACTATTTTTTTTTTTTTTAATTTACTTTTATTACTGCTTAAGCTAACGAGCGCGTAAGCCTAGCTGTATTTGGTGTTGTTAAAGAGGGCTCAGGGTTGCCCCTATTCGGGAACTCCAGACTGCTCTTACTTGTTTTTAATAATATTTTATTTATTAATTGAGTAGTTAGGAAGTGAGATCAAGGGGTTGTTATTAGCGGAAGTGGTTTGCTTACATATTTATCAAGGTCAAGTTTGTTTACATTTTTTGTCAAGGTTAAGAGTTTGTTTTCGTTTGGCCGGAAGGAAGGTGGGGCTTGTTTTTATACCCTGAACCCAGGAGAATCTGCGACCCCATAAGGGATACATGCTCTTGATCAGCATCAATAGCCGAGTCGATCTAGCCATGTCCGTTTGTCTGTCCGTTTGTCTGTCCGACCGTCCGTCTGTCGTTCTGTTCGTATGTATAAACGCAAGTATCTCAGAACCTATAAGATATAGAGATTTTCTCAGTGCTATAGGAATTGCAATGGCAATTTGCACAAAATCCGAGACGATTAATAATTTTAAAAACTTAAAGCGTAAATCTTCAATATTTCCTACTTCATAGCTAGCAATTATTCTGATGCTGCTAACCTCTTTGCTCATTTTCTGCAATCAATTTACTCTTCTATATGTCGTAATAATAATTCTTACCCTTACAATAACACTTCCTGTAGCTCTATACTTCCTCCCATTATTTCCCATTCTCTCTCCTTCCTGCTTTAAACTTTTTAGAGTCCTCTGACTTTGTGGGCCTGAAAATACTCCTAGCAGTCTATTCACGGTGCAACCCTTCTTCGCCCGTTGCTTAAGCTTTTTTAGCTATCCCTTGAATCTTCTGACTCTATGCACCATGCTCTTTTACTCTTTAAATTTTACCATTTAGGTTTCCTTCCATTTCTTTTGCTTTGGATTTCTTCTTATTTTAAAGGTAGGACCCAAAGAGTAATGCTGAGGCAGACTGCCTCAAAATAAGTTCACGTTACTTTTGGTGTACCTCAAGCTTTACTTTAATTTTTATATAAATGATCTCCCCTCAGTTATATCACATGCCCGTGTACTTGTGTGTGCGGACGATGTGAAACTTTTTCTTTCATTCATTGATCCCCTACATCACTCTCGTCTTCAAGATGATTTGAACGTTATGCAACTTTGGTGTTCGAGCAATCAATTGAATCCGAACTGTTCAAAGTGTATGTATATGACCTTCAATCGTACTATACCTTATCTTGTCAGTTTTACAATC
Organism: Drosophila littoralis; assembly: GCA_018903485.1. Taxonomy (NCBI): domain Eukaryota; kingdom Metazoa; phylum Arthropoda; class Insecta; order Diptera; family Drosophilidae; genus Drosophila; species Drosophila littoralis. Next base: position 122,238 of record JAEIGF010000311.1, on the reverse strand, counting down.
GACAATAATTCATTGCAACGAATACTAACAATTAAGGACTTGGCGTTTTTTTTATACCTTCCGAGAGTTTTATATTTTTTGCGCTTTAATCCTGCTTTTTATTTTGAAATTTTGCTTTTAACTTGTGCAAGGTGTTATCTGTTGTGCAGCGTAAGTCTGGTAATTATTGCATTTATTAAACGCGGCGTCAGTTTCGTGTTGTTGTTATAGCCTGTTTTGATTCTTTAGCTTTGGTGCTCCCCTGTGCATAAACTTATTTGTACGTGCGTTAGCTGCTGCATATTTCTGCTGTGCATCGCGTTCTCGCAAATTTTTGCAGTGTCCAGATCCCCTCCTTTATCCCTTCCTGAGGATCTACATCATCCTACTTTAGAGGGTGCAACGTTCAATTGTAATCCTCTCTTTTACAATCATCAGCCACATATAAGCCCCGCCGTTGCTTTCGCAAAGGAAACAATTCCTTGCTTAATCAACGTATTCATGCAATCAATTGGTATTTTTTATATGCCACCGTTGATATGAACCTGAACTCCACTTTAGATAATTATATTCCTAATTCAATTCCCTCAATTGCTTCTTCAAAACCAACGTGGCTCACTCCCAGTTTCGTGTTGTTGTTATAGCCTGTTTTGATTCTTTAGCTTTGGTGCTCCCCTGTGCATAAAATTATTTGTACGTGTGTTAGCTGCTGCATATTTCTGCTGTGCATCGCGTTCTCGCAAATTTTTGCAGTGTCCAGATCCCCTCCTTTATCCCTTCCTGAGGATCTACATCATCCTACTTTAGAGGGTGCAACGTTCAATTGTAATCCTCTCCTTAACATTCATCAGCCACATATAAGCGCCGCCGTTGCTTTCGCAAAGGAAACAATTCCTTGCTTAATCAACGTATTCATGCAATCAATTGGTATTTTTTATATGCCACCGTTGATATGAGTATTGCTATTACTTTTTTTTTATAATTCCCTGAACTCCACTTTAGATAATTATATTCCTAATTCAATTCCCTCAATTGCTTCTTCAAAACCAACGTGGCTCACTCCCAGTTTCGTGTTGTTGTTATAGCCTGTTTTGATTCTTTAGCTTTGGTGCTCCCCTGTGCATAAAATTATTTGTACGTGTGTTAGCTGCTGCATATTTCTGCTGTGCATCGCGTTCTCGCAAATTTTTGCAGTGTCCAGATCCCCTCCTTTATCCCTTCCTGAGGATCTACATCATCCTACTTTAGAGGGTGCAGCGTTCAATTGTAATCCTCTCCTTTACATTCATCAGCCACATATAAGCCCCGCCGTTGCTTTCGCAAAGGAAACAATTCCTTGCTTAATCAACGTATTCATGCAATCGATTGGTTTTTTTTATATGACGCCGTTGATATGAGTATTGCTAATACTTTTTTTTTATAATTCCCTGAACTCCACTTTAGATAATTTTATTCCTAATTCCTCCAAAACCACCGTGCAAAATATAAAGTCTAAATATTTTAAATAGTTTAAACGGTCTGGTTCGAGTATTAACTTGGCCAAATATTTCATAGCCAAGTCGAACTTCTTTCTTCTTAATTCTCAGTGCTATGAGAATTATCTTTCTCGTTGCAAAAGACAATTTGCCCAAAACCCGAGACAGTTTTATAATTTCTAAGCTTGAAGCGCAAATCTTCAAGTATTCCATCGTCTTTTTCTCTTGGGATAGATAAAGCTAGCAAAGATTCCGATTCTGCTAACCTCTTTTCTAATTTTTTCCAATCAACTTACTCTTCCGTCTGTCCTAATAATAATTCTTACCATTACAATATTACTTCATCCGGATCTATACCTGCACCTTTTATTTCCCAATTCTTCTTTCTTTGGAAAGAATCTTTTATCATACCTCTCCACAAGAAAGGTGGAAAGTCTGATATACAAAATTACAGGGGCATTGCAAAACTGTCCGCTATCCCTAAATTATTTGAAAAAATAATCACTTCGAAAGTGCAGCTTTTCTGCAAGTCAGTTGTCTCCCCTGTTCAGCATGGATTCGTAAATAACCGGTTAACTACGACCAATCTTCTAGAATTTACTTCCTTGGTAAATTTATGCTTTCCTTGAGAAAATGCAAGCTGATGTTATGTACACTGACTTCAGTAAGGCGTTTGACACTGTCCACCATAACATTTTACTTTTTGAACTTAACCGATTAGGTTTCCCTCCATCTCTTGTGCTTTGGATTAGTTCTTATTTAAGAGGTAGGACCCAAAGAGTAATTCTGAGGCTGACTACCTTTAAACAGGTTGACGTTACTTCTGGTGTTCCTCAAATCATCTTGGTCCTTTACTCTCCTCTCCGATATATCACATGCCCGTGTACTTATGTATGCGGATGATGTGAAACTTATTCTATCATTCTCGTCTACAAGACGGTTTGAACGCTATGCAACTTTGGTGTTCGGCCAATCAATTGAATCTAAATTGTTCAAAGTGTATTTTTATGACATTTAATCGTACTACACATTATCTTTTCAGTTATACAATCGAAAATACTCCATTGCAACGTATACTTGGTACTTGTACTTGGATTCATAAAACGTTGGTCTCCTATTGATCTCTGTTATTTATTTATTTATTTTATTTTTGGTCGGCAGGAAGCGCAAATTGCAAGAATTTCTGTATACATGCCCATACACACATTAATGCGCGTCTTTATTGAATTCTATCAACAGCATTGCAATTGCGATTATATTGTTTTCTGTGCTGCTATTTAAACGGGTTTTTTTTTCATTTAGACATAAATGATAGCTCAAACCCTATCGAGGAAACTATTTTTTTTTTTAAATTTACTTTTATTACTGCTTAAGCTAACGAGCGCGTAGCGCTAGCTGTATTTGGTGTTGTTAAAGAGGGCTCAGGGTTGCCCCTATTCGGGAACTCCAGACTGCTCTTACTTGTTTTTAATAATATTTTATTTATTAATTGAGTAGTTAGGGAAGTGAGATCAAGGGGTTGTTATTAGCGGAAGTGGTTTGCTTACATATATATCAAGGTCAAGTTTCTTTACATTTTTTATCAAGGTCAAGAGTTTGTTTTCGTTTGCCCGGAAGGGAGGTGGGGTTTGTTTTTATACCCTGAACCCAGGAGAATCTGCGACCCCATAAGGGATACATGCTCTTGATCAGCATCAATAGCCGAGTCGATCTAGCCATGTCCGTTTGTCTGTCCGTTTGTCTGTCCGACCGTCCGTCTGTCGTTCTGTTCGTATGTATAAACGCAAGTATCTCAGAACCTATAAGATATAGAGATTTTCTCAGTGCTATAGGAATTGCAAATGGCAATTTGCACAAAATCCGAGACGATTAATAATTTTAAAAACTTAAAGCGTAAATCTTCAATATTTCCTACTTCATAGCTAGCAATTATTCTGATGCTGCTAACCTCTTTTGCTCATTTTCTGCAATCAATTTACTCTTCTATATGTCGTAATAATAATTCTTACCCTTACAATAACACTTCCTGTAGCTCTATACTTCCTCCCATTATTTCCCATTCTCTCTCCTTCCTGCTTTAAACTCTTTAGAGTCCTCTGACTTTGTGGGCCTGAAAATACTCCTAGCAGTCTATTCACGGTGCAACCCTTCTTCGCCCATTGCTTAAGCTTTTTTAGCTATCCCTTGAATCTTCTGACTCTATGCACCATGCTCTTTTACTCTTTAAATTTTACCGTTTAGGTTTCCTTCCATTTCTTTTGCTTTGGATTTCTTCTTATTTTAAAGGTAGGACCCAAAGAGTAATGCTGAGGCAGACTGCCTCAAAATAAGTTCACGTTACTTTTGGTGTACCTCAAGCTTTACTTTCCCCTCAGTTATATCACATGCCCGTGTACTTGTGTGTGCGGACGATGTGAATCTTTTTCTTTCATTCATTGATCCCCTACATCACTCTCGTCTTCAAGATGATTTGAACGTTATGCAACTTTGGTGTTCGAGCAATCAATTGAATCCGAACTGTTCAAAGTGTATGTATATGACCTTCAATCGTACTATACCTTATCTTGTCAGTTTTACAATCGACAATAATTCATTGCAACGAATACTAACAATTAAGGACTTGGCGTTTTTTTTATACCTTCCGAGAGTTTTATATTTTTTGCGCTTTAATCCTGCTTTTTTATTTTGAAATTTTGCTTTTAACTTGTGCAAGGTGTTATCTGTTGTGCAGCGTAAGTCTGGTAATTATTGCATTTATTAAACGCGGCGTCAGTTTCGTGTTGTTGTTATAGCCTGTTTTGATTCTTTAGCTTTGGTGCTCCCCTGTGCATAAACTTATTTGTACGTGCGTTAGCTGCTGCATATTTCTGCTGTGCATCGCGTTCTCGCAAATTTTTGCAGTGTCCAGATCCCCTCCTTTATCCCTTCCTGAGGATCTACATCATCCTACTTTAGAGGGTGCAACGTTCAATTGTAATCCTCTCCTTAACATTCATCAGCCACATATAAGCCCCGCCGTTGCTTTCGCAAAGGAAACAATTCCTTGCTTAATCACCGTATTCATGCAATCAATTGTTATTTTTTATATGACACCGTTGATATGAGTATTGCTATTACTTTTTTTTATAATTCCCTGAACTCCACTTTAGATAATTGTATTCCTAATTCAATTCCCTCAATTGCTTCTACAAAACCACCGTGGTTCACTCCCAGACAATCATAACTACAAAATATAAAGTCTAAATATTTTAAATAGTTTAAACGGTCTGGTTCGAGTATTAACTTGGCCAAATATTTCATAGCCAAGTCGAACTTCTTTCTTCTTAATTCTCAGTGCTATGAGAATTATCTTTCTCGTTGCAAAAGACAATTTGCCCAAAACCCGAGACAGTTTTATAATTTCTAAACTTGTAGCGCAAATCTTTATCATATTCCATCGTCTTTTTCTCTTGGGATAGATAAAGCTAGCAAAGATTCCGATTCTGCTAACCTCTTTCTAATTTTTTCCAATCAACTTACTCTTCCGTCTGTCCTAATAATAATTCTTACCATTACAATATTACTTCATCCGGATCTATACCTGCACCTTTTATTTCCCAATTCTTCTTTCTTTGGAAAGAATCTTTTATCATACCTCTCCACAAGAAAGGTGGAAAGTCTGATATACAAAATTACAGGGGCATTGCAAAACTGTCCGCTATCCCTAAATTATTTGAAAAAATAATCACTTCGAAAGTGCAGCTTTTCTGCAAGTCAGTTGTCTCCCCTGTTCAGCATGGATTCGTAAATAACCGGTTAACTACGACCAATCTTCTAGAATTTACTTCCTTGGTAAATTTATGCTTTCCTTGAGAAAATGCAAGCTGATGTTATGTACACTGACTTCAGTAAGGCGTTTGACACTGTCCACCATAACATTTTACTTTTTGAACTTAACCGATTAGGTTTCCCTCCATCTCTTGTGCTTTGGATTAGTTCTTATTTAAGAGGTAGGACCCAAAGAGTAATTCTGAGGCTGACTACCTTTAAACAGGTTGACGTTACTTCTGGTGTTCCTCAAATCATCTTGGTCCTTTACTCTCCTCTCCGATATATCACATGCCCGTGTACTTATGTATGCGGATGATGTGAAACTTATTCTATCATTCTCGTCTACAAGACGGTTTGAACGCTATGCAACTTTGGTGTTCGGCCAATCAATTGAATCTAAATTGTTCAAAGTGTATTTTTATGACATTTAATCGTACTACACATTATCTTGTCAGTTATACAATCGAAAATACTCCATTGCAACGTATACTTGGTACTTGTACTTGGATTCATAAAACGTTGGTCTCCTATTGATCTCTGTTATTTATTTATTTATTTTATTTTTGGTCGGCAGGAAGCGCAAATTGCAAGAATTTCTGTATACATGCCCATACACACATTAATGCGCGTCTTTATTGAATTCTATCAACAGCATTGTAATTGCGATTATATTGTTTTCTGTGCTGCTATTTAAACGGGTTTTTTTTCTCATTTAGACATAATTATTTGAGTGGCTTTTGAGTAGGGACGGCGGCAATTAGTGTGGTCTGTTTGCATTTCGAACCCTACCGAGGAAACTATTTTTTTTTTTAAATTTACTTTTATTACTGCTTAAGCAAACGAGCGCGTAGCGCTAGCTGTATTTGGTGTTGTTAAAGAGGGCTCAGGGTTGCCCCTATTCGGGAACTCCAGACTGCTCTTACTTGTTTTTAATAATATTTTATTTATTAATTGAGTAGTTAGGGGAAGTGAGATCAACGGGTTGTTATTAGCGGAAGTGGTTTGCTTACATATATATCAAGGTCAAGTTTCTTTACATTTTTTATCAAGGTCAAGAGTTTGTTTTCGTTTGGCCGGTGGGGCTTGTTTTTATACCCTGAACCCAGGAGAATCTGCGACCCCATAAGGGATACATACTCTTGATCAGCATCAATAGCCGAGTCGATGTAGCCATGTCCGTTTGTCTGTCCGACCGTCCGTCTGTCGTTCTGTTCGTATGTATAAGCGCAAGGATCTCAGAACCTATCAGATCTCGAGATTTTCTCAGTGCTATAGGAATTGCAAATGGCAATTTGCACAAAATCCGAGACGATTAATAATTTTAAAAACTTAAAGCGTAAATCTTCAATATTTCCTACTTCATAGCTAGCAATTATTCTGATGCTGCTAACCTCTTTGCTCATTTTCTGCAATCAATTTACTCTTCTATATGTCGTAATAATAATTCTTACCCTTACAATAACACTTCCTGTAGCTCTATACTTCCTCCCATTATTTCCCATTCTCTCTCCTTCCTGCTTTAAACTCTTTAGAGTCCTCTGACTTTGTGGGCCTGAAAATACTCCTAGCAGCCTATTCACGGTGCAACCCTTCTTCGCCCGTTGCTTAAGCTTTCTTAGCTATCCCTTGAATCTTCTGACTCTATGCACCATGCTCTTTTACTCTTTAAATTTTACCGTTTAGGTTTCCTTCCATTTCTTTTGCTTTGGATTTCTTCTTATTTTAAAGGTAGGACCCAAAGAGTAATGCTGAGGCAGACTGCCTCAAAATAAGTTCACGTTACTTTTGGTGTACCTCAAGCTTTACTTTAATTTTTATATAAATGATCTCCCCTCAGTTATATCACAAGCCCGTGTACTTGTGTGTGCGGACGATGTGAAACTTTTTCTTTCATTCATTGATCCCCTACATCACTCTCGTCTTTAAGATGATTTGAACGTTATGCAACTTTGGTGTTCGAGCAATCAATTGAATCCGAATTGTTCAAAGTGTATGTATATGACCTTCAATCGTACTATACCTTATCTTGTCAGTTTTACAATCGACAATAATTCATTGCAACGAATACTAACAATTAAGGACTTGGCGTTTTTTTTATACCTTCCGAGAGTTTTATATTTTTTGCGCTTTAATCCTGCTTTTTATTTTGAAATTTTGCTTTTAACTTGTGCAAGGTGTTATCTGTTGTGCAGCGTAAGTCTGGTAATTATTGCATTTATTAAACGCGGCGTCAGTTTCGTGTTGTTGTTATAGCCTGTTTTGATTCTTTAGCTTTGGTGCTCCCCTGTGCATAAACTTATTTGTACGTGCGTTAGCTGCTGCATATTTCTGCTGTGCATCGCGTTCTCGCAAATTTTTGCAGTGTCCAGATCCCCTCCTTTATCCCTTCCTGAGGATCTACATCATCCTACTTTAGAGGGTGCAACGTTCAGTTGTAATCCTCTCCTTTACATTCATCAGCCACATATAAGCCCCGCCGTTGCTTTCGCAAAGGAAACAATTCCTTGCTTAATCAACGTATTCATGCAATCGATTGGCTTTTTTATATGACCCCGTTGATATGAGTATTGCTATTACTTTTTTTTTATAATTCCCTGAACTCCACTTTAGATAATTGTATTCCTAATTCAATTCCCTCAATTGCTTCTTCAAAACCACCGTGGTTCACTCCCAGACTATCAAACCTACAAAATATAAAGTCTAAATATTTTAAATAGTTTAAACGGTCTGGTTCGAGTATTAACTTGGCCAAATATTTCATAGCCAAGTCGAACTTCTTTCTTCTTAATTCTCAGTGCTATGAGAATTATCTTTCTCGTTGCAAAAGACAATTTGCCCAAAACCCGAGACAGTTTTATAATTTCTAAACTTGAAGCGCAAATCTTTATCATATTCCATCGTCTTTTTCTCTTGGGATAGATAAAGCTAGCAAAGATTCCTATTCTGCTAACCTCTTTCTAATTTTTTCCAATCAACTTACTCTTCCGTCTGTCCTAATAATAATTCTTACCATTACAATATTACTTCATCCGGATCTATACCTGCACCTTTTATTTCCCAATTCTTCTTTCTTTGGAAAGAATCTTTTATCATACCTCTCCACAAGAAAGGTGGAAAGTCTGATATACAAAATTACAGGGGCATTGCAAAACTGTCCGCTATCCCTAAATTAATTTAAAAAATATTCACTTCGAAAGTGCAGCTTTTCTGCAAGCCAGTTGTCTCCCCTGTTCAGCATGGATTCGTAAATAACCGGTTAACTACGACCAATCTGCTAGAATTTACTTCCTTGGTAAATTTATGCTTTCCTTGCGAAAATGCAAGCTGATGTTATTCATACTCAGTAAGGCGTTTGACACTGTCCACCATAACATTTTACTTTTTGAACTTAACCGATTAGGTTTCCCTCCATCTCTTGTGCTTTGGATTAGTTCTTATTTAAGAGGTAGGACCCAAAGAGTAATTCTGAGGCTGACTACCTTTAAACAGGTTCACGTTACTTCTGGTGTCCCTCAAGGTAGTCTTGGTCCTTTACTCTTTACTCTTTTTATAAATGATCTCTCCTCCGTTATATCACATGCCCGTGTACTTATGTATGCGGATGATGTAAAACTTATTCTATCATACCCTAATCCCCTACATCATTCTCGACATCAAGACGATTTGAACGCTCTGCAACTTTGGTGTTCGGCCAATCAATTGAATCTAAATTGTTCAAAGTGTATTTTTATGACATTTAATCGTACTATACCTTATCTTGTCAGTTATACAATCGAAAATACTCCATTGCAACGTATACTTACAGTTAAGGACCTCGGCGTTCTTTTTGATTGTAAACTCTGCTTAAACCTCCATATAGCTACCATCGTTTTTGAGGCCAAGGTGTACTTGGATTCATAAAACGTTGGTCTCCTTTTGATCTCTGTTATTTATTTATTTATTTTATTTTTGGTTGGCTGGAAGCGCAAATTGCAAGAATTTCTGTATACATGCCCATACACACATTAATGCGCGTCTTTATTGAATTCTATCAACAGCATTGCAATTGCGATTATATTGTTTTCTGCGCTGCTATTTAAACGGGTTTTTTTTTCATTTAGACATAATTATTTGTGTGGCTTTCGAGTAGGGATGGCGGTAATTAGTGTGGTCTGTTTGCGAGCTCGAACCCTACCGAGGAAACTATTTTTTTTTTTTTAATTTACTTTTATTACTGCTTAAGCTAACGAGCGCGTAAGCCTAGCTGTATTTGGTGTTGTTAAAGAGGGCTCAGGGTTGCCCCTATTCGGGAACTCCAGACTGCTCTTACTTGTTTTTAATAATATTTTATTTATTAATTGAGTAGTTAGGGAAGTGAGATCAAGGGGTTGTTATTAGCGGAAGTGGTTTGCTTACATATTTATCAAGGTCAAGTTTGTTTACATTTTTTGTCAAGGTTAAGAGTTTGTTTTCGTTTGGCCGGAAGTGATTTGTTCAAATTTATTGTGCATGTTATTAATTGTTTAAATTTTGGCGGGAGGTGGGGCTTGTTTTTATATCCTGAACCCAGAAGCATCTCCGACCCCTTAAAGGATACGTTCTCTTAATCAGCATCGATAGCCGAGTCTATCTAGCCATGTCTGTCTGTCCGTCCGTCTGCCCGACCGTCCGTCTGTCGTTCTGTTCGTATGTATAAGCGCAAGGATCTCAGAACCTATTAGAGCTAGAGATTTCCTCAGTGCTATAGGAATTGCAAATGGCAATTTGCACAAAATCCGAAACGATTTTATAATTTTGAAAACTTAAAGCGTTAATCTACAATATTACCATCTTCATTTTATCTTGGATGGATAATGCTAGCAATTATTCTGATGCTGCTAACCTCTTTGCTCATTTTCTGCAATCAATTTCTCTCTTCTATCTGTCGTAATAATAATTCTTACCTTTACAATATGACTTCCTGTAGCTCTAAACTTTCTCCCATTATTTCCCATTCCTCTCTCCTTTCTGCTTTAAACTCTTTAGAGTCCTCTGACTCTCTTTGGCCTGAAAATACTCCTAGCTGTTTAGGAGTGTAGTGCAACCATTCTTCTCCCATCGCTTAAGCGTTTTTTACTTGAATCCGTTGAATCTTCTGTTTTTCCATCTCTTTAGAAAGAATCTTATATTATTCCCCTCTACAAAAAAGTAAGACGTTTGACTTTGTGCACCATGCTCTTTTACTCTTTAAATTTTACCGTTTAGGTTTCCCTCCATTTCTTTTGCTTTGGATTTTTTCTTATTTTAAAGGTAGGACCCAAAGAGTAATGCTGAGACTACCTCAAAATAAGTTCACGTTACTTTTGGTGTTCCTCAAGCACCTTTTTTTTTTTTTTTTTTGGGTCTAGGTTGCCACGCGTGCCAAGCGTGGGGTTATTTGGCCGCCCACCTTACGGCGAAGATTGACAAGTCTGAAAATTGCCGTGACCGTTGTCTTATAGGATGATTTTGCTAGAATTAAGAAATTTTGTTAGATCTTGGTATGCAGTGTTGTTTTCCTTTTGGAAAAATTCGTATATGTTGTTGTGTCTGATTAGTGATGGGAATGTCTGCCGAGTAGCTGTGTGTTTGCTGCAGTTGAAAATGATGTACGAAGCTTTATCGATAGTGTTGCATGTTTCACATGTGTTATCGGGGTAGATGCGCATTTTGGCGAGTGTGTGTTTGTCAAAAGCGTTGCTACTAAGCAATCTGTTGAAGAGTTTGATTTCTTTTGGCTTTAGTGTGATTCCTGTTTTGGTAAACCACGGCTTGTTATGGGTGGTTGGGAACATTTCGCAGAAGCCTCGAAACTTCGTGGCTGTGAACTCTGCATATTCTCTATCCCAATCGTATTTAATGGTTCTGTATGTGTTGCTTATTTAATATTGCGTCTGAGATTCAATGGAATCGATTCAATCGATTCAATGGAATCGATTAAATGGAATCGTGTTGAACTTCGTTTTGTCGTGATGCCTGCCAACAGGCCTCGAATTGGGACAGTTATGGTGTTGGATTTTGAAATGTTGCTTATGGCTTCCACAGTAGACAGACCGTCAGCGCAGATGGCATATTTTTCCAGAATTTCGTTGAGCGTAGCTTACAGCTTTTAGAATAGCTACTGCTCCCGCCTAGAATATACAACAATACTCTGTGAGGCACCTAGCTGTTAAAGTTTTTATCATTATGATCGACACACGCAAACGCAGTGAGGTCGTTAGTTTTTGTGGCTAGAGTGAATAACCAAGTTTGATTTTTGTAAATTCATTTGGTAAATTGCTTTTTAGGAATTCTCCAAGCATGTTACCCAAAAGAAAAGAAAGAGCAAGTAATCGATCAAAATAACTATTTGTACACAAACAAATTGTTATGAGCGAATGGCAACAGCAAAACTTTGCGAGAACGCGATGCACAGCAGAAATATGCAGCAGCTAACACACGTACAAACAAGTGCGTGCACAGGGGAGCACCAAAGCTAAAGAATCAAAACAGGCAATAACAACAACACGGAACTGACGCCGCGTTTAATAAATGCAAAACTTAACAGACATACGCTGCACAACAGATAACACCTTGCACAAGTTACAAAAGCTTTTTGTATAAAGCACAAGAAATGCAAAATTTAAAAATAAAAAGCAGGATTAATGCGCAAAAAATATAAAACTCTTTCGGAAGGTATAAAAAGAACGCCAAGTCCTTAAATGTTAGTATACGTTGCAATGAATTATTGTCGATTGTATAACTGACACGATAAGGTATAGTACGATTGAAGATTGAATATACATACACTTTGAACAATTCGGATTCAATTGATTGATCGAACACCAAAGTTGCATAACGTTCAAATCATCTTGAAGACGAGAGTTATGTAGAGGATCAATGAATGAAATGGGGCATGTGATATAACAGAGGGGAGATCATTTATAAAAAGAGTAATGAGTAAAGGTGCTTGAGAAACCTTGACAGCAGTATCGAAGCAATAGGTTTACAGACCCTCAACCTTAAGGGAAACATTAATGTATTCAGTCCATACGCGTCACCTGCCACAAGCGTGGGTAATTTGAGAGAAGGAATTAAAAGAGTGTCCTCGGTGGCATCAGCTCTAAGCAACTCCTCCCTCGTGGGTGGAGACTTTAACGCAAAATCCCCGATATGAGGGAGCGACAACAGCGACAGCAAAGAGCAGATACTAGAAAGGGCAGCTTTGAGGGCCGGCTTTATTTGCCTGAACGACGGCTCGCCTACCTTCTCGCATAGCCCAGTACATTTTTCGGGGCTAGACCTATCCTTCTGCAACGCAAGCATGCCTAATACTACATGGGAGGTTAAGAGAGAGAAAGTCTCCAATAGTAATAATTTTCCGATTGTCATGTCAGTGAACGTCATAAGTGCATCCACAATTAGCAAAAGAACGCTACATCACCAGGTAGCCAGGGAGCTCAACGCTTGTAATGTTTTAAATATAGAAAAATTAAACCAAAAAGTAGTCAGAATCTCAAAGGAAAGCACCATAACAATCCCCAGCTTAAACCGTTATGTACCCAAGAAATGGTGGGATAAAGAGGCGGAAAGACATTTCCGGGTGTGGGAAAAAATTTTACCTCACAATGAAGTTTGAGGACGCCAGGGCTGCTATGTCAGCCGAAAAACGGCTCCAGGCGCACGTCAAGAAGCGCAGAAAAGCAAACTTTGAGCAATTTGTACAGGAAATGTCTGCAGCTCCGTCAATTTGGAGCAGGGTAAAAATCTAAAACTTTACAAACAGGCCAAGCCCATAGGCAACACCTGGTCAAACAAAGGCAATGAAAACTTGCTTGGGATGTTTACAAACTCCCCTTTCATTCCGAGCAGCACAGTACTCTTCGCACCACCTGTCGTATCCTCTGAGCAAGTACCGGAGCCTTTTACACTCGATGACTTTCTGTCCTACAGCCTGCTCCAGAGGCTTTCAGCAGAAAAGAAAGCGGATCTTTTCACAATTCTAAACGAAGTATGGCAACGACAAGTAATCCCACAAAGCTAACCTTACATAAGGCTTTTGACTGTGTGCTGGTGGACAGATTAGCACACAAGCTGGGGGTTATGGGTTTCAACGCTAGCGAGGTAACCTGGTTCGCAAGCATTCTTAATAGGGCAACGCGAGGGTAGTGGTGGACAGGGGAGTTTGACAAGGCAGCTGTCTAAGCCCGACATTATTTAACCTGTACACGTCGGAGCTGCATAGCTTGAACGACAGTAATTGTCTACTTTTCCAGTACGCGGATGATTTCTTCGTATTTCATTCATACCTTCAAATAGTCAAAAATACGCTAGTTGGGAAAATAGAAAATTTTGGGGAAAAATGCAACTTCCTCAACCTTTCATTTAACCCCGCAAAGTCTAAAGTAATCCATTTTAACAAGCATAGAGAGCCCCTTAACATCACCCACATCGGTGCACCGATCAAAGAGGTGGACCAAATAAGATACTTAGGTAGAACGTTGGCAGCAAATAATTCGGCATGTCCCCAAATCGATCGAGCCATTTCGGACGCAAACAGGACCTGCGCATTCCTCAATCTACTAAGCGGATGCACCTTCGGAGTGGACACCAGAAGGGGCTTAATTCTGTTCAAAGCGTTCGTACGCAGAAGGCTGGAATATGCATGCTCATCCAACAATCAATCAACAATCATCAACAATCTATTAAAAAGCGGCACTTTGCAAAATAAAAACTCATTGTAATGCGCACCTCAGAAGGGCACTAGGGCTCATAAAATGCACCCCGATACCCATCGTATACCATCTGGCCGCGGAGCTTCCTCCCAGGTACAGGATCAAGTTTCTGACAGCAAAAGAGTTGGCAAAGGCCTTTGCCTATCAACTACCGGTTTGCGAGACGCTGGAGGGTGACAAGGTGCTAAAGAGTAGCTACTCCAGGGTATATAGAGAATTCGCTGGGATATTTAAAAGGTTAGAAACGCTCCGATGTGACAAAATCGAGACCAGCACTGACTTCTCTCAGCCAAACTGAGAGCAATTGAGAAAGCTCTTGACGACGCTCTAACTTGGGGCCTCCCTCGCGTCGCCATACTAACAGACAGTAAGAACGGAGTTGCACTGCTAGCCAAACCCGACTCGGTTACTACATTGCCCGAAACATCCGGGAAAAAATTCAGAAGGACGGAACCTTACAAAAAATCGAATTCCACTACATCCCAGGTCATGCATGTATAGCGCAGAATGACATGGTGGACTCAGCCGCGAATGAATTGGACTCTCAAAGACGCCTTAAGCACCACATACAGAACCATTAAATACGATTGGGATAGAGAATATGCAGAGTTCACAGCCACGAAGTTTCGAGGCTTCTGCGAAATGTTCCCAACCACCCCTAACAAGCCGTGGTTTACCAAAACAGGAATCACACTAAAGCCAAAAGAAATCAAACTCTTCAACAGATTGCTTAGTAGCAACGCTTTTGACAAACACACACTCGCCAAAATGCGCATCTACCCCGATAACACATGTGAAACATTGAACACTATCGATAAAGCTTCGCACATCATTTTCAACTGCAGCAAACACACAGCTACTCGGCAGACATTCCCATCACTAATCAGACACAACAACATATACGAATTTTTCCAAAAGGAAAACAACACTGCATACCAAGATCTAACAAAATTTCTTAATTCTAGCAAAATCATCCTATAAGACAACGGTCACGGCAATTTTCAGACTTGTCAATTTTCGCCGTAAGGTGGGCGGCCAAATAACCACGCGTGCCAAGCGTATGCAGTGTTGTTTTCCTTTTGGAAAAATTCGTATATGTTGTTGTGTCTGATTAGTGATGGGAATGTCTGCCGAGTAGCTGTGTGTTTGCTGCAGTTGAAAATGATGTGCGAAGCTTTATCGATAGTGTTCAATGTTTCACATGTGTTATCGGGGTAGATGCGCATTTTGGCGAGTGTGTGTTTGTCAAAAGCGTTGCTACTAAGCAATCTGTTGAAAAGTTTGATTTCTTTTGGCTTTAGTGTGATTCCTGTTTTGGTAAACCACGGCTTGTTAGGGGTGGTTGGGAACATTTCGCAGAAGCCTCGAAACTTCGTGGCTGTGAACTCTGCATATTCTCTATCCCAATCGTATTTAATGGTTCTGTATGTGGTGCTTAAGGCGTCTTTGAGAGTCCAATTCATTCGCGGCTGAGTCCACCATGTCGTTCTGCGCTATACTTGCATGACCTGGGATGTAGTGGAATTCGATTTTTTGTAAGGTTCCGTCCTTCTGAATTTTTTCCCGGATGTTTCGGGCAATGTAGTAACCGAGTCGGGTTTGGCTAGCAGTGCAACTCCGTTCTTAATGTCTGTTAGTATGGCGACGCGAGGGAGGCCCCAAGTTAGAGCGTCGTCAAGAGCTTTCTCAATTGCTCTCAGTTTGGCTGAGAGAAGTCAGTGCTGGTCTCGATTTTGTCACATCGGAGCGTTTCTAACCTTTTAAATATCCCAGCGAATTCTCTATATACCCTGGAGTAGCTACTCTTTAGCACCTTGTCACCCTCCAGCGTCTCGCAAACAGGTAGTTGATAGGCAAAGGCCTTTGCCAACTCTTTTGCTGTCAGAAACTTGATCCTGTACCTGGGAGGAAGCTCCGCGGCCAGATGGTATACGATGGGTATCGGGGTGCATTTTATGAGCCCTAGTGCCCTTCTGAGGTGCGCCTTACAATGAGTTTTTATTTTGCAAAGTGCCGCTTTTTAATAGATTGTTGATGATTGTTGATTGATTGATTGATTGTTGGATGAGCATGCATATTCCAGCCTTCTGCGTACGAACGCTTTGAACAGAATTAAGCCCCTTCTGGGGTCCACTCCGAAGGTGCATCCGCTTAGTAGATTGAGGAATGCGCAGGACCTGTTTGCGTCCGAAATGGCTCGATCGATTTGGGGACATGCCGAATTATTTGCTGCCAACGTTCTACCTAAGTATCTTATTTGGTCCACCTCTTTGATCGGTGCACCGATGTGGGTGATGTTAAGGGGCTCTCTATGCTTGTTAAAATGGATTACTTTAGACTTTGCGGGGTTAAATGAAAGGTTGAGGAAGTTGCATTTTTCCCCAAAATTTTCTATTTTCCCAACTAGCGTATTTTTGACTATTTGAAGGTATGAATGAAATACGAAGAAATCATCCGCGTACTGGAAAAGTAGACAATTACTGTCGTTCAAGCTATGCAGCTCCGACGTGTACAGGTTAAATAATGTCGGGCTTAGACAGCTGCCTTGTCAAACTCCCCTGTCCACCACTACCCTCGCGTTGGCCTTGGTCAGAGCCCTATTAAGAATGCTTGCGAACCAGGTTACCTCGCTAGCGTTGAAACCCATAACCCCCAGCTTGTGTGCTAATCTGTCCACCAGCACACAGTCCAAAGCCTTATGTAAGTACAAACATGCCGCTACGACTTGGAGGTTATTAGATTTGAGATCTTGAACTTTATTTATAAGGTCATTTATGCATTGCGCTGTGGACCTGTGCCTTCTAAAGGCTTAGGATCTGTCGGGCAAGAGTTTTTTGGCCGATATCTGCGCGTGAAACCCAATGTTGATTAACCCCTCAATAGTTTTAAGCAGCGTACTGAGCAACGTGATGGGTCTGTAATTACTTATATTTGTGGGGTCAGTACTTTTTTTTGGGATCGGTACAATTTTTATTAATCTCCAGCTTTGTGGGATTACTTGTCGTTGCCATACTTCGTTTAGAATTGTGAAAAGATCCGCTTTCTTTTCTGCTGAAAGCCTCTGGAGCAGGCTGTAGGACAGAAAGTCATCGAGTGTAAAAGGCTCCGGTACTTGCTCAGAGGATACGACAGGTGGTGCGAAGAGTACTGTGCTGCTCGGAATGAAAGGGGAGTTTTTAAACATCCCAAGCAAGTTTTCATTGCCTTTGTTTGACCAGGTGTTGCCTATGGGTTTGGCCTGTTTGTAAAGTTTCAGATTTTTACCCTGCTCCAAATTGACGGAGCTGCAGACATTTCCTGTACAAATTGCTCAAAGTTTGCTTTTCTGCGCTTCTTGACGTGCGCCTGGAGCCGTTTTTCGGCTGACATAGCAGCCCTGGCGTCCTCAAACTTCATTGTGAGGTAAAATTTTTTCCCACACCCGGAAATGTCTTTCCGCCTCTTTATCCCACCATTTCTTGGGTACATAACGGTTTAAGCTGGGGATTGTTATGGTGCTTTCCTTTGAGAATCTGACTACTTTTTGGTTTAATTTTTCTATATTTAAAACATTACAAGCGTTGAGCTCCCTGGCTACCTGGTGATGTAGCGTTCTTTTGCTAATTGTGGATGCACTTATGACGTTCACTGATATGACAATCGGAAAATGATTACTATTTGAGACTTTCTCTCTCTTGACCTCCCATGTAGTATTAGGCATGCTTGCGTTGCAGAAGGATAGGTCTAGCCCCGAAAAATGTACTGGGCTATGCGAGAAGGTAGGCGAGCCGTCGTTCAGGCAAATAAAGCCGGCCCTCAAAGCTGCCCTTTCTAGTATCTGCTCTTTGCTGTCGCTGTTGTCGCTCCCTCATATCGGGGATCTTGCGTTAAAATCTCCACCCACGAGGGAGGGGTTGCTTAAAGCTGATGCCACCGAGGACACTCTTTTAATTCCTTCTCTCAAATTACCCACGCTTGTGGCAGGTGACGCGTATGGACTGAATACATTAATGTTTCCCTTAAGGTTGAGGGTCTGTAAACCTATTGCTTCGATACTGCTGTCAAGGTTTCTTAAGCACCTTTACTCTTTACTCTTTATATAAATGATCTCCCCTCTGTTATATCACATGCCCCATTTCATTCATTGATCCTCTACATCACTCTCGTCTTCAAGATGATTTGAACGTTATGCAACTTTGGTGTTCGATCAATCAATTGAATCCGAATTGTTCAAAGTGTATGTATATTCAATCTTCAATCGTACTATACCTTATCGTGTCAGTTATACAATCGACAATAATTCATTGCAACGTATACTAACATTTAAGGACTTGGCGTTTTTTGTATACCTTCCGAGAGAGTTTTATATTTTTTGCGCATTAATCCTGCTTTTTATTTTTAAATTTTGCATTTCTTGTGCTTTATACAAAACCTTTTGTAACTTGTGCAAGGTGTTATCTGTTGTGCAGCGTATGTCTGTTAATTTTTGCATTTATTAAACGCGGCGTCAGTTCCGTGTTGTTGTTATTGCCTGTTTTGATTCTTTAGCTTTGGTGCTCCCCTGTGCATACACTTGTTTGTACGTGTGTTACCTGCTGCATATTTCTGCTGTGCATCGCGTTCTCGCAAAGTTTTGCTGTTGCCATTCGCTCATAACAATTTGTTTGTGTACAAATAGTTATTTTGATCGATTACTTGCTCTTTCTTTTCTTTTGGGTAACATGCTTGGAGAATTCCTAAAAAGCAATTTACCAAATGAATTTACAAAAATCAAACTTGGTTATTCACTCTAGCCACAAAAACTAACGACCTCACTGCGTTTGCGTGTGTCGATCATAATGATAAAAACTTTAACAGCTAAGTGCCTCACAGAGTATTGTTGTATATTCTAGGCGGGAGCAGTAGCTATTCTAAAAGCTGTAAGCTACGCTCAACGAAATTCTGGAAAAATATGCCATCTGCGCTGACGGTCTGTCTACTGTGGAAGCCATAAGCAACATTTCAAAATCCAACACCATAACTGTCCCAATTCGAGGCCTGTTGGCAGGCATCACGACAAAACGAAGTTCAACACGATTCCATTGAATCGATTGAATCGATTCCATTGAATCTCAGACGCAATATTAAATCAGCAACCGGGGGGTCCGATTTCTTGAAGGCTTGCATTAAAGAGTGATGTTGCGAGAGTGAACAAACGAAAATGCAGAAGCATCGGTCGGAGATTTATTAAGTGACAAACGTCCCACACAGTTTCAGAACGAATTAAGTACGCTAGCCAAAAATAACCGACAGTGTTCCTTAATCACTGTGAAAGCTTGTGTTTGACTCTCTTGAAATTTGACAACGATGAGAGCAAATGCCGTGAACTGTGCTCGTTTAGTACAAAACAGAAAAAAACACTAAAACTGTCCTCGTATTCAGCGGGTGCATCAGAGGACGTCCAACACATCATAGCCGTTCACTACAAAAGTTCAGCAAGGCAACTTACTCATCGGCACCGGTGTCGGCATCTCCGTCTTGCCACCGCCATCAACAGAACCAAATTCAACGCCATTATTTGCAGATAATGGATCGTCTATACTAAATTTTATTATTGTCTCAGTTATATGTTCGTCTTTCATCTGTTATTCAAGTTAATATGAAACATATTACTTGTATTCAAGAAGTTTCTACACATGTGAATGAAAAGACCTTTTATTAGCTTTGGGTGATTTTAATTTATCGAAAATCTCTTGGTCATTATTCACAGCCCTCAGCACAGGATGACTTTATAGATTGCATGCTAGATCAATTAAATTTCTAATCATTTGAATAGAAGACTTCATCTTGCATTTGTCAACGATTACTACCGACAAGCCCCCATGCAACCGATTGGTATTTTTTATGACTCGGTTCATATGCAAGCCAAACTTCTTTTTCCTGTGCTTTAATTCTCAGTGCTATAAGTATTATCTTACTCATTGCAAATGACAATCTGCACAAAATCCGAGACGGTTTTATAATTTTTAAAACTTGAAGCGTGAATCTTGAAATCTTCTTTTTATCTTGGATGGATAAAGCTATCAATTATTCTAATGCTGCCAAACTCTTTGCTGATTTTCTGCAATCAACTTACTCCTCTGTCCGTCATAATAATAATTCTTACCCTTATAAT
Source organism: Drosophila littoralis (assembly GCA_018903485.1). Taxonomy (NCBI): domain Eukaryota; kingdom Metazoa; phylum Arthropoda; class Insecta; order Diptera; family Drosophilidae; genus Drosophila; species Drosophila littoralis. The sequence goes on along the minus strand of JAEIGF010000311.1, from coordinate 102,130 downwards.
TTGACTTCCTCTCGCTCTATACTTCCTCCCATTATTTCCCATTCCTCTCTCCTACCTGCTTTTAAGTCCCTTGACTTTCTGGGCTGAAAATACTCCTAGCTGTCTATTCACGAAGAGTAGTGCAACCCTTCTTCGCCCATTGCTTAAGCTTTTTTAGCTATCCCTTGAATCTTCAGACTTTCCATCTCTTTAGAAAGAATCTTATATTATTCCCCTCTACAAAAAAGTAAGACGTTTGACGTTTGCCTCTGTGCACCATGCTCTTTTACTCTTTAAATTTTACCGTTTAGGTTTCCCTCCATTTCTTTTGCTTTGGATTTCTTCTTATTTTAAAGGTAGGATCCAAAGAGTAATGCTGAGGCAGACTACCTCATAATACTTTTTCTTTCATTCATTGATCCCCACATCACTCTCGTCTTCAAGATGATTTGAACGTTATGCAACTTTGGTGTTCGAGCAATCAATTGAATCCGAATTGTTCAAAGTTTATGTATATGACCTTCAATCGTACTATACCTTATCTTGTCAGTTATACAATCGACAATAATTCATTGCAACGAATACTAACATTTAAGGACTTGGCGTTCTTTTTATACCTTCCGAGAGTTTTATATTTTTTGCGCATTAATCCTGCTTTTTATTTTTTAAATTTTGCTTTTAACTTGTGCAAGGTGTTATCTGTTGTGCAGCGTAAGTCTGGTAATTATTGCATTTATTAAACGCGGCGTAAGTTTCGTGTTGTTGTTATAGCCTGTTTTGATTCTTTATTTTTGGTGCTCCCCTGTGCATAAACTTATTTGTACGTGTGTTAGCTGCTGCATATTTCTGCTGTGCATCGCGTTCTCGCAAACTTTTGCTGTTGCCATTCGCTCCTAACAATTTGTTTGTGTACGAATAGTTATTTTGATCGATAACTCGTTCTTCTTTTGGGTAACGTGCTTCGATTCGCTCTGCGCTTTCGCAACTTCTGTTTATCTTTCAATTTTGTCAGTTGCCCTCTCGACTTTCGGCTGACACAACTTCTGAGTCATTGGCAGCCTATATTGCTAGCAAATCTCCTGCTAGTGTGACAATTTCTAAATTTAATTTCTCCACTCCTCGTGAAATATCAATATTCTAAATAAATGTTTCACATGATATGTTCCCAATCATTTGTGATCCCAAATTTTAACCTCCACACATGATTGTTCACGAGTTCAAGCCAAAAAAGCTTAAGCAGCCTGTCATCCTTCCAGTCCCTTCAATACAAGGTACCATTTCTGCCCCAAAAACTAACTTCGTCTTCTGACCAAGTCTCTATTTATTATCAGAATGTCAGAGGTCTCATTTCCACACTTAAAAATCTTTTTATGGCTAGGTCTTCTTTCGATTCGGACATTATCGCGTTTTCAGAAACATTTTTAAATTTAATCATATCTGATTTTGTGGTTTTTTCGAACAATTTGATTTTGCATAGAAATGATCGGGCGAATCGAAGTGGTGGCGTATTAATTGCCGTTAAAGCTACACTCTAGTCTGAACTTTTCTATTTTAGAACGCCTAGTGACGCTGAGATTGTCTCAGTTAAGTTTTAATTTCCCACACGGAATATCTATATTATATGCTCTTATGTTCCTCCTTCTTCTGATATTAAAGTTTATATGAAACATATTACTTGAATTAAAGAAGTTTCTTCAGTCGTGCGTGATAATGACCTATTTATAGTGTTAGGTGATTTTAATTTACATATCTTGGTCATTATTCACCGCTGAAAATTATCTAGTACCCTCAGCACAGCATGATTTTATAGATTGCATGATAAACCTTTAATTGTTTCAAATAAATTCAATTTCCAATCATTTGGATAGAACTCTTGACCTGGTATTTGTTAATGACTACCTTATTACTAATGTGTCCAGGTCCCCTCCTTTATCTCTTCCTGAGGATCTACATCATTGCAATGTTTAATTGTAATCCTCTCACTTTACATTCATCAGCCACATATAAGCCCCGCCGTTCCTTTCGCAAAGGACACAATTCCTTGCTTAATCTACGTATTCATGCAATCGATTGGGCTTTTTTATATGACGCTGTTGATATGAATATTGCTATTACAATTTTTTATAAAACCCTGAACTCCACTTTGAATGATTGTATTCCTAATTCAATTCCCTCAATTGCTTCTTCAAAACCACCCTGGTTCACTGCCAGACTATCAAACCTACAAAATAATGAGTAAAAATATTTCGAAAAATTTAAAATTTAGTTGTCCAAATGTCTCATAGCCAAGTCAAACTACTTTCTTCTTAATTCTCAGTGCTATAAGAATTATCTTTCTCGTTGCAAACGACAGTTTGCCCAAAACAGTTTTATTATTTGTAAACTTGAAGCGTAAATCTTCAAGTATGCCATCGTCTTTTTCTCTTGGGATAGATAAAGCTAGCAAAAATTCCGATTCTGCTAACCTTTTTCTAATTTTTTCCAATTAACTTACTCTTCCGTCTGACCTAATAATAATTCTTACCATTACAATATTACTTCATCCGGATCTATACCTGCACCTTTTATTTCCCAATCCTCTCTTCTTTCTGCTATAAATTCTTTAAAATTTTCTTACCTGGGCCTGACAATGTTCCTAGTTGTCTACTCAAGGAGTGTTGTTCTTCTCTCTTCGTCTATTACTAAAGTTTTTTTATCATCCCTTGAATCGGCTGTCTTTCCATCTCATTGGAAAGAATCTTATATCATACCTCTCCACAAGAAAGGTGGAAAGTCTGATATACAAAATTACAGGGGCATTGAAAAACTGTCCGCTATCCCTAAATTATTTGAAAAATTAATCACTTCGAAAGTGCAGCTTTTCTGCAAGTCAGTTGTCTCCCCTGTTCAACATGGATTCGTAAATAATCGGTCAACTACGACCAATCTGCTTGAGTTTACTTCCTTGGTAAATGATGCTTTCCTTTCGAAAATGCAAACTGATATCATTTACACTGACTTCAGTAAGGCGTTTGACTCTGTGCACCATGACATTTTACTTTTTAAACTTGACCGAATAGGTTTCCCTCCATCTCTTGTGCTTTGGATTAGTTCTTATTTAAGAGGTAGGACCCAAAGAGTAATTCTGAGGCTGACTACCTCTAAACAGGTTCACTTTACTTCTGGTGTTCCTCAAGGTAGTCATCTTGGTCTTTTACTCTTTACTCTTTTTATAAATGATCTCTCCTCCGATATATCACATGCCCGTGTACTTATGTATGCGGATGATGTGAAACTTTTTCTATCATATCATCTGGGCAAGATTTCGCGCAGGTCTACCTTTGTGGCCAGGAGCTGACGGGTCTGAGGCAGTTTGGCTAACTGGGACAGGTTCAGGTACGGGGACTAATGAGACTATTACTGGGGATAAAGCGGGGGCAGTCGCTTGGAGAGGGCAATAAGGACAACATTGGATATAAATCCAAGTTGCTAGGCAGGGACAAAAGAGGCGTAGGTGTCTGAACAGACGGAGAGGGCAACTGCAAAAATTGAGGCTCCTACCGGCGATTGGTTGGATACTAATTTTAAGAATGTATTTCTCACAGAATTATGCAAGGTTTCTTACAGAACGACAAATTAACTACCAGCGTTAAAAGATAAGCAACTAACAAACAACAAAACACAGTGGACAGAAGTAGAGCAAGTAAACGCTCATAAAATAACTATTTGTGCACCAACAAATTGTTTGGAGCGGAAAGCATCAGCAAAAATTTGTAGAGCGCGATGCACAAGCTGAAATATGCAGTAGCGAACTCACGCACAAACAAAAGTATGCAAGGGGAGCACCAAAGCTAAAGAATCAAAACAGACAAAAACAACAACACGGAACTGACGCCGCGTTCAATAAATGCAATTATTAACAGAATTACTCAGCAACAACAGAATAACACATTGCACAATTATAAAGCTTTTTAAATATAGTATCAAAAAGTCAAAATTTAGAAATAAAAAGCAGGATTAAAGCGCAAAAATATATAAAAATCTTGGAGCACAAGTAAAACACGTCAATCACTCTCAACTGAGAACTCTCTCTTGTTTGCAATATTCTTGAGTACTGCTCTTGCATCTGGTCTCCGCAGTTTAACAGAAGCAATTTCTGCTTTTTGCCGTACGAGATTTAAATTGGGACCCCAATCTTCGGTTGGAGTTATATGTTTTTATTATTTATTGGGCAATGATATAATTTACGATAACTTAAAGCTATTCCATGGTCCGGGGCAGCGACATCGACAGAATGCTGACTTGGCGCCTCGTGACCGTTCTTAGCTTGGACACTTGCAGCAACTTGGTCTTTAGGACATCTATGTGCTGAAGGTTTTTCATGAATGGAAGCTAAGCAGAGCCGTTCAAGATGCCTAGTAACGTTGACTTGTGCAATGGCGGATACCGCTGGTTTTTTCTTCAGTGCCCCGTAGTTGTTTGTATACAACGTATTGTTCAAGTAGACATTGTCCTCAAAAGTTAGCAGGGAGGTCCCGGAGTCTTGTTGGCCGATCCCGTTACTATCTACGACGTTTATGGTTGTGTCATTGATAATAATCATCCCTTCGTCGACCACAGTAACCGAGTCCAAATGGCCCGATTGAGTTCTGCATTGTGCGACAGTTCCGGATACAAGATGTTGTGCACAGGTTGACATCTGCGTCATTTTGCAGAAAGTAGTGCACACTGAGGGATCACACTCGCTGACAGCGAAGGTCTTGGTACCGCACTCAGCGACCGTATTGCCTACTTCGAAATTTAAAATTCGGCTATCATGATGGACTGGATAAACTTTAATTTTTTGCAAACTAATTTTGGTTTTGGAAACTTAATAAGGAAATACAATAAATTTTCGTTCTGGAATGTTTCGATGTTCGCTACTTCTAAAATATCTGCTACACTGGTATTCGTGAAGTGTTCATTCGTTATTTCATTAACATCAATATCAACCAGAATTGTAGGGCTGATCAAGTTTATTTTGGACAAAGTAATTGCGAGTATTAAATCTTCTAAATCTGTTATTATTATTATATTTTTTGCCATATCTGTTTCGTACAAATGTTCCGTGTCCAGACTGTCTGTTTTCTGAATGGCGTTTAAGGAGTTTGTAATTTCGTTAGGCTTACTTTGAATTTTGGTGTTTATTTTTATCTGGTTATTTACTGAATTTACGAGCTGACCTTGCTTGAACTTAATTTGTTCCCAACCGTTAAAATCATGATTTCCTGCTATTACCTTTAGTGCGGTGCCTAGTAGTCAGTAGTGTCTCTATGTGTTTTAGGTCCGTGGCGATAACCTGTCTCTTGTGTTCTTTATTGAAAAAGTTTATGGTATTTCTGGTCTCGTCGGCGTAGATTTCGTATGATGTCACGTTAGTTGTATGTCCTAAGTAACCGTATTCGTCCCAGATTGTCACGTCACCGTCTAATATGGGAATATAGTTCGAGTGTGAGTAAACGTTAAGTTTCAAGGTGTCAATAGCAAAGATAAAGGTCGTCAGGAGTGCGTGGTTAATAACTGCCTTAGCCTAAAATATAAAATAATACGTTTTTTTTTTAGTACGTAATAAATGTGAGAAGTGGTTTTGTAACTTAATGCTGTCCTTATGGACCCCCCTCCCCCTAATAAGAACTGTCGTACCCAGATCGGCCTCTATACCCTCCTCTGAGCATATCGGTGTCAATTTATTTCCAAGTCGTTTGTTCGTTTTTAACGAAATTTTGTCGCCAACCTAATATTCTCTGTAACTTCTGTCCGGGTTTGTTTGCCTTACCTGCTCGTCCTGAGCTTTTTAAAATTTGTCCCTGAGATGTGCTTCAAATTCTATTGGGGCTGCATGCATGTCAGAAAAATTTATTTGTCCGTAGAATAATCATCGATATGGATAATTTCACCGGTATGTGACAGGATAGGTATTTGTCCTAAGACCTGTTTTTTTGGTGGCGGTTTTTTTTTGCTATGGTGCAAGTTTTGCAATTTGCAGCTATTTCTGATGCTAAATGGCTCACCTTGGGGAAAAAGTAATCGCGAACTTCACATTTTCTTGCGCAGATCGGTGAGCTCTATTGTGTTCCATTGTCATGATCTCTCTCTGCTCTGCTTATTGGTTATATCCACTACAAGATATTTGGTGTGCCTAAATATGGTTGATGGAAATGATTCAACTAATTTATGCTCAATGGAAGCCAATATTGGGAGTTCGCAAAATATTGCATTTACTACGTTTGCCTTAAGTATATCTTGTAATGTTTGTGAAAGAGACTCGTGGTCTGAAAATCGGACAATGTGTCGTATTTTATTTTTAAAGAGTATGAGAGTTTTTAAAGATGGGAAGTCTGATTGTTCAATTACGATTTGGTTCCTAAGACAATTGACTTGTTTGTTCGTTGTATCTATCGTATAAGTGAGGGATTCCTCACTATGACTAGTGGCCACATCTGAATCGTCGTTGTTTATGAAGTTCACATTTTGACACTTCGTAAACCAAATTGGTTCCGAACCATGTTCGTCTTAGATTATGTTTTGTGTTAAGTCAATTTTTGCACTGACTTTTTGTCCCGTGTCTATTAATAATCGAATTGTAGGTGGGATGTACGGTAGCAAGGACTTTCCCCTTAAATATGACAAGATTCTGCATCGGTCAAATCTTCGTCGACCGCTGCAGCCTCAGACTGTGCCTTGGTCTCATAATTGCTGAGTTGTGTAGTTAACTTTCTGATGACTTCACATGGACTGGTCCTGTGAACCCTGGGTTCCTCTATAACCTATTAGTTGTCTAGAGCGCGACGAAAAGTAAACTTTCATTGGCTCTGGGCCCTGGTTCTGTTGTCTTTGGGTGCTAATTCTCTTCAGGCTATTTGATTCATTATTGTGTTGAGCCTGGTTTCTACCACCCTGACTCTTAGTGTAATGGGGGTCTTAGCCCTGATAACCCTGGTTGTTGTCTTTTTGTTGACCATTGGGCGATTTTCTCTGAGGGCCACCTGATGAACTACTTTGCGGACCGCTTGAGTTAACTTGTCGCCACCCCTGGCCGTTGGCCATCGGGCTTTGGCGAGTTGTCCTCAATATGCCTGCCATAATTAGCTGTAAACATATACCCGTCATTGCTTACTTCTGCCCCTTGGGCCAACGCCCGGGGTGGATGGCAGATCTCGCGGTTGAGCGGGAAACACCAGATACGAAAGTATGCTGCGCGTCGTCTCTGAACTTTGCGTTTAGGACCGTTGCAGCTGCTACATCGTGGGTCATTATTGTATTATTTGTCAGTAGCGTACGTTTTATTTCAATTTCGTCGTAGTATTTTAGCAAAGGTCGCCTTTTCTCTTTGTATGCATCGTGTGCGCAATTCAAGAAACAGATCTCTTGATCTAATTTTCGTGTTGGATTCGTTCAACAGTGTTGTGCACAGGATCAATCCGCTTACACTTCCTGAAGACCCTTTTCATCCAACTCCAAATGGTAATTGATTTACCAGCCCCGAGTCCCTATCAAGCAATCGGAATTAGCTGAACGTATGCGTTGTTTCCGAAAGGCTGATTTTCATAAGCTAAATGATCGTATTCTGCAAGTCGACTGGTCCCAACTGTACAATTGTGCAGACATTGATGTTGCCTTGAAACTTTTCTATGACACCTTGTACTCGATTTTTGATGTCTGCGTTCCTCTTGATCACCCAGCGAGGCCTTATAGGCCTCCCTGGTTCTCAAATGAACTGATGAGGTTAAAAAACGTAAAGTCGAGGTGTTATAAAAAGTTTAAGAAATCGGGAAATCACTCTGATTTCTCAAATTTTTCCACCCAAAATTCCATCTGCTATAAGAATTACCTTCGGCGTTGTCGCCTTCAATTTTCACATAATCCTAAGCAATTTTTTAACATTGTCAATTCTAAACAAAAGACATCTACTTTGCCTTCTTAGGTTAAGTTTGCAGATGAGAGCGCAAACACTGATCCAGGCATAGCCGATCTGTTCTCAAACTTTTTTCAAACTACCTACTTCTCCTCTAGGTATAATAAAAATCAGCCTTATCCTTATCAGTTACAGAGGTCAAACTGCATCTTTAATCCCATTATTACCGAAAGTTCGCTTCTTAGCGACCTTAACACTATCAAGCCGGTTTACTCACCGGGCCCTGATGGTGTTCCTGCCTGCGTGCTTAGATACTGCGCTGCAGTATTATGTAAACCTGTTTTAAAACTTTTTGAATTGTCCGTTAACACTTCATCTTTTCCGACCATTTGGAAGGATTCATACATTATCCCTCTCCATAAGAAAGGGAGTAAGTCCGATGTCGAAAACTATAGAGGTATTTCCAAATTATCCGCTATACCTAAAGTTTTTGAGAGAATTATAACATCTCAACTGCAGCATTTATGTAGTTCTATTATTTCACCTTCCCAGCATGGGTTCGTGAAGCGCAGATCTACAACCACTAACCTTCTTGAGTTTACTTCGATTGTAATTGATGGGTTTAAGAAAAGAATGCAGACTGACGTCATCTATACTGATTTCAGTAAGGCTTTCGACTCTGTCAACCATTCCTTGCTGCTTCATAAATTAAGCCTTCTCGGCTTCCCAGTCAATCTTTTGAACTGGATTTCAGAGTATTTGCGTGACAGAACCCAAAAGGTTCTTTTCAGATATTCATTTTCTATACGTATTCTGGTGACTTCCGGTGTTCCTCAAGGTCATCTTGGCCCGCTACTCTTTGCTCTTTTCATCAATGACCTTCCCTCGATACTTTCTCACTCTCGAGTATTAATGTATGCTGATGATGTAAAATTATGCCTTGCATATAAGGATATGGCATCATGTTATCTCTTACAAGCGGACATTGATGCGTTTCAGGCTTGGTTCCTAGCCACCCTGTTAAACTTAAACTGCTCTAAATGTAAGGTAATGACCTTCTATAGAAGCCGTCCTCAATTGGTTTCTTACATCCTTGATAGCATACCGCTCGAGCGTGTTAATAGTACTTCTAATGAAGTTAATGATCTAGGTGTCATCCTTGATCATAAACTTAAATTCGACTCTCATGTTAATACCGTGGTCAATAAGGCCAGAATAGTTATGGGTTTCATCAAGCGATGGTCGAAGGAGTTTGACGATCCGTACACGACAAAAACACTTTATATATCTTTGGTACGACCTATTCTTGAGTATGCCTCATGTATCTGGTCACTACAATATGCTACCCATCAGGACAGAATTGAATCCTTTCAGAAACAATTCTTGTTGTTTGCCCTCAGTGGTTTAAATTGGGATCCTCGTGTGCGGTTACCGTCATACTCCAGTAGACTTCTGATGATTAACCTTCCTTCTTTAATTAATCGTATAACCATGCTGGGTGTAAAATTTATTCATAAATTAATTACTGGTGAAATCGACTCTTCTGTGTTGACTAGCCAATTAAATTTCTCTATCCCTACTAGACTAACATGTAATTTTGTACCTTTATCGCTTCAATTTTGCTCAACTAATTATGCCTTGCATGAACCGTTCAGGATTCTCAGTGATGACTTTGTACACATACTCGTAGTTTGTATCGATTTTTTTTTTATATATTTTTTTTTTTCTTATTTACTTTGCATTTCGTGTCGTTCGTTACACGACTGCGCCCCTCTGTCGGTTGGGCGGGAGGTGGGATGCAGTACGTTGCATTGGGAAGAAGACGAAGTTATTTTTTGGGGCAGAAAAAAGTACTTGAGGTGCACCAGAATTAAAGTGAACCTCTTTTTAAGGTAGTCACCATTTTGGGTCCTACCTTTTAGAAAGGAAAGCATAATCTACCAAGCAAGTATATTTAAGCAGATTGGTCGTAGTTGACCGATCCGTTACGAATCCATTTTAAAAGGGAGACAACTGATCTGCAGAAATGCTGCAAAGTCGAAGTGATTATTATTCTATTCTGAACCCATTGAATGTGGGTAAAAAGGGAATAATGTTTTTGTGCAAATGTAAATGTATGTAACAGGCAAAAGGAAGCATCTCCGACCCCATAAAGTATATATATTCTTGAGCAGCATCAATAGCCGAGTCGATTTAGCTATGTCTGTCTGTCTGTCCGTCCGTCCGTCCGGCTGTCCGTATGTATTATCGCAAGGATATCAGAACCTATAAGAGCTAGATACTTGAAATCAGCTGTAGGTCCTCCTAGTGCCTGCTTAGACCGAGTTTGTTGCCGATAATCGATAACTTACTCCGTTTCCCAGCAATCGATAAAATCGATAACTTACTCCGTTTCCAAGCAATCGATAAAAATCGATACATTACTCCGTTTCCAAGCAATCGATAAAAATCGATATCGAAATCCTGTTTTTTGAGCAAATTGGGTAAATGTTAAGAGAAATATATCAAGTGTCTTTCATACCTATCGCTTTCTCCGCAGAGCTATAAATCAAGTTAGTAACCCAACTTGTATTGCCCACCAGTTTAAGCCTCAATTCAGATGTAATTTACTTTACACAAGTATTCTATGGTACAATAAGATATACTGTAGAAAATTTCATTAAGATCGGTTAAGAAAAACCAAAAGTTATGTTTTTTTTCAGCGCAATTGGATGGGGCAGCTAGTGCAAATTCCAAGAGTTTCTTTATACATGCACACACTTTCATACGCAATTGCGATTGTTTTCTGTGCTGCTATTCTAATTCGTTTTTTTTCTCAGTAAGACTCAATTATTGGTGTGGCTGTTAAGTAGAGGGAGTGGCAAGTGGTGCGGTTTGTCGCGCGTTCGAGGCCTAACAGGGAACTTTTTTTTTCGCCTGGTGTGTTTGCTGAGTAGAGTCGGCAGCAAGTTATGCGGTCAATTCCGAGTTCGAACCCTGCCAATGGAACTGTAGTTCGTGCTGCATTTGGTGTTGGAATCAGAGGGTATTCCCTAGTCTGGATTTAAGACTAGAACCTCTTACTCGTTTCAAATAATTTAGGGATAACGGACAGTTTTGCAATGCCCCTGTTATTTAGTGTATCAGACTTTCCACCATTCTTGTGGATTGGAATTACATAAGATTCTTTTAAAAGAGATGGAAAGACAGACCATTCAAGGGATAGATTAAAAAGTTTTAGCAATAGACGAAGAAAGGAAGAACTACATTTCTTGAATAGACAACTGGGAATATTGTCAGTTCCAGAGAGTAAGACGACTTTATAGAATTTATAGCAGAAAGGAGAGAGGAATGGGAAATAATAGGAGGAGGAACTAGAAAAAGTAATATTATACGGGTAAAAATTAGGGCAGACAGATGAGTAAGTAGATTGGAAAAAACTTGCAAAGAGGTTGGCAGAATCAAAATGCCGACATAATAAGAAATTGGCAAACTTAAAGATTTACGCTTCAACTTCACAAAACTATAAGACTGTCTGAAATTTTGGGCGAATTGCCTTTTGCAACCAATAAGATAATTCTCATAGCACTGAGAATTAAAAAAAAAAGAAGTTTAACTGGACTATAGAATATTTAGCCCAGTCAATACTCGAATCAGTCTTATAAACTGTTTAAATTTTTAGACTTTATATTTTTTAGGTTTGATAGTCTTTGAGTAAGCTTTAACGGCAAAGCCATATTGTTACGTAACTGCTTGTTTCTCTTTGGGCGGCGGGTGTAGTCCCATCCCTGATCCGAGGTCCGCACAATCGATATCAACAAAGCTTCAATTTCTGTAGCACCACCTCTAGTCGGCTGATCATTTCTATACACAATGTCACAAGGTCACGGAACCGATCATGGTCAACCCCGCCGCGCATGTGGGCTCTGGTGACCAAATAGGAGCGGTATAACTTCCAACGGTTAAACGTCTCCGGCGGAGACTTTTCTGCGCCTCGCACGCAACCACCAATCCACCAAGCGTCTGCTTCACTTTGAACGGCTTGGTGGCGGCGTTCAAACCAGGCAGCGTTCGTTTAGCAGTCCGATGTAAATAAGATATTGCAAAAATGAAGGGCGCATACTGAATTCTTTTAATGCTGTGCTTAATCAAAATAACTTGAATGACAAAAAAGTTTTCCATACAACAACTTAATTTTCGACCGATCGTTCCTATGGCAGCTATATGATATAGTCGTCCGATCTTAATAGAATTTTGCATATATATGAGGAGCATAGTAAAACGAATAAATGCTGAGATATCTTAAAAAACAAAATGATTTTCATACGAGATCCTACTTTTCGACCGATCGTTCCTATGGCTGCTATATGATATAGTGGTCCGATCCAGCTGGTTTTGACATATGTGCTGCGTGCAACAGAAAGAGGGACTTCTGCAAAGTTTCGTAAAGATAGCTTTAAAACTGAGAGACTAGTTCGCATAGAAACAGACAGACGGACAGACGGACATGGCTATATCGACTCGGCTGTTGATACTGATCAAGAATATATATACTTTATGGTGTCGGAGATGTCTCCTTCTATGCGTTACACATTTCACGACAATATTATAATACCCTCTGCAAGGGCATAAAAAGAACAAAGATTTCTTATGGCTCAAGTAAAAGTTTTTTCTTTATTAGTGATTGTAAGGTCGTCCAAGTCTTCCTTCCGTCCTTCTGGTTTTAAGTTCAAGTCTTCCTTCGTTCCTTCTGGCTTTCGGGTCTTCTTTTTAAGTTGTTCTCGTTCGTAGATCTCGGGCTGATTAATTTTTCATAATTGGTCACGAATAAATGCTTACATTTCACTGTTAAGTATCTTTTTGTTATGTTTTGTGTATGTTTTTGTTAGAGCCGGGAGCCTGGATCTTTATGTTAGAACAGCCGCAGCTGCGCGTTTAGTGGACGTTATGATTGATATGGGTCTAATAAGGGTGAAAGAGCTAATTTTTAGCAGTACATCTTATTGGGCTATAAAATATTCGTGCATTCTCAAAACGACAATTGCATTTAAATTGAGGCTTATATATATAAAACATAATATATTTGAAAACAAACAAGTGTTATCCAGAGTGAAATATTTTTTATTTTTAAATAACAATAAGTTGCGAAAATCTGATTTTGTTATTCTTATTAAAACAAAATTCATGCAAAAAAAAAACATACGTGAAAGTTCCGTTGTCTTTAATCAAGAATTAATATATACAAATAGATTGGTACAGTTAGTGCTAGTGACGAAGAATTGTTACCGAGTTAATTTATCGAACAAACAAAAACAACAAACAGTCAGCAACATAAATATCGAACAGCTTATTAAATTGATAGAGTCTACCGTAAAGAAAAAAATGTTGAAGAAAAATTAAGAACATTATAAGAAAAAATGCATAGCGAGAGATTACAAAATGCACCAGACATTGTAGTGCACGAACCAGCTAAAAATACAGTGGAGGTTATTTGTAATGAACCCTTAGACATTGTAAAATCTATACCACAATTTGATGGCAACCAAGAAAATTACGTCTTTTGGCGACAAGCTGCAATTATCAAAGGGGTTTGCAATTATTTGCAACAAAATTGGAGGACCTGCAGACGCAAAAGTAGCGTAATTTAATACGTTGTTAAATTTTAACGTAATTATTGCTCGCATAGATTCTACTTACGCAGACAAAACTCCGATTCGTGTTATCCAACAACAGTTTTTTTTTTTTTTTTTAACGCGAATCCCGATGCAACGTACTGCATTCCACCTCCCGCCCAACCGACCGAGGGGCGCAGTCGTGTAACGTACGACACGAAATGCAAAGTAAATATGAAAAAAAATATAAAAAAAAAAAAAAAAAATCGATACAAGCTACGAGTATGTGTTAAAATACAATTACAAATAAAAATAGGACTATCAACTTGCTAAATAGTTTACAATAGAAGACTTTATACGAGGAAGAGAAGCTTCCGAGCAGAATACTCTGTAATGCTTGTTTTAGTCATCACTGAGAACCCTGAACGGTTCATGCAAGGCATAATTAGTTGAGCAAAATTGAAGCGATAAAGGCACAAAATTACGTGTTAGTCTATTAGGGATAGAAAAATTTAATTGGCTAGTCAACACAGAAGAGTTGATTTCACCAGTAAATAATTTATGAATAAATTTTACACCCAGCATGGTTCTACGATTAATTAAAGAAGGAAGGTTAATCATCAGAAGTCTACTGGAGTATGACGGTAACCGCAAACGAGGATCCCAATTTAAACCACTGAGGGCAAACAACAAGAATTGTTTCTGAACGGATTCAATTCTGTCCTGATGGGTAGCATATTGTAATGACCAGATACATAAGGCATACTCAAGAATAGGTCGTACCAAAGATATATAAAGTGTTTTTGTCGTGTACGGATCGTCAAACTCCTTCGACCATCGCTTGATGAAACCCATAACTATTCTGGCCTTATTGACCACGGTATTAACATGAGAGTCGAATTTAAGTTTATGATCAAGGATGACACCTAGATCATTAACTTCATTAGAAGTACTATTAACACGCTCGAGCGGTATGCTATCAAGGATGTAAGAAACCAATTGAGGACGGCTTCTATAGAAGGTCATTACCTTACATTTAGAGCAGTTTAAGTTTAACAGGTTGGCTAGGCACCAAGCCTGAAACGCATCAATGTCCGCTTGTAAGAGATAACATGATGCCATATCCTTATATGCAAGGCATAATTTTACATCATCAGCATACATTAATACTCGAGAGTGAGACAGTATCGAGGGAAGGTCATTGATGAAAAGAGCAAAGAGTAGCGGGCCAAGATGACTACCTTGAGGAACACCGGAAGTCACCAGAATACGTATAGAAAATGAATTTCTGAAAAGAACCTTTTGGGTTCTGTCACGCAAATACTCTGAAATCCAGTTCAAAAGATTGACTGGGAAGCCGAGAAGGCTTAATTTATGAAGCAGCAAGGAATGGTTGACAGAGTCGAAAGCCTTACTGAAATCAGTATAGATGACGTCAGTCTGCATTCTTTTCTTAAACCCATCAATTACAATCGAAGTAAACTCAAGAAGGTTAGTGGTTGTAGATCTGCGCTTCACGAACCCATGCTGGGAAGGTGAAATAATATAACTACATAAATGCTGCAGTTGAGATGTTATAATTCTCTCAAAAGCTTTAGTTATAGCGGATAATTTGGAAATACCTCTATAGTTTTCGACATCGGACTTACTCCCTTTCGCTAAGAACTTTCGCTAAGAACTTTCGGTAATAATGGGATTAAAGATGCAGTTTGACCTCTGTAACTGATAAGGATAAGGCTGATTTTTATAATACCTAGAGGAGGAGTAGGTAGTTTGAAAAAAGTTTGAGAACAGATCGGCTATGCCTGGATCAGTGTTCGCGCTCTCATCTGCAAACTTAACCGAAGAAGGCAAAGTGGATGTCTTTCGTTTAGAATTGACAAAGTTAAAAAATTGCTTAGGATTATGTGAAAATTGAAGGCGACAACGCCGAAGGTAATTCTAATAGCAGATGGAATTTTGGGTAGAAAAATTTGATCGGGCAATTGCATACGGGAGAAATCAGAGTGATTTCCCGATTTCTTAAACTTTTTATAACACCTCGACTTTACGTTTTCTAACCTTATCAGTTCATTTGAGAACCAGGGAGGCCTATCAGGCCTCGCTGGGTGATCAAGAGGAACGCAAACATCAAAAATCGAGTACAAGGTGTCATAGAAAAGTTTCAAGGCAACATCAATGTCTGCACAATTGTACAGTTGGGACCAGTCAACTTGCAGAATACGATCATTTAGCTTATGAAAATCAGCCTTTCGGAAACAACGCATACGTTCAGCTAATTCCGATTGCTTGATAGGGACTCGGGGCTGGTAAATCAATTACCATTTGGAGTTGGATGAAAAGGGTCTTCAGGAAGTGTAAGCGGATTGATCCTGTGCACAACACTGTTGAACGAATCCAACACGAAAATTAGATCAAGAGATCTGTTTCTTGAATTGGGCACACGATTAACCTGCCGTAAGGACATTTCATGTAGACCATCAATAAATTCGTTTGACGATGACGGCAACAGAAAGTTTGAGTCTGATGGCGATGACCACTCGACAACAGGAAGATTAAAGTCCCTAAGAATAACTAAAAGGTCTCAATCAGAAACTAGGGAGGAGACAGATTTAATAGCATTAAGATGGGTTTGATAGGTAGACAAATTAGATAGAGGAGGTAAATATGAACATGTAATAAAGATAGAAAAAGTACCAAATACAACTCTTACAGCCACCAACTCAATCTCTGAGATGGGAAGATCAATACGTTCCGACGAAAGAGCAGACTCGACAGCTATAAGTACTCCTCCTCCGATACGGTAAGCTTGATCGCATCTGTAAGTGGTGTATTTGGAGGTAAAAATTGAAGAGTCTGAGATGTCCGGCCTCAGCCAGGTCTCAGTAAAAGCGATAATTTGAAAATTAAAAGCAAGAGAGTCTAAATACACTTTAGCGAGTTTAGATTTAAGACCTCTAACATTCTGTTAGGCAAGCTCGAAAGATGAAATTAGTTTTTTGACGCGGCAACTAAAGTTGATGCGCCATTAGAAATAGGTGGTAATAAAATCGGAGTCCGATTTTTCTTTTTGGCCTTATGTTCTTTTATTTTTACCTGCATAAAGGCTTTTACTTCATCTGATGAAAAGTGAGAACCAAGCCTAGAAACAAAAATAAGTCTCTTCGGTGGAACACCGATTAGAGGCTTAGGTGGCACAGGGAACACTATTAATTGTGGTACCTAAAACAGCCGGTAGTCCGGACGACGAGCCTTCTAGCGGCTGTTGTAAATTTAATTGTTGCTGTCACCCTTTCGGAACACCCACGACAGCGGACGACACGGATAATTCGACTGGTTTTTCTCGTGCCGATGTCACCCTTTTCGGGACAGAATCAGTGTCCACAGCAGACCTCACAGTTACCGGAGTAACAAACGAGATGAGCTGCTGTGTAATCGGTGTAGTAGGCTGCTGAATAGCAGTCGGAGGCTGAAGGGTATTATGCAACTTTTTAGGCCCCGGAGACTCATCTAACCGTTTAAGGCTATTAAATTGGGTGTCCAGGGCTGTGAGCTGATCGTTAAGTTTACGAAAACCAACAATCAGACCCCTAAAGCCACTCCTGGTCTGACGCATAAACGCCCGCATTTCACCATCAATCTCCCTACATACCAACAAGGTATGCAGGATTGACTTGCCGTAATTGGCATTTGGCAAGTTTTTATAAAACAGACAATTTTATGGTCCATTATTATGGGTCTCTACTGTAATAACGCAGCCAAATATAACGAGAAAGAAGGGCTATCTTCGGCATGCCGAAGATCTAATACCCTTGCAGACCCAACCTTTTAATGCCGAGAAAATGGTTAAGGCCGAGTTTGGTCAAGGTATATTGATAAACAAAAAAAAAGGCTTTTAATCAAAAACCTATGTAAATAAGATTTAGCAAAAATGAAGGGAGCATAGTGAAATCTTAAAATACCGTGTTTAATCGCAAAATCATGAAAAACAAAAAATTCTCCATACAAAAACTTAATAATATGATATAGTGGTCCGATCTTAATAGGATTTTGCATATATATGAGGAGCATAGTAAAACTAATAAATGCCGAGTTTGGTTAAGATATCTTGAAAAACAAAATGTTTTTTCATACAAAAACTTAATTTTCGATCGATCGTTCCTATGGCAGCTATATGATATAGTGGTCCGATCTTAATAGGATTTTGCATATATATGAGGAGCTTAGTAAAACTAATAAATGCCGAGTTTGGTCAAGATATCTTGACAAACAAAATGTTTTTTCATACAAAAACTTAATTTTCGACCGATCGTTCCTATGGCGGCTATATGATATAGTGGTCCGATCTTAATAGAATTTTGCATATATATGAGGAGCATAGTAAAACTAATAAATGTCGAGTTTGGTCAAGATATCTTGACAAACAAAATGTTTTTTCATACAAAAACTTAATTTTCGACCGATCGTTCCTATGGCGGCTAATGATATAGTGGTCCGATCTTAATAGAATTTTGCATATATATGAGGAGCATAGTAAAACTAATAAATGTCGAGTTTGGTCAAGATATCTTGATAAACAAAAGGTTTTTTCATACAAAAACTTAATTTTCGACCGATCGTTCCTATGGCTGCTATATGATATAGTGGTCCGATCCAACTGGTTTTGACATATGTGCTGCGTGCAACAGAAATATGGACTTCTGCAAAGTTTCATTAAGATAGCTTTAAAACTGAGGGACTAGTTCGCATAGAAACAGACAGACGGACAGACGGACATGGCTATATCGACTCGGCTGTTGATGCTGATCAAGAATATATATACTTTATGGGGTCGGAGATGTCTCCTTCTATGCGTTACACATTTCACGACAAAATTATAATACCCTCTGCAAGGGTATAAAAAGAGAGTTATTTAGATTAGATTAATAGCGTAGGGAGCACCAACAAGCGGCAGAAAGTAGAAAAAGATCAAAGCGCAAGTTGAAAAAAAAAGGAGAGAGAGCTAGAGAGTGCGAGAGTAGTCTATTTATAGATTGCTTGCTTGCCCACGAAATCTTGCACACCAGAGAGGCGATGAGCAGTTAAACATAAACAACAAACAACAACAAGAAGCTTACCCACAGAGCTAATAGCGCAAGCGCACAAACAAAAATGCACAAGAACACAAGTTTTAAAACAATATTTAAATAACAAAAATGCACAGACCACAAGCATGCACTCGCGATATATAACAAATAAACCGAGAAGGCGAACAGAATAGTAGAAATATATAAAATATAAATAATTAAAACGCCGGTGTTTTATTAAATAAAAAACAAAACGGAGAGCACAAAAAAAACACGTCTGTTCGCTTCAAGTGGAGAACTCCTACTTTTTTGTCCAGCTCTTCGTTCGATTCGGATATAATCGCATTTTCAGAAACATGGTTAAATTCAACCATATCTGATTTTGAGTTTTTTTCGAACAATTATATTTTGCATAGAAATGACCGGCCGACTCGAGGTGATGGGGTTTTAATTGCCGTTAAAGCCACTCTCCAGTCAGAACTTGTTCTACTGACGTTGAGATTGTCTCAGTTAAGGTGTCTTTTCCTACACGGAATATGTATAGTACATGCTCTTATGTTCCTCCTTCTTCTGATATTCCAGTTTATATGAAACATATTACTTGTATTAAAGAAGTTTCTTTGCCGAACATTTCTATGGTCATTATTCACTGCCGAAAATTATCTACTGCCCTCAGCACAGCATGATTTTGTAGACTGCATGCTTGATCTTTCGTTGTTTCAAATCAATTCAATTTCCAATCATTTGAATATAACACTTGACCTTGTATTTGTAAACGACTACCTTATTTCTAATGTGTCTAGGTCCCCTCCTTTATCTTTTCCTGAGGATGTATATCATCCTTCTTGTTCAATTGTAATCCTCTCATTTCGTGCTCGTCAGTTATTAGGCCCCGCCGTTGCTTTTCGCAAAGGAAATTATCCCTTGCTTAATCAACGTATGCATGCAATCGATTGGTCTTTTTTATATGACGCGGTTGATATGAATATTGCTATTAATCTTTTTATACCCTTGCAGAGGGTATTATAATTTTGTCGTGAAATGTGTAACGCATAGAAGGAGACATCTCCGACCCCATAAAGTATATATATTCTTGATCAGCATCAACAGCCGAGTCGATATAGCCATGTCCGTCTGTCCGTCTGTCCGTCTGTCTGTTTCTATGCGAACTAGTCCCTCAGTTTTAAAGCTATCTTAATGAAACTTTGCAGAAGTCCCTATTTCTGTTGCACGCAGCACATGTGTCAAAACCAGCTGGATCGGACCACTATATCATATAGCTGCCATAGGAACGATCGGTCGAAAATTAAGTTTTTGTATGAAAAAACCTTTTGTTTATCAATATAACTTAACCAAACTCGGCCTTAACCAATTTCTCGGCATTAAAAGGTTGGGTCTGCAAGGGTATTAGATCTTCGGCATGCCGAAGATAGCCCTTCTTTCTCGTTTATAATACCCTGAACTCCATCTTAGATGATTCAATTCCCTCAATTGCTTCTTCAAGAATTATCTTTCTCGTTGCAAAAGACAATTTGCCCAAAACCCGAGACAGTTTTATGATTTTGTAAACTTGAAGCGTAAATCTTCAAGTCTGCCATCTTCTTTTTCTCTCGGGATAGATAAAGCTAGCAATTATTCCAATTCTGCTAACCTCTTTTTTTCCAATCCACTTACCAATTCTTACCATCACATTATGACTTCATCCGCTTTTATACCTGTTCCTGTTATTTCCCAATCCTCTCTTCTTTTTTTAAATTCTTTAAAATTTGCTTACTCTCCTGGGCCTGACAATGTTTCTAGTTGTCTTCTCAAGGAGTGTAGTTCTTCCCGTCTTCGCCCATTGCTAAAGCTTTTTAATCCATCCCTTGAATCTTCAGTCTTGGAAAGAATCTCTTTGGAAAGAATCTTATATCACACCTCTCCACAAGAAAGGTGGAAAGTATGATATACAAAATTACAGGGACATTGCAAAACTGTCTGCTATCCCTAAATTATTTGAAAAAATAAGTACTTCGAATTTGCAGCATTTCTGCAAATAAGTTGTTGTCCCTGTTCAATAAGGATTCGTAAAGAATCGGCCAACTACGTCCAATCTGCTAGAGTTTACTTCCTTGGTAAATGATGCTTTCCTTTTGAAAATGCAAACTGATGTCATTTACACTGACTTCAGTAAGGCGTTTGACTCTGTCCACCATGACATTTTACTTTTTAAACTTGACCGATTAGGTTTCCCGCCATCTCTTTTGCTTTGGATTAGTTCTTATTTAAAGGGTAGGACCCAAGGAGTAATGCTGAGGCAGACTACCTCTAAAAGGTTCACGTTACTTCTGGTGTTCCTCAAGATAGTCAACTTGGTCTTTTAATCGTTACTTTTTTTATAAATGATCTCCCCTCTGTTATATCACATGCCCGTGTACTCATGTATGCGGATGATGTGAAAATTATTCTATCATACACTAATCCCCTACATCATTCTCGTCTACAAGACGATTTGAACGCTATGCAACTTTTGTGTTCGGCCAATCAATTGCATCTAAATTGTTCCGGTAGGACAATTCTCGGTGCTGTCTTCCTACATATGTTGATTGTTGGCGGTATAGATTCTCCTTTTCTGTTAAGGCGTCTTCAATTCTCTGTTTCGTCCAGACCAACGAGAAATTATCGCCCATTATTTCTGTCTACGTGCACAACGGACTACGCTATGCACAATCCTTTTCGCGTGCTATGTAAAAATTATAATAGTTTAGTTTACTTCTCTACCGAACTCTTTCTACTCCTAATAAAATCGTTGCGTTCAGGATACCTTCGGAAAGTCACTGACCATTCCCAGCTATGAGCAGGGGCATAGCTTGCCGGACAGGTTATAAATTTTCCCCCACCGGGTCGGTGATTTCCCATTACTATCTCTCTGTCCTATCTACCTAACATTATATTTATCTTGTTTAATTCCTTTACTTTTGTACTAACTTCTCTCTTTTTTTTCCATTTTATTGTATTTGCTTAATTAATATAGTAAATTATGATTATTTTTAATTTTAACTAAAGAACACTATTTTCTCTACTAACACCCTTCTTCTTAGCTGTAAGCTCTAATAGCGTCACTGACAAAATTAGCTGTGAATAGGGCCACAGCTGGCCGGACTGGCAAATAATACACCTCCATTAATAAATAAATAAATAAATAAATAATGTTAAACTTATTCTGTCATACGCTATAACCCTAGATTACTATCCTCTATTTATTTCTTATTTATTTATTTATTAAGTCAATAGTCGACAAAACGATTGTCTTCCTCATTATTCAATAGATTATACATACATAATGAAAATTAAATGCTAACAGCCTATTAGAGAAAAGCAAAAGAATCAAAAACAGACAATAACAACAACACGGAACTGACGCCGCGTTAAATAAGTTCAATAATTAACAGACTTACGCCGCACAACAGAAAACACTTTGCTGAAGTTTTGAAAGCTTTTTAAATAAAGCAGAACAAATGCCAAATTAAGAAATAACGAGAAAGAAGGGCTATCTTCGGCATGCCGAAGATCTAATACCCTTGCAGACCCAACCTTTTAATGCCGAGAAAATGGTTAAGGCCGAGTTTGGTCAAGGTATATTGATAAACAAAAAAAAAGGCTTTTAATCAAAAACCGATGTAAATAAGATTTAGCAAAAATGAAGGGAGCATAGTGAAATCTTTAAATGCCGTGTTTAATCGCAAAATCATGAAAAACAAAAAATTCTCCATACAAAAACTTAATAATATGATATAGTGGTCCGATCTTAATAGGATTTTGCATATATATGAGGAGCATAGTAAAACTAATAAATACCGAGTTTGGTTAAGATATCTTGAAAAACAAAATGTTTTTTCATACAAAAACTTAATTTTCGACCGATCGTTCCTATGGCAGCTATATGATATAGTGGTCCGATCTTAATAGGATTTTGCATATATATGAGGAGCTTAGTAAAACTAATAAATGCCGAGTTTGGTCAAGATATCTTGACAAACAAAATGTTTTTTCATAATAGAATTTTGCATATATATGAGGAGCATAGTAAAACTAATAAATGTCGAGTTTGGTCAAGATATCTTGATAAACAAAAGGTTTTTTCATACAAAAACTTAATTTTCGACCGATCGTTCCTATGGCAGCTATATGATATAGTGGTCCGATCTTAATAGGATTTTGCATATATATAAGGAGCTTAGTAAAACTAATAAATGTCGAGTTTGGTCAAGATATCTTGATAAACAAAAGGTTTTGTCATACAAAAACTTAATTTTCGACCGATCGTTCCTATGGCAGCTATATGCAACAGAAATAGGGACTTCTGCAAAGTTTCATTAAGATAGCTTTAAAACTGAGGGACTAGTTCGCATAGAAACAGACAGACGGACAGACGGACATGGCTATATCGACTCGGCTGTTGATGCTGATCAAGAATATATATACTTTATGGGGTAGGAGATGTCTCCTTCTATGCGCTACACATTTCACGAAAAAATTATAATACCCTCTGCAAGGGTATAAAAATCAGGATTAAAGAACAAAAATATATAAAAGTGTTAGAGCACAAGTAAAACACGTCAATCAATCACAACTGAGAACTCTCTCTCTGTACACCACACACGTGGCGGGGTTGACCTTTGGTTGGTTCCGTAACCTTATGTTCCTTTTCCCCTGAGAGAATTGTGACGGTTAATTCAGAAAATTAAGTTTTTCGAACAATTTCATTGTGTATAGAAATGATCAGCAGACTCAGCTGGTGCAACAGAAATTGAAGCTTTGCTGATATCGATTGTGCGGACCTCGAGCCAGGGATGGGACTACACCCGCTGCCCAAAGAGAAACAAGCAGTTCCGCAACGATAGGGCTTTGCCGCTAAAGCCAGTCTCCAGTCAGAACCTTTCTGTTTTACTACGCCTACAACGCTGTGATTGTCTCAGTTAAGGTGACTTTTCCATCACGCGATATTTATATCATATGCTCCTATATTCCTCCCTTTGTTCCCGGCCTGTGCGATGAGCTGAACCGGCAACGCTGGCCGGCCCCAGGCAGAATAGGATCTTAAATTATCACATGACAATTTTTAAGTTAATTAAAATTTAATTTTAAAAAAATAGAATAATATTTTAACGACGCCCACTATATTGTGCGCATCAAGGTGGAGTATGAGCGAACATGTCATATATATATATATTAGGAAGGAAACAGTAAATGTATATAAGTAAACAAATTGCCATGCAAAGCGGAGACACTACTATCTTTAACACATGAATTCCCTTGGACCAATATGAGCATTTTAGACACAAAAACTGTTGACTCAACTGCTAATGTTATCAATAAATTTAATTAGCACGCTACTAATCATTGTAGTATTACTGGTGTCAGCTAGTTTTTTTTTTTTTCAAAATATACAAGCTGCATAACAGATGCCTGATAAGTAAATATCTTAAGCAACAATTCTTAGTGGCGATACACAACAATAAACTCGCCTTATACACTAATATATTTTACACTTAAATAAATATATATATTTTACATATGTATATTTTTGATAATGAATGAATATTTCGGAATACATAACTTTATGAGAAAATCACAAAAATACAGCCAGACTTCCCAAACAGTATTAGGACCATAATATCAACAGAACCAATAGGTATCAACAATTTAGAATACATTTATATGCAGACATATAATTTAAACACATGACAATTCAGGGGTTGCACGAAACGGGAAATAAAAACAATATTAACAACATTTCTAGATTTAGGCTTTTAACGAATAGTAAAAAAAAGAAAGAGAAAACAGTAGACTATGAATTTATTTATTTCATTATTTATAATTGGTCGACAAAACAAGTGTCTTCCTAATTATTCAATACAATATATGTTATTAAACATTAGTAGGGAATGACGACAGATCCACTCCAAATTAACAGAAATTAAAGAAAATGTTAACAAATCCTATAAAGTTTTCCCAAAATAGGGAAATACAAGAGACTACATTCAGCAAACACGCCAATATATTAGTAGAAAGCTTTAAAAATGACGTCTACTGATATATGACCACAGAGGCAAATTAATAAGAAACCATTGGTCACAGGTGTGTAAAGTTTTGAAAAAACTTAGAGAGAATTAGTTAAATATCAAGTACAACTTAGATCCAAATATTCCAAATGTACTAAATACAGAAGTAACATTAGAACACAACGAGTCAGAATTAGAAAAGAAATAATTACTTGAAAGTAATTCAGAAACAGAAGAAACTGAATTACAAGTAAGTGATACAAATTACCTGAAAATTCCACCAGTAATTACATACGTCGAGTTGTCAGAAAATTCTCACTCAGACACAAATTCAAGTGTGATTGAACGCAAACCAATCACAATGGCTCAGACAAACAATCCATATTTATCGGAGTACGACGGCAAATCAGAAAGTTTGCAGTACTTCATAGACGCATTGAATCTAGTAGATTCACTTAAAGGCGATCATGAAGTAACTGCAATCAATCTGATAAAGACAAAACTAAAATGCCATGCACTAAACTTGATAAGCTATGAAAAAACAATCGCCTACTAACAGTACTACAGTAGTAGTATAGTAGCAATAGCGCAACAATTACTTTTTTTTATAGTACCCTAAACTCCCTCTTAGATATGAGCATTCCCAAGTCAATACCTTCCACTACTTCTTCAAAGCCACACCGGCTTACTCCCAGATTATCAAATCTGAAAAATCTGAAATCTAAATATTTTAAATAGTTTAATAAGTCTGATTCGTGTACAGACTTGGCTAAATATTCCATAGCCAAGTCGAACTTCTTTCTTCTGAATTCTCAATGCATTGAGAACTATCTAACTCGTTGCAAAAGGCAATTTGCACAAAATCCGAGACAGTTTTACAATTTTGTAAACTTGAAGCGGAAATCTTCAAGTTTGCCATCTTCTTTTTCTCTCGGGATGGATAAAGCTAGTAATGACTCTGATTCTGCTAACCTCTTTGCTAATTTTTTCCAATCAACTTAATAATTATTCTTATCCTTATACTGTTTCTTCCTCTAGTTCTATACCTCCTCCTATTATTTCACACTCCTCTCTCCTTTCAGCTATAAACTCTTTAAAATCTTCTTACTCTCCTGGGCCTGACAATATTCCTAGTTGTCTACTCAAGGAGTGTAGTTCTTCCCTTCTTCATCCATTGCAAAAGCTTTTTAATCTATCTCTTGAATCTTCTGTCTTTCCATCTCTTTGGAAAGAATCTTATATCATTCCTC
The DNA here is from genome assembly GCA_018903485.1 of Drosophila littoralis. Lineage (NCBI taxonomy): Eukaryota > Metazoa > Arthropoda > Insecta > Diptera > Drosophilidae > Drosophila > Drosophila littoralis. Next base: position 76,327 of record JAEIGF010000311.1, on the reverse strand, counting down.
TCCACAAGAAAGGTGGAAAGTCTGATATACAAAAAATGAAAAAATAATCACTTCGAATTTGCAGCATTTCTGCAAATCAGTTGTTTCCCCTGTTCAACATGGATTCGTAAAAAATCGGTCAACTACGACCAATCTGCTTGAGATTACTTCCTTGGTAAATGATGCTTTTCTTTCGAAAATGCAAACTGATGTCATTTATACTGACTTCAGTAAGGCGTTTGACTCTGTGCACCATGACATTTACTTTTGAAACTTGACCGAATAGGTTTCCCTCCGTCTCTTTTGCTTTGGATTAATTCTTATTTAAAAGGTAGGACCCAAAGAGTAATGCTTAGGCAGACTACCTCTAAACAGGTTCACGTTACTTCTGGATTGGATTCAGAAGTACCATTTATTTTTGATAGTAAAAATAATTTACACTTTTACTCGGGAAAGAATTTTCGCCAACCAAGAAACCTTTAAGTTAGTTAATAAGACTAAGCGTAACACGACGTTTCAAATCATTCTGGAAGACCATTCGAGCAAATCGTAAAAAAAAACTTCATCAGTGTTTCTACAATCTGGTGAACGACCTTATACGGAATACAGGTACTCGATACAGGAGCAACAATTAGCTCCTAATGAGTTTTTGACAAGTAACAAAGCTTAAAAGGAGCTCAAAGTGATGTAGTAGGCAAGCTTGTTTCTTCATTTAAGTATAGTCAACAAACAGAAGAGCTCGAACTGATTATTATTCCTGCTCTTAAACAAAACGTTTATCCTGGGATAAACTTTTGGCTCAAATTTGGATTGTTAAATACGATTAAATCGGCAGAAGTCACCGTAGGACCCCTGACAACAAAACAGAAGAGACCAATTTCAAATTTTGTTACAAGAGCAACAAAAGCGTCTCGATGCAGTAATAGACATATTTCATTAGCCGAAATAGTCAGGAAATCTGTCGGATTAATTTCGCTCGACAAAAATGTTTTTTTTTAAAGTATAGCAAGATGATAGACAGACCTACAATTTTATGACAATTTGAAACACCACTATTTACAATTAATTTTAGTGTTGAGGTCAAACATTCGTAAAAGAACCAAAAATGCCACTACAGCATAGTACTGAAGACTTAAGCGCTATACAAGAGCATTCTGTGGAAGATGCATCGAAGTGTTGTCGGCCACTGACTTGAGAACCAAGGCCCCTGGCAAACACAAATTTTATAAGGATTGCATCTTGGACGTTGTGCGAATTACACCCAAGTGTCCAGTTTGTGGAGCCGTTTGTACGTCAATGAATTTGACGTACTCAAACAATAACTTATCAGTGGAATTAAATTCAGCAGCGTCAAGCGTGAATGACTCGCTAGGGACGAATGAGAGGTCATAGTCATCCAGGGGGGCAGCCAAACATTTTAGAGGGAAAGGTCGAGGTGCCAAACCTAGAAGAGGCGTGTTCACCAGGTCGACCAGCCGAACATATTTAGATCCCGCACTGGACGAATCGAGGCAAAATAAAAATCTTACTACAATTTCACAAGTTGATTAGGCAACCTTCGTTAACTTAGCGATAGCTAGTCAGCAAGCAGAAATGCTTGATAACTTGACCGCTTTCTTGAGCATTCAGAAACAGATTAGATCAATCTTAAGCCCCGAACGCTTTGATGGTATATATTTTTTTTTTTTTATTTAATTAAGGGTCGACAAAACGAGGGTACTCCTCATTTTTCAGTATATTATACATACATAAAAAAAATTACTAAGAGCGTAAATTAGAGAACACAATTTTCTAATGGCGTCACCGACCGATGGAGGTGTTTTATTAGCTAGTCCGGCCAGCTGTTCCCCTTTTCACAGCTAATTTTGTAAGTGACGCTATTAGAGCCTACATCTAAGAAGAAGGGAGTAAGTAAAAAAAAAAGTTACTTGAGTAAAATTAAAAAAATTAAATCGAAATTTGCTACATTATTTAAGGAAAATAAATAAATAGGGAAAAAGAAAGAAAGACGTTATTAATAAAGTAAAGGAATTTAAACAAGATATATAGAATATTTGGTAGATAGGATAGAGAGATAGTAATGGAAAATCACAGACCCAGTGGGGGAAAATTTATAGCCGGTCCGGCAAGCTATGCCTCTGCCTCTGGGAATGGTCAGTGACTTCCCGAAGGTATCCTGAACCCTATGATTTTATTAGGGGTAGAGAGAGTTCGGTAGAGAAAACGTGATGTAAACTATTATACGCGAAAAGGATTGTGCATAGCCTAGTCTGTTGTGCACGTATATAGGAATAAAGGGCGATAATTTCTGGTTGGTCTAGCCGGAACAGAGAATTGAAGACGCCCTAGAAAAGGAGAATCTATATATCAACAAGCAACTTATGTAGAAAGACAACCACCGAGAATTGTTCTACTGTTGATAACCGACGGAAGATTAAGAAGAAGCAGTCTGCTGGAGTAAGATGGCAACCGAAGATTAGAGTCCCAATTTAAACCTCGTAAGGCAAAAAGAGAAAATTGATTCTGACAGATTCAATACGATCCTGGCTATTCTTATAATGCGGAGACAAGATCCAAGAGCATTATTTCAGGATAGGGCGAACGAGAGAGATGTACAGAAGTTTCGTTATAAAGGGATCGTTGGACCATCGTTTAATGAATCCAAGTACACCTTTTGGCTCATTAACAATGGTATCTATATGCAGATCGAAGCTGAGTTTAGAATCAAAAAGAACGCCTAGATCCTTAACTGTGAGTATACATACATCATCCGCATACATAAGTACACGGGCATGCGATATAGCAGAGGGGAGATCATTTATAAAAAGAGTAAAGAGTAAAGGTCCAAGATGACTACTTTGAGGAACACCAGAAGTAACGTAAACCTGTTTAAAGGTAGTCAGCCTCAGCATAACTCTTTGGGTCCTGCCTTTTAAATAAGAGCCAATCCAAAGCAAAAGAGACGGAGGGAAACCTATTCGTTCAAACGCCTTACTGAAGTCAGTGTAAATGACATCAGTTTGCATTTTCGAAAGGAAAGCATCGTTTGCCAAGGAAGTAAACTCTAGTAGATTGGTCTTAGTTGACCGATTCTTTACGAATCCATGTTGAACAGGGGAGACGACAGATTTGCAGAAATGCTGCAAATTTGAAGTGATTATTTTTTTAACTAATTTAGGAATAGCGGACAGTTTTGCAATGCCCCTGTAATTTTGTATATCAGACCTTCCAACTTTCTTGTGGAGAGGAATGATATAAGATTCTTTCCAAAGAGATGGAAAGACAGAAGATTCAAGGGATGGATAAAAAGCTTTAGCAATGGATAAACAAGTGAAGAACTACACTCCTGAGTACACAACTAGGAATATTGTCAGGCCAGGAGAGTAAGAAGATTTTAAAGAATTCATAGCTAAAAGAAGAGAGCAATGGGATATAATAGGAGGAGGTATAGAATTAGATGAAGTAATAGTATTTGGGTAAGAATTATTATTAGGACATACTGAATAGTAACTTAATTGGAAAAAAATAGCAAAGAGGTTAGCAGAATCAGAGTCATTGCTAGCATTATCCATCCCGAGACAAAAAGAAGATGGCAAACTTGAAGATTTCCGCTTCAATTTTACAAAATTGTAAAACTGTCTCGGATTTTGTGCAAATTGACTTTTGCAACGAGTTAGATAATTCTCATAGCACTGAGAATACAGAAGAAGTTCGACTTGGCTATGGAATATTTAGCCGAGTCAATACACGAACCAGACTTATTAAACTTTTTAAAATATTTAGATTTCTTAGATTTAATAATCTGAGAGTAAACCAGGGTGGTTTTGAAGAAGTAGTCGAAGGAATCGGCTTATGAATACACATATCTAATTGGGAGTTTAGGTTGATATAAAAAAAAAATTAATGGCTGTATTCATATCAACCGAGTCATATAAGAAAGACCAATCGTATAAATAAGCTGATTCAACAATGAATAATTTCCTTTGCGAAAGCAATGGCGGGGCTTATTGTCTGATGAGCACGAAATGAGAGGATTACAATTGAACATTGCAACCTCTATGGAAGGATGATATACATCCTCAGGAAGGGATAAAAGACGGGACCCAGACACATTAGAAATAAGGTAGTTGTTTACAAATACCAGATCAAGAGTTCTATTCAAAAGATAAGAAATTGAATTGATTTGAAGCAACGAAAGATCAAGCATGCCGTCTATAAAATCATGCTGTGCTGAGGGCACTAGATAATTTTCGGCAGTGAATAATGACCAAGAGATGTTCGGCAAATTAAAATCACCCAACACAATAAATAGGTCATTATCACGCACGTGTGAAGAAACTTCTTTAATACAAGTGATATGTTTCATATAAACTTGAATATCAGAAGATGGAGGAATATAAGAACATGTAATATAGATATTTCGTGTAGGAAAAGACACCTTGACTGAGACAATCTCAGCGTCAGTAGGCATACTAAAACAGAAAAGTTCAGACTGGAGAGTGGCTTCAACTGCAATTAATACCTCACCACCTCGAGTCGGCCGATCATTTCTATGCAAAATAAAATTATTCGAAAAAACCTCAAAATCAGATATGTTTGAATTTCACCATGTTTCTGAATATGCGATTATATCCGAATCGAAGGAACTGCTGGCTAGGAAAAGATTTTTGAGCTTTGAAATAAGACCTCTGACATTCTGATAATGAATAGAGACTTGGTCAGAAGGCGAAGTTAGTTTTTTGAGCACTTATTAGCTTTGTTACTTGCCAAAAATTCTTTAGCAGCTAATTGTTGCTCCTGTATCGAGTAATGCTTTTATTTACCTTCGATTTCTACTTCCGTATAAAGTCGTTCGTCAGATTTCAGAAACACTGATGAAGTTTTTTTTTACGATTTGCTCGAATGGTCTTCCAGAATGATTTTAAACGTCGCTTATTAACTAACTTAAAGGGTTCTTGGTTGGCGAAAATTCTTTCCCGAGTCCTATTATAACCTAATATGAAGCGGAGTAAAAGAAAAATGTAAATTATTTTTACTATCAAAAATAAATGGTACTTCTGATTCCAACAACGTTGATTCTGTAGTTAATTTTTCATTCCCTTGAACAATATTATTGGATGTGTCTACTAACATGAGTAACGCCATACAACAAAATGTTTCTATGCTGCTTGATTTTTTGAAAATTGAGAACGTAAACGAAATCTGTATAATTGCGCTCTCACAGCCGAGAGAGCGAAAAGCTAAAAAAGAATGTAATCTATGAAGAAATTATATAAATATTTATTTTCTACGGAGTCAACCTCAGTACACAACATGCATATTGCATTCATATGTGAATACATATTTGGAGTAGGTCATGCAAGATCAGCGCTAGAAAACTAACAAAAATAATTTCTTGCCAGCTAAAGCCAGAGCAGTGAATAACAACACATATATACATATTTTAAAGTTCTTATACATGCATAATTCACGCATACAAACAAAGGTGCTCGCACGCCATTGGCTGAGACAAGAACTTCTCTCGAGCATACACTGTCCAAAAACAAAAGTGAAATCAATCTATGTGTGCTATTTTCTTAACATAGTTATTGCACAAGATACGCCTTGTGTAAAAATTATTTAATTCTTAAATTTTCCTGGAAAATTAATCGTTAGTATCTAGACTAATATATAATTTAAATAAAGCATGCATTTCATGGATAAAGCACAAGCACTTTGCGTCGATCGTAAGTTTTAAACTTTTTCGCTCAATGTACTTTGAAAACGAAGCGACGCATAGCACCATCGACCAGCTTTGCTGAAGGCAGGCTGGCGACTAACTTCGTTGCTCGTGTCAGCATCAGCAAACCGTCTAGTCTTTGGAGAACGAACTGTCAGTCGGCAGGCATGTCGTACGAAGCCTCAAAGGCCAGATGAAAGGCCAGGCTAGAACTTTTGCGTTGCATTCAAATGTATGGGCGTTACTCATCTTATTGTTTATATTGTCAATGGTTTCAACACATACCCTTGGCGGCCTCCCGAGGGATTACATTTTGAAATTCTAGGCTTAAAAATTTATTTTGCCCCACATCCATAACAGAAGATGATTCTGGGCTCAAGACAATTATCGAATCGGTGGCCTGGCTTATCGCAATTCCAACAGATTGGAAAGATCTACGGGCTCCGACATTTTGCTTTGTGACTGGACTTCGATACCTGCTTCTAACTCAAATTCAAGAGAGAGTTCTTAGTTGAGAGTGATTGACGTGTTTTACTTGTGCTCCAAGATTTTTATATATTTTTGCGCTTTAATCCTGCTTTTTATTTCTAAATTTGGCATTTTTAATGCTTTAATTTAAAAAGCTTTTATAACTTTTGCAAAGTTTTATCTGTTGTGCAGCGTAAGTCTGTTAATTATTGCATTTATTGAACGCGGTGTTCCGTGTTGTTGTTATGGTTTGTTTTGATTCTTTTGCTTTGGTGCTCCCCTGTTCAAAAATTTGTTTGTCCGTGTGTTCGCTGCTGCATATTTCAGCTTGTGCATCGCGCTCTCGCAAATTTTTGCTGTTGCTTTTGGCTCCAAACAATTTGTTTGTGTACGAATAGTTAGTTTTCAAGCGTTTACTTGCTCTACTTCTGTGCACTGTGTTTTGTTTTGCTCTGCGCTCTCGCAACTGCTGCTTACCTTTTAACGCTGGTAGTTATTATGTCGTGCTGTAAGAAACCTTACACGTTCAAGCAGGTTGATGATTCTGCACTGCCGCAATTTGTTAATTGCTGGCTGTGTGAGAATATGATTCATGCTAAATGTGCAGGTCTCACTGGGCGTGATTGCGACAAGAGCGCTGCAATTGCCAAGAAGGGCTGCGGCGGCTTGCGTTGGTCGTGCCCAGATTGAATCGTCAAGCAAATTGATTTCTCTGGAATGTATAATTCTGTGTGAAATCAATTCTTTAAATTAAACAACGTGGCTAAGCAGATCTCGATAAATTTGACTCGAGCTTTGAGTTGCTTGGCAAATACAAATTTGAGTCTCCAACCAATCGCCGGTTGGAGCCAATTTTTGCAGTTGCCCTCTCCGTCTGTTCAGACACCTACGCCTCTTTCGTCCCTGCTTGGACTTGGATTTATCTCTAATGTTGTCTTATCGCCTTTTCCAAGCGACTGTCCAAATACTACTCCCGTTTTATCCCCAGTAATAGTCCCATTAGTCCCCGTACCTGAACCTGTCCCAGTTAGCCAAACTGCCTCAGCCCCGTCAGCTCATGGCCGCAAAAGTAGACCTCTTGCCCAAATTGTTAAAAACAATCAAGGTGCCTCTTTAGCCCCACCAAATCCTGAATTACCTGTTGCCCCATCAGCTCCTACCTTAACTGTTGTTGCCCCTCGTAGGCAAGTTTTTGTGTCTTGACCCTCGTCTGACACCACTTCTGAGTCATTGACAGCCTATATTGCTAGAAAATCTTCTGCTAGTGTGTCAATTACCAAATTTAATTGCTCCATTCGTGAAATATCATTTCTTTCTAATGTGTCTAGGTCCCCTCCTTTATCTCTTCCTGCGGATGTATATCATCCTTCCATAGAATTTTAATCCTCTCATTTCGTGCTCATCAGACAATAAGCCCCGCCGTTGCTTTCGCAAAGGAAATTATTCATTGTTGAATCAGCTTATTTATGCAACCGATTGGTCTTTCTTATATGGCTCGGTTGATATGAATACTGCTATTAATTTGTTTTATAAGACCCTAAACTCCCTCTTAGCTGTGTGTATTCATGTAAATTCCTTCGACTACTTTTTTTAAAAACCACCCTGGTTTACTCCCAGATTATCAAATCTAAAATATCTAAATATTTTAAAAAGTTTAATAAGTCTGGTTCGTGTACAGACTTGGCTAAATATTCCATAACCAAGTCGAATTTCTTTCTTCTGAATTGTCAATGCTATGAGAATTATCTAACACGTTGCAAAAGGCAATTTGCACAAAATCCGAGACAGTTTTACAATTTTGTAAAATTGAAGCGGAAATCTTCAAGTTTGCCATCTTCTTTTTCTCTCGGGATGGATAATGCTAGCAATGACTCTGATTCTGCTAACCTCTTTGCTAATTTTATCCAATCAACTTACTATTCAGTATGTCCTAATAATAATTCTTACCCTTATACTATTACTTCATCTAATTCAATACCTCCTCCTATTATTTCCCATTGCTCTCTCCTCTTAGCTATAAGTTCTTTAAAATCTTCTTACTCTCCTGGCCTTCTTCACTTGTTTATCCATTGCTAAAGCTTTTTAATCTATCCCTTGAATCTTCTGTCTTTCCATCCCTTTGGAAAGAATCTTATATCATTCTTCTCCACAAGAAAGGTGGAAGGTCTGATATACAAAATTACAGGGGCATTGCAAAACTGTCCGCTATTCCTAAATTATTTGAAAAAATAATCACTTCGAATTTGCAGCATTTCTGCAAATCTGTCGTCTCGTAAAGCATCGGTCAACTACGACCAATTAGCTTTAGTTTACTTCCTTGGTAAATGATGCTTTCCTTTCGAAAGTGCAAACTGATGACATTTACACTGACAGTAAGGAGTTTGACTCTGTCCACCAAGACATCTTACTTTTTAAACTTTACCGATTAGGTTTCCCTCAATCTCTTTTGCTTTGGATTAGTTCTTATTTAAAGGGTAGGACCCAAGGAGTAATGCTGAGACAGACTACCTCTAAACGGGTTCACGTTACTTCTGGTGTTCCTCAAGGTAGTCATCTTGGTCCTTTACTCTATTTTTATAAATGATCTCCTCTCGGTTATATCACATGCCCGGGTACTTATGTACGCGGTTGATGTGAAACTTATTCTATCATACCCTCATCCCCTGCATCATTCTCGTCTACAAGACGATTAAAACGCGTTGGTATTCGGCCAATCAATTGTACAAAGTGTATGTTTATCAATCGCACTTCATCTTATCTTGTCAGCTATACTGTTGACAATACTCCATTGCAAAGTATACTAACAGTTAAGAATCTAGGCGTTCTTTTTGATTCTGAACTCAGCTTCGATCTGCATATAGATACCATCGTTAATGAGGGAAAAGGTGTACTTGGATTCATTAAACGATGGTCTAACGATTCCTATATAATGAAACTTCTGTACATCTCTCTCATTCGCCCTGTTCTTGAATACTGCTCTTGCATCTGGTCTCCGCAGTATAAGAATAGCCAGGATCGTAATGAATCTGTCAGAATCAATTTTCTCTTTTTGCCTTACGAGGTTTAAATTGAGACTCTAATCTTCGGTTGCCATCTTACTCCAGCAGACTGCTTCTTCTTAATCTTCAGTCGTTAACCAACCGTAGGACAATTCTCGGTGTTGTCTTTCTACCTAAGTTGATTGTTGGCGATATAGATTCTACTTTTCTGCTAGGGCATCTTCAATTCTCTGTTCCGGCTAGACCAACCAGAAATTATCTCCCCTTATTCCTATCTACGTGCACAGCAGACTACGCTATGCACAATCTTTTTCGCGTGCTATGTAAAAATTATAATAGTTTACATCACGTTTTCTCTACCGAACTCTCTCTACTCCTAATTTATTTAAATCGTTGCGTTCAGGATACCTTCGAGAAGTCACTGACCATTCCCAGCTATGAGCAGAGGCATAGCTTGCCGGACCGGCTATAAATTTTCCCCCACCGGTTCGGTGATTTTCCATTATTATCTCTCTATCCTATTTACCTAACATTCTATACATCTTGTTTAAATTCCTTTACTTTATTAATAACGTCTTTCTTTCTTTTTCCCTATTTACTTATTTTTCTTAAATAATATAGCATATTAAGATTATTTTTAATTTTACTAAAATAACTTTTTTTCCTACTTACTCCCTTCTTCTTAGATGTAGGCTCTAATGGCGTCACTTACAAAATTAGCTGTGAAAAGGGGAACAGCTGGCCGGACTAGCTAATAAAACACCTCCATCGGTCGGTGACGCCATTAGAAAATTGTTTTCTCTAATTTAGGCTTTTAGTAATTTTCATTATGTATGTATAATCTACTGAAAAATGAGGAGGACACTCGTTTTGTCGACCAATAATTAAATAAAAAAAATATATATACTATCGAAGCGTTCGGGGCTTAAGAGGTTTAATCTCCGCCTAAAACTGCTCGTTTTTACGGACTGCCTCCCGTAATTGTGACCTCCTCAAATTCTTTAGATGCAGCAACTCATGGTGGAGACTAGGTTTCGAGTTTCTGATTAGTGTGGCTACTAGTTGTTCTTCGATCTTTCAACTCGAATTAAAAGTCTTAAAATTGCTCGTTTTCCCATTGACGTCTCTTTCTTATCTTTACCCAAATATCTAGATCTGTCTCCCCCTCGTCAAATTTTTACGAAACTCCCTGCAAAAAGTTTCCCAAGTAAAATTGGTATGGCTGCGATAAAGCTTCCAGTACCAATCACTTGCTTTTCTGCTCAACAGAAAATAGACGTACTCACACAGGAGTTGATAATCTCTTTGATGGAGGAAGGAAATATGTCAATTACTGCATCGAGACGCTTTTGTTGCTCTTGTCACTAAATTTGAAATTTGGGCTCTTCTCCGATTTAATCGTATTTAACAATCCAAATTTGAGCCAAAAGTCTATCCCAGGATAAACGTTTTGTTTAAGAGCAGGAATAATAAAAAGTTCGAGCTCTTCTGTTTGATGACGATACTTAATTGAAGAAACAAGCTTGCCAACTACATCACTTTGAGTTCCGTTCGCGGTATTAATTGCACCCGAGCACTAATTAGCTTTGTTACTTGCCAAAAACTCTTTAGCAGCTAATTGTTGCTCCTGTATCGAGTAATGCTGTTATTTACCTTCGATTTCTACTTCCGTATAAAGTCGTTCATCAGATTTCAGAAACACTGATGAAGTTTTTTTTTTACGATTTGCTCGAATGGTCTTCCAGAATGATTTTAAACGTCGCTTATTAACTAACTTAAAGGATTCTTGGTTGGCGAAAATTCTTTCCCGAGTCCTATTAGTAAGAGAGTAAAAGAAAAATGTAAATTATTTTTACTATCAAAAATAAAATAAAATAAAATAAATACTTCTGATTCCAAAAACGTTGATTCTGTAGTTAATTTTTCATTCTCTTGAACAATATTATTGGATGTGTCTACTAACATGAGTAACGCCATACAACAAAATGTTTCTATGCTGCTTGATTTTTTGAAAATTGAGAACGTAAACGAAATCTGTATAATTGCGCTCTCACAGCCGAGAGAGCGAAAAGCTAAAAATGAATGTAATCTATGAAGAAATTATATAAATATTTATTTTCTACGGAGTCAACCTCAGTACACAACATGCATATTGCATTCATATGTGAATACATATTTGGAGTAGGTCATGCAAGATCAGCGCTAGAAAACTAACAAAAATAATTTCTTGCCAGCTAAAGCCAGAGCAGTGAATAACAACACATATATACATATTTTAAAGTTCTTATACATGCATAATTCACGCATACAAACAAAGGTGCTCGCACGCCATTGGCTGAGACAAGAACTTCTCTCGAGCATACACTGTCCAAAAACAAAAGTGAAATCAATCTATGTGTGCTATTTTCTTAACATAGTTATTGCACAAGATACGCCTTGTGTAAAAATTATTTAATTCTTAAATTTTCCTGGAAAATTAATCGTTAGTATCTAGACTAATATATAATTTAAATAAAGCATGCATTTCATGGATAAAGCACAAGCACTTTGCGTGGATCGTAAGTTTTAAACTTTTTCGCTCAATGTACTTTGAAAACGAAGCGACGCATAGCACCATCGACCAGCTTTGCTGAAGGCAGGCTGGCGACTAACTTCGTTGCTCGTGTCAGCATCAGCAAACCGCGACTTCGGCATTCGTTCGTCTAGTCTTTGGAGAACGAACTGTCAGTCGGCAGGCATGTCGTACGAAGCCTCAAAGGCCAGATGAAAGGCCAGGCTAGAACTTTTGCGTTGCATTCAAATGTATGGGCGTTACTCATCTAAGTGTTTATATTGTCAATGGTTTCAACACATACCCTTGGCGGCCTCCCGAGGGATTACATTTTGAAAATCTAGGCTTAAAAATTTATTTTGCCCCACATCCATAACAGAAGATGATTCTGGGCTCAAGACAATTATCGAATCGGTGGCCTGGCTTATCGCAATTCCAACAGATTGGAAAGATCTACGGGCTCCGACATTTTGCTTTGTGACTGGACTTCGATACCTGCTTCTAACTCAAATTCAAGAGAGAGTTCTTAGTTGAGAGTGATTGACGTGTTTTACTTGTGCTCCAAGATTTTTATATATTTTTGCGCTTTAATCCTGCTTTTTATTTCTAAATTTGGCATTTTTAATGCTTTAATTTAAAAAGCTTTTATAACTTTTGCAAAGTTTTATCTGTTGTGCAGCGTAAGTCTGTTAATTATTGCATTTATTGAACGCGGTGTTCCGTGTTGTTGTTATGGTTTGTTTTGATTCTTTTGCTTTGGTGCTCCCCTGTTCAAAAATTTGTTTGTCCGTGTGTTCGCTGCTGCATATTTCAGCTTGTGCATCGCGCTCTCGCAAATTTTTGCTGTTGCTTTTGGCTCCAAACAATTTGTTTGTGTACGAATAGTTAGTTTTCAAGCGTTTACTTGCTCTACTTCTGTGCACTGTGTTTTGTTTTGCTCTGCGCTCTCGCAACTGCTGCTTACCTTTTAACGCTGGTAGTTATTATGTCGTGCTGTAAGAAACCTTACACGTTCAAGCAGGTTGATGATTCTGCACTGCCGCAATTTGTTAATTGCTGGCTGTGTGAGAATATGATTCATGCTAAATGTGCAGGTCTCACTGGGCGTGATTGCGACAAGATCGCTGCAATTGCCAAGAAGGGCTGCGGCGGCTTGCGTTGGTCGTGCCCAGATTGAATCGTCAAGCAAATTGATTTCTCTGGAATGTATAATTCTGTGTGAAATCAATTCTTTAAATTAAACAACGTGGCTAAGCAGATCTCGATAAATTTGACTCGAGCTTTGAGTTGCTTGGCAAATACAAATTTGAGTCTCCAACCAATCGCCGGTTGGAGCCAATTTTTGCAGTTGCCCTCTCCGTCTGTTCAGACACCTACGCCTCTTTCGTCCCTGCTTGGACTTGGATTTATCTCTAATGTTGTCTTATCGCCTTTTCCAAGCGACTGTCCAAATACTACTCCCGTTTTATCCCCAGTAATAGTCCCATTAGTCCCCGTACCTGAACCTGTCCCAGTTAGCCAAACTGCCTCAGCCCCGTCAGCTCATGGCCGCAAAAGTAGACCTCTTGCCCAAATTGTTAAAAACAATCAAGGTGCCTCTTTAGCCCCACCAAATCCTGAATTACCTGTTGCCCCATCAGCTCCTACCTTAACTGTTGTTGCCCCTCGTAGGCAAGTTTTTGTGTCTTGACCCTCGTCTGACACCACTTCTGAGTCATTGACAGCCTATATTGCTAGAAAATCTTCTGCTAGTGTGTCAATTACCAAATTTAATTGCTCCATTCGTGAAATATCATTTCTTTCTAATGTGTCTAGGTCCCCTCCTTTATCTCTTCCTGCGGATGTATATCATCCTTCCATAGAATTTTAATCCTCTCATTTCGTGCTCATCAGACAATAAGCCCCGCCGTTGCTTTCGCAAAGGAAATTATTCATTGTTGAATCAGCTTATTTATGCAACCGATTGGTCTTTCTTATATGGCTCGGTTGATATGAATACTGCTATTAATTTGTTTTATAAGACCCTAAACTCCCTCTTAGCTGTGTGTATTCATGTAAATTCCTTCGACTACTTTTTTAAAACCACCCTGGTTTACTCCCAGATTATCAAATCTAAAATATCTAAATATTTTAAAAAGTTTAATAAGTCTGGTTCGTGTACAGACTTGGCTAAATATTCCATAACCAAGTCGAATTTCTTTCTTCTGAATTGTCAATGCTATGAGAATTATCTAACACGTTGCAAAAGGCAATTTGCACAAAATCCGAGACAGTTTTACAATTTTGTAAAATTGAAGCGGAAATCTTCAAGTTTGCCATCTTCTTTTTCTCTCGGGATGGATAATGCTAGCAATGACTCTGATTCTGCTAACCTCTTTGCTAATTTTATCCAATCAACTTACTATTCAGTATGTCCTAATAATAATTCTTACCCTTATACTATTACTTCATCTAATTCAATACCTCCTCCTATTATTTCCCATTGCTCTCTCCTCTTAGCTATAAGTTCTTTAAAATCTTCTTACTCTCCTGGCCTTCTTCACTTGTTTATCCATTGCTAAAGCTTTTTAATCTATCCCTTGAATCTTCTGTCTTTCCATCCCTTTGGAAAGAATCTTATATCATTCTTCTCCACAAGAAAGGTGGAAGGTCTGATATACAAAATTACAGGCGCATTGCAAAACTGTCCGCTATTCCTAAATTATTTGAAAAAATAATCACTTCGAATTTGCAGCATTTCTTCCAATCTGTCGTCTCCCTAGTTCAACAAGGATTCGTAAAGAATCGGTCAACTACGACCAATTTGCTTTAGTTTACTTCCTTGGTAAATGATGCTTTCCTTTCGAAAATGCAAAATGATGTCATTTACACTGACTTCAGTTAGGAGTTTGACTTTGTCCACCAAGACATCTTACTTTTTAAACTTGACCGATTAGGTTTCCCTCAATCTCTTTTGCTCTTATTCTTCTTTTTTAAAAGGTAGTAACCATAGAGTAATGCTGAGACAGACTACGTCTAAACGGGTTCACGTTACTTCTGGTGTTCCTCAAGGTAGTCATCTTGGTCCTTTACTCTCTTTTTATAAATGATCTCCTCTCGGTTATATAACATGCCCGGGTACTTATGTATGCGGATGATGTGAAACTTATTCTATCATACACTCATCCAAGACGATTAAAGCGCGTTAGTGTTCGGCCAATCAATTGCATCTAAATTGTGAAAGATATTGTAACAGGTGATTTGATATTAACCTAGTGTCGACCTTTGTTCAATTTTACAGCCTCGTGGCAGGGGTGCTGCCTCAAGCGCTGATCCCCTTTTTCACCAATCTCTTGTTGAATATATATATTGGCTCGGAGACAGTGCCACATTCGAGACTGCTCTTTAATGATCATCAAATGTGTCTGGCGATAAGTGACTTATGTAAATGGATACCAAAGTCACAAGTTTATTTAGACCCACAAAGGAATCATGACTTAAAATCTGTGTTGCGTAGTGTAATTGACTATGAGAATTAGAATTGACAAAAAGTAAACCGCATGAACAAGCCAAAGATAAAAGCAACTACAGTTAGTAAAATAGAAGCCACCTGAACGAAATTCGAAGCACGCATCCAAACATACATCACATTAAACTTAAATTTTGCCTTTGCGATCAGCGGATGTCTACCTAATCTATCCCCATTGCTCGAAGCTAAACAAACATGAGGAAAAAATGTATTATATTGAATTAAAATTTAGTCGATATATATTAGAGTTAAGCAGCAGAAGTAATATTCCTTTTGACCTATAAATATACTTGGCAAGGGTAAGGTTGTGATATTTTTATGCACATCAATGTTTGTATATATACTTACAATTAACTTTCTTTGTACAAAGGCAACAATGATACACACACAATAATACACCTACACACACCCACCAACATCGACATTACATTGGGCCCAAGTGCACGCAACGATGGAAGTATGAGTGAGTTAATATAGAGTAGTGAGGACTGTTTTTGGTAAATCTGTTGTATATATATATATTTACGATTGACATTGCATTGATATCGAACCTTTTGCCAACTTGTGCGTAAGATAAAAGTGTTCTTCAGTTAAGCTGTGTTGGAAAACTAAAGTTATTTTGTTGAACAGAAATCAGTATATTATTATTGTTAAATCATTAATTCGGATTTGAATATTTCGGTAAATCTTAGGGATTTCATAATTCTTTTGTTATATTTTAATATGAATCGGTGAATATTTATTTTGTCTTTCGAGTACCATGCTGAATTCTGTTGAAATGCGTTAATGCGCACACTTATTTACAGGATAGGGAAATTAAGATTGTATTTGATCGTGTTTTTTTTTTTTTTTTTTGAAGCGTACTTGATATTCTTAATGTCGGTGTATTGGTTGATAGGCAGAATGGGCGAGGAAGAACCCCGACCACGACGAGCTAAATTGAGCAAAAGCAAGAAGTACGCGCCCCCGAACCCAACGCCCCGCGTCCAAGCGTAAGCCACTATGGTCGAAAACGCCATAGAAGTTTACGAATGGACGTGGACACTCCATGTGGAAGGCAGCGTCGACTGACACCCCGTATACATGTGAACACTACAGGGTTCAAGGTATAACAAGACGCAGCGGAGCTCAGAAGAAAATAAAGGAATTAAAATCTGAACTCCGCAAGCTGCTATATGCGACCGAAAGTCAGCTAAATTGGACCACCGTAAACAAACTAGCGGCCGAACTCGACCATTTAGAGTTAGTTCAGAAACAATAACAAATTCTTACGCACTCTACAACCTCTAACTTAAAAATAAGAAATCTCAGTATAAAAATAATAAAAAATCCTCCTCCAAATAAGCAGTAAATCCCAAAGTTAACGAAGGAAGACTAGAAGCCTGCAGCGGAAATAGCAATAAGTGCGAGAGGCATACCGCCCCTTGCGCCAACCAAGAAGCATTATCGTGCCACATCCAGCGACGCCCAACGAGGGTCCCTAATGATTACTAATTAATTATTATTCTACTATATTGTATTGTAAAACTGAGCAATAATTGCGTTGCCCGGTTAGAGTGCGGCCTGTAAAGCCACACAAACATTAGGTAGAAAGTTGTAAAAAAAAAACAAAAAATTGTAGTAATGAGAAATTAATAGCAATTGAACAAAAAATTGAAAAGAAACTAAAACAATGCGAATATACATTTGAAAGTAGCGAAGAATATGAAAATTCCTTTTGTTGGTGTAGTGACGACAATGGCCAAATAAATAACATACATTTTTTTATATTCAAAATTTAATACTTTAATTAAAAACTGAATCTAGAAATAATTAATGGTAATAGGATTTTAAAAACGGATCCACAAATAATTATTAATAAAGACCTATACCTTCATGTTAGACCTTCAAGTTAGACCATACTTCAAAAGTTGCGGATTCAAACGCAAATGTTATAAATACATATTACATAATAATTGTCGTGCTTTTGTGTGCCAACACTTTCACTAAATTGTATAAATTGTACAATAGGTGCCTTAAGAAGAAATATTCAAAAGGGCAAACGGCCTCGATATAATGTAAAAACAACATTTTAAATGATAAAAAAAAATATAGCAAACAATAAAGAATAACAATACGTTTTTACTATGATTATGTTGGAAAATAAACAGAAAGCGACCAAGAAGAAGAGTATAAAATAGAAAGCATAGCGAAACAGTAGCAGTGAACCTAATAAAGACTAAGCTGAAGGGTCATGCAAGAAATCTAATAAGCAATGAACACACAATTAGTCAAATAATTGACATTTTAACAGTTTAAGTCAAAGGAGAATCAAGCGCAGCGTACCGCTCCTGAAATCATTGCTCTTAGTTAACTCAACTGCATGTATTAACGCAAATAATCAAAACATATAAAACTGCATTTGTAAATGCACTAATTGGCGCCCAGCGTACAAACCCGCAAGTGGGATAATTTTTAAATAACTAAAAAACGCGAAAGTAAAAATCCGCGGCAACAAGTAACTTGAGTAATAAACCTACAAGAGGAACTACGCGCATTAACCATAGTCTCAACAGAATCATGTAAGTGACTTGTGACGCGAGAATAAACATATTGGATATAGTTTCAAGCCGATGCGCTAGTTCGCTGCATGAAACATATCATATAACAGAGTTTTTAGAAGAAAAATATAAAGAAATATATAATAAATAACACTTTCATAAACAACACCAGTTTCCTTAAACCTAATTTGCCACAAAAGTAAGCAAAAGGAAACCTATTTTGGGAATTTTTTTCATATACGTCAGTTCGAAAAATCTTAAATCACTCTGTGAACGGTTTTGCTTAGAATTTTGTTTAGATGCGAATGAGTGACTGTGACTCCGACGTACACGATCAGGGACACTACGACAGCGACGATAGTGTTTTTGCTCGATTATTAGGAGGATTTGATATATTACAGATATCAAGGTGTGCTATTCCAACTAAACCAGACATAAACACAGATTTAGCCATGGATCGCAGTGCCGCAGTGCAGAGCGCATACGCAGCACAATCGCAAGAATTCGTGAATAGGGAAGCTGCGCTAAGTCAGGAGCTTCAACAACAGATTGCGCAGGTGTCAAACAAGTTAAGAAACACACAACTTTCAGTGCCAGAAGTAAAGGTTTATAGGGAAGTTGAAATCATAGACGGGGTGGAATGTAACGAGCCACTCGACGTGGTAAAATTTCTTACTGAGTTCCATGGGACCCAAGACACTTACGTGTCCTAGAGGCAGGCCTCGCATGCCGCCTGTAACATTTGCAAAAAATTCAACTGAAGTTCACGTCATTACCAAGCCACCGTAATCATTAGGAGTAAAGTGAGAGGCCCGGCAGACGCGGCTCTCGCCTCTTTTAACACGCCGTTAAATTTTGAGGCCATCATAGCGAGGATGGACTTTACTTATAGTGACAAGCGGCCTATCCATGTGATTGAACAGGACATGGGTACGCTTAGGCAGGGAGGCTTGTCCATTCTACAGTACTACGACGAGGTTGAGAAAAAACGCACGTTACTTACGAACAAAGCCCATATGACGTATGACAGCGGCGGGTATGTGTGAAAAATTCAGGGGTGACGCACTTCGCGTATTCATATCTGGACTAAAACGCAGTCTAACCGATGTATTGTTTTCGGCTCACCCTTCGGATCTGCCGACGGCACTAGCGTCCAGGAGGTCGAGGCTAATCACGAGAGATATGCCTTTGCGACAAGCTTTGCTAGGTCACAAGAAGAGCGAGTTCGTCAAGAACAGCGCCCACAAGGGCGCAAGCAACAACAGCAACAAGAGAAAAAGCAGTTCTCTCTGGGTAGCCAGGGCAAGAATCCTCATTTCAAGAAGCATAACGGCCAATCCACAGATAGAGCAAAGAATAGAGCTGAGGCCGATAATGCCCCAGTTCCCAAGAAAGTCGATCCCTCTTCTTCCAAGTTTAGGCTCGGCTAAGTTAAACGCCAGCCAAGGTCAGGGAAATAAACGCCATGCCGGTTCGGACCGCGCGACGGGCCAAAGGAGGCAAAGGGTAGACCACATCCAGGCAAGCGAGGCTGAGGGCGCAGGGTATGCCGACGCGGCACAAGAGGCATCAGACGAACAACAAGACAAACACAGCCCAGATTATGATAGCGATGGTGCCCAATTTTTAGGGGAAGGTCCCTTTTTTCCTACTAGACTCCTTTTGATGGAATTATAGGGTTCGACCTGCTAAAGCAGGTGGGAGCAGTTTTATGCCTACAAAAAGGTATGTTAAAATTTGGCACGACTTCGGAAACGTTGCAGTACCACAAGTGTGCGAACGTAAACCACACGAAAAACAAAGAGGTAGAGGCACCACCTGCGGTGAAGGCAAATTTCCTGCGAGTACTTCACCGAAACAGACAAATAATCAGGAAGTCGAAATCACCATACAACAATCCATTGTGGGTGGTCGATAAGAAAGGCACAGATGAGTTACGTAATAGAAATATTGATACTGGCTAATCTGGGTAAAGCCAAATACTTCACGTCGCTCGACCTGAAATCAGGTTATCACCAGATAACTCTGGCAGAGCAAGACCGTGAGAAGACGGCCTTTTCGATCAATGGTGGAAAGTACGAATTTTGTCGACTTCCCTTTGGTTTGAAGAATGCAGCGAGCATTTTTCAGCGGACCATAGATGACGTCCTGAGGGAGCAAATTGGAAAATCTTGCTACGTTTATGTACACGATGTATTAGGAAGCCTTTTAAACGCAAACATGCGTGTGGCACACGAGAAGTCACAGTTTTTTGAAGATAGAAAGGGCTCAAATTCAGCAGAACGCCAAGAGAGTCTTAGAAGTAGGTGAAAAGGTCCTAGTTAAGACGAACCGCAGACTAGGCAACAAGTTATCGCCTTTGTGCATTCAAAAAAAGATGTGCACCATCGTAAGGTAATAAGCCTCGACTTCTTGGGGACAGCCCTTAAGGTTGTAGCGGGTACTCCGGACGCAAACGACTTTAAGAAAATATAACTAACGCAGACGCAGCTGGTCACTGCAAGCAATAGGCAGATTTCAATAAATTCCAAATTACAGGAACAGATCAACCAAGTGACCGACACTGTAAACAAAATTCTAAAGTCCTCAAAAGATAAGCAGGCCGACACAGGTCACCTTTTTGAAACCCTAAGCACACGCAACAGAATCATGATAACAGAAATAGGGAACCTTAGCTTACCTTAACCTTAGAAAAAATAAATGTAATAAATCCAACAATAATTGATCCCTCTGATTTACTGAATATTCTCATTGACCAAGTCACAGGGACCCTCATAACAGACATTTTGAAAGTATCCAACAAAAATTGATCCCTCTGATTTACTGAATATTCTCACTGACCGAGTCACAGGGACCCCCATAACAGACATTTTGAATGTATCTAATATTAAGGTAGAACATAAGAACAATGTAATAACTTTCATAATTCAGTTCCCTATAATAAGTAAGCAATGCAGGAAGATAACCATATTTCCAGTCGCCCACAATGGCTCCGTGCTTCAACTTCACGATAATTTGGTGGCTGATTGCGATGGCCAGATTTTAGCGGTAGCAAATTGTCCACAAACAGCAACTGCCACATTCTGCAAGCGGTCCGAAGGCAGCAGCTGCGCGCAAGGCCTCCATGCATGAGGTACGGCTCATTGCCAAACGTAGCCGAGTCACCTCGACCCTGTCACCATAATGGACGACGGCATTATCATCATAAACGATCGCAGCGCAATACTTAGCTATGACGATTGCGCCTCAATGAAAGTAGATGGGACAAGCCTTGTTACTTTCACGTCCCATGCCATGGTAAATGGCACGCGATACTTTAATCGCATGAGGTTCCCGGCAGTAGCGGCATCCCCGTTACTAAACATCAGTGGTCACGACACGGTGCTCAGCCTTCCCTACATTCATCGTCTCAGTGAGGACAACCTTAACTACATCAAGGAGGTTACAGTGTCGCAGTCGTGAACAAATCGTAAACCCTTAGCATAATGTTGTTAGTTTGTGCTGTAGAAGCTGGGGTCTACTGGCTTCATCAGCTGGTGATCAATCGCCGAAACTCCCGAAAAATCTCGCAGATACTGAAAAACTTGATAGCGACCGAGGACGGTCGGTCTTCGAGAGGGGGAGTAGTTAACCACTGAGTATTGGTATTTAATGATCCAGAGTCATGATCGCGGCGGATATGTCGAAACTATGTTGCCGGCCGCGCGGTCATCCGACGCCACACACGAGGCGCTAACGCTGCACTTTTGGGGGCAGCGACGGCGACTCTGCGACAGCGGCTCCCTGGCAGTGACGGCGACGTAGGCTAGCTTTGCTTATTATAACCAAAATTGTGTTTCATTAGTCTAAGTTTGGATATGAATAAAGCGCAGCGTACCGCTCCTGAAATCATTGCTCTTAGTTAACACAACTGCATTTATTAATGCAAATAATCAAAACAGATAAAACTGCATTTGTAAATGCACTAATTTATATATTTACAAAGTCCCTGGAAGGAGCCTAGGCAATGACTAACAACTGTACCTTTGATAAAGTAAAACGTATCTTGCACGCCGGCACATTCAGAAACATAAATGATGCTATATCGAAATTTGTCAATAGGTGCACAGAAGCAACTGTACAAACAAACACTGTCCTTTATTCCAGTTACAGACATGGTAATAGAAACAATAATAACAGAGATAATCCTCGAGGCGGCTCAAACAGAGGACACGGACAGCATAACCAGATCCGAGTTACACAACGTAACTCGGAAAATCAACAGGCCCCTTAGGTACTCAAAATTAATAAAAACATTTAGTATTCCTCGATATGCGAACTTCTAATTTCATTATACCACATAATTTTCATATAGTAGAAAAGTATTTTCCGATCCCTGGAGACGGAATAATTGGAATAGATTTCATAAAACAATTCAATTGTCAATTAGATTTCACTACAGAAAGTGACTGTCTGATTTTAAGACCCAATAATATTGCACATCCTAACCTGAAGTAATCAGAAAAATTAACGTAGATACTAAATAAAACCAAATCCTATTACCTAATCAGGAGATAGGATATGGTATATTTGTTGCTAATTCAATTAAACACAACTAACAGCAATAAAGTTCTAAACATAAAGGAAATACATTTTGAACCATTATCCCATTTTCAATTAGCAGACTTACACGACTCTCAAAGAGCAGAATCTCACTCACTAAGCTAAAAAAAAACGTTATCCCAGCATATAAGAAAATAATGACAGAATTATGTTCAAAATATACAGATCTTTGGGTTTGAAACCGAACCAATCGCAACTAATAATTTGTACAAGCAAAAATTAAGATTGAAAGAAGATGAACCAAGTTATATTAAAAACTATAGATTTTCTCATTCACAACAAGCAGAAATAGCTAAACAAGTAACTAAACTTGTTAAAAATAAAATAGTAGAACCCTCTGTGTCTGAATATATATATAACACAACACTAAGTTCCAATTTCTCAGCCCGCTTAAGAAGTTTACGGCTCCAAAAATTTGCGAGTACCTGGAAGGCACAATCTTTTATACCTTTAGAGGTCCAGAAGTAATATTAACGGATAATGGTGCCCAATTCAGGTCAAACTTCTTTGAAGCCTTCTTAAACAAATTTGGAATTACACATCGCTGTGCGGCTATATATTCCCAATAATCGAATGCTAGCGAGAGGTTAAACCATTCGGTGTTGGCAGCTATGTGCGCTTATGTTGGTTATGTTGTTATGTTATGTTGCTGTAAAATTGGCAAGACAAGCAGCCATTATGAGTTTACTGATCCTACAGGCAAGAAACTTGGTGTTTTTCATTTAAAGGATATCCAAGTGTAGAGAAAACCTTTATGAAGTGAGACACACTGCTCTAGTTTTTTTTTCGGCCGCACACGTGTTCAATAGAAAAGAATAGCACAAAGCGGAGAGCAAAATCTTACGATTGCACCGTAAAAGCTCTGCTTAGCAGATGTACAGCAAGCTGCAGAAATATCAGTCGATCATTAAGTCAAGAGTACTAGTGCCGAACAGACGTCTCAACGTCAAGTCTTTTCTTATCTAATTAAAAGAATTAAATAAAAACGTGCTGCACCACAATTGGGAAAAAGTACGGACGGTCACATATCGGGGTAAAAACTTGTATATTCCTCGAATATACATAGATTAAGAATAAAGTGCGGAACATAAGTTCTAGTGGAGTTCAGCCATAATAACCTAAGAGGCAAACACTGGGTGACCACAACAGCTCACTTAAGAGTTCAGCGGGGAAACGGAATAACGGCAGCCCTGCCGCAAACTTGGCTGGCTGCCCATATAAAGCGGAGCCAGCCAAATACCAGGTTGTACCGGCGTTAGCAGAGTTTATTCTCTGGCACTCCGCGCCACCTCTTATCGGCACCCGGCATATAGTACTCATAACTTCGCTTCTACGCGCACGGCGCGATTAAAGAGACATCCAGCCATCCACTTTATGATCAGCAGCGAGAACAGCGCAATCCGTCGTGTATAGCGGCAATGCAACGTCTACGTCATCTTGGGCCCAACGGTCAACGTAAGAACGACAAGTGAAAGATGCGTGAGTAATTCAAATAAGTAGTTGTAAGAACTTATCTAGCGTCTAATGACAATTTTTAAATAATAGACGATATGGTATCTCACATAAAAAAAATATGATATCCCCATCCGGGTCCACAGCCACCTCTTTGGTCATCGGCAATTCAAAGCTCAGCATCAAGCACAATAAGGCCCTTCTGGCTCAGTAAATTATAAGACACGAATTTAATTAGAACTTAAGCTAAGTGAGTGGACATCAGTTGTTCAAATTTATAATACCAACGTTAGAACTTCATCACGGAGATCCTAAGTTTAAGCCTCCGTTAATTAAAAATGATGATATTGATTTGGAAATGAAAAGATAAAGTTTATCTCTATGGTGTGTTCAGTAGTTTTGCAAGATTTTGAAAGAATGCTTTAGAAGGTTTTGCAGAGCCTTTTCTTTTGGGGCAACGTCAATATTTCAGCGATTGTCATGGTTGGGATGGTAAAGAAAAGGGATTATGCCACCTGATCCCTTCAATAGAGCGAATAACCGTGATAGTTTTTTTTCCTTTTTCTTTGATTGCGTGTCGGCGCACCCTCGCAACATAATAAATTAACTACTTGATTATTTTAGATGATTTCTTTCCGACCGCGCATAATAATATTATGTGTGTCCCACTCGTTTTCTGCTCACATGCGAGCTCATTTGGGAGCATTTTGCGAGACTCTCGCTAAAGGCTCGCCTGTTGGTCCGCTGGGGTATAATGTTTTTGTGTCAATCTATGTTACGCTGAGAAGATCGTAAAACAGGCTAGCTCTAAGCAGCAAGTCCATGCGTTGAATGTTCCAATTCGTCGTGTTGATAGTAAAACTGGGTTTACTATCAGTTATGTTAGGCGCTACCAGAGCTGTGAGGTATGTTGAGTATTCAGAGACTTGAGACTGTATTGTGATAGTGACCGTATTTCCTTCTGTTTCAAAAGGAGAATCTCCTAGACCAGAGACAATGGCTAAGGACTTGTGCTTCGTTAACTGGAGCTGTTGTGCAGTGCACGACGTTATAAGGTGAAGCTGAGAACCGGAATCCAGAAGGGCACGACAAGGTATCAATGTGCCGGAGCGAATTTTAACAAAGGTCATAGCCGTAGCCAATAAGACAACATAACTACTGAAATACTGGACAACAAGAGAGGTGGAGGTAGATGGCGACGACTAAGCGAAAGAGGCATGGGCTATCGACGATGAGTCAGCAGGTGCAGTCAGCTGACCAGACGGAAATGCAGAATTATTTAGATGCAGCAGGGAATGATGTTTCACCCCGCAGGTCCGACAACATCCAGAGCTGCATGATCGCAATTGATGGCCTTTCTTTAGGCAATTCCAGCATAATGCAAGTCGTTTTGCCTCCCCAAGCCGTAATGCAGGGGTAAAATTACCAAATCGAGAACAATTATATATACTATGACCAGGGCTGTCACAAGAAACGCAGCCAGGCGAATCGTGGCGATCTACTTTTGTTAATTGCTCTAGTTTTTCCCACCTGATGGCTAGGGGCATAGCTTGCCATAGCAAAATTTACGGTTTGCATTGTTCGGCATCTCTGCTCCAGAAACGTAGCCATATGCTCCCATGATGGTATTAAGTTGACGAAGGATGAATCCTCTAGACTTTCTCCCCACTTGGCTTGTGATTTTGGGTCAAGCTTTTGTAACAGAATCTGCACAATGATGCCTCCAGCGATCTGTTCGTTTTTGCCCATGCTCTTTAACGCGCGTATATGTGCGTTGAATTGGTCGGATAACTCCCTTAGCGCCACGGCCGAACTACCTGCCACCCTCTTGAGCCCCGAGCCCCAATATTTGAAGAAGGTGTGCCTGAAAACCAAACGTCTATTATTAAACCTTTTCTCCAACAAATTAGTGCTATGGCATAATTATCCTTTGTTATTTCCAATGATTGAATCGCGTCCAGCGCTGAATCCTTCAGGCACGATCGAAAATGCTGCAGCTTTTCGATATCTGTTAGATCAGGATGATTTTCTATGATGGTTGTGAACACAGAATAAAAGTCTGCCCATTCTGTGTAATTACCACTGAACGTAGGTAACTTTATTGAGGGTAGCTTTAACTGTCTGCCCGGGCAGCATAGATTGGTCGCGAAATGTTAAGCAGGGCAATACTGAGGCACGTTTCGCGATTTTACTCCGAACCGAAGTTTCCATAGAAACTGATAACTCGTCAAAGTCCTCACGCAATTGGCTACCAATTTCATCAAAGTCGAGTACTTCGACGCTAGTGTGAGTAATATAAAATTAGGTCTGAAGCCGCTCGATTCAGCCTAAGACCGCACTCATCAATTTTAATAAGTGGCGAATTAGTTAGAGCATTTCAAAGTGTTTGCAAACTGTCATAAAGTGAAATGGCTTTGCGCTTCAGAAAAGTCACCCTGTTTGCAGAGGGCACTGCACTAGAGGCATTATTTTCGTTTGCCATTAGAAGCGTTGAATGCGTGTGCCAAACTAGCTGTGTAACTAACAACGGTGATCGCTAGTACATGCGTTCAAAAAACAATAGCTGTAAGAAATACGGCGAACGCAAGGGACAAGCAATGTAACAAAGCATCGGCAACAGCTTGTACATAAGTAACGCACGAATGAGTAAAAAACCTTAAGCGACCGAGAGAATAGGCAAAGCGACGGCGATCGCTTATATGTATGTATATAAACCGCACAAAACTAAATGTTAGGTGATGATCTCTTAAGATTATTGCTTTAATGTAAAGCAAATAATCTTACAACAAAAAAATTCACGTCGGGGTCACCAAAATGTTGCGCTATTGAGCTTTTTCACAATAGAAATAATTAACTTTGTTTATTTGTTGTGTTCCAATTTGTATGTTTATTATAACTTAAAATAAGCTGGCAGACCCGAATTGGTCTGTGCTTATAATTTAAGTTTACGAAAATGAACGAAACGTTTATAAGGGCAAGCGCATCCGAATTGGTACGTGCCGATTACAGTGAAGCGACAATTGATTTTTATAAATTTAAGTAGTGCAAGTGGCCGATGTGTACCAAATGCACGAAGCGAACGAACATAACTAACTCGACGCACAGCATCGAGGCCTTCACATAAGTAAATGCTAGGGCAATAAAATGATCATTACAGCGAAGAGCGCCAGCTTAATGTAAATGTAATCTTAAGAGCGAAGTTTAAGCAATTTCTTCGGAGAGCAAGTTTTCAAGATAAGATTAAGTTGCTGCTCTTATATGTTGCGAGGTCGCTCCAGCTGTTTTGGCTGCGTAGCCAAACACCCCCGATAAAGCAAAACTATTTTTTTTTTGTACAAGTGCGAGAACTTTAAACAAAAAAAAAACTTTTGACATAAATGTGCAAAGATCAGAATAATGGCAATTTCTTTAAAATAATGAGAACTTAAAACTACGAGCTCAAAACTCAGTACGAGCTCAAAAGAAATAAATAGTTGAAAAATTTGGTACTAGAACAAAACGTAGTACCACCTTAAATCTAGTACGAGACTTAATTAAGCACCAAAGGAAAGGGCATGCCGACGAATTGGCCGTCGAAATAAATACCCCCGAAGCACTGAATTCGCCTAAAATGCTTTGCAAAACTCTAATCATATGTTCCCGCTGGAGATCAGTAATGCCCTCCCAGCATTAAAGCGAATTCGACACCTATAGTGGAGCTAAACGCCGACGGTGAAGTTGCATATTATTTCAGTAATTGTTTTTTGTTGCTAATTTTATTGGCTGAATCACCCACAAATAAGTTGAGCATAATTAGTGGATCCGTGTAACAAAGAAATTTGATATTATTATTTAAATCCAATTTTTTTAAATATCGTTTCAAAAATATTAGTGTATAACTGTGATTCTTATACCATGATCGCCATGGGCGTAATTTATATCAATTAGGCATCATCCCGCAAAAAATTAAATTGATTTTAAGTTCAAAATTTTTCGGTCTTATGAAAACCGCATGTAAACTTTCAATCGGTCAATTGTTTTTCAATTTTTTTTCTCTCTTCTCCTATTATCTTTTCTCTTTCTCTCCGTTGCGATGTTCGCTATTTTGGTCAAGAGACCAAGTTATTAACGAGCGCGTGAGGAAAGGAGAGAGTAACCAAAGCGAGAGATAGAATAGCTCAGCCGCATATGAACATCGTTTTTTCTTATTTTTCTTCTTGTGCCCTTTTGTAGAATTTTTATTACAGCAATACGTCGCCGTGCATCAACGAAAGCGCTTTTGGAGATGGATCATTATTTATCATATATTAAAGTGCTCGTTAATAAAAACAACGTGAAACTAAAATTAAAACAAAAATATTAACATAAATTATTTTTCAGCAAAGAAATGGAATACAAAACGAGAAAGAAGGGCTATCTTCGGCATGCCGAAGATCTAATACCCTTGCAGACCCAACCTTTTAATGCCGAGAAAATGGTTAAGGCCGAGTTTGGTCAAGGTATATTGATAAACAAAAAAAAAGGCTTTTAATCAAAAACCGATGTTAATAAGATTTAGCAAAAATGAAGGGAGCATAGTGAAATCTTTAAATGCCGTGTTTAATCGCAAAATCATGAAAAACAAAAAATTCTCCATACAAAAACTTAATAATATGATATAGTGGTCCGATCTTAATAGGATTTTGCATATATATGAGGAGCATAGTAAAACTAATAAATGCCGAGTTTGGTTAAGATATCTTGAAAAACAAAATGTTCTTTCATACAAAAACTTAATTTTCGATCGATCGTTCCTATGGCAGCTATATGATATAGTGGTCCGATCTTAATAGGATTTTGCATATATATGAGGAGCTTAGTAAAACTAATAAATGCCGAGTTTGGTCAAGATATCTTGACAAACAAAATGTTTTTTCATACAAAAACTTAATTTTCGACCGATCGTTCCTATGGCGACTATATGATATAGTGGTCCGATCTTAATAGAATTTTGCATATATATGAGGAGCATAGTAAAACTAATAAATGCCGAGTTTGGTCAAGATATCTTGACAAACAAAATGTTTTTTCATACAAAAACTTAATTTTCGACCGATCGTTCCTATGGCGGCTATATGATATAGTGGTCCGATCTTAATAGAATTTTGCATATATATGAGGAGCATAGTAAAACTAATAAATGCCGAGTTTGGTCAAGATATCTTGATAAACAAAAGGTTTTTTCATACAAAAACTTAATTTTCGAACGATCGTTCCTATGGCAGCTATATGATATAGTGGTCCGATCCAGCTGGTTTTGACATATGTGCTGCGTGCAGAAATAGGGACTTCTGCAAAGTTTCATTAAGATAGCTTTAAAACTGAGGGACTAGTTCGCATAGAAACAGACAGACGGACAGACGGACATGGCTATATCGACTCGGCTGTTGATGCTGATCAAGAATATATACACTTTATGGGGTCGGAGATGTCTCCTTCTATGCGTTACACATTTCACGACAAAATTATAATACCCTCTGCAAGGGTATAAAAAGGCTCGACAAGCAGTCAAAAGTTCTTTGGGAAGATCAGCCATTATATGCTCTACTAATCGAGGCTTGGTACGAAAGAATCTAACACATTTTCCAACAACCATCGACACGGTCTTCCTTCCACCTATATATTGAAACCAATACTGTAACCAAATATGAGTAAGATGTGCCCGTGGACCACCGTGTAAGTTCCGATTGTAAAACCGTGTGATGAGTGAATCTGTGATGGGATGGTGCCGCGGCAGAATTATTGGAGCTTCGAAATCAAGCGAAGAGGTTTTCAAGCACCCATCCACTCTAAGAATACCGAAATCATCCAAAAAGGGTTAAGTGGTGCGATACATCTGGACGGTTTAACAGCTCTTCTCGATCGGAATGATTTGATCTCTTCCCACAAGTGTACTCTCTGGACGAGCATCACTAAGAGTTGGGTCCCATGTTGTATATCACACACTGTCCAGGATGCCTGCGTCTGTGTATGAATTTATAAATATATCCGAATATGCGCTGCATTGTATCAAATGAGTTGACGTATTTACAAAGTGTCAGTTATATCAACGAAGTGAGATAACGCAATGAAGACCCTTTTTCTAAGCTCGAGCTCTGTCTTTTCTGTCAAGCAAGAAGCAGGCCAGTCCAATTTGTTTCCAGCTAGAAATTCTGGGCCGTTGAACCACAGTGACGATTGATCTGATATATCTGCCGGGTTGAGTGATGTAGGAACGTAGCGCCATTCCATGCCATTAGTTAGCGATTAGCTTGCAGGGCTCGGTCTTTATCCAAGAAAGGCATACAGAAGAATCCGACCAACAGTTGAATTTTCCATTGAAGAGATTCATTATAGATATCTCACGCATGAGATTAGAAAATAGGACGGCGCCACAGAGCTCTAGCTTTGGAACTGTGATTGTTTTCAGAGGAGCTACACGCGCTTTGGAGCTTAGCAGCTGACAACTGGCTGATAGTCGTCGAGAAAGGACGTAGACACAGGCCCCATATGCTTCGATGCTAGCATCACAGAAACCGTGAACTTCTAACTCTGCTGCAGGTATTGACACGAGACGAGGAAATTTAAGAAACTGTGCCTTCTCAAAACTGCAGCAAAGATCATGCCAAGCTGTTGCAAGTGATGATGGCAGGCTCTCATCCCAATCAATCTTCTCCTTTCAGATCTCCTGCAAGAAGATTTTAGTCTTAGCGATTACCGGCCCTATGAGTCCACGAGGGTCATACAAGCGTGCAATAGTCGATAGGATTGTTCTTTTGGATGGTTTGGAATGGACGCAAAGGAAAACAGCAACCGATCCGACGCTGAGTCCCAAGCGAGTTCAAAAGTTTTGTTGATGTCGCTCCCATCATCAAACTTTAGAGAAGATTCGCTGTCCTCTTCGGGTATCCCTTCCAGTACAGCAGAATTGTTTGAGCACCACTTTCGCAACTTGAAGCCCCCACTTGCCAAAATTCCAGCCGTCTGATTAAGAATTTCCTTTGCTTCTTGAATTGAGTCACCCCCTGAAATTAGGTCATCAACGTAAAAGTCACACCGGAGAATCCGCGATCCAATTGGAAAATTAGGTTCCTCATCCATAGACAGCTGATGCATTACGCGGACGGAGAGGAATAAAGCTGGTTTTGTTCCGTATGTAACTGTATCCAGCTTAAAAATCTTTACATTCTGTTCTGACGAGTCTCGCCACAGAATGCATTGGAGAAAATCATCCGGTGCTGTAACGCGTACGCAGCGATACATTTTTCCAATGTCTCCTGTTAGGGCGACCGCGAAATTACGAAAGCGAAGAAGGATGTGAAACAACGAACTTTGAATAACAGGGCCAGCCATCAATAGTTCCATAGACTCTGGAGCGACATGCGACATATGACCAAGATCCAAGTATTCCTTTAGAAAGTTTGAATATTAAATCTTCAGGTCTGGACGACTTTGTAGTTTGCGTTCCACGGTCAGGAACCGACGAAAGGCTTGTTGGTATGACGTCCCCAGCCATTCCAAACTTCGCTTGAAGTGTAAACGAACTGAGTATTGGGCTCTAGGCAGCCTGATATGAGTCTTAACGAATTGTTCTTCACACATATTTTCTTCCTTTGAAGTGGTTGGTGTAATTTCCAAGCAGAATTCTATCTCCTAAAATCGGCGCACCAATTCATCAGCACGTTCTTCAGAACTTGACTCGAATTTGCAAAGGCAGTATGCCTTGCCATTAATGTATAACCACCCAAGCGCGGTCCGCCTCTAGAAACTACCCAACCAAGCCGTGTTTTTGAAGACATGGAAGCCCTTATCTGGTCGACGCTGAGAAGATCGTAAAACAAGCTAGCTCTAAGCAGCAAGTCCATGCGTTGAATGTTCCAAATCGTCGTGTTGATAGTGAAACTGGGTTTACTATCAGTTATGTTAGGCGCTACCAGAGCTGTGAGGTATGTTGAGTATTCAGAGACTTGAGACTGTATTATGTTAGTGACCGTATTTCCTTCTGTTTCAAAAGGAGAATCTCCTAGACCAGAGACAATGGCTGAGGACTTGTGCTTCTTTAACTGAAGCTGTTGAGCAAGGCGCGACGTTATAATGTGAAGCTGAGAACCGGAATCCAGAAGGGCACGACAAGGTATCAATGTGCTGGAGCGAATTTTAACAAAGGTCATAGCCGTAGCCAATAAGACAACATAACTACTGAAATACTGGGCAACAAGAGAGGTGGAGGTAGATGGCGACGACTACGCGAAAGATGCATGGGCTATCGACGATGAGTCAGCAGGCGCAGTCAGCTGACCAGACGGAAATGCAGAATTATTTAGATGCAGCAGGGAATGATGTTTCGCCCCGCAGGTCCCACAGCATCCAGAGCTGCATGATCGCAATTGATGGCCTTTCTTTAGGCAATTCAAGCATAATGCAAGTCGTTTTGCCTCCCCAAGCCGTAATGCAGGTGCTGTCACAAGAAACGCAGCCAGGCGAATCGTGGCGATCTACTTGTGTTAATTGCTCTAGTTTTTCCCACCTGATGGCTAGGGGCATAGCTTGCCATAGCAAAATTTACGGTTTGCATTGTTCGGCATCTATGCTCCAGAAACGTAGCTATATGCTCCCACGATGGTATTAAGTTGACGAAGGATGAATCCTCTAGCCTTTCTCACCACTTGGCTTGTGATCTTGGGTCAAGCTTTTGTAACAGAATCTGCACAATGATGCATCCAGCGATCTGTTCGTTGTTGCCCATGCTCTTTAACGCGCGTATATGTGCGTTGAATTGGTCAGATAACTCCCTTAGCGCCACGGCCGAACTACCTGCCACCCTCTTGAGCCCCGAGCCCCAATATTTGAAGAAGGTGTGCCTGAAAACCAAACGTCTATTATTAAACCTTTTCTCCAACAAATTAGTGCTATGGCATAATTATCATTTGTTATTTCCAATGATTGAATCGCGTCCAGCGCTGAATCCTTCAGGCACGATCGATGATGCTGCAGCTTTTCGATATCTGTTAGATCAGGATGATTTTCTATGATGGTTGTGAACACAGAATAAAAGTCGGCCCATTCTGTGTAATTACCACTGAATGTAGGTAACTTTATTGAGAGTAGCTTTAACTGTCTGCCCGGGCAGCATAGATTGGTCGCGAAATGTTGAGCAGGGCAATACTGAAACACGTTTCGCGATTTCACTCCGAGCCGAAGTTTCCATAGAAACTGATAACTCGTCAAAGTCCTCACGCAATTGGCTACCAATTTCATCAAAGTCGAGTACTTCGACGCTAGTGTGAGTAATATAAAATTAGGTCTGAAGCCGCTCGATTCAGCCTAAGACCGCACTCATCAATTTTACTAAGTGGCGAATTACTTAGAGCATTTCGAAGTGTTTGCAAACTGTCATAAAGTGAAATGGCTTTGCGCTTCAGAAAAGTCACCCTGTTTGCAGAGGGCACTGCACTAGAGGCATTATTTTCGTTTGCCATTAGAAGCATTGATAGAATGCGTGTGCGAAACTAGCTGTGTAACTAACAACGGTGATCGCTAGTACATGCGTTCAAAAAACAATAGCTGTAAGAACTACGGCGAACGCAAGTGACAAGCTATGTAACAAAGCATCGGCAACAGTTTGTACATAAGTAACGCACGAATGAGCAAAAAACCTTAAGCGACCGAGAGAGTAGGCAAAGCGACGGCGATCTCTTATATGTATGTATATAAACCGCACAAAACTAAATGTTAGGTGATGATCTCTTAAGATTATTGCTTTAATGTAAAGCAAATAATCTTACAACAAAAAAATTCACGTCGGGGTCACCAAAATGTTGCGCTATTGAGCTTTTTCACAATAGAAATAATTAACTTTGTTTATTTGTTGTGTTCCAATTTGTATGTTTATTATAACTTAAAATAAGCTGGCAGACCCGAATTGGTCTGTGCTTATAATTTAAGTTTACGAAAATGAACGAAACGTTTATAAGGGCAAGCGCATCCGAATTGGTACGTGCCGATTACAGCGAAGCGACAATTGATTTTTATAAATTCAAGTAGTGCAAGTGGCCGATGTGTACCAAATGCACGAAGCGAACGAACATAACTAACTCAACGCGCATCATCGAGTCCTTCGCATAAGTAAATGCTAGGGCAATAAAATGATCATTACAGCGAAGAGCGCGTAGCTTAATGTAAATGTAATCTTAAGAGCGAAGTTTAAGCAATTTCTTCGGAGAGCAAGTTTTCAAGATAAGATTAAGTTGCTGCTCTTATAAGTTGCGAGGTCGCTCCAGCTGTTTTGGCTGCGTAGCCAAACACCCCCGATAAAGCAAAACTAATTTTTTTTTGTACAAGTTCGAAAACTTTAAACAAAAAAAAACTTTTGACATAAATGTGCAAAGATCAGAATAATGGCAATTTCTTTAAAATAATGAGAACTTAACACTACGATCTCAAAACTCAGTACGAGCTCAAAAGAAATAAATAGTTGAAAAATTTGGTACAAGAACAAAACGTAGTACCACCTTAAATCTAGTACGAGACTTAATTAAGCACCAAAGGAAAGGGCATGCCGACGAATTGGCCGCCGAAATAAATACCCCCGAAGCACTGAATTCGCCTAAAATGCTTTGCAAAACTCTAATCATATGTTCCCGCTGGAGATCAGTAATGCGCTCCCAGCATTAAAGCGAATTCGACACCTATAGTGGAGCTAAACGCCGACGGTGAAGGTGCATATTTTTTCAGTAATTGTTTTTTGTTGCTAATTTTATTGGCTGAATCACCCACAAAAAAGTTGAGCATAATTAGTGGATCCGTGTAACAAAGAAATTTTATATTATTATTTAAATCCATTTTTTTTAAATATCGTTTCAAAAATATTAGTGTATAACTGTGATTCTTATACCATGATCGCCATGGGCGTAATTTATATCAATTAGGCATCATCCCGCAAAAAATTAAATTGATTTTAAGTTCAAAATTTTTCGGTCTTATGAAAACCGCATGTAAACTTTCAATCGGTCAATTGTTTTTCAATTTTTTTTCTCTCTTCTCCTATTATCTTTTTCTCTTTCTCTCCGTTGCGATGTTCGCTATTTTGGTCAAGAGACCAAGTTATTAACGAGCGCGTGAGGAAAGGAGAGAGTAACCAAAGCGAGAAATAAGATAGCTCAGCCGCATATGAACATCGTTTTTTCTTATTTTTCTTCTTGTGCCCTTTTGTAGAATTTTTATTACAGCAATTCGTGCCGTGCATCAACGAAAGCGCTTTTGGAGATGGATCATTATTTATCATATATTAAAGTTCTCGTTAATAAAAACAACGTGAAACTAATATTAAAACAAAAATATAAACATAAATTATTTTTCAGCAAAGAAATGGAAAACAAAAAAAGGCTCGACAAGCAGTCAAAAGTTCTTTGGGAAGATCAGCCATTATATGCTCTACTAATCGAGGCTTGGTACGAAAGCATCTAACACTTTTTCCAACAACCATCGACACGGTCTTCCTTCCACCTATATACTGTAACCAAATATGAGTAAGATGTGGACCACCGTGTAAGTTCCGATTGTGAAACCGTGTGATGAGTGAATCTGTGATGGGATGGTGCCGCGGCAGAATTATTCGAGCTTCGAAATCAAGCGAAGAGGTTTTCAAGCACCCATCCACTCTAAGAATACCGAAATCATCCAAAAAGGGTTAAGTGGTGCGATACATCTGGACGGTTTAACAGCTCTTCTCGATCGGAATGATTTGATCTCTTCCCACAAGTGTACTCTCTGGACGAGCATCACTAAGAGTTGGGTCCCATGTTGTATATCACACACTGTTAGTCCAGGATGCCTGCGTCTGTGTATGAATTTATAAATATATCCGAATATGCGCTGCATTGTATCAAATGAGTTGACGTATTTACAAAGTGGCAGTTATATCAACGAAGGGAGATAACGCAATTAGGACCCTTTTTCTAAGCTCGAGCTCTGTCTTTTCTGTCAAGCAAGAAGCAGGCCAGTCCAATTTGTTTCCAGCTAGAAATTCTGGGCCGTTGAACCACAGTGACGATTGATCTGATATATCTGCCGGGTTGAGTGATGTAGGAACGTAGCGCCATTCCATGCCATTAGTTAGCTCTTGAACTGCTTTGACGCGATTAGCTTGCAGGGCTCGGTCTTTATCCAAGAAAGGCATACAGAAGAATCCGACCAACAGTTGAATTTTCCATTGAAGAGATTCATTATAGATATCTCACGCATGAGATTAGAAAATAGGACGGCGCCACAGAGCTCTAGCTTTGGAACTGTGATTGTTTTCAGAGAAGCTACACGCGCTTTGGAGCACAGCAGCTGACAACTGGCTGATAGTCGTCGAGAAAGGACGTAGACACAGGCCCCATATGCTTCGATGCTAGCATCACAGAAACCGTGAACTTCTAACTCTGCTACAGGTATTGACACGAGACGAGGAAATTTAAGAAACTGTGCCTTCTCAAAACTGCAGCAAGATCATGCCAAGCTGTTGCAAGTGATAATGGCAGGCTCTCATCCCAATCAATCTTCTCCTTTCAGATCTCCTGCAAGAAGATTTTAGCCTTAGCGATAACCGGCCCTATGAGTCCACGAGGGTCATACAAGCGTGCAATAGTCGATAGGATTGATCTTTTGGATGGTTTGGAATGGACGCAAAGGAAAACAGCAACCGATCCGACGCTGAATCCCAAGCGAGTTCAAAAGTTTTGTTGATGTCGCTCCCATCATCAAACTTTAGAGAAGGTTCGCTGTCCTCTTCGGGTATCCCTTCCAGTACAGCAGAATTGTTTAAGCACCACTTTCGCAACTTGAAGCCCCCACTTGCCAAAATTCCAGCCGTCTGATTAAGAATTTCCTTTGCATCTTGAATTGAGTCATCCCCTGAAATTAGGTCATCAACGTAAAAGTCACACCGGAGAATCCGCGATCCAATTGGAAAATTAGGTTCCTCATCCATAGACAGCTGATGCATTACGCGGACGGAGAGAAATAAAGCTGGTTTTGTTCCGTATGTAACTGTATCCAGCTTAAAAATCTTTACATTCTGTTCTGACGAGTCTCGCCACAGAATGCATTGGAGAAAATCGTCCGGTGCTGTAACGCGTACGCAGCGATACATTTTTCCAATGTCTCCTGTTAGGGCGACCGCGAAATTACGAAAGCGATGAAGGATGTGAAACAACGAACTTTGAATAACAGGGCCAGCCATCAATAGTTCTATAGATTCTGGAGCGACAGGCGACATATGACCAAGATCCAAGTATTCCTTTAGAAAGTTTGAATATTAAATCTTCAGGTCTGGACGATTTTGTAGTTTGCGTTCCACGGTCAGGAACCGAAAAGGCTTGTTAGTATGACGTCCCCAGCCATTCCAAACTTCGCTTGAAGTGTAAACGAACTGAGTATTGGGCTCTAGGCAGCCTGATATGAGTCTTAACGAATTGTTCTTCACACATATTTTCTTCCTTTGAAGTGGTTGGTGTAATTTCCAAGCAGGATTCTATCTCCTTAAATCGGCGCACCAATTCATCAGCACGTTCTTCAGAACTTGACTCGAATTTGCAAAGGCAGTATGCCTTGCCATTAACGTATAACCACCCAAGCGCGGTCCGCCTCCAGAAACTACCCAACCAAGCCGTGTTTTTGAAGACATTTAAGCCCTGGGAGAAGCCTTATCTGGTCGACGCTGAGAAGATCGTAAAACAGGCTAGCTCTAAGCAGCCAGTCCATGCGTTGAATGTTCCAATTCGTCGTGTTGATAGTGAAACTGAGTTTACTATCAGTTATGTTAGGCGCTACCAGAGCTGTGAGGTATGTTGAGTATTCAGAGACTTGAGACTGTATTGTGATAGTGACCGTATTTCCTTCTGTTTCAAAAGGAGAATCTCCTAGACCAGAGACAATGGCTGAGGACTTGTGCTTCTTTAACTGAAGCTGTTGAGCAAGGCGCGACGTTATAAGGTGAAGCTGAGAACCGGAATCCAGAAGGGCACGACAAGGTATCAATGTGCTGGAGCGAATTTTAACAAAGGTCATAGCCGTAGCCAAAAGACAACATAACTACTGAAATACTGGACAACAAGAGAGGTGGAGGTAGATCGATGATAGGCTATCGACGATGAGTCAGCAGGCGCAGTCAGCTGACCAGACGGAAATGCAGAATTATTTAGATGCAGCAGGGAATGATGTTTCGCCCCGCAGGTCCCACAGCATCCAGAGCTGCATGATCGCAATTGATGGCCTTTCTTTAGGCAATTCAAGCATAATGCAAGTCGTTTTGCCTCCCCAAGCCGTAATGCAGGGGTAAAATTACCAAATCGAGAACAATTATATATACTATGACCAGGGCTGTCACAAGAAACGCAGCCAGGCGAATCGTGGCGATCTACTTGTGTTAATTGCTCTAGTTTTTCCCACCTGATGGCTAGGGGCATAGCTTGCCATAGCAAAATTTACGGTTTGCATTGTTCGGCATCTCTGCTCCAGAAACGTAGCCATATGCTCCCACGATGGTATTAAGTTGACGAAGGATGAATCCTCTAGCCTTTCTCCCCACTGGCTTGTGATTTTGGGACAAGCTTTCGTAACAGAATCTGCACAATGATGCATCCAGCGATCTGTTCGTTGTTGCCCATGCTCTTTAACGCGCGTATATGTGCGTTGAATTGGTCGGATAACTCCCTTAGCGCCACGGCCGAACTACCTGCCACCCTCTTGAGCCCCAATATTTGAAGAAGGTGTGCCTGAAAACCAAACGTCTATTATTAAACCTTTTCTCCAACAAATTAGTGCTATGGCATAATTATCATTTGTTATTTCCAATGATTGAATCGCGTCCAGCACTGAATCCTGCAGGCACGATCGAAGATGCAGCAGCTTTTCGATATCTGTTAGATCAGGATGATTTTCTATGATGGTTGTGAACACAGAATAAAAGTCGGCCCATTCTGTGTAATTACCACAGAATGTAGGTAACTTTATTGAGGGTAGCTTGAACTGTCTGCCCGGGCAGCATAGATTGGTCGCGAAATGTTGAGCAGGGCAATACTGAGGCACGTTTCGCGATTTCACTCCGAACCGAAGTTTCCATAGAAACTGATAACTCGTCGAAGTTCTCACGCATTTGGCTACCAATTTCATCAAAGTCGAGTTCTTCGAGGCTAGTGTGAGTAATATAAAATGAGGTCTGAAGCCGCTCGATTCAGCCTAAGACCGCACTCATCAATTTTACTAAGTGGCGAATTACTTAGAGCATTTCGAAGTGTTTGCAAACTGTCATAAAGTGAAATGGCTTTGCGCTTCAGAAAAGTCACCCTGTTTGCAGAGTGCACTGCACTAGAGGCATTATTTTCGTTTGCCATTAGAAGCGTTGATAGAATGCGTGTGCGAAACTAGCTGTGTAACTAACAACGGAGTTCGCTAGTACATGCGTTCAAAAAACAATAGCTGTAAGAACTACGGCGAACGCAAGTGTCAAGCTATGTAACAAAGCATCGGCAACAGCTTGTACATAAGTAACGCACGAATGAGCAAAAAACCTTAAGCGACCGAGAGAGTAGACAAAGCGACGGCGATCTCTTATATGTATGTATATAAACCGCACAAAACTAAATGTTAGGTGATGATCTCTTAAGATTATTGCTTTAATGTAAAGCAAATAATCTTACAACAAAAAAATTCACGTCGGGGTCACCAAAATGTTGCGCTATTGAGCTTTTTCACAATAGAAATAATTAACTTTGTTTATTTGTTGTGTTCCAATTTGTATGTTTATTATAACTTAAAATAAGCTGGCAGACCCGAATTGGTCTGTGCTTATAATTTAAGTTTACGAAAATGAACGAAACGTTTATAAGGGCAAGCGCACCCGAATTGGTACGTGCCGATTACAGCGAAGCGACAATTGATTTTTATAAATTCAAGTAGTGCAAGTGGCCGATGTGTACCAAATGCACGAAGCGAACGAACATAACTAACTCGACGCGCAGCATCGAGGCCTTCGCATAAGTAAATGCTAGGGCAATAAAATGATCATTACAGCGAAGAGCGCGTAGCTTAATGTAAATGTAATCTTAAGAGCGAAGTTTAAGCAATTTCTTCGGAGAGCAAGTTTTCAAGATAAGATTAGTTGCTGCTCTTATAAGTTGCGAGGTCGCTCCAGCTGTTTTGGCTGCGTAGCCAAACACCCCCGATAAAGCAAAACTAATTTTTTTTGTACAAGTTCGAAAACTTTAAACAAAAAAAAAACTTTGACATAAATGTGCAAAGATCAGAATAATGGCAATTTCTTTAAAATAATGAGAACTTAAAACTACGAGCTCAAAACTCAGTACGAGCTCAAAAGAAATAAATAGTTGAAAAATTTCGTACCAGAACAAAACGTAGTACCACCTTAAATCTAGTACGAGACTTAATTAAGCACCAAAGGAAAGGGCATGCCGACGAATTGGCCGCCGAAATAAATACCCCCGAAGCACTGAATTCGCCTAAAATGCTTTGCAAAACTCTAATCATATGTTCCCGCAGGAGATCAGTAATGCGCTCCCAGCATTAGAGCGAATTCGACACCTATAGTGGAGCTAAACGCCGACGGTGAAGGTGCATATTTTTTCAGTAATTGTTTATTGTTGCTAATTTTATTGGCTGAATCACCCACAAATAAGTTGAGCATAATTAGTTTATCCGTGTAACAAAGAAATTTTATATTATTATTTAAATCCATTTTTTTTAAATATCGTTTCAAAAATATTAGTGTATAACTGGGATTCTTATACCATGATCGCCATGGGCGTAATTTATATCAATTAGGCATCATCCCGCAAAAAATTAAATTGATTTTAAGTTCCAAATTTTTCTTCTTCCACCTATATACTGTAACCAATACTGTAACCAAATATAAGTAAGATGTGCCCGTGGACCACCGTGTAAGTTCCGATTGTGAAACCGTGTGATGAGTGAATCTGTGATGGGATGGTGCCGCGGCAGAATTATTGGGGCTTCGAAATCAAGCGAAGAGGTTTTCAAGCACCCATCCACTCTAAGAATACAGAAATCATCCAAAAAGGGTTAAGTGATGCGATACAACTGGACGGTTTAACAGCTCTTCTCGATCGGAATGATTTGATCTCTTCCCACAAGTGTGCTCTCTGGACGAGCATCACTAAGAGTTGGGTCCCATGTTGTATATCACACACTGTTAGTCCAGGATGCCTGCGTCTGTGTATGAATTTATAAATATATCCGAATATGCGCTGCATTGTATCAAATGAGTTGACGTATTTACAAAGTGGCAGTTATATCAACGAAGGGAGATAACGCAATGAGGACCCTTTTTCTAAGCTCGAGCTCTGTCTTTTCTGTCAAGCAAGAAGCAGGCCAGTCCAACTTGTTTCCAGCTAGAAATTCGGGGCCTTTGAACCACAGTGACGATTGATCTGATATATCTGCCGGGTTGAGTGATGTAGGAACGTAGCGCCATTCCATGCCATTAGTTAGCTCTTGAACTGCTGTGACGCGATTAGCTTGCAGGGCTCGGTCTTTATCCAAGAAAGGCATACAGAAGAATCCGACAAACTGTTGAAGTTTCCATTGAAGAGATTCATTATAGATATCTCACGCATGAGATTAGATAATAGGACGGCGCCACAGAGCTCTAGCTTTGGAACTGTGATTGTTTTCAGAGAAGCTACACGCGCTTTGGAGCACAGCAGCTGACAACTGGCTGATAGTCGTCGAGAAAGGACGTAGACACAGGCCCCATATGCTTCGATGCTAGCATCACAGAAACCGTGAACTTCTAACTCTGCTACAGGTATTGACACGAGACGAGGAAATTTAAGAAACTGTGCCTTCTCAAAACTGCAGCAAGATCATGCCAAGCTGTTGCAAGTGATAATGGCAGGCTCTCATCCCAATCAATCTTCTCCTTTCAGATCTCCTGCAAGAAGAGTCCACGAGGGTCATACAAGCGTGCAATAGTCGATAGGATTGATCTTTTGGATGGTTTGGAATGGACGCAAAGGAAAACAGCAACCGATCATCAAACTTTAGAGAAGTTTCGCTGCCCTCTTCGGGTATCCCTTCCAGTACAGCAGAATTGTTTGAGCACCACTTTCGCAACTTGAAGCCCCCACTTGCCAAAACTCCAGCCGTCTGATTAAGAATTTCCTTTGCTTCTTGAATTGAGTCACCCCCTGAAATTAGGTCATCAACGTAAAAGTCACACCGGAGAATCCGTGATCCAATTGGAAAATTAGGTTCCTCATCCATAAACAGCTGATGCATTAAGCTGACGGAGAGGAATAAAGCTAGTTTTGTTCCGTATGTAACTGTATCCAGCTTAAAAATCTTTACATTCTGTTCTGACGAGTCTCGCCACAGAATGCATTGGAGAAAATCGTCCGGTGCTGTAACGCGTACGCAGCGATACATTTTTCCAATGTCTCCTGTTAGGGCGACCGCGAAATTACGAAAGCGAAGAAGGATGTGAAACAACGAACTTTGAATAACAGGGCCAGCCATCAATAGTTCTATAGACTCTGGAGCGCAAGGCGACATATGACCAAGATCCAAGTATTCCTTTAGAAAGTTTGAATATTAAATCTTCAGGTCTGGACGACGCTGAGAAGATCGTAAAACAGGCTAGCTCTAAGCAGCAAGTCCATGCGTTGAATGTTCCAATTCGTCGTGTTGATAGTGAAACTGAGTTTACTATCAGTTATGTTAGGCGCTACCAGAGCTGTGAGGTATGTTGAGTATTCATAGACTTGAGACTGTATTGTGATAGTGACCGTATTTCCTTCTGTTTCAAAAGGAGAAGCTCCTAGACCAGAGACAATGGCTGAGGACTTGTGCTTCTTTAACTGAAGCTGTTGAGCAAGGCGCGACGTTATAATGTGAAGCTGAGAACCGGAATCCAGAAGGGCACGACAAGGTATCAATGTGCCGGAGCGAATTTTAACAAAGGTCATAGCCGTAGCCAATAAGACAACATAACTACTGAAATACTGGACAACAAGAGAGGTGGAGGTAGATGGCGATGACTACGCGAAAGAGGCATGGGCTATCGACGATGAGTCAGCAGGCGCAGTCAGCTGACCAGACGGAAATGCGGAATTATTTAGATGCAGCAGGGAATGATGTTTCGCCCCGCAGGTCCCACAGCATCCAGAGCTGCATGATCGCAATTGATGGCCTTTCTTTAGGCAATTCAAGCATAATGCAAGTCGTTTTGCCTCCCCAAGCCGTAATGCAGGGGTAAAATTACCAAATCGAGAACAATTATATATACTATGACCAGGGCTGTCACAAGAAACGCAGCCAGGCGAATCGTGGCGATCTACTTGTGTTAATTGCTCTAGTTTTTCCCACCTGATGGCTAGGGGCATAGCTTGCCATAGCAAAATTTACGGTTTGCATTGCTCGGCATCTCTGCTCCAGAAACGTAGCCATATGCTCCCACGATGGTATTAAGTTGACGAAGGATGAATCCTCTAGCCTTTCTCCCCACTGGCTTGTGATTTTGGGTCAAGCTTTCGTAACAGAATCTGCACAATGATGCATCCAAACTAGCTGTGTAACTAACAACGGTGATCGCTAGTACATGCGTTCAAAAAACAATAGCTGTAAGAACTACGGCGAACGCAAGTGACAAGCTATGTAACAAAGCATCGGCAACAGCTTGTACATAAGTAACGCACGAATGAGCAAAAAACCTTAAGCGACCGAGAGAGTAGACAAAGCGACGGCGATCTCTTATATGTATGTATATAAACCGCACAAAACTAAATGTTAGGTGATGATCTCTTAAGATTATTGCTTTAATGTAAAGCAAATAATCTTACAACAAAAAAATTCACGTCGGGGTCACCAAAATGTTGCGCTATTGAGCTTTTTCACAATAGAAATAATTAACTTTGTTTATTTGTTGTGTTCCAATTTGTATGTTTATTATAACTTAAAATAAGCTGGCAGACCCGAATTGGTCTGTGCTTATAATTTAAGCTTACGAAAATGAACGAAACGTTTATAAGGGCAAGCGCACCCGAATTGGTATGTGCCGATTACAGCGAAGCGACAATTGATTTTTATAAATTCAAGTAGTGCAAGTGGCCGATGTGTACCAAATGCACGAAGCGAACGAACATAACTAACTCGACGCGCAGCATCGAGGCCTTCGCATAAGTAAATGCTAGGGCAATAAAATGATCATTACAGCGAAGAGCGCGTAGCTTAATGTAAATGTAATCTTAAGAGCGAAGTTTAAGCAATTTCTTCGGAGAGAAAGTTTTCAAGATAAGATTAAG
The DNA here is from genome assembly GCA_018903485.1 of Drosophila littoralis. Lineage (NCBI taxonomy): Eukaryota > Metazoa > Arthropoda > Insecta > Diptera > Drosophilidae > Drosophila > Drosophila littoralis. The sequence continues at coordinate 32,191 of JAEIGF010000311.1, read as the reverse complement.
TTGCTGCTCTTATAAGTTGCGAGGTCGCTCCAGCTGTTTTGGCTGCGTAGCCAAACACCCCCGATAAAGCATAACTAATTTTTTTTTGTACAAGTGCGAAAACTTTAAACAAAAAAAAAACTTTTGACATAAATGTGCAAAGATCAGAATAATGGCAATTTCTTTAAAATAATGAGAACTTAAAACTACGAGCTCAAAACTCAGTACGAGCTCAAAAGAAATAAATAGTTGAAAAATTTGGTACTAGAACAAAACGTAGTACCACCTTAAATCTAGTACGAGACTTAATTAAGCACCAAAGGAAAGTGCTGCCGACGAATTGGCCGCCGAAATAAATACCCCCGAAGCACTGAATTCGCCTAAAATGCTTTGCAAAACTCTAATCATAGGTTCCCGCTGGAGATCAGTAATGCGCTCCCAGCATTAAAGCGAATTCGACACCTATAGTGGAGCTAAACGCCGACGGTGAAGGTGCATATTTTTTCAGTAATTGTTTATTGTTGCTAATTTTATTGGATGAATCACCCACAAATAAGTTGAGCATAATTAGTGGATCCGTGTAACAAAGAAATTTGATATTATATTTTGCCATAGCAAAATTTACGGTTTGCATTGCTCGGCATCTCTGCTCCAGAAACGTAGCCATATGCTCCCACGATGGTATTAAGTTGACGAAGGATGAATCCTCTAGCCTTTCTCCCCACTGGCTTGTGATTTTGGGTCAAGCTTTCGTAACAGAATCTGCACAATGATGCATCCAAACTAGCTGTGTAACTAACAACGGTGATCGCTAGTACATGCGTTCAAAAAACAATAGCTGTAAGAACTACGGCGAACGCAAGTGACAAGCTATGTAACAAAGCATCGGCAACAGCTTGTACATAAGTAACGCACGAATGAGCAAAAAAACCTTAAGCGACCGAGAGAGTAGGCAAAGCGACGGCGATCTCTTATATGTATGTATATAAACCGCACAAAACTAAATGTTAGGTGATGATCTCTTAAGATTATTGCTTTAATGTAAAGCAAATAATCTTACAACAAAAAAATTCACGTCGGGGTCACCAAAATGTTGCGCTATTGAGCTTTTTCACAATAGAAATAATTAACTTTGTTTATTTGTTGTGTTCCAATTTGTATGTTTATTATAACTTAAAATAAGCTGGCAGACCCGAATTGGTCTGTGCTTATAATTTAAGTTTACGAAAATGAACGAAACGTTTATAAGGGCAAGCGCACCCGAATTGGTACGTGCCGATTACAGCGAAGCGACAATTGATTTTTTATAAATTCAAGTAGTGCAAGTGGCCGATGTGTACCAAATGCACGAAGCGAACGAACATAACTAACTCGACGCGCAGCATCGAGGCCTTCGCATAAGTAAATGCTAGGGCAATAAAATGATCATTACAGCGAAGAGCGCGTAGCTTAATGTAAATGTAATCTTAAGAGCGAAGTTTAAGCAATTTCTTCGGAGAGAAAGTTTTCAAGATAAGATTAAGTTGCTGCTCTTATAAGTTGCGAGGTCGCTCCAGCTGTTTTGGCTGCGTAGCCAAACACCCCCGATAAAGCAAAACAAATTTTTTTTTGTACAAGTGCGAAAACTTTAAACAAAAAAAAACTTTTGACATAAATGTGCAAAGATCAGAATAATGGCAATTTCTTTAAAATAATGAGAACTTAAAACTACGAGCTCAAAACTCAGTACGAGCTCAAAAGAAATAAATAGTTGAAAAATTTGGTACTAGAACAAAACGTAGTACCACCTTAAATCTAGTACGAGACTTAATTAAGCACCAAAGGAAAGTGCTGCCGACGAATTGGCCGCCGAAATAAATACCCCGAAGCACTGAATTCGCCTAAAATGCTTTGCAAAACTCTAATCATAGGTTCCCGCTGGAGATCAGTAATGCGCTCCCAGCATTAAAGCGAATTCGACACCTATAGTGGAGCTAAACGCCGACGGTGAAGGTGCATATTTTTTCAGTAATTGTTTATTGTTGCTAATTTTATTGGATGAATCACCCACAAATAAGTTGAGCATAATTAGTGGATCCGTGTAACAAAGAAATTTGATATTATATTTTGCCATAGCAAAATTTACGGTTTGCATTGCTCGGCATCTCTGCTCCAGAAACGTAGCCATATGCTCCCACGATGGTATTAAGTTGACGAAGGATGAATCCTCTAGCCTTTCTCCCCACTGGCTTGTGATTTTGGGTCAAGCTTTCGTAACAGAATCTGCACAATGATGCATCCAAACTAGCTGTGTAACTAACAACGGTGATCGCTAGTACATGCGTTCAAAAAACAATAGCTGTAAGAACTACGGCGAACGCAAGTGACAAGCTATGTAACAAAGCATCGGCAACAGCTTGTACATAAGTAACGCACGAATGAGCAAAAAAACCTTAAGCGACCGAGAGAGTAGGCAAAGCGACGGCGATCTCTTATATGTATGTATATAAACCGCACAAAACTAAATGTTAGGTGATGATCTCTTAAGATTATTGCTTTAATGTAAAGCAAATAATCTTACAACAAAAAATTCACGTCGGGGTCACCACAATGTTGCGCTATTGAGCTTTTTCACAATAGAAATAATTAACTTTGTTTATTTGTTGTGTTCCAATTTGTATGTTTATTATAACTTAAAATAAGCTGGCAGACCCGAATTGGTCTGTGCTTATAATTTAAGTTTACGAAAATGAACGAAACGTTTATAAGGGCAAGCGCACCCGAATTGGTACGTGCCGATTACAGCGAAGCGACAATTGATTTTTTATAAATTCAAGTAGTGCAAGTGGCCGATGTGTACCAAATGCACGAAGCGAACGAACATAACTAACTCGACGCGCAGCATCGAGGCCTTCGCATAAGTAAATGCTAGGGCAATAAAATGATCATTACAGCGAAGAGCGCGTAGCTTAATGTAAATGTAATCTTAAGAGCGAAGTTTAAGCAATTTCTTCGGAGAGAAAGTTTTCAAGATAAGATTAAGTTGCTGCTCTTATAAGTTGCGAGGTCGCTCCAGCTGTTTTGGCTGCGTAGCCAAACACCCCCGATAAAGCAAAACAAATTTTTTTTTGTACAAGTGCGAAAACTTTAAACAAAAAAACTTTTGACATAAATGTGCAAAGATCAGAATAATGGCAATTTCTTTAAAATAATGAGAACTTAAAACTACGAGCTCAAAACTCAGTACGAGCTCAAAAGAAATAAATAGTTGAAAAATTTGGTACTAGAACATAACGTAGTACCACCTTAAATCTAGTACGAGACTTAATTAAGCACCAAAGGAAAGTGCTGCCGACGAATTGGCCGCCGAAATAAATACCCCCGAAGCACTGAATTCGCCTAAAATGCTTTGCAAAACTCTAATCATATGTTCCCGCTGGAGATCAGTAATGCGCTCCCAGCATTAGAGCGAATTCGACACCTATAGTGGAGCTAAACGCCGACGGTGAAGGTGCATATTTTTTCAGTAATTGTTTATTGTTGCTAATTTTATTGGCTGAATCACCCACAAATAAGTTGAGCATAATTAGTGGATCCGTGTAACAAAGAAATTTGATATTATTATTTAAATCCATTTTTTTTAAATATCGTTTCAAAAATATTAGTGTATAACTGGGATTCTTATACCATGATCGCCATGGGCGTAATTTATATCAATTAGGCATCATCCCGCAAAAAATTAAATTGATTTTAAGTTCCAAATTTTTCTTCTTCCACCTATATACTGTAACCAATACTGTAACCAAATATAAGTAAGATGTGCCCGTGGACCACCGTGTAATTTCCGATTGTGAAACCGTGTGATGAGTGAATCTGTGATGGGATGGTGCCGCGGCAGAATTATTGGGGCTTCGAAATCAAGCGAAGAGGTTTTCAAGCACCCATCCACTCTAAGAATACAGAAATCATCCAAAAAGGGTTAAGTGATGCGATACAACTGGACGGTTTAACAGCTCTTCTCGATCGGAATGATTTAATCTCTTCCCACAAGTGTGCTCTCTGGACGAGCATCACTAAGAGTTGGGTCCCATGTTGTATATCACACACTGTTAGTCCAGGATGCCTGCGTCTGTGTATGAATTTATAAATATATCCGAATATGCGCTGCATTGTATCAAATGAGTTGACGTATTTACAAAGTGGCAGTTATATCAACGAAGGGAGATAACGCAATGAGGACCCTTTTTCTAAGCTCGAGCTCTGTCTTTTCTGTCAAGCAAGAAGCAGGCCAGTCCAATTTGTTTCCAGCTAGAAATTCGGGGCCGTTGAACCACAGTGACGATTGATCTGATATATCTGCCGGGTTGAGTGATGTAGGAACGTAGCGCCATTCCATGCCATTAGTTAGCTCTTGAACTGCTGTGACGCGATTAGCTTGCAGGGCTCGGTCTTTATCCAAGAAAGGCATACAGAAGAATCCGACAAACTGTTGAAGTTTCCATTGAAGAGATTCATTATAGATATCTCACGCATGAGATTAGATAATAGGACGGCGCCACAGAGCTCTAGCTTTGGAACTGTGATTGTTTTCAGAGGAGCTACACGCGCTTTGAAGCTTAGCAGCTGACAAATGGCTGATAGTCGTCGAGAAAGGACGTAGACACAGGCCCCATATGCTTCGATGCTAGCATCACAGAAACCGTGAACTTCTAACTCTGCTGCAGGTATTGACACGAGACGAGGAAATTTAAGAAACTGTGCCTTCTCAAAACTGCAGCAAAGATCATGCCAAGCTGTTGCAAGTGATGATGGCAGGCTCTCATCCCAATCAATCTTCTCCTTTCAGATCTCCTGCAAGAAGAGTCCACGAGGGTCATACAAGCGTGCAATAGTCGATAGGATTGATCTTTTGGATGGTTTGGAATGGACGCAAAGGAAAACAGCAACCGATCATCAAACTTTAGAGAAGTTTCGCTGCCCTCTTCGGGTATCCCTTCCAGTACAGCAGAATTGTTTGAGCACCACTTTCGCAACTTGAAGCCCCCACTTGCCAAAACTCCAGCCGTCTGATTAAGAATTTCCTTTGCTTCTTGAATTGAGTCACCCCCTGAAATTAGGTCATCAACGTAAAAGTCACACCGGAGAATCCGTGATCCAATTGGAAAATTAGGTTCCTCATCCATAAACAGCTGATGCATTAAGCTGACGGAGAGGAATAAAGCTAGTTTTGTTCCGTATGTAACTGTATCCAGCTTAAAAATCTTTACATTCTGTTCTGACGAGTCTCGCCACAGAATGCATTGGAGAAAATCGTCCGGTGCTGTAACGCGTACGCAGCGATACATTTTTCCAATGTCTCCTGTTAGGGCGACCGCGAAATTACGAAAGCGAAGAAGGATGTGAAACAACGGACTTTGAATAACAGGGCCAGCCATCAATAGTTCTATAGACTCTGGAGCGCAAGGCGACATATGACCAAGATCCAAGTATTCCTTTAGAAAGTTTGAATATTAAATCTTCAGGTCTGGACGATTTTGTAGTATGCGTTCCACGGTCAGGAACCGACGAAAGGCATGTTGGTATAACGTCCCCAGCCATTCCAAACTTCGCTTGAAGTGTAAACGAACTGAGTATTGGGCTCTAGGCAGCCTGATATGAGTCTTAACGAATTGTTCTTAACACATATTTTCTTCCTTTGAAGTGGTTGGTGTAATTTCCAAGCAGGATTCTATCTCCTAAAATCGGCGCACCAATTCATCAGCACGTTCTTCAGAACTTGACTCGAATTTGCAAAGGCAGTATGCCTTGCCATTAACGTATAACCACCCAAGCGCGGTCCGCCTCCAGAAACTACCCAACCAAGCCGTGTTTTTGAAGACATGGAAGCCCTGGGAGAAGCCTTATCTGGTCGACGCTGAGAAGATCGTAAAACAGGCTAGCTCTAAGCAGCAAGTCCATGCGTTGAATGTTCCAATTCGTCGTATTGATAGTGAAACTGAGTTTACTATCAGTTATGTTAGGCGCTACCAGTGCTGTGAGGTATGTTGAGTATTCAGAGACTTGAGACTGTATTGTGATAGTGACCGTATTTCCTTCTGTTTCAAAAGGAGAAGCTCCTAGACCAGAGACAATGGCTGAGGACTTGTGCTTCTTTAACTGAAGCTGTTGAGCAAGGCGCGACGTTATAATGTGAAGCTGAGAACCGTAATCCAGAAGGGCACGACAAGGTATCAATGTGCCGGAGCGAATTTTAACAAAGGTCATAGCCGTAGCCAATAAGACAACATAACTACTGAAATACTGGACAACAAGAGAGGTGGAGGTAGATGGCGATGACTACGCGAAAGAGGCATGGGCTATCGACGATGAGTCAGCAGGCGCAGTCAGCTGACCAGACGGAAATGCGGAATTATTTAGATGCAGCAGGGAATGATGTTTCGCCCCGCAGGTCCCGCAGCATCCAGAGCTGCATGATCGCAATTGATGGCCTTTCTTTAGGCAATTCAAGCATAATGCAAGTCGTTTTGCCTCCCCAAGCCGTAATGCAGGGGTAAAATTACCAAATCGAGAACAATTATATATACTATGACCAGGGCTGTCACAAGAAACGCAGCCAGGCGAATCGTGGCGATCTACTTGTGTTAATTGCTCTAGTTTTTCCCACCTGATGGCTAGGGGCATAGCTTGCCATAGCAAAATTTACGGTTTGCATTGCTCGGCATCTCTGCTCCAGAAACGTAGCCATATGCTCCCACGATGGTATTAAGTTGACGAAGGATGAATCCTCTAGCCTTTCTCCCCACTGGCTTGTGATTTTGGGTCAAGCTTTCGTAACAGAATCTGCACAATGATGCATCCAAACTAGCTGTGTAACTAACAACGGTGATCGCTAGTACATGCGTTCAAAAAACAATAGCTGTAAGAACTACGGCGAACGCAAGTGACAAGCTATGTAACAAAGCATCGGCAACAGCTTGTACATAAGTAACGCACGAATGAGCAAAAAACCTTAAGCGACCGAGAGAGTAGGCAAAGCGACGGCGATCTCTTATATGTATGTATATAAACCGCACAAAACTAAATGTTAGGTGATGATCTCTTAAGATTATTGCTTTAATGTAAAGCAAATAATCTTACAACAAAAAAATTCACGTCGGGGTCACCAAAATGTTGCGCTATTGAGCTTTTTCACAATAGAAATAATTAACTTTGTTTATTTGTTGTGTTCCAATTTGTATGTTTATTATAACTTAAAATAAGCTGGCAGACCCGAATTGGTCTGTGCTTATAATTTAAGTTTACGAAAATGAACGAAACGTTTATAAGGGCAAGCGCACCCGAATTGGTACGTGCCGATTAAAGCGAAGCGACAATTGATTTTTATAAATTCAAGTAGTGCAAGTGGCTGATGTGTACCAAATGCACGAAGCGAACGAACATAACTAACTCGACGCGCAGCATCGAGGCCTTCGCATAAGTAAATGCTAGGGCAATAAAATGATCATTACAGCGAAGAGCGCGTAGCTTAATGTAAATGTAATCTTAAGAGCGAAGTTTAAGCAATTTCTTCGGAGAGCAAGTTTTCAAGATAAGATTAAGTTGCTGCTCTTATAAGTTGCGAGGTCGCTCCAGCTGTTTTGGCTGCGTAGCCAAACACCCCCGATAAAGCAAAACTAATTTTTTTTTGTACAAGTGCGAAAACTTTAAACAAAAAAAAACTTTTGACATAAATGTGCAAAGATCAGAATAATGGCAATTTCTTTAAAATAATGAGAACTTAAAACTACGAGCTCAAAACTCAGTACGAGCTCAAAAGAAATAAATAGTTGAAAAATTTGGTACCAGAACAAAACGTAGTACCACCTTAAATCTAGTACGAGACTTAATTAAGCACCAAAGGAAAGTGCTGCCGACGAATTGGCCGCCGAAATAAATACCCCCGAAGCACTGAATTCGCCTAAAATGCTTTGCAAAACTCTAATCATATGTTCCCGCTGGAGATCAGTAATGCGCTCCCAGCATTAAAGCGAATTCGACACCTATAGTGGAGCTAAACGCCGACGGTGAAGGTGCATATTTTTTCAGTAATTGTTTATTGTTGCTAATTTTATTGGCTGAATCACCCACAAATAAGTTGAGCATAATTAGTGGATCGGTGTAACAAAGAAATTTGATATTATTATTTAAATCCATTTTTTTAAAATATCGTTTCAAAAATATTAGTGTATAACTGGGATTCTTATGATCGCCATGGGCGTAATTTATATCAATTAGGCATCATCCCGCAAAAAATTAAATTGATTTTAAGTTCCAAATTTTTCTTCTTCCACCTATATACTGTAACCAATACTGTAACCAAATATGAGTAAGATGTGCCCGTGGACCACCGTGTAAGTTCCGATTGTGAAACCGTGTGATGAGTGAATCTGTGATGGGATGGTGCCGCGGCAGAATTATTGGGGCTTCGAAATCAAGCGAAGAGGTTTTCAAGCACCCATCCACCCTAAGAATACCGAAATCATCCAAAAAGGGTTAAGTGATGCGATACAACTGGACGGTTTAACAGCTCTTCTCGATCGGAATGATTTGATCTCTTCCCACAAGTGTGCTCTCTGGACGAGCATCACTAAGAGTTGGGTCCCATGTTGTATATCACACACTGTTAGTCCAGGATGCCTGCGTCTGTGTATGAATTTATAAATATATCCGAATATGCGCTGCATTGTATCAAATGAGTTGACGTATTTACAAAGTGGCAGTTATATCAACGAAGGGAGATAACGCAATGAGGACCCTTTTTCTAAGCTCGAGCTCTGTCTTTTCTGTCAAGCAAGAAGCAGGCCAGTCCAACTTGTTTCCAGCTAGAAATTCGGGGCCTTTGAACCACAGTGACGATTGATCTGATATATCTGCCGGGTTGAGTGATGTAGGAACGTAGCGCCATTCCATGCCATTAGTTAGCTCTTGAACTGCTGTGACGCGATTAGCTTGCAGGGCTCGGTCTTTATCCAAGAAAGGCATACAGAAGAATCCGACAAACTGTTGAAGTTTCCATTGAAGAGATTCATTATAGATATCTCACGCATGAGATTAGATAATAGGACGGCGCCACAGAGCTCTAGCTTTGGAACTGTGATTGTTTTCAGAGGAGCTACACGCGCTTTGGAGCTTAGCAGCTGACAACTGGCTGATAGTCGTCGAGAAAGGACGTAGACACAGGCCCCATATGCTTCGATGCTAGCATCACAGAAACCGTGAACTTCTAACTCTGCTGCAGGTATTGACACGAGACGAGGAAAGATCATGCCAAGCTGTTGCAAGTGATGATGGCAGGCTCTCATCCCAATCAATCTTCTCCTTTCAGATCTCCTGCAAGAAGATTTTAGCCTTAGCGATTACCGGCCCAATGAGTCCACGAGGGTCATACACACGTGCAATAGTCGATAGGATTGATCTTTTGGATGGTTTGGAATGGACGCAAAGGAAAACAGCAACCGATCCGACGCTGAGTCCCATCATCAAACTTTAGAGAAGTTTCGCTGTCCTCTTCGGGTATCCCTTCCAGTACAGCAGAATTGTTTGAGCACCACTTTCGCAACTTGAAGCCCCCACTTGCCAAAACTCCAGCCGTCTGATTAAGAATTTCCTTTGCTTCTTGAATTGAGTCACCCCCTGAAATTAGGTCATCAACGTAAAAGTCACACCGGAGAATCCGCTATCCAATTGGAAAATTATTATCCTCATCCATAGACAGCTGATGCATTACGCGGACGGAGAGGAATAAAGCTGGTTTTGTTCCGTATGTAACTGTATCCAGCTTAAAAATCTTTACATTCTGTTCTGACGAGTCTCGCCACAAAATGCATTGGAGAAAATCGTCCGGAGCTGTAACGCGTACGCAGCGATACATTTTTCCAATGTCTCCTGTTAGGGCGACCGCGAAATTACGAAAGCGAAGAAGGATGTGAAACAACGAACTTTGAATAACAGGGCCAGCCATCAATAGTTCTATAGACTCTGGAGCGCAAGGCGACATATGACCAAGATCCAAGTATTCCTTTAGAAAGTTTGAATGTTAAATCTTCAGGTCTGGACGATTTTGTAGTTTGCGTTCCACGGTCAGGAACCGACGAAAGGCTTGTTGGTATGACGTCCCCAGCCATTCCAAACATCGCTTGAAGTGTAAACGAACTGAGTATTCGGCTCTAGGCAGCCTGATATGAGTCTTAACGAATTGTTCTTCACACATATTTTCTTCCTTTGAAGTGGTTGGTGCAATTTCCAAGCAGGATTCTATCTCCTAAAATCGGCGCACCAATTCATCAGCACGTTCTTCAGAACTTGACTCGAATTTGCAAAGGCAGTATGCCGTGCCATTAACGTATAACCACCCAAGCGCGGTCCGCCTCCAGAAGTTACCCAACCAAGCCGTGTTTTTGAAGACATGGAAGCCCTGGGAGAAGCCTTATCTGGTCGACGCTGAGAAGATTGTAAAACAGGCTAGCTCTAAGCAGCAAGTCCATGCGTTGAATGTTCCAATTCGTCGTGTTGATAGTGAAACTGGGCTTACTATCAGTTATGTTAGGCGCTACCAGAGCTGTGAGGTATGTTGAGTATTCAGAGACTTGAGACTGTATTGTGATAGTGACCGTATTTCCTTCTGTTTCAAAAGGAGAATCTCCTAGACCAGAGACAATGGCTGAGGACTTGTGCTTCTTTAACTGGAGCTGTTGAGCAAGGCGCGACGTTACAAGGTGAAGCTGAGAACCGGAATCCAGAAGGGCACGACAAGGTATCAATGTGCCGGAGCGAATTTTAACAAAGGTGGAGGTAGATGGCGATGACTACGCGAAAGAGGCATGGGCTATCGACGATGAGTCAGCAGGCGCAGTCAGCTGACCAGACGGAAATGTAGAATTATTTTGATGCAGCAGGGAATGATGTTTCGCCCCGCAGGTCCGGCAGTATCCAGAGCTGCATGATCGCAATTGATGGCCTTTCTTTAGGCAATTCAAGCATAATGCAAGTCGTTTTGCCTCCCCCAGCCGTAATGCAGGGGTAAAATTACCAAATCGAGAACAATTATATATACTATGACCAGGGCTGTCACAAGAAACGCAGCCAGGCGAATCGTGGCGATCTACTTGTGTTAATTGCTCTAGTTTTTCCCACCTGATGGCTAGGGGCATAGCTTGCCATAGCAAAATTTACGGTTTGCATTGTTCGGCATCTCTGCTTCAGAAACGTAGCCATATGTTCCCACGATGGTATTAAGTTGACGAAGGGTGAATCCTCTAGACTTTCTCCCCACTTGGCTTGTGATTTTGGGTCAAGCTTTTGTAACAGAATCTGCACAATGATGCATCCAGCGATCTGTTCGTTGTTGCCCATGCTCTTTAAAGCGCGTATATGTGCGTATAATTGGTCGGATAACTCCCTTAGCGCCACGGCCGAACTACCTGCCACCCTCTTGAGCCCCAATATTTGAAGAAGGTGTGCCTGAAAACCAAGCGTCTATTATTAAACCTTTTCTCCAACAAATTAGTGCTATGGCATAATTATCATTTGTTATTTCCAATGATTGAATCGCGTCCAGCACTGAATCCTGCCACAGAATGTAGGTAACTTTTTTGAGGGTAGCTTGAACTGTCTGCCCGGGCAGCATAGATTGGTCTTGAAATGTTGAGCAGGGCAATACTGAGGCACGTTTCGCGATTTCACTCCGAACCGAAGTTTCCATAGAAACTGATAACTCGTCGAAGTCCTCACGCATTTGGCTACAAAGTCACCCTGTTTGCAGAGGGCACTGCACTAGAGGCATTATTTTCGTTTGCCATTAGAAGCGTTGATAGAAAGCGTGTGCGAAACTAGCTGAGTAACTAACAACGGTGATTGCTAGTGTAGTTAACTTTGTTAACTTAGTTTTTTAATAGGGTCATCATTAAATAGAACACTTGATTTTGTAGTGTTAAGTGAGAGCAACAGTTGTTATCGCTACTCACGACTTTATTCTTCTGTTCTTTACATTTGGTTTTCATTATTACTAAACCTAAGGCTGAGCAGTCCTCAGGGGCAGCGCTGCCTTTTGTATATAAGTTGTTTTATATATTACGTATAAAACGAGTATAAATATATTATGTATAAGCGGCGGAAACGTCGCTGGTGGGACAGAGCGTATTGTGCACGTATGTAAGCGGTCAATGCATGGGACTAATGCTGACGCGGCTTGTTTGTAGTCAAGGCATTCTGGGCCGATCATATTTCGGGCACTTGGACTGCACTTGAACATGACATATGTTTATGCAACAAAGAATAAATGTCTTTGCCTTTTTAGCATTTATGTTAATAAGTATATATGATGTACATACTGGATATATTGCTGAGTACAGTAAGCTCTCGATATGTGCACACTACATCTCCCTCCTTTTGAAAAATAACGTAATTATATGAAGTTATTTTTAATTTATGTATATGATGTTTTAATTCATGTATATTAATATATGTTTTATTTTTGTTCTTAGAAAGTACATGTATTTCAATAAAATAGAAAAATAGTAAAATTTTATTTTTGTTTTTATACGTAAAAAGATTTTTTTTTTTTTTTTTTTTTCAAATTATTTTTTGAATAACTTTAGCCTATTCTTATTGACTTTCTGAGGTTTCTTTTTTCCAATATTGATTACAATATTGTTTTTATCTTCTATTTTTATTATTTTGTAGGGTCCTAAATATTGATTATCTAGCTTATGACCTGAGTAATTCTTAAGTAGTACTAAGTTTCCTATTTCTAACTTTAAGTCATTAACTTTTTTTATCATATTCTATTTTACGTTTTTGTTTTTCTATTTCAATCATAGAAATTGCTCTTTTATATGCTATTTGTAATTTAAATTTAAACTCTTTTGCATAATCGTCTAAATTGTATATAGGATCTATTTGTGAAAAAGTGTTAAATTCTGTAAATTGTCTTGGTAGTTTACCGTAAACAAGTTCATAAGGACAGTAGTCATGTACTATTGATGGGGTAGTGTTAAAACAATATGTGAAGTAATTCAACCATTCATCCCAATCATTTTTGTCTATAGAGATGTATGAACGAATGTATTCGTTGAATGTTCGATGACTTTTTCTACCGTTCCTAAAGTCTGGTGATGATGTGCTGTTGATAATATATTACTTATCTTCATATATTTGCACAAGTCATTAATAAGTGAATTTTTATACTCAGTACCCATGTCTGTTATGAACGTCTTCATAGGACAGTACTTTAGTATAAATGATTCAAATATTGCTTTGGCTACTGTTTTTGCGCTTTTATCTGTTACTGGTATTGAAACTAGATATTTTGTAAGGTCGCATATTATAGTTATTGCATACTCATTGCCATTCTCGGTTCGAGGTAATGGGCTGATGGTATCAATTAAAACAGTGTCAAAAGCTGTGTTTGGGGTATTTGTTATTAACATTGGGGCCTTTGTATGTGTTGTAGTTTTAGCTCTTTGGCAGTCTACACACGTTTTTACATAGTTTTTAATGGTTTGTATCATTTTGGGCCAATAGTAACGTTTCTTTATTTTTGATAGGGTACGCGTAATCCCTGTATGGCCTCCTTCTATTGGGTCGTTATGATATCTTAACAGGATTGCATTAATTTGACTTTCGTCATATTTGTCTACTTGTGTCACTTTTTGTAATAGCGCTATTTTTATATATAATAAATGTTTATTGCCCTTATTTTTAAATTCATTTATAGTGACAAACTGAAAAATTTGTTCACTTGGTGACATCTGTATGTTAATGATTTTGTGTATTCCGGCTTCTGCAATAAGCCTTTGAAAAAATTGACCTAAGTCGAATTTTTCATTAGAATATAAATCTTTAACTGAAAATTGTGAAATAATTTGTTTGCCTCGTTTGAGTAAACATTTGAAATTATTCATTTTTATTTTTACAAATTTCTTTACGTCGCTATTGCTAACGACTTCGTAGACATTGGGCTCGTATATTTAATCATGCATTTTAATTTTTTCATCTGCGCAGATGTTTTCCTGTCTTTTTGATGATCTTGTTTGGACTATCAATATGTTTCTGTTCATTTGTATTAAGTCTTCTACGTTTATGTAAGATAATGCATCCGCAACATGATTATTCTTCCCCTTGAGGTATTCAACTGTAAATTGATACTCTTCTAAATCTAGTCTCATTCTAGTCAGCTTTGAAGTAGGATTCTTCATAGAAAATAAGTATACTAGTGGTCTATGATCTGTTTTTACTAAGAAATGCGTTCCATAGATATATTGTCTGAAGTGTTTTATTGCCCAGTGTATAGCTGCTAATTCCTGTTCTGTAGTCGATTTATTACTTTCTCCCTGCGTGAAAGCTCTCGATGCATATGCAATTGGTAATTGCGCACCGTTGCAGTCTTGTGTAAGTACTGCACCACATGCATGTTTACTTGCATCTGTGGTTATGCAAAATTCTTTGTTAAAATCAGGGTATTGCAATAATGTTGGCTTCATTAATGCGTTTTTAAGATATTGGAATGATTCTTCACATTCTTGAGTCCATTTGAATTGGACATTTTTCTTGCACAGTCTTGTCAAGTGACGTGAGTATTGTGCAAAATTATTAATGAATCTTCTATAGTAATTACAAAAAGCGACGAATCGTCGTGCACTATCCGGATCTGTTGGAGTTGGATAATTTTTAATTACATCATATTTTTTATCATCCGGAAGGATGCCATGGTCCGTACATTTATGGCCAAGGTATGTTACCTCGTGCATAAAGAATGAACATTTCTCTGGATTTAGTTTAAGGTTGTGTTTTCTACAAAGCTCGAATATGCTTGTTAGATTTTTGAGCATGTGCTTTTCAGAACAACCATTTACAACTAAATCATCCATATAAAGGAATGCTTGCGATGGTTCTAGACCAGAAAAAGCAAGTTGCATCATTCTCATAAATGAATTTGGGGCTACTTTAAGGCCGTATGGTAATCGCGTGAAGCGATATGAGCCAGTGCTCGTGGAAAAATATGTTATATTTCTAGATTTTTCTTCTAGTTCAATTTGATGGAAGCCAGACATTAGGTCTAGACACGAGAAATATTTCGCTCTTCCCAATTGATCTAGGATTTCTTCTATTCTAGGTAATGGATATTTATCTGCTAGAAGTTTTTTATTTACTTGCCTATAATCCACTACTAGACGCCATTTTTTTCTCTTTGAATTTGTGAGTGATTTCTTAGGAACTAAGAGAAGTGGGCTATTATATTCTGATATAGACGGTTCGACTATACCATATTTAATCAATTTTTCTACCTGTCTATTTATTTCTGGTTTTTCTGTTTCCGCATTTCTATAGTTTTTAATGTATACCGGAGTTTTGTCTGCTAATCTTAATTTTTGTTTGTAAAAGTTGTTACTCGAAATTGCTTCTGATTCTAAACCAAATATGTCACTGTATTTGGTGCATAATTCAGTAAGTTCTGTTTTCACATGGTCTGGGAATTTTAATTTGTTTAAGACTTCATTAGTTCTATTGGTTTGGTTTTTATTGAACGATTTAATTTCGTAATTTTCTATTGATTCAAATTCAATGTTAGGATTTTCGATATTTATATTATTATTTGTTGTATTCAAAATACGAACTATTGCACTATTGCTTTTTACGATGCTGTTAGCTATAAATACCCCAGGATGAATTTCCTGATTTGGTACTAAAACTGCATCTTCATTTGTCTGAAGTGTGATTTTTCCCACTACTTCCGACCTTGCTGGCAATAATATTGAATTGTCAATAACATTGTGTAAGAGTGGCACATGTATTTGGTATTTAAGTGATTGTGGTTTTAGTATTAATTCATCGTTGTGATAATCTAATATGCAATCGAGTTTTCGAATGAAGTCAAGTCCCAAGATTCCGTCACACGGTACGGGAATTCATTATTAACTATTTGGAAGTCATGACTGATTATGAAATAATCGAAGAGTAAATCAATTGTTGCTAGTCCAATTGATTGAATTGTTCCCTGACCAATTCCTGTTATATTTGTTTTGAAAGTTTGATTAATTTCAGAACATATGCTATTATCTTTTAGAATTGATATGTTAGCTCCAGTATCTATTAGTAATGTTAATGGTTTATTATTTTTTTGATTCTGTATTTTAATTATGCTGCTGAGATTTAGATTTATATTAAAAACTTTTATGTTCTGTTGCTCAAGGGGGCTTGGTCGTTTTCCGAGCTACTTGGTGTTATTCGTACTTGATTATTACTTCTATTATTACCTCTATTTGAGCCGCCTCTGTTCGAGCCACCTCTAGAGTTGTTGTTGTTGTGATTATTGTAATTATTGTACCTTTGGCCGCCTCTGTTATAGTTACGGCCTTTATAATTACCACGACCACGATTTCCACCGCGCTGTGGGTAATTTTGGTAATACATAATAGTATTAGTTTCTTCTGCTATATCATTGGCTGTTTCAATAAATGTAGCTATTGCTTCGTCCATAGTGTTGAATTGACGAGAACGCATAACAGCTTTAATTTCTTTGCTTAGGCAATTTTTCTTCATTGCTGATACAGCTTGTTTGGTACTTAATGATTTAGCTTGTTCTAGTGTAAATTATTTTTCAATATATGCTCCTTCTAGAGACAGCTATCTCTTGGGTACACACGTTGGGTGTTTTGTTTTTCTGGGAAAGATTCAATAATCGTGCAGATATATTGTCGATTGACTCACCCTTTACATTTGTTTTGAGTTTATTTATGATCTGATCAATTGTACTCTCATTGCTGATTATATTCCTGGCTGGTCCTTTTAGTTTTGTTTTTATTAAAGATACTGCTAAGTTTTCATGCGCGTCCTGTATTGTTTTTATAATTTCCAATGCATCTATGAAACTACGCAGGTTTTCAGCTTTACCGCTGAAATCCGGTATAATCCTCGATGCTGTGTTTATAAATTCAATATTAGTTTGCGTCATGATTGCTGGTTTTTGTTCGACAAAGCCGGAGTTCGTGTCGGATTCTGATAAGGAATTATCTTCGTCTATTTCGGGTAAATTTATAACCGCAGGTATAGTTAAGTCTTGTAGATCTTTTTCTTCAACTTCTGGGTCAGTATTACTTTCTGATTCGTCTTCTTCTGTTGAATCTATGTCTTCCTGATCTATTGGATTTGGTTCTTCACTAGTTCCCACTGTCAATGGGGTGTTCAAGATTGTCGGTATCGATATATCTAGATTGTACCTCCTTTGGACTGATAATAAATTTGACCTGAATTTTACCAATAATTTAGATACTATTGACCAGTGTGATTGATTTAGCTTTTCTCCATTTTTATGTATTAATATTCTTGCTTCATTAAAGCAGTCTACTAATATCTTTGCGTGTCTATTTAAAGTTTCTGGGAGAATATTTCTATTTTGTGAGAGACATTTATTGGATCTATCAAAGGCTTTCTTGATTTCTTGAAGGTTGGCTTTTATTTGTTGCCATTCCATATCTGTTTTATATCTACCCTATAAGAAAATCTTTTCATGATTTTTTTTTGTATGTAGTTACTTTTACTTTTGTTCTTTAGTATTGAAATATGTGTACATGATAGTTAGCATTACTGTAATGATACAATAATTTTAATATTTTTTCTTTTTAGATCGTATCCAGATCATTTGCTTTACTTAAATACTTTTTCTTCAGACACTTATTGTGTACTTTATAAATTTTGAACAATAGATTTAGGATAATTATTATTACTATTATTATCAGTAATGTTGTTATCATTGTTAAATCTTGATTTTCTACTGCTACTTTATTAATTACATTGGCAGTGGAGTCTACTGCTTTTACATCTAATAGACCCATTTTTGCGGGTGATACATATATTATATATTTAATATTTTCTATAAACTCAAGATTTTCAACACGTTTACTAAAAATATGCATCGTAGTGCAATAAAAACAAATATACACGCAGTGTATTGGAATGAAGAAATTTATTCGCTCTTGGAAGCGCTGTCGGATCCAGTTGTTGGAGGGTGGCCGGTGCTGGCTGCACAAGCTGCTTATATTTCTGGAGGGGCACCGGTGCTGGCTGCACAAGTGTACTGACAGTGCGGTGCGTATAGTGGTCCCTCGCAGTCGGCGGGACAGGTCTTTATTGGCTTGGTAATTTATTTTTGTTGGGGTGGAGAGGATTTAGTATTTTGTTTTGCAATGTTTTTTATTGCAGAGTAGGTGTATGTGTGCGGGGTAGATTTTTTGTTTTTGTGAGTGGACAATAATTCTTTTATATGTTCCACTTCGGCATGTACTTCTACTGATATGCTCCAGGGTAAATCAGTACCGGTATTTAATAATTTTAACAGTTGAGCTTTTCTTGCTCTTAACCGTTTTACTATGCCGCTGCGCTTCGCACACATATCACTCTACTCACTGCGTTTATTAATTGTTTCTTTGTTGTTCCTCCTGTTCCCGTTGTTCCTGTTGCTTGCCGTTGTTATTCGTTGATCCAGGTTTGTTGTCCTCCAGTGACATAAGTCACGGTCGCCATGTAGTTAACTTTGTTAACTTAGTTTTTTAATAGGGTCATCATTAAATAGAACACTTGATTTTGTAGTGTTAAGTGAGAGCAACAGTTGTTATCGCTACTCACGACGAAAAGTTTGATTCCTACAATTTTTTTGGTGAAGTTTTAAGTTTGGTCCGATTTGCCTCAAACTCAATTTCAAAAATCTTTGTTCAAATTCATTTTGGGTGTGTTTCGCACTTTTTGAAAAATCCATCCCTCCTTGGTGGAAATGGGAATAAGAGATTTGGTGACGTTTCGCCCTCAAATTCATTTCCAAAGACATCACAAGTCATTTGAGATGTGTTTCACATTTTTCGCAAAATCTAAACATAGGTGGAAAGTGCATTTCAAACATTTTGTTGGTGAATTTTAAGTTTTGTCCGATTTGAATCAAACTTATTTCCAAAGCTCTACATAACAATATTATGAATACGTCTCTCAGCGATTTTTGAGATTCCATTTGCAACAGTGGTAAATTGTCGGAAAATGTTTGTATGAAAGTTGTTTGTTGATCAGTTTCAAAATCATTTTCAAAGCTTTTTGTGAATTTGATTTAATAACATACGAGCCACGGGCAAGGACGGGTTATACCCACTAGTTTATACATATAAATCCAGTCATATACAACTTAACTTGTAACACTTTGTTGCAAGTATAAATAAACCTAATAAACCTACCATGGCCGTATATATTAAGTACGTACGTACTCAAGTACATACATACCATACAGTCAGCGCACATAAGTAAAATTAAGCAAATTGAGCAGACCAGCTACCTTAGGACCATTGACCAATCGGAAATTCTGCGCTAGCACTTAAGCCACTCTCTGAGTTAGCTCCCAAATATATGAGTATATCTTTGTAGCTGTTAACTGATAACAGCATAAGTTTATATACGTTATCTATAGGCTAAGAACATGCCCGAATAATTCTGAATATAAACCTAACCAGCACATACGTGCTGGTATAAGCATACATTATTTTTCCTCAAAGAAGTGGAATACAAAAAAAGGATCGACAAGCAATCAAAAGTTCTTTGGGAAGATCAGCCATTATATGCTCTACTAATCGAGGCTTGGTACGAAAGCATCTAACACATTTTCCAACAACCATCGACACGGTCTTCCTTCCACCTATATACTGTAACCAATACTGTAACCAAATATGAGTAAGATGTGCCCGTGGACCACCGTGTAAGTTCCGATTGTGAAACCGTGTGATGAGTGAATCTGTGATGGGATGGTGCCGCGGCAGAATTATTGGGGCTTCGAAATCAAGCGAAGAGGTTTTCAAGCGCCCATCCACTCTAAGAATGCCGAAATCATCCAAAAAGGGTTAAGTGATGCGATACAACTGGACGGTTTAACAGCTCTTCTCAATCGGAAATATATGATCTCTTCCCACAAGTGTGCTCTCTGGACGAGCATCACTAAGAGTTGGGTCCCATGTTGTATATCACACACTGTTAGTCCAGGATGCCTGCGTCTGTGTATGAATTTATAAATATATCCGAATATGCGCTGCATTGTATAAAATGAGTTGACGTATTTACAAAGTGGCAGTTATATCAACGAAGGGAGATAACGCAATTAGGACCCTTTTTCTAAGCTCGAGCTCTGTCTTTTCTGTCAAGCAAGAAGCAGGCCAGTCCAATTTGTTTCCAGCTAGAAATTCTGGGCCGTTGAACCACAGTGACGATTGATCTGATATATCTGTCGGGTTGAGTGATGTAGGAACGTAGCGCCATTCCATGCCATTAGTTAGCTCTTGAACTGCTGTGACGCGATTAGCTTGCAGGACTCGGTCTTTATCCAAGAAAGGCATACAGAAGAATCCGACCAACAGTTGAATTTTCCATTGAAGAGATTTATTATAGATATCTCTCGCATGACATTAGATAATAGGACGGCGCCACAGAGCTCTAGCTTTGGAACTGTGATTGTTTTCAGAGGAGCTACACGCGCTTTGAAGCATAGCAGCTGACAACTGGCTGATAGTCGTCGAGAAAGGACGTAGACCAGGCCCCATATGCTTCGATGCTAGCATCACATAAACCGTGAACTTCTAACTCTGCTGCAGGTATTGACACGAGACGAGGAAATTTAAGAAACTGTGCCTTCTCAAAACTGCAGCAAAGATCATGCCAAGCTGTTGCAAGTGATGATGGCAGGCTCTCATCCCAATCAATCTTCTCCTTTCAGATCTCCTGCAAGAAGATTTTAGCCTTAGCGATTACCGGTCCTATGAGTCCACGAGGGTCATACAAGCGTGCAATAGTCGATAGGATTGATCTTTTGGATGGTTTGGAATGGACGCAAAGGAAAACAGCAACCGATCCGACGCTGAGTCCCAAGCGAGTTCAAAAGTTTTGTTGATGTCGCTCCCATCATCAAACTTTAGAGAAGGTTCGCTGTCCTCTTCGGGTATCCCTTCCAGTACAGCAGAATTGTTTAAGCACCACTTTCGCAACTTGAAGCCCCCACTTGCCAAAATTCCAGCCGTCTGATTAAGAATTTCCTTTGCTTCTTGAATTGAGTCACCCCCTGAAATTAGGTCATCAACGTAAAAGTCACACCGGAGAATCCGCGATCCAATTGGAAAATTAGTTTCGAACGGAGAGGAATAAAGCTGAATTTGTTCCGTATGTAACTTTACCCAGCTAAAAAATCTTTACATTCTGTTCTGACGAGTCTCGCCACAGAATGCATTGGAGAAAATCGTCCGGTGCTGTAACGCGTACGCAGCGATACATTTTTCCAATGTCTCCTGTTAGGGCGACCGCGAAATTACGAAAGCGAAGAAGGATGTGAAACAACGAACTTTGAATAACAGGGCCAGCCATCAATAGTTCTATAGACTCTGGAGCGACAGGCGACATATGACCAAGATCCAAGTATTCCTTTAGAAAGTTTGAATATTAAATCTTCAGGTCTGGACGATTTTGTAGTTTGCGTTCCACGGTCAGGAACCGAAAAGGCTTGTTGGTATGACGTCCCCAGCCATTCCAAACTTCGCTTGAAGTGTAAACGAACTGAGTATTGGGCTCTAGGCAGCCTGATATGAGTCTTAACGAATTGTTCTTCACACATATTTTCTTCCTTTGAAGTGGTTGGTGTAATTTCCAAGCAGGATTCTATCTCCTAAAATCGGCGCACCAATTCATCAGCACGTTCTTCAGAACTTGACTCGAATTTGCAAAGGCAGTATGCCTTGCCATTAATGTATAACCACCCAAGCGCGGTCTTCCTCCAGAAACTACCCAACCATACCGTGTTTTTGAAGACATGGAACCCCTGGGAGATGCCTTATCTGGTCGACCCTGAGAAGATCGTAAAACAGGCTAGCTCTAAGCAGCAAGTCCATGCGTTGAATGTTCCAGTTCGTCGTGTTGATAGTGAAACTGGGCTTACTATCAGTTATGTTAGGCGCTACCAGAGCTGTGAGGTATGTTGAGTATTCAGAGACTTGAGACTGTATTGTGATAGTGACCGTATTTCCTTCTGTTTCAAAAGGAGAATCTCCTAGACCAGAGACAATGGCTGAGGACTTGTGCTTCTTTAACTGGAACTGTTGAGCAAGGCGTGACGTTATAAGGTGAAGCTGAGAACCGGAATCCAGAAGGGCACGACAAGGTATCAATGTGCCGGAGCGAATTTTAACAAAGGTCATAGCCGTAGCCAATAAGACAACATAACTACTGAAATACTGGACAACAAGAGAGGTGGAGGTAGATGGCGATGACTACGCGAAAGAGGCATGGGCTATCGACGATGAGTCAGCAGGCGCAGTCAGCTGACCAGACGGAAATGCAGAATTATTTAGATGCAGCAGGGAATGATGTTTCGCCCCGCAGGTCCGACAGCATCCAGAGCTGCATGATCGCAATTGATGGCCTTTCTTTAGGCAATTCAAGCATAATGCAAGTCGTTTTGCCTCCCCAAGCCGTAATGCAGGTGCTGTCACAAGAAATGCAGCCAGGCGAATCGTGGCGATCTACTTGTGTTAATTGCTGTAGTTTTTCCCACGTGATGGCTAGGGGCATAGATTGCCATAGCAAAATTTACGGTTTGCATTGTTCGGCATCTCTGCTCCAGAAACGTAGCCATATGCTCCCATGATGGTATTAAGTTGAAGAAGGATGCATCCTCTAGCCTTTCTCCCCACTTGGCTTGTGATTTTGGGTCAAGCTTTTGTAACAGAATCTGCACAATGATGCATCCAGCGATCTGTTCGTTGTTGCCCATGCTCTTTAACGAGCGTATATGTGCGTTGAATTGGTCGGATAACTCCCTTAGCGCCACGGCCGAACTACCTGCCACCCTCTTGAGCCCCAATATTTGAAGGTGTGCCTGAAAACCAAACGTCTATTATAAAACCTTTTCTCCAACAAATTAGTGCTATGGCATAATTATCATTTGTTATTTCCAATGATTGAATCGCGTCCAGCGCTGAATCCTTCAGGTACGAACGATGAGGCTGCAGCTTTTCGATATCTGTTAGATCAGGATGATTTTCTATGATGGTTGTGAACACAGAATAAAAGTCGGCCCATTCTGTGTAATTACCACTGAACGTAGGTAACTGAGGGTAGCTTTAACTGTCTGCCCGGGCAGCATAGATTGGTCGCGAAATGTTGAGCAGGGCAATACTGAGGCACGTTTCGCGATTTCACTCCGAACCGAAGTTTCCATAGAAACTGATAACTCGTCGAAGTCCTCACGCAATTGGCTACCAATTTCATCAAAGTCGAGTTCTTCGACGCTAGTGTGAGTAATATCAAATGAGGTCTGAAGCCTAACACTAAGACCGCACTCATCAATTGTACTAAGTGGCGAATTAGTCATCAATTGAAATGTCATTGCGCTTCAGAAAAGTCACCCTGTTTGCAGAGGGCACTGCACTAGAGGCATTATTTTCGTTTGCCATTACACTACGGCGAACGCAAGTGTCAAGCTATGTAACGAAGCAACGGCAATAGCTTGTACATAAGTAACGAACGAATGAGCAAAAAAACTTAAGCGACCGAGAGAGTAGGCAAAGCGACGGCGATCGCTTATATGTATGTATATAAACCGCACAAAACGAAATGTTAGGTGATGATCTCTACAACAAAAAAATTCACGTCGGGGTCACCAAAATGTTGAGCTTTTTCAATAGCTTTCACAATAGAAATAATTAACTTTGTTTATTTCTTGTGTTCCAATTTGTATGTTTATTATAAATTAAAATAAGCTGGCAGACCCGAATTGGTCTGTGCCTGTTATTTAAGTTTACGAAAATGAACGAAACGTTTAAAGGGCAAGCGCACCCGAATTGGTACGTGCCGATTACAGCGAAGCGACAATTAATTTTTATAAATTCAAGTAGTGCAAGTGGCCGATGTGTACCAAATGCATGAAGCGAATGAGCATAACTAACTCTATGCGCAGCATCGAGGCGGCATTAGTAAATGCTAGGGCAATAAAATGATCATTACAGCGAAGATCGCCAGCTTAATGTAAATGTAATCTTAAGAGCGAAGTTTAAGCAATTTCTTCGGAGAGCAAGTTTTCAAGATAAGATTAAGTTGCTGCTCTTATAAGTTGCGAGGTCGCTCCAGCTGTTTTGGCTGCTTAGCCGAACACCCCCGATAAAGCAAAACTAAGTTTTTTTGTACACGTGCGGAAACTTTAAATAGCGCTGTCCATAGACAGTTTTTATTGACATAAATGTGCAAAGATCAGAATAATGACAATTTCTTTCAAATAATGAAAATTGCCAAACACAAAGAGTGGAAAACTTAATACGAACTTAAAACTACGAGCTCAAAACTCAGTACGAGCTCAAAAGAAATTAATAGTTAAAAATTTGGTACTAGCACAAAACGTAGCACCACCTTAAATCTAGTACGTGGCTTAATTAAGCACCAAAGGAAAGTGCTGCCGACGATTTGGCCGTCGAAATAAATACCCCCGACACACCGAATTCGCCTAAAATTATTTGCAAAACGCTAATCATATGTTCCCGATGGAGATCAGTAATGCGCTCCCAGCATTAAAGTGAATTCGACACCTATAGTGGAGCTAATGGGAGAGACGATCGTCGCTGTATTGGTGCCTCATCAGTACTACTCCGTGCCTTAGCAGCAAACGTCGACGGTGAATCTACATATTTTTCCGGGAATTGTTTTTTGTTGCTAATTTTATTGGCTGAATCACCCACAAATAAGTTCAGCATAATTAGTGGATCCGTGTAACAAAGAAATTTTATATTATTATTTTAATCAATTTTTTTTTAATATCGTTTCAAAAATATAATTGTATAACTGGGATTCTTATACCATGGTCGCCACGGGCATATTTATATCTCTTAGGCGCATCCCGCAAAAAAATTTTTAATTGTTTTTAAGTTTTAAATTTTTTTTCTAATGAAAACCGCAGGTACATTTTCAATGGGTCAATTCTTTTCCAATTTTTTTCTCCCTTCTCCTATTATCTTTGACTCTTTCTGTCCATGTTAATCAAGCGAAAATGAGAGAGTACCTAGAGCGAGAGATAAGATAGTTCAGCCGAATATACATTTTTTTTTTTTCTTCTTGCGCCCTTTTCTTAAATTTTTATTACAGTAATTCATCGCCGTACATCAACGAAAGCGCTTTTAGAGATGGATGGTATGTGATATAATTATTTATCATAAATTAAAGTTCCCGTTTATAAAGACAACGTGAAACTAAAATTCAAACCAAAAGAAAGCATGCTTTTAAATATCTTTATATTTAGCTTTAAGTTTTAACCACCTTAAACCATTGATGTGAATTCTGATAGGAAAAATGAAATTTTGAGTCATAATAATTAAGTTGAGGAAGAATTTTAACATGTGCTAATTTGTTATCTATGAGGAGCCATACGTCGCCGGAGTTTTGAGATAGTGTAACCGTTGTTGTTTTAGGGATCACCGACAAATTGGATAGTCAAGCGGCCCCGGTGATCATGGTAGGCTGGGCAACAGCATTCGCATTAACATTAGCACAGCATAGCAACAACAACATCAGCCACTAACTTTTTTTCTAGTTCCTTGTTCTGTGATTTTCTCAATCTTTGCTATTTCATTCAAATGCAATCGAACGTCTGAACAGCTCGCTAATTTTTATGTAATTTTACATATTACATATAACTTTTTTTTTTTTTTTTTTTTTTATGACTTCCCAAAAAATGTTATTAAAACATTATTAAAAAGACTACATATCGGAACAGAAAAGCCTACAGAACCTAACAAAATATACAAATCCCTAATATATGTCCCACGACTATCAGAACGCCTCTCGAACTCGGATTGCTACAACAACCAAGAAATAAAAGTAGCACACAAACCTACGAACACGTTACAAAAATTCTTTAATAAGATTAAAGCAAAAATTGTTATGGCCGATAAAAGTAATGTAATTTACCAAATACCATGTGCTGGGGAAAATAACAACAAATGCAATAGTGTGTACATAGGCACAACAAAATCAAAACTAAAAACAACGATTACCCAACATAAATCAGACTTCAAGTTAAGACATCAAAATAATATGCAGAAAACAGCACTAATGACCCATTGGGTAAGAAGCAACCACACACCAAATTTTGATGCAACAACAATCTTACAACAAGAACAACACTACAACACACGACACACGTTAGAAATGCTACACATAATTAACACACCAACGAACAAACGACTGAACTACAAGACGGACACCGAAAATTGCGCTCACTTGTACAGACACCTATTGAACAGCCAAACAGACTCAGTTTAAGTCTCCACGTTATTAGCGCAGACGTGCAAATAATGTATGTTAAATGTGTCAATTTATTGTTTTATTTAATATATTTTATTGTTAATTGTTTTTTGTAACTTGTGTTAGTGCCCTGAAGACGGTTTTGCTGATGCGCAACCGAAATATATTGGAAGCAAAAATCAATAATAAATAAAATAAAATCTATGAGGCCCATTTTGGCTCAAGGGAATTTATGTGTTAAATTAAGTAATGTCTCCGTTTTGGATGACAATGTGTTTTTATATAAATTTATAATTTCATATCTATTTTGTTCGCAGAGCTTTACAGGCTATACTGCTAATCGTGCAAAAATATTATTGTTAATTGTTTTTTGTAACTTGTGTTAGTGCCCTGAAGACGGTTTTGCTGATGCGCAACCGAAATATATTGGAAGCAAAAATCAATAATAAATAAAATAAAATCTATGAGGCCCATTTTGGCTCAAGGGAATTTATGTGTTAAATTAAGTAATGTCTCCGTTTTGGATGACAATGTGTTTTTATATAAATTTATAATTTCATATCTATTTTGTTCGCAGAGCTTTACAGGCTATACTGCTAATCGTGCAAAAATGGTTCCGCTCAATTTCATCATTTCTTTTTAAGATTTACTATATTATAATTGGAAACAATTTTAACAGGTAGGTTGGACAAGTTGTTGTCTTCGTGGATCCTCGTTTAGCATCAGCTGGGCGACGTCGGGAGTGGCACGCTGATAGAATGCCTCTCGCACTTGTCTCATATGCATATGTTGTTTTTTGTCCGCTTTACTGGCTAGCGGGGCCAGTGCTGGTCTTCTTTAGTTGGCAAGTATACTTGCAATGTATGCTGTAGAGTGGTCCCTCGCAGTCTGCTGGGCATGTTTGTTTCGTTCTCGGGATCAGAGACGGTGGCGACGGTTTTATTAAATTTCTTTATTAGAAGGCTAGATTTTAAAAAATCCAATTCTGCCTGTAACTGTTTGGGCTGTTGCCCAAGCAGGTAATGGCTATTTGGTGAATAATAGCCACTTAATGTAGACTATTTTTTTTTTTTATTTTTTATTTCTGGCCACCTCTGTAATGTCCCATTGACGCACTCTACTCAGTCAGTGATTTCTAGGTTTCCGGTCCGCGATCCTCGTCATCTGCTTCCAGGCAGGGATTATTTTATCCTCTTGTCTTTTTGTTCTACTGCCTCCAGGCAGGGAATCGTGACCATGTCATGGTCGCCATGTAATATGTTTTATGAAGACTCCGATGTGGACTTAATTTATGTCGGCTCGAATCAAATAAACACGTCGATTCCATAGGTATCATCTTATTCGATTGTCGTTTATATCGTTCTTCAATGTAAGCTAAGGCTAAGGCTACATGTATATACTTATGCTGTTATCGGTTAACACGTACAAAGGGAAGAGTGGGTGGCATGTGCATGCACTGGTAAGTACATATATGGTACCCTTTGTATGCGCTGCATAAGCGTAGCGTGGGATATGCGCCGTTAGCTAAACGGTCAGCTAGAGTACTAGCGGTTCGCGGTGCGTAATATGAGCCTAAGTCAATTATATCTGCGCTTTTGGCTTTATGTTTGTTATTGTATGCAACAAAGTGTCGCATACTTATTTATTTTTTATATATTAATAGTCGACAAAACGAGTGTCTTCCTAATTATTCAATACAATATACATATATTATGAAATTTTAATTGTAAAAGCCTAGTTAGAGTACACAATTTTCTAATAGCATCACTGACCGGAGTTGTTTTATTTGCCAGTCCGGCCAGGTGTGCCTCTTTTCACAGGTAATTTTGTCAGCGACGCTATTAGAGACTACAGCTAAGAAGAAGGGTGTTAGTAGAGAAAATAGTGTTCTTAAAAATAATTAACTATATTTATTATGAAAATAAAAATAGGAAAAATAAAGAAAAAAGTTATTAATAAAGGAAAGGAATTTCAACAAGATTTAGAATGTTAGTTAGATAGGATAGAGAGATGGTAATGAGAAATCAGCCGGTCCGGCAAGCTATGCCCATGCTCATAGCTGGGAATGGTCAGTGACTTCCCGAAGGTATCCTGAAAGCAACGATTTTATTAGGGGTAGGGACATTTCGGTAGAGAAAACGTATTGCAAACTATTGTAATATTTACATAGCACACGAAAAGGATTGTGCATATCATAGTTTGTTGTGCACGTAGATAGGAATAAGGGGCGATAATTTCTGGTTGGTCTGGATGAAACAGCTAATTGAAGACGCCCTAACAGAAAAGGAGAATGTATATCGCCAACAATCAACTTATGTAGGAAGACAACAATGAGAGTTGTCCTACGGTTGGTTAACAACGGAAGATTAAGAATAAGCAGTCTGCTGGAGTAAGATGGCAACCGAAGATTAGGGTACCAATTTTAACCTCGTAAGGCAAAAAGAGAAAATTGATTCTGAACAGATTCAATACGATCCTGGCTATTGTTTTACTGCGGAGACCAGATAAAAGAGCAGTATTCAAAGATAGGGCGAACAAGAGAGATGTACTTAAGTTTCATTATAAAAGGATCGTTAAGGTCCTTAGACTATCGTTTAATGAATCCAAGTCCACTTTTTGCCTCTTTGCCGACGATATATGTATGCAGATTGAAGCAGAGATTAGAATCAAAAAGAACGCCTAGATTCTTTACTGTTAGTATACGTTGCAATGGAGTATTCTCGATTGTATAACTGACAAGATAAGGTGTAGTGCGATTAGAGGTCATAAACATACACTTTGAACAATTTAGATGCAATTGATTGGCCGAACACCAAAGCTGCATAGCGTTCAAATCGTCTTGTAGACGAGAATGATTGATAGGGGATTAGTGTATGATAGAATAAGTTTCACATCGTCCGCATACATAACTACCCGGGCATGTGATATAACCGAGGGGAGATCTTTTATAAAAAGAGTAAAGACCAAGATGACTACCTTGAGGAACACCAGAAGTAAAGTGAACCTGTTTGGAGGCAGTCTGTCTCAGCACTACTCTTTGTGTCCTACCTTTTAAATTAGAACTAAACCAAAGCAAAAGATATGGAGGGAAACCTAATCGGTCAAGTTTTTAAAGTGACATGTCACTGACTAAAGTCAGTGTAAATGACATCGGTTTGCATTTTCGAAAGGATATCATCATTTACCAAGCAAGTAAACTCTAGTAGATTGGTCGTAGTTGACCGATTCTTTACGAATCCATTTTGAACAGGGGAGACAACAGATTTGCAGAAATGCTGCAAATTCGAAGTGATTATTTTTTCAAATAATTTAGGAATAGCGGACAGTTTTGCAATACCCCTGTAATTTTATATATCAGACTTTCCACCTTTCTTGTGGAGAGGAATGATATAAGAATGATAAGATGGAAAGACAGAAGATTCAAGGGATAGATTAAAACGCTTTAGCAATCGACGAAGAAGGAAAGAACTACACTCCTTTAGTAGACAACTAGGAACATTTTCAGGCCCAGGAGAGTAAGAGGTAAGCAGAATCGTAATCGTTTATCTATCCCGAGAGAAAAAGAAGATGGAAAACTTGAAGATTTACGCTTTAAGCTTACAAAAATATAAAACTGTCTCGGGTTTTGGGAAAATTGCCTTTTGCAACGAGAAAGATAATTCTCATAGCACTGAGAATACAGAAGAAGTTCGACTTGGCTATGGAATATTTGGCCGAGTCAATACTCGAACCAGACCTTTTAAACTTTTTAAAATATTAAGACTTTATATTTTGTAGGTTTGATAGTCTGGGAGTGAACCAGGGTGGCTTTTAAGAAGTAATTGAGGGAATTGAATAAGGAATACAATCATCTAAAATGGACTTCAGGCTATTTAAAAAAAAATGTATAGCAATATTCAAAAAAGACCAATCGATTGCATGAATAAGTTGATTAAGCAAGGAATATTTTCCTTTGCGAAAGCATCGGCGGGGCTAATAGGTAGCTGATGAATGTCAAACGAAAGGATTGCAATCCTCAGGAAGGGATAAAGGATGGGACCTGGACAAATAAGCAATAAGGTAGTCATTAACAAATACCAAATCAAGAGTTCTATTCAAACGATTGGAAATTGAATTTATTTGAAACAAGGAATGGTTTAGCATGCAATCTATAAAGTCATGTTTTGCTGAGGGCACTAGATAATTTTTGGCAGTGAATGATGACCAAGAGATGTTCGGCAAATTAAAATCACCCAACACCATAAATAGGTTATATCACGCACATGTGAAGAAACTTCTTAAATACAGAAGGAGGAACATAAGAGCATGTAATATAGATATGACGTGTAGGAAAACACACCTTAACTGAGTCAATCTCAAAGCCAGAGAGTGGCTTTACCGGCAAATAATAATACACCACCACCTTGAGTCGGCCAAACATTTCGATGCAAAATAAAATAGTTCGAAAAAACCTTAAAATCAGATATGCTTGAATTTAATCATGTTTTTTGGATTGAACTCGTGAATAATCGTGTGTGGAGTCCGAAATTTGGGATCGCAAATGCTTGGGAACATATCTTGTGAAACATTTATTTTGAATGATGATATTTCACGAGGAGTGGAGAAATTAAATTTGTTAATTGACACGCTAGCAGAAGACACGGGGCACCAGCTGTTTGGCTGACTGGGGCAGGTTCAAGTACGGAATCTAATGGGACTACAACAGGGGATAAAACATGGATAATTATTGGGCAATCGCTCGAAGAAGGTGGTAAAGACAACATTGGAGTTAAATCCAAGTTGCTAGGCATTGACAAAAATGGCGTAGGTGTATGGACAGCGGCAGACAATGCAGAAATTGAGGCTCTAACCGGCGATTGGGTGGAGACGCGAATTTGTATTTTCTAAGATACTCAAAACTCGATTACTCGAGAGCTGCTGAGCCACGTTGGTTAATTTTAAGAATTGATTTCTCACAGAATTATACATTCTAGACAAATCAATTTGCTTGTCGATGCATTCTGAGCACGACCAACGCAAGCCGCCGCAGCCCTTCTTGGCAATCGCTGCGATCTTGTCGCAATCACGCCCAGTTAGACTTACACATTTATTGCGGCAGTGCAGAATCATCAGCCTGCTTGAACGAGCAAGGTTTCTTACAGCACGACATAATAACTACCAGCGCTAAAGGTAAGCAGCAGTTGCGAAAGCGCAGAGCAAAACAAAAAACGATGCACAAAAGTAGAGCAAGTAAACGCTCATAAAACTACTATTCGTACACAAACAAATTGTTTGGAGCAAAAAGCAACAGCACATATTTGCGAAAGCGCGGTACAACAGCTGAAATATGCAGCAGTGAGCACACGCACAAACAAATGTATGGAGGGGGAGCACCAACGTAAAAGAATCAAAACAGGCAATAAAAACAACACGGAATAAATGCATGCGTTTAATAAATGCATTAATTAACAGACTTACGCTGCAAATCAGATACCACTTTGCACAAGTTATAAAAGCTTTTTAAATAAAGCACCAAAAATGAAAAATTTAGAAATAAAAAGGAGGATTAAAGCGCAAAAATATATAAATAAAAAAATATATAAATATATTGGAACACAGGTAAAACACGTCAATCACTCTCAACTGAGAAATCTCTTTCTGATGCATGTATTTCCACACAGGGCGCTATTAAATGCATATACACACTACAAAAGTGTGTCATCAGGGATCAGCCAACTGAAAAAAATAACAAACATTTTTAGAGAAAAGCAAATTATTATAATGAATTTTGAAATTTTTATATTCTTAAGCTTTATTTTTTTTCTATTAAATTTTTCAATTTTCATATTAGTAATAATTTCAATCAATTATAATATAAATAATTACTATTTATAATATTACGTTATTTTTCTATAAA